>CM057341.1:315040547-315640547 GCA_030015575.1 Agapanthus africanus | reverse complement strand
ACAAACTGCCATTACAGAAACGTGCCCTGAGTTATCCAGAGTCTGGTTTTAAGTATAAGCCGGACAACTCCCCGTACCTTAACATCGTTAAGATATGAACCATTCTATATACAATATAGAAATGGATGCACTAATTTAATCGGAACCAGATTCAAATCATGCAGCTGTCTCCAGGGCATATCGATTTAATGGAAAGTGGCTACTCAGCATTACTCAATTTAGAAATCCATCCAATTATGAGTTACCTGAAAGAGAAACAAGTTTCTCAAAACCATTACTATCATCTGAATACCAATCACAAGAATCTACATCTTTGATCTCTTTGAAGAATCCCGATACTTGCGATACCTGGTTCTCTACTTTATTCTTATACTCACAACTTCTCAAAACTTAGACATTGTATTTCTACGAAACACTTGTCTAAAACCTAGAGAAGTTACAAGTAAACAGAACATAGTACGAGGACCTGCCCCTTTGTCCTGACGGACACTGGACAACATACAATACTCTGTATAAGTCTGCTGAATTGAATAACTCAAAACCTGTGTATCGTAGGTTGAAAACTGTACCCAGGCGATTTCCTCAAATATCACCAATTACAACTAATTCCGATATAATGAGGATGATCACCTAATTCCCAATAACTTACTCCCACTCATCATCTGTAAAAACCATACAGATATGAGAATGAAACCTGGTAAATACATACCCTGGAGTAAGTATCTAATCGGGAAAACAGTTTTCTTTTAACAATACGCAGTGAAACTGAAACATTAAAATGTCTCGTAGGGGTATCCTGGTATTCCTAGTAATGCCTCTTCCATAAACCAATTCATGACTATAACCGTATATTTCTTTGCCATCTGTCCAAATCCCTTTATTTGTCTTTAGTCGTTACCTTCTGTACACCTTCGTTAGGCTAAATGGTTTTCTTCCTTCCCTACCGTTCGGCACCAGCCTATGGTTTGGAAGAAGACTATCCAGTAAGCATAATAGGTATACCCTCCTAATCCTAGGAGTACTCGTAACTTGAGAGAAGGTGATGATAAAAGACAACTGAATAATACCTTATTCTATTAAAGGTGAAAATAGGAGTGGCGATGAAGTACGCGGTTTGGTCGTGAATGATAACAGTCGCAATTTACTTTGCCCTCTTTCTAATCCCTTTATCTTTTCTTTACATATTACCTTCTGCGCACCCTACTTAGGCTAATTGGTTTTCTTCATTCCCTACCTTTCGGCACCTGCCTATGGTTTGGAATAAGACTATCCAATAAGCGTAATTGGTGTACTCTCCTAAACTAAGGAGCCCTCGCAACCTGAGAGAAGGTGATAATAAAAGACAACTGAATAAACCAATTCTATTTCTCCTGAACCTGGATCCATCCTCGAAGAAGTCCCTTCGAGTTCGTATATAACCATACGATGGATCAATCCAATGGAAGTGGATATCCGTAGTAATACGGGGTGTTCTGAGAAATACAAAGGGTAAAAGAAGGAGCGGCAATGACTTATGCAACTATAGACAATCCAAAAGCCAGTATTTTAAGAAGGTTTGGTCAACTTTGGTCACTGAGTCATAGTCTAGGGTCGGTCAAAGGTCTCTGCGAAAGAGAAAGAGAAAAGAAACACTCTGCGTGCACTCTAACCTAGATCAGAATGGTTATCACTTTATCTAATCAGGAAACCTGCCACTGTTATCTCAAATTCTCCTCCAAACCAGAAAGAAGAATTAGTCGGGATCACCCGAAGAGTAAACTAACTCATCAGTGAGAATCGGGATCCAACTATCATCGCATGATAACTTGATGGAAGCCACTCAAGTTATCACACTCCAGAAGGTATGCGGATGCCTGGCAAGTTTGCTGTATGTTTGAAACTCCCGATGTGATTTTTGCCCCATGCTCTTATGATCTTGGCGTTGGTCAAAATATCATAAGTTACATGCCAAGTTCTACCCGTCATTGTCCAGGTCAATTTGAACCCACCCGCACATGCCCCTGACGTTGGCCAAATGGCAGAACGACTGTCCCAAACCAACTCATCTATCTATGCAACAGATGAATACCCCAGCAGCTACCAAACACTATGCCCTGGCGTTGGTCAAATGCATAGCTTGAATACTACTGACTATCCATAAGAAATGACGGAGGGCTACGGCTGGTTTTTGGCGAAAAACCTTTAACGTAATGAACTTGATCTCGTTGAAGGAAACTGATAGCTTTTTATAAAAATATAGTGGCGAAAAACCTTTGCTAAAGAGGTCACTCCCGGTGAAGGGATCTCGGCTCTTTCCTCGTGGAATGAGGTGCAGGATATTCCAACTGAATAACGCGATGCAAATCAACTTGTAATCGACTATATTAAAGTTATTACCCTGACGTAAACTTCTGCCCAAGGGGTCACTCCCGGTGAAGGGATCTCGGCCCTTGCTTCGTCGAATGAGGTGCAGGATATTCTAACTGAATATCACTATGCAAAACAAAAGGAAATATCTTTGTGATAACACCTTTTAAAATTTGTTCCAACAACATCAAATATAGGTTTGTTTTATCCTTGCATTGATAAGAATCAATGCACTCCCATCAATCAATCACACCAGAAAAGAATGAAAATAAAATGTACGTATACGCCATCCGCATTCGTCACTGGGTCCCGTCATCACCCGTTAGGTTACTTAACTAACGACAGAGCGGGGGCTGAACTAGCACGGGTGTAAAACATATACAACATCTAATAGTATATATACCAATATACAATAATCGCTCCAGGCGTGATAATATGCAACATTACAGAAAAGTAATAAGCATCACAGAACAATACAGATAATCTGAGATCCCCGGGTTTCACAGAGCCGCTACTGAAACCCGACGTTCCCCTGGTCGTGTGGATAGCCTGTGCAATGAAACCTAGACCCCTACGGGTGCGGCAAGTTACCCGCCAAAACCTGAAGCGAGGTAGTCCCCACAACATAGTGAATGGAACACCCGGCACTTCACGGAATCCGGTAAATTGAGCACCCCTCCTTGGGTCAACCTGTACCCCCTACGAGTGCGGCGAATAGTCTGCCAATTCTAGAGTAAGTTCCCTTTGCCTCTCAAAGCCATGAAATACAGACCCGTTGCCCTCCAGAACCCGGCTATCCGTGCACTCCGTCGCGGGGTAAACCTAGTACAGAAATAAAAATATGTACAACAGGTACATCGACCTCAACCCGGTCGTGCCCCGAAAAGAATATTATACAACAGGCAGTGACGGCAGTCCACATGTTGGACGCTCGCCCCGCAATATCAAATGTATAAATAAATCCAAACTGCACTATCATTGCACCCTGCTATCCACCACGACATATCCGCAACATCACAGCACAACACAGAACATCAACGCGAATGTCACGTTCGCAAACCCGTCTAAAAGAACTATAGCAATCAGACGCGGTTTACTGATCAAGTGACATTCCTGGTCGGAGATATAATGTAAATACTGCAAACTAAAAAATTTAAAATTTCGATCGACTAAATTTCCCGAAGTGGGCCCCACGTACATCTGCTGTACAGTAACAAAATCTGGGCCCAAATTGTAACACCTTAGAATGTGTTTTGTAGCTAATTATATTTTTAATGTGTGATTTTTAATAAAAAGTTTACAAAATTGGGTTTTAAATATTTTATCCTATTTATTGAGTATTTTATTAGAATTTTGTTAGGCACACACACACTTGTGCATGTAAACTACGGTTTAGAGAGAGGGGTTAGACCATGTTTAGCTAGCATGATGGATTAACCCATTCTCTTTAAGTCATTGTTTTGTTTAAGTGTTATGGTTGTTTTTAATCAAAATGAATTTAAAGGGGTTTTAAATTGGTTTGAGTGTTGACTTGGGTGAGAGAGAGGGCATGGGGAGCATGGTGTGAACCATGCCTCATTATTGAGGCAAGAGAAATAGAGGGAGGGGTTAGTGTTACTCTCATTTCTCTCACTCTCATTCTCTCACTATCACACAAACACACACACTCACACAAGAGGCAGCAGCAGGAACAACAACAGCAGCAGCAGCAGCAGCATCACCATCATCATCAACAACAACACCAGCAGTAGCATCATCATCAGCATCTTCAGCAGCAGCTCCAACACCAGGGACAGCAACAACAACAACATCATCATCATCAGCAGCAGACATCATCTTCATTATCAGAAGCTGCAGCAGAGCAGCAACAAGGAACCCCAGCACTTGCAGAAGCTCTTCTCCACATCTTCACCTGCCTTCTAGGGTTCAGTGGGTATATTTCCTTAACCCCATTTCATGGTTTGCTTAGTTGTGCATCGATTGCTTCGATTAGTGTTAATTAGCTAGTTAGTGCTAATTATGATGTTTTGTGTGGACTTTTGGATAATTGATGATTGTGTTAGATAACCTAGCCTATTTTAGTGTTGATAGGGTCACTTCAACTGAGAAATAACCCAGATTATACTAAAATACCATAGGGTTTGCTTTTGTGCTAAATTGTCGTTTTTATACTATATATGGACATTCTGTGATCTGCTTGGGACCTGGACCTTACAGAGTAAAATTGAGGAAACTGGAACATGATACCTAGGTCTAGAACACACCACCTGAAGACGACCCCCAAATTCCCTACTCGGGCCGCCAATTAATTCATTCTGGCCGCAATTTGCGGCCAGGAAGGGGAGTGGGGTGCTGGGGTTTTGGGGATGGTTGTCTGCAGTGTATTGTAGTGTTTTGGTATGTCTAGTTTTGTAAGATTTGACCTGTAGGAAAATCTGGGACTATATATCGTTTTTGGTGTCCGTTGTGTTTGCGCGATACGCGCGATACGTGAGTGGGTTCTGTGATCCAGCGTATCGCGACGTGTCGCGATGGTTTTAGACGCGTACACACACGATTCAGCGTATCGTGCACACGCGCGTTTAGTTCGCGACGCGAGTTTCTCGTTTTGGTTCGATATCGCGTTTCGCGGAATATTTTGGCTTATATATGATTTCATGTCGTATTTGCAGGTTTGCAGGCAGGGACTACGGACACTGCCACAGGGGGAAGCAGATGGTAGGATTCACCTAGCGTGGAGTGTAGGTGAGTAGATTTAACATCTACAGGGGAATCGCTGTTCCGCCACGGCAGCGCCCCGGCCGTCTATCCGAGGCCAGAATACGGAATCAAAATTTTTCTTAGCTTTAAACTGGCGCTACCGCGGACAATATACCCAGATCGTAACCATTAACCTATACTAGCTAACTAGAGAAAGGGTGAGAGATATACCGAGTGATCCGAGTCCTCCGGTCTTCTCGTCGTCGTCCCGATCTCCCGCGGATCCTCCGGTCGTCACATCCTTGCCGGAAGGGCACCACATCGTCTGCATCTTTTACGGGCTCCCACCTCAATACCGAGGCAACTCGGGCACGAAGCTGGCAAGTCGACGTGCCCAAGATTTGCTGTAGAATGTGTAGTGCTTAGTCTCTTGGGGTTATGTTGCCTTGATGGAGGAATCAAGAGGATATGAACTTGGGGATTTTTGTGGCAATGGAAAAATGATATGAATGATTAATTTTCCCACACCCTCACAAAATGAAATGAACTTCTCTCATTTTTTTCTCCTCTCTACCAAAGTGGCCGGCCATGTTGTGTTGTGGAAAATGGTGGAGGGCTAAACAAATACAAGAGGGAGGTAAGTGTAGGAGAAAAGAAAAGGTGACCACAACATAAAGCAAAGAAACATCAACCATGCTTAATCAACCCATACCCTTTCAAATCTCATTAAAGCACCATCATGGATGAAAAAGCAAAAGATGCTTATCATAATGAATACAAGTGTAAGAAACCCCTCCATAAAGTGTTATTTGCAAACTTGCAAATAACCCCCTCCATCGGAAAAGTCCGGCCGGGAAAGAACAAAGGAAAACCGGCCGGAACGGAATGCAAACTGGCAACTCCAGAAAACTGGTCCTGTAATAAATTACAGGAAAACCCCGATACTGTGCATACACACCCGCATCTGTATTCCGTCCGGATACAAATGCAAAGAGACAAAATCTACACTGTACTAAACTAGGATCCGGCTTAAACCAAAACCGGCTAGTAAAATCCGTTCGATCCTGATCCGTGCAATACCGCACGTATCTGATCGAACCCTGCCATATATCCATACGGCTACTAGTACAAACCGTCCGATCCTGATCCGTGCAATACCGCACGTATCTGATCGGACCCTGCCATATCTCCATACGGCCTCTACAGTGTTTCGCCCGAAAGCTTGAGTAACTGAAAGTGTGGTGGACTCTAAAGACTCGTCAATACTATGGCTGTGGATTTAACCACTAACACGTCAGAGGTATAAGCCAATACGTGACGGGCCACCAGCTATTGACCAAAAGGGACGTCGATGAGCGAACTCATCCTGACACCTTACTGAGCCTGTCAGTGACAATATCCGTTCAGTCCGGTCCGTTCGTCTATGAGGATCGCATGGCGGGCCTAGGGGGTTGGTAAAAGTCAGACCCCCAAAGGCGGTACAAGTCATGTCGTAGTGTAGCCCAGAACGCCCTGAGATACTACTGGAATACCTACCAGTAAATCTCCTGCCTCGGCCGAGGGCTTTGCGTAATGGCTCTCCTAGACACAGCGCGACCTCACCCCCAATACCGGGAGAGACGAACCCCTGCAGATCCGCTCACTGCCTCCATGTGGCTCGGGACTGTACCCAACTAAAACCTGTTTGCACGACTCCTTTGAGCCGTGGTAGGGTAGTAATCAAAGCACAGTGGGAACTCACACGAGACAAATGACGATCTCAGGTCGATGAACTAACCTGTACACATGTCACCTGGGAACTGCTATCTGACGTCTGGTATAATCCCAACTAGCAGGTTCCCGGCGAGTCCTGTCCGGTGTACTCATAACCCAATGAGCACCTGTATACATCTTAGGTGAACCAACGGACACCAGTGGCTTGTGAGACCGGCCACCGCCCCTCGTCGGGGTCTCGACTGTATACACTAGTCAACTAATGGAGTATCGATGCCCAGTCTCGAAACTCCCACGACTAGGGACCATTTAAGGATGTGCTTATAGACCCCAGCTCCCATGTATATGATCGCCATCATACTGCTGGTCGTCAAGCAAGAATCCTAGGGGCTCTATCAACGTGTAATAGCGACCTGTAAGGTCACCTGAAACAGTACACGATGATAAAGGTAAACCAGATAGCATACTATCATCTCGAGTAAGACTGTCCTACCGGGATAGGTCCTCCCTCAATCATTGCAATCACGTGCCTGTGATCCAATAATTGACTCTGAGGGCACTATCTCCAACAATCTCCCACTTGCACTCAAGGCTAATTATTGCGATGTCGCATACTCACAGCCCGTGTGATACCGAACACCCAACTCCTCTACTGGTCAGTCTCACAAAGCTCGTTTGCGAAACTATTGCGTTCGAGGAATAGCCTCAGTGAGTGGATCCGCTGTGATGTTTCTCTCTATGTCTCTCTATATCTCAAGTTCGCGGAGAAAACCATCTCCCGAAATGAGCAATACCTGTCTTAGAATGTCTGGATGTCTGATGGGACCTAGCTCATAAATGAACTCCAAATCCAAACTTCTTAGACTGTATCGTCAACTAAACTTAATCAGTATCCTGCGCCATGCCTCCCTCAGTATTGCCTTGGATCACCTGTCCAAAATACTGCCCCTCGTCAGAAGGAGAACTATAACTCTGACAACCTCCTTGACGTCCATGTCACCTTGGAAGCCTGGAGTGATAACCGTCTCCTAAAGGAGGCAGTCGTTATCACATCCCTAGAACACGCACTTATGTCCTAAAACTGCTTCCGATTGTTTCTCCAGGATTGGATTAATATCAACTTATTGCATCTAGTGCAAGAACAACATCTGGTGTGGTACTTGACATCTCATGATTGACTCAATTGCCTAAGCAAGTGATTTGCCAATCATGCACATCCCTCTCTACTTTAGAGAGGGTGACTCCATTACCTGCAGGTACACTACCATGCCAGGAGTCGTCCATTCTAAATACTCTTAGAATGCTGTCAAAGTACCCTGATTGGGAAACCACCCAAATCTAGATCTAAAACCATAGATCTAGTAACCAGTATGTCTGATATAATGTCCAAGTCCCATGTGGAGAAAACACTGTGTGACGACCAAAGTATAACTGATCGTAGTATAGGAATACCACTTCCTACTACCTTCTCAACAGATCCATCCCTTATTCTGATGACGTCAAACCTATGACTGTCACATCAGAAATAGATGATCTATCTCCGCTATATCTTCTTTAGTCTATAAATAGACATAAGCCTGATGTCCACCAATGCTTCCGCTGCTCCCACTGACTACGACAACCCTCTGGCAGAGTCATATAGACGTGCACTTCTAAAGCTAGTTTAGAACGACGGTATACTCATCCTCCTGCCGGGTCTCGCTGCCTGGAACAACAACAATGGCAAGTGTGGGTAAACAAGAACTTCCCTGTCACCGTCCTTGAGGTTACCGGAGTACCTCTCGGGTGCCTGAAGTTACCCACCTTATCTGCGGAGTGGCCAATGGAATGTCAAATCAGATTGAATCTTTAGGTTCCTTATCAAATCTTCAGTAATCGTTTGCGGTTTTGGAATCACTTCCAGTTCTACCATACTCCCACTACTGTTTTTGAAAAAATCCATTTTTAATAAAACTGTGGCGAGTCTAGAACAATATTTCTATTGATCTGCCAGATGGTAGAAAGTCAACCCTCGTCATAGCCTGGGTCAACCCACAAACAGCCATTACAGAAACGTGCCTTGAGTTGTCCAGTGTCTGGTTTTAATCATAAGCCGGACAACTCCCCGTACCTTAACATCGTTAAGATATGAACTGTTCTATATCCAATATAGAAACAGAGGCACTGATTTAATTGGAACCAGATTCAAATCATGCAGCTGTCTCCAGTGCATGTCAAGTAAATGGAGAGAGGCCGATCAGCGTTACTCAACTTAGGAGTGCTTCCAATTATGAGTAACCTGAAAGAGAAGCAAGTTCTCTTAACCATTACTATCAACTGAATACCATACACAAGTATCTACATCTTCAATCACTTTGAAGAATCCCGACACTTGCAATACCTGGTTCTCTACTCTATTCAAATACCTATAACTCCTCAAAACTTAGACCCTGTGTTTCTACGAAACATATGTCTAAGAACTAGAGAAGTTAAAAGTAAACAGAATATAGTATGAGGACCAACCCCTCTGTCCCAATGGACACTGGACAACATACAATACTCTGTATAAGTCCGCTGAGTCTAACAACTCTTTCACTGTGCGCCGTAGGTTGAAAACTGTACTTATGGTTAAGAAGAATTACACCGCTGTTTGATGCTCCTTACCTAACCATCCACTGATATAGGTAAATGTCATCGACATAATATCAAAAGGTATATCTCACTCTATGAAAATAGACGTACAGATATATCAATTTGAAATTGGTGCACAACAGCGGATATTCAAAACCAAATATTTGCCGACCGGCAAACAGCCCAGGTGATCTTCTCAAATATCACCGATTACAACGAATCCCGATATAATGAGGATGATCACCCAATTCCCAATAACTTACTCCCACTCATCATCTGTAAAACCATACAGATGTGAGAATCAAACCTGGTAAATACATACCCTGGAGCAAGTGTCTAATCGGGAAATCAGTTTTCTTTTAACAGTACACAGTTGAAACTGAAACATTGAAATGTTTCGGTGGGGTATTCCTGTATTCTTAGTAATGCCTCTTCCATTATCCAGATTCACAACTATAACCGTATAATTCTTTGCCACCTCTCCAAATCCCTTTATATGTCTTTAGTCATTACCTTCTGCACACCCCTTAGGCCAAATGGTTTTCTTCCTTCCCTACCGTTCGGCACCAGCCTATGGTTTGGAAGAAGACTATCCAATAAGCATAATGGGTGTACTATCCTAGTCCTAGGAGCACTCGCAATGCGAGAGAAGGTGAAGATAAAAGACAACCGAATAAACCTTATTCCTATTTCTCCTGAACCAGAATCCATCCCCGAACTGGAACAAGTTCCTTTCGAGTTCGTATATAACCATACGATGGATTATCCATAAACTTGGGATCTTCGTAGTGATACGGAGTGTCCTGGAGAAATACAAAGGTGATTTAGGATTGGCGAAGAAATACTTGGTTTGGTCGTGAATATCAGTCGCAATTTACTTTGCCCTCTTACTAATCCCTTGCTTTGTCTTAATCTTAATACCTTCTGCACACCATCGTTATGCTAATTGGTTTTCTTCATTCCCCACCGTTCGGCACCAGCCTAAGGTTTGGAAGAAGACTATCCAATTTGCATAATAGGTGTACTATCTCCTAAACCAAGGAGTACTCACAATGAGAGAAGGTGAAAAGAAAAGACAACTGAATAATCCTATTCGTTTTCTCCAGAACCAGAAACCATCCTCGAAGTCCTTCGAGTTCGTATATAACCATACGATGGTTTTGTCCAATGGAAGTGGACGTTCGTAGTAATACGGGGTGTCCTGGAGAAAAGGGTAAAAGTAGGAGTGGCAATGAGGTTTGCAACTCTGACAATCCAAAAGCCTGTGTTAAGAAGGTTCGGTCAACTTGGTCACTGAGTCATAGTCTTAGGGTCGGGTCAATGGTCGCTGCCAGAGAGAGAGAAAAGAAACACTCAGCGTGCACTCTAACCTAGATCAGAATGGTTATCACTTTATCTAATCTGGAAACCTCCCACTGTAACCTCAAATTCTCCTCCAAACCTGAAAGAAGAATTAGTCGGGGTCACCCGAGGAGTAAACCAACTCATCAGTGGGAATCGGGATCCAACTATCATCGCATGATAACGTGACGGAATCCACTCACGTCACCACACTCCAGAAGGTATGCGCATGCCTGGCAAGTTTCAGTTCTTTTGAAACTGCCGATGTGATTTTTACCCCAAGCGGTTTATGGCCTTGACTAGGTCAACAAACCATAAACCGCCAGTCAAGTTCAACCCGTCATTATACTGGATTGCATTAAACCCACCCGTACATGCCCTTGACTAGGTCAACAAGGCCGCACGACTGTCTTAACCAATCCCACTTATGCAACAAACAAGTACCACTTAGCTACCGAACACTACGTCTTGACTAGGTCAACAAACGCAGCACGAATACCAAATAATACCTGTAGGAAATGACGGAGGGCTACGGCTGGTTTTTGGCGAAAAACCTTTAACGTAATGAACTTGATATCGTTGAAGGAACTGCATAGCCTTTTATAAAAATATAGTGACGAAAACCTTTACTAAAGAGGTCACTCCCGGTGAAGGGATCTCGGCTCTTTCCCCGTAGAATGAGGTGCAGGATATTCCAACTGAATACCACGATACAAAGCAAAAGTAATCGGCTATAGTGAAGTTAATGCCCTGACGCAAACTTCGGTCCAAAGGGTCACTCCCGGTGAAGGGATCTCGGCCCTTGCCTTGTCGACTGAGGAGCAGGATATTCCAAATGAATACCACGATGCAAAACAAAAGTGAACGTCCTTGCAATAACAGCTTTTTGAAAAGTGTTCCAACAACATCAGAATAGGTTTGTTTATCTTGCATTGATCCGAATCAACGCAGTCCCATCAATTGATCACACCACAAAGAACGAAAATATACTGATGTACGTATATGCCATCCGCATTCGCCACTGGGTCCCGTCATCACCCGTTAGGTTAGCTAACTAACGGCAGAGCGGGGACTGGACTAGCGCTGATGAAAAACATATACAACATCTACTAATATATATACCAATATATTATATTTCGCTCAAGGCGTGAATAAAAATGCAACATCACAGAAATGTACAGCATCACAGAACAATACAGATATCTGGGATCCCCGGGTTTCACAGAGCCGCTGCTGAAACCCGACGTTCCCCTGGTCGTGTGGATAGCCTGTGCAATGAAAATCCTGTACCCCCTACGAGTGCGGCGAATAGCCGGCCAATTCTAGAGCGAAGCCCCCTCCGTCCCAATGCCCTGAGATGCGGGCTTGTTGCCCTCCAGAACCCGGCTATCCGTGCACCCCACCGCGGGGCAACCCTAGTACAGAAAGTAAAATATACATACAACGGGTACATCGACCGCAACCAGGTCGTGCCCCAAAAGAATAATACAAACAGGCAGTGACGGCAGTCCACACGTCGGACGCTCGCCCCGCAATATCAAATATACATAATACAACAACACTGTACTAGCATTGCATCCAGGCTATCCCCCACGACCGATCCGCAACATCACAGCATAAACACAGAACATCAACGTGAAAATCACGTTCGCAAATCCGTCTAACCGGGCTATAGCAGTTAGACCGGATTTACCGATCGAGTGACATTCACGGTCGCAGATATAATGTAAATACTGTGAAATAATGTGTTTAAAATATCCAATCGATCAAAAATTAACAAGTGGGCCCCCAAGAAATACTGTAGCACTCACAGAAAATATGGGCCCAATTTTAATATTCCAAAACCCCTATTTTTAGCCCAAAAGCCCACTGCAAAAAATTGATGACATGATCCCTCGTTCATGCGGCGGATCCAAGGCCTCCAGAGTGGTAATGGCCGCGATTCCGCGGTCGTACGGAGGGATCGTGTTGTCGAATTTTTCCAGTGTTCTTAGAACTCCCTGCACATCATTCTGAGACAACCTGAAAATTTTTTCGAGACCAAAAAATTTCAACAGAAAACTGATGTGAACAAAAATGCAAGTTTTGGAATTTTGGTCGATCGGAAATGTAAAACACATCAAACAAAGCTAGACGAAGTTAATGGCGTGGCTCTGATACCATGTTGCGCCACGGCAGCGCCCCGGCCGTCTATCCGAGGCCAGAATACGGAATCAAAATTTTTCTTAACTTTAAACTGGCGCTACCGCGGACAATATACCCGGATCGTAACCATTAACCTATACTAGCTAACTAGAGAAAAGGTGAGAGATATACCGAGTGATCCGAGTCCTCCGGTCTTCTCGTCGTCGTCCCGATCTCCCGCGGATCCTCCGGTCGTCACATCCTTGCCGGAAGGGCACCACATCGTCTGCATCTTTTACGGGCTCCCACCTCAATACCGAGGCAACTCGGGCACGAAGCTGGCAAGTCGACGTGCCCAAGATTTGCTGTAGAATGTGTAGTGCTTAGTCTCTTGGGGTTATGTTTCCTTGATGGAGGAATCAAGAGGATATGAACTTGGGGATTTTTGTGGCAATGGAAAAATGATATGAATGATTAATTTTCCCACACCCTCACAAAATGAAATGAACTTCTCTCATTTTTTTCTCCTCTCTACCAAAGTAGCCGGCCATGTTGTGTTGTGGAAAATGGTGGAGGGCTAAACAAATACAAGAGGGAGGTAAGTGTAGGAGAAAAGAAAAGGTGACCACAACATAAAGCAAAGAAACATCAACCATGCTTAATCAACCCATACCCTTTCAAATCTCATTAAAGCACCATCATGGATGAAAAAGCAAAAGATGCTTATCATAATGAATACAAGTGTAAGAAACCCCTCCACAAAGTGTTATTTGCAAACTTGCAAATAACCCCCTCCATCGGAAAAGTCCGGCCGGGAAAGAACAAAGGAAAACCGGCCGGAACGGAATGCAAACTGGCAACTCCAGAAAACTGGTCCTGTAATAAATTACAGGAAAACCCCGATACTGTGCATACACACCCGCATCTGTATTCCGTCCGGATACAAATGCAAAGAGACAAAATCTACACTGTACTAAACTAGGATCCGGCTTAAACCAAAACCGGCTAGTAAAATCCGTTCGATCCTGATCCGTGCAATACCGCACGTATCTGATCGAACCCTGCCATATATCCATACGGCTACTAGTACAAACCGTCCGATCCTGATCCGTGCAATACCGCACGTATCTGATCGGACCCTGCCATATCTTCATACGGCCTCTACAGTGTTTCGCCCGAAAGCTTGAGTAACTGAAAGTGTGGTGGACTCTAAAGACTCGTCAATACTATGGCTGTGGATTTAACCACTAGCACGTCAGAGGTATAAGCCAATACGTGACGGGCCACCAGCTATTGACCAAAAGGGACGTCGATGAGCGAACTCATCCTGACACCTTACTGAGCCTGTCAGTGACAATATCCGTTCAGTCCGGTCCGTTCGTCTATGAGGATCGCATGGCGGGCCTAGGGGGTTGGTAAAAGTCAGACCCCCAAAGGCGGTACAAGTCGTGTCGGAGTGTAGACCAGAACGCCCTGAGATACTACTGGAATACCTACCAGTAAATCTCCTGCCTCGGCCGAGGGCTTTACGTAATGGCTCTCCTAGACACAGCGCGACCTCACCCCTAATACCGGGAGAGACGAACCTTTGCAGATCCGCTCACTGCCTCCATGTGGCTCGGGACTGTACCCAACTAAAACATGTTTGCACGACTCCTTTGAGCCGTGGTAGGGTAGTAATCAAAGCACAGTGGGAACTCACACGAGACAAATGACGATCTCAGGTCGATGAACTAACCTGTACACATGTCACCTGGGAACTGCTATCTGACGTCTGGTATAATCCCAACTAGCAGGTTCCCGGCGAGTCCTGTCCGGTGTACTCATAACCCAATGAGCACCTGTATACATCTTAGGTGAACCAACGGACACCAGTGGCTTGTGAGACCGGCCACCACCCCTCGTCGGGGTCTCGACTGTATACACTAGTCTACTAATGGAGTATCGATGCCCAGTCTCGAAACTCCCACGACTAGGGACCATTTAAGGATGTGCTTATAGACCCCAGCTCCCACGTATATGATCGCCATCATACTGCTGGTCGTCAAGCAAGAATCCTAGGGGCTCTATCAACGTGTAATAGCGACCTGTAAGGTCACCTGAAACAGTACACGATGATAAAGGTAAACCAGATAGCATACTATCATCTCGAGTAAGACTGTCCTACCGGGATAGGTCCTCCCTCAATCATTGCAATCACGTGCCTGTGATCCAATAATTGACTCTGAGGGCACTATCTCCAACAATCGCCCGCATGGCGTTATGCGTCTGGGCTAGGATTCATTACCTGTCGCACTTTCTACGTCATTGTAGAATTGCGCCTTTACTTTATTTCCTTGATATAGTTATACTGTGACTAGTAGTCGTAGGACACTGCACACATTATTGACGGCTCATGTTGCACGAGCACGGATTGTATGCTACACACACGCCGTCAATAATTGCCATGTCACACACTAACCCTTATAGCTACTATTGCTTATCACACATGACATCTAGCTTATCGGTATACCTATAGTGTATCATACCTTTAGTGATAGGTACACCTACACCTTGCGATACAGCTACAGGTATACCTTGCTCATATTTTAGTTATACCGGGGGGATATCCTACATATTTTACTTATACCCAGGGGGGTATACGACATCAGTTCATATAGGTAGATACCTATACATTGCTACACCTGTATGTTACACACATATTCAGTTGCTGTCGCATATTTACATTTACTGATGTTACTTAGCTGTACCTTATATTGTTTTCGCATACATCTGGTTTCCGCTACAGATTCTCATTTATATGCTCGCATTTCAGATATATCGCATATATTTATTCCTGGATTTGCGCATTATTATTGGGATTTTAGATGATATTTTCTGGATCTGGGAACCGCGGGAGTTCATGAAATTATGCATACATTGAAAAACCCGGTTCCCTTGAGATGATATTTGCGCGTCCACCATGAGTTTTATCGGTGCTGATTATATACTCCATACGAGGTGTGGTTGCCGTATGAGAGTACATGGTAGGGCCCGGTATGGTTCCCCTCGCCAAGAAGATCGATGGGCTTTGCCGATTGAGCCTGGAGGCGGGCGAATACCTACCGGTGACAGTACCCATGACTTGGCGGGGGATCACGGAGACACCGCTTGGAGTCATGTACGTATGCATACGTCGAAAGGCGAGGGTCAGAGCTAGGCACTCGTGCTTTCGGGATAGCGTATGATACGTGGACAGGATTTCTGTGTCGATGCTTGGCACACTGTTTTCATGATATTTCTTTAACACCTTTGTATATATAACAGGGGATTTAGCCGTTGTTATATATACCCTTACACCAATATTAGTGGCATGGGACGCTAATATATGTGTATTGCCCCCATCATACTTACTTCTGTATATATTTACCTTTAGGATGTTAGATTCTTACTTGAGATTTGACTTGGGATATTAGGTGATTCATTGGGATTAGATATTGGACATACATATGTGATTGCTGATTTGTACATTCGGGATATAGGAGATTACTCGATATTGTACATTGAGGAGATGTGAGACTTATATGATGTGAGTGCCCAATGTGGGGGCTGATTTGAGGATTTGGGATTGGAGTATCTTGATGGATTGTGATCCTGCCACGACGTCAGGTTTCCGTGGAAATGACATATTCCACCCTATACCTCACCCCATACCTATTTTTATGCACAGATTCATATAGTGGTAGTACCTGTTAGTGTACTCTTATGATAGTTGCATATCTATATTCTCATATCCTTTTTGCATAGTTATTGCATATTACCGTCATGTTACTATTGCTTCACATATTGATTGTACCTGCTAGTGTACTTCCCTTTATTCAGCATTTACATGACATGTTATTACTGTAATCGCATACCTTAGATTCATACTGTACGTGCATTCCTGCGATTACCTGCATATGTTATCTACTATTCACGAGTTGGCAACTCACCCCCGTTGTGCCACAGGTGTTTCAGGTTTTTCCCCAGAGTAGTCGAGGCAGGCTATTCCTCCATTCAGCTATCCAGCTATCATCTTTTGCTACAGATACCGCATCAGCTCACAGTACCTTTTTGCTTAGGTGGGTTAGATGATTATCTGTATTTCATATTGTACATTCATTGTATTTTGTACTCTCCATCTACTATTGTATTGTTGACTTAGAGACTTGGTGAGGACGTTATATGTATTATTGTGGATTTGATGTCTCTTATATATACAGCTTCTTCTCTACTGTCTTTATTTTTGTGTTGTATTCATCTTGACTAGTCTTTACAAAAAGGGGGTGTTGCTAAAAATTTTAAAGAAAGAAAGTAGACCTTTTTAAAGAATTTGGGTTGCGATTTCAATGTTTCCAAAACTTATATTATCTTTTTCCGTATTTTCATGGTTTAGATTTCTGGGTTTGGCTTTCTTTTACTACGTTGCGTCTTTAGGCGTTGCGTAGTATTAGGGCCGTCACGGGCCAATTTTGGGTCGTTACAAAGTTGGTATCAGAGCGTTAGGTTTTACCTTTCGGAGTGTAGGATGGCCTTAGTATAATGGAGTAGGTAGCTTAAGCAGAGTAACGTAGAGTGTGTATGTCTGCAGCATACCCACGATGCGGTACCTTGCATTAAGTGACCTAAGTACAATTTGCTTGAAATTCCTTCCTTGATGATCCATATCCTTAAGATTCGATTTCCTTATTCTTATCGAATCTTATCTTATATCTATTTATAGCCTTGCCGCCGATGACTATAGGGACTCAGAGTGATGCAGCGAGGGCCGAGGTCAGAGTTGGCTCGGGTGAGACGAGTACTGACCAGGATGGCACTCTAGTTGCACAGGTGCAGACGGATCAGCCTACGACATATACTATTGATAGGCTTGTGGCAGAGATGCAGGACTTCCGCCAGACGATGAGTTCTTTGGTTGATATCGTTCGGGAGCTACGACAGGAGGTTGTCACCCCTGTCACTCAGTTGTCGCTTACGGTCAGCATGCAACAGTCCGTCACCTACATAGCACCAGTGGTTGCAGCTCCAGTTGACGAGGCGCATATTCCAGAGGCTCAGAGAGTTCTAGGATAGTGGAGGACTCGTACCAGTGTACCAGCCCAGAGACAGAGGTTTGGTCATCGAGGCAGATTTCGTGGCCGTCGCGGGAGTAGCAGAGGCTTAGGACGAGTACAGTCGTTCAGCTCTCATCCCCAGGATGGTCAGCAGTCAGCACGTGGATGTTTTCAATGCGGGAGCCTTCAGCACTTCGTCAGGGATTGTTCCTTGGCACCTCGTCAGGATTGTTTTCAGAGAGGCCATGGACGTGGAAGATTCGCTCAGAGGGCTCAGTCTACCAGAGGAGTTCATCCAGCTGTGAGTAGAGGGCAGACACAGGAGTTTGCTTCTACTCATCGGGACGCGCAGACGTCCAATGTGGAGTTTTCAGGTATCTTTTATTTATATGTTCTTTGATGTATTCGTTTGTTTTTCATGCTTGTACCGTGGTTGGGTAGATTGGTCGTAGTTAGCTGTTTTAACTTCTGTCAGCGATTCTTTTGTTGCGCGGCACGTATTCAGTTGTGTGCCAATCGGATAGGAGATAGAGATTCGTCCGTCGTTTTGATCCTTCTAGAGATGTTGGATTTGACGTTCTCCTAGGCACGGACTGTTTAATTACGTGCTAGGCGTCTGTGGACTACCGTGAGGAAACAGTCAGGTTTGTTTTCCCGGCAAGTCAGTCCTTGTTGTGCAGGTGGATAGTTGTGCCGCCTCTCACAGCTTGAATTCAGCCTTTTTCGCTAGTCGGCTACTGAGGAGATGTCGTGGATTCTTGGCGTTCATTCGTGATACCGGAGCCACAGTGGGATTGTTGGACCGGGTTCCTTTCGTGCGAGAGTTTTTCCGACGATGTTCCAGATGGGCCGGCGAAGCTGAGGGAGCTTAAAGGATCAGCTGCAGAGTTATGGTTTGGGGAGTTTTATGTGTCTGAGTGTTTCGCTTTTGGAGGCTCCAATTTCTGTTCGTCGAGAAGGAAGACGGCAGTTTGAGGTTGTGTATCGACGGATCGTCAATTGAACCGGCTTACGGTGCGGATAGGTATCCCTTACCTCGCATAGACGATTTCTTCGATCAGCTCCAGAGTGCGAGACATTTTTCTAAGTTGCTTTGGATCAGGTCATCATTATTGCAGGTTCGGAGTGATAGCATTCCG
The DNA here is from genome assembly GCA_030015575.1 of Agapanthus africanus. Taxonomy (NCBI): domain Eukaryota; kingdom Viridiplantae; phylum Streptophyta; class Magnoliopsida; order Asparagales; family Amaryllidaceae; genus Agapanthus; species Agapanthus africanus. The sequence goes on along the minus strand of CM057341.1, from coordinate 315,621,502 downwards.
AAGACCTCCCTGTGCGTGCCACGGGCTTTGTGTGTCTTTGTGAGTCGTTGGATTCACTGATGCCTGGCAGCATTTGTAAATATGATGAACCAGATTTCTTCAAGTCGTTCCTCGACCAGTTATTGTTGTGTTATTTACGACATTCTGGTCTAACTAATGTGTCTTGAGGAACAGGAGCAGCACCTGAGGATTTGTTATGCAGATACTGGGAGAGCACCAGCAGTTTGCTAAATTCTCGGAGTGTTTCTTCAGGCTTGTTTTGTGTTGACTCCTAGGTCTTATAGTCACGGGAGACGGTTTCGTATGGTTCCGAGGGAGATCGTGGTCGTACAGCTTAGGCCCATACTTGTGTGCAGGACAGAGGTCCGTAGATTTTTGGGCTTAGCAGGTTTTTACCGCCGTTTCATGCAGGATTGCTAAAGTAGTGCTGCACCGTCGACTGAATTGACCAGTAAGGAGGTTTCTTTTCTGTGGACTGAGGCATGTGTACGGAATTTTCAGCAGTTGGAGATTCTGTTAACAACTGCATTAGTTCTTTCTTTGCTTCTGGTTCGGGCGACTTTGTTGTTTAACTGTAATGTTTCTTGAGTGGGTTCGAGTGTGTACTGATGTGACACTACAGAGTCATCGCTTGTGCTTCCCTACATTTAGAGGAAGTACGAGAAGGATATTCCACTCACGATCTGGAGATGGCCGCGGTGGTTTTGCGTTGGAGATTTGGAGACACTACTTGCTTGAGAGTCGTGTCAGATTTTCCACGGACCACTAGAGCTTAATGAACATCTTCCTGCAGCGGATTTTGATTATTGTGTTAGTCTTCTGCAGATTTACAGTTTTTGTGTGATCGTTGAGTACAGTTTAAGTTCGTCTCTACGGAGGGGACGGCTTGCTCATGTCCGCGCCCGACCACTTTTCTTAAATCGTTTTCGCGAGACACTGCCCGCCGATACTCGTTCGTCAGTGACACTTGAGCATATTCGGCTGGGTAATGATTCGGAGACCTTGATTGTGACAATGGTGTGCTAAGTTAGGGACACATTTGTGTACCTGACATGATCAGGTAGAGACGTGCAATCCTAGAGTAAGCACATCAGTCAACTCTCTGTATTCATTCAAGTTCCACCCACTTTGACGTGACTTGTGAGATAGTTACGAGTGGACAGGGATGTAAAGAGAAGTTTCAGGTTTCGTTTCAAGGTGTCAGTCTTGTTGTGTGCTTGAGTCGAGCATCTGAGGCCGGCTGGAGAGTTGCAATCTTTAACCGTTCTGAAGTAGGAGTGGGAGCAGATCTCCACGAATTTCGTTATGGTTTCTACCCAAGTTTAATCAGGGTGTGACTCCATTCGGATTCTTGTCGTCCGGTTATACTCAGTGTGCTCAGTTGTTTCTTGTTAAGTTGTGTGTTTGTATTGTTTGTTGTCAGCAGTTGGGGATCGTCACTCGCCATCGTTCGGGTTCTCCTTCGATAGCTGTTATCAGGAGACACTCCAATTGGCCACCCTTAGGCTTAGGGGTTAGGTCGTGTCGACCACCAGCCTGCTGTTTTTCTGACTCTGCGTAAGTAGGATTTTGGACCCCAGCTAGTCTAGAGACTTCGGAGATGGACCAGTTGTGCTAGGTCAGGATGGAAATTGTCCATTGCGAACTGAGGTCTTATGCCGACGGTGTTGGTCATGGACTCGAGTTCGCAGGGACAGATCATGTATTCCTACGGACTTTCCGATGAATGACGTATTGGATTTTGGGGAGCTTGTCCCAGGATTTTAGGTCCTTTTAAGATCCTATAAGCAAGTTAGTTTCGTTGCCTTTAATTTGGCTCTTCCGTCCAGATTATTGGATTTTCACCCCGTATTCCTTGTGAAGATGCTTTACAATTACCTTCTTTACCTTTCTCACATGATTTGGCACCAGACCATTTAGCTGGACGCGATCTTTCGTTCACCAGCAGCCATATGTGTTAATGGCTCGGCAGGTGGAGGGACATCGGTCAAGGGTCTTGCCATCTGTGAAAGGTTTCCTTGGACGTAGCCGTATAGTGAGTTAGTCACTTGGGAGGCTGCGAGCGAGATTTGAGGATTTTAATCTTCTCTTTGAAGGTATGCGTATCGGAATATTTTTTAAAATTCGGGGACGAATTTCTTTTAAGGGGGGAGATTGTAACACCTTAGAATGTGTTTTGTAGCTAATTATATTTTTAATGTGTGATTTTTAATAAAAAGTTTACCAAATTGGGTTTTAAATATTTTATCCTATTTATTGAGTATTTTATTAGAATTTTGTTAGGCACACACACACTTGTGCATGTAAACTAGGGTTTAGAGAGGGGGGTTAGACCATGTTTAGCTAGCATGATGGATTAACCCATTCTCTTTAAGTTATTGTTTTGTTTAAGTGTTATGGTTGTTTTTAATCAAAATGAATTTAAAAGGGTTTTAAATTGGTTTGAGTGTTGACTTGGGTGAGAGAGAGGGCATGGGGAGCATGGTGTGAACCATGCCTCATTATTGAGGCAAGAGAAATAGAGGGAGGGGTTAGTGTTACTCTCATTTCTCTCACTCTCATTCTCTCACTCTCACACAAACACACACTCACACAAGAGGCAGCAGCAGGAACAACAACAACAACAGCAGCAGCAGCAGCAGCAGCATCACCATCATCATCAACAACAACACCAGCAGTAGCATCATCATCAACATCTTCAGCAGCAGCTCCAACACCAGGGACAGCAACAACAACAACATCAGCAGCAGCAGCAGCAGACATCATCTTCATTATCAGAAGCTGCAGCAGAGCAGCAACAGGAACCCCAGCACTTGCAGAAGCTCTTCTCCACATCTTCACCTGCCTTCTAGGGTTCAGTGGGTATATTTCCTTAACCCCATTTCATGGTTTGCTTAGTTGTGCATCGATTGCTTCGATTAGTGTTAATTAGCTAGTTAGTGCTAATTATGATGTTTTGTGTGGACTTTTGGATAATTGATGATTGTGTTAGATAACCTAGCCTATTTTAGTGTTGATAGGGTCACTTCAACTGAGAAATAACCCAGATTACACTAAAATACCATAGGGTTTGCTTTTGTGCTAAATTGTCGTTTTTATACGATATATGGACATTCTGTGATCTGCTTAGGACCTGGACCTTACAGAGTAAAATTGAGGAAACTGGAACATGATACCTAGGTCTAGAACACACCACCAGAAGACGACCCCCAAATTCCCTACTCGGGCCGCCAATTAATTCATTCTGGCCGCAATTTGCGGCCAGGAAGGGGAGTGGGGTGCTGGGGTTTTGGGGATGGTTGTCTGCAGTGTATTGTAGTGTTTTGGCATGTCTAGTTTTGTAAGATTTGACCTGTAGGAAAATCTGGGACTATATATCGTTTTTGGTGTCCGTTGTGTTTGCGCGATACGCGCGATACGTGAGTGGGTTCTGTGATCCAGCGTATCGCGGCGTGTCGCGATGGTTTTAGACGCGTACACACACGATTCAGCGTATCGTGCGCACGCGCGTTTAGTTCGCGACGCGAGTTTCTCGTTTTGGTTCGATATCGCGTTTCGCGGAATATTTTGGCTTATATATGATTTCATTTCGTATTTGCAGGTTTGCAGGCAGGGACTACGGACACTGCCACAGGGGGAAGCAGATGGTAGGATTCACCTAGCGTGGAGTGTAGGTGAGTAGATTTAACATCTACAGGGGAATCGTCCGCATGGCGTTATGCGTCTGGGCTAGGATTCATTACCTGTCGCACTTTCTACATCATTGTAGAATTGCGCCTTTACTTTATTTCCTTGATATAGTTATACTGTGACTAGTAGCCGTAGGACACTGCACACATTATTGACGGCTCATGTTGCACGAGCACGGATTGTATGCTACACACACGCCGTCAATAATTGCCATGTCACACACTAACCCTTATAGCTACTATTGCTTATCACACATAACATCTAGCTTATCGGTATACCTATAGTATATCATACCTTTAGTGATAGGTACACCTACACCTTGCGATACAGCTACAGGTATACCTTGCTCATATTTTAGTTATACCGGGGGGATATCCTACATATTTTACTTATACCCAGGGGGGTATACGACATCAGTTCATATAGGTAGATACCTATACATTGCTACACCTGTATGTTACGCACATATTCAGTTGCTGTCGCATATTTACATTTACTGATGTTACTTAGCTGTACCTTATATTCCGCTACAGATTCTCATTTATATGCTCGCATTTCATATATATCGCATATATTTATTCCTGGATTTGCACATTATTATTGGGATTTTAGATGATATTTTCTGGATCTGGGAACCGCGGGAGTTCATGAAATTATGCATACATTGAAAAACCCGGTTCCCTTGAGATGATATTTGCGCGTCCACCATGAGTTTTATCGGTGCTGATTATATACTCCATACGAGGTGTGGTTGCCGTATGAGAGTACATGGTAGGGCCCGGTATGGTTCCCCTCGGCAAGAAGATCGATGGACTTTGCCGATTGAGCCTGGAGGCGGGCGAATACCTACCGGTGACAGTACCCATGACTTGGTGGGGGATCACGGAGACACCGCTTGGAGTCATGTACGTATGCATACGTCGAAAGGCGAGGGTCAGAGCTAGGCACTCGTGCTTTCGGGATAGCGTATGATACGTGGACAGGATTTCTGTGTCGATGCTTGGCACACTGTTTTCATGATATTTCTTTAACACCTTTGTATATATAACAGGGGATTTAGCCGTTGTTATATATACCCTTACACCAATATTAGTGGCATGGGACGCTAATATATGTGTATTGCCCCCATCATACTTACTTCTGTATATATTTACCTTTAGGATGTTAGATTCTTACTTGAGATTTGACTTGGGATATTAGGTGATTCATTGGGATTAGATATTGGACATACATATGTGATTGCTGATTTGTACATTCGGGATATAGGAGATTACTCGATATTGTACATTGAGGAGATGTGAGACTTATATGATGTGAGTGCCCAATGTGGGGGCTGATTTGAGGATTTGGGATTGGAGTATCTTGATGGATTGTGATCCTGCCACGACGTCAGGTTTCCGTGGAAATGACATATTCCACCCTATACCTCACCCCATACCTATTTTTATGCACAGATTCATATAGTGGTAGTACCTGTTAGTGTACTCTTATGATAGTTGCATATCTATATTCTCATATCCTTTTTGCATAGTTATTGCATATTACCGTCATGTTACTATTGCCTCACATATTGATTGTACCTGCTAGTGTACTTCCCTTTATTCAGCATTTACATGACATGTTATTACTGTAATCGCATACCTTAGATTCATACTGTACGTGCATTCCTGCGATTACCTGCATATGTTATCTACTATTCACGAGTTGGCAACTCACCCCCGTTGTGCCACAGGTGTTTCAGGTTTTTCCCCAGAGTAGTCGAGGCAGGCTATTCCTCCATTCAGCTATCCAGCTATCATCTTTTGCTACAGATACCGCATCAGCTCAAAGTACCTTTTTGCTTAGGTGGGTTAGATGATTATCTGTATTTCATATTGTACATTTGTTGTATTTTGTACTCTCCATCTACTATTGTATTGTTGACTTAGAGACTTGGTGAGGGCGTTATGTGTATTATTGTGGATTTGATGTCTCTTATATATACATCTTCTTCTCTACTGTCTTTATTTTTGTGTTGTATTCATCTTGACTAGTCTTTACAAAAATGGGGTGTTGCTAAAAATTTTAAAGAAAGAAAGTAGACCTTTTTAAAGAATTTGGGTTGCGATTTCAATGTTTCCAAAACTTATATTATCTTTTTCCGTATTTTCATGGTTTAGATTTCTGGGTTTGGCTTTCTTTTACTACGTTGCGTCTTTAGGCGTTGCGTAGTATTAGGGCCGTCACGGGCCAATTTTGGGTCGTGACACAAATGAACAGTACCAAACACCACAATTTCCAATTTAGAAACAACAGGAGAAAAATTACCAACTGAGTCACCAAATGCGCCGCGGTTCCGCGGTCAAAGCCAGGCTTTGACCGCGTTTCCACGGCCGTAAGGTCGACGCAGTTGATCGTTTTTCTCCAGTATTCTATAATAGCCCTGCTAGATTTTCTGGCATGTGTAAAATTATTTTTGGACATCATTTAAAACTAACAGAAACTCAGAACTTGGAATTTGCGGTTTTCGAAAATCCGTTCGATCGATGTTTTAAACATGTTAGCACAAGTTAGTATAACTTAATGGTGAGGCTCTGATACCACTGTAAGTCCACGGTAGCGCCCCGGCCGTCTAACAGACGCCAAATGCGGAACAAAAACTTTTTACAACTGGCGCTATCGCGTACTATAACCCGGATCTCCCATTAAAGCTAAACTAACAAACTATAAAGTGGGTAGAAGAGTTATACCAAACGATCCGAGTCCTTCAGTCTTCAACCATCATCCCACGCTTGTTGCGGCTTCTTCGATCTCCTGAATCTCCAGTCTTCTCGTCCAGGTTGCACCACGTCGACGGATCTTTAAACGGGCTCCCGCCTCTGAACCGAGGCAACTCGGTCGTCAAGTTTGCTAAAAGAGACGACCAAGATGAATTAGAGAATGAGTAGAACACTTTGTCTCATTACGTCCAAGGCTATGGACGAACGGTTAATGAAGTTGCCTTTTGGATCGGGTGAAATGAGAAATGAGGCTATCTAATTTTCATGAACCCGAATCTATCATAATCTTTTTTCTAGTGAACAACAACCATGATCAATCCTCAAGGGGGTGGCCGGCCACTTATAGGAGAGGAGGGAGGTGAGTGTAGGAGCTAGGAGGTGACCACAAGATTAAATGAGATGATGAATCACCATGACACCTAGTATGAACATAATCAATGCATACATTGAACCTTCTAACCTAGTCATCATGCATTAATTGAATCATTAAATATAACCATGAGTCACTAACCTTGTCATCACTTCTAGAACCTTCTAGAAGCATGACTCACCCTCATGACTCACCCAAGAAGAAAAGATAAATCCGCATTTAACCGAATGTTAAATACGGCTGATAGAAAACTGGAAACTGGCAACTTCCAAAAGTGATCCTGAAACGAATTTCAGGATAACCCCGTATCAGTACAAACATACCCGCATTTGTATTACGACCGAATACAAATGCAACTGAGACAAAGATATTATATCTACACAGTATAATACTTGGATCCGGCTTAAACCAAAGCCGACCAGTATTATCTGCCCGAAAAACGACACGTGCGAAAACGCACGTGCATTTTCCGAACCTTGCCATAAAACCATACGGCCTCTACAACGTTTCGCCCGAACTTAGGAAAGTGTCTGTGGGGGACTCTAATGACTCATCAACACACTGGCACTGGGTATAACCTCTAGCACGTCAGAGGCACAAGCTGTACGTAACGATTTGCCTATGTATTGATTAGAAGGGAAGCCGACGAGCGAACTCATCCATAAACCCTACTGAGACTAAAAGTGACAATATACATACAGTCTGGTCCGTTCGTCTATGAGTATCGCATATCTGCCTAGGGGCTAGTAACGTCAGACCCCCAATAGCGGTATAAGTCATGTCAGAGAGTGGCCCAGAACACCCTGAGATACTACTGGAGTATCTACCAGTAAATCTCCTGCCTCGGCCGAGGGCTTTGTGTAATGGCTCTCTTATACACAGCGCGATCTCACCCCCAATACCGGGAGAGACGAATCCCCTGCCGATCCGCTCACTTGCCTCCAATGTGGCTCGGGACTGTACCCAACTAAAACCTGTTTGCACAACTCCTTTGAGCATGGTAGGGTAGTAATCTAAGCACAGTGGGAACTCACACGAGACAAATGACGACCTCAGGTCGATGAACTTACCTGTACACATGTCACCAGGGAACTGCTATCTGACGATATGTATAATACCAACTAGTATGTTCCCGGCGAGTCCTGTCCGGTGTACTCATAACCTAATGAGCACCTGTATACATCTTAGGTGATCCAACTGACACCAGTGGCTTGTGAGACCGGCCACTGCCCCTCGTCGGGGTCTCGACTGTATACACTAGTCTACTCTGGAGTATCGATGCCCTGTCTCGAAACTCCCACGACTAGGGACATTTTAAGGATGTGCTTACAGACCCCAGCTCCCACGTATATGATCGCCATCATACTGCTGGCAGTCAAGCAAGAATCCTATGGGCTCTATCATCATGCAATAGTGAACTAAAGCATGTAAACGAGGATAAAGACAAACCAGATAGCATACTATCATCTCGAGAAAGATTGTCATATCGGTATAGTTCCTGTCTCAATCATTGCAATCACGTACCTGCGATCCAATAATTGACTTTGAGGGCACTATCTCCAACAAAAAGTGACCAACTCTTGCATGTTGTGGGTGCTAAGTGCATCGATTTCTTTGTAGTGGCAAGACGGAACCATCGCAATATATAAAGCTTGGTCTGCTTCATCAGGAGTCTTCACTTGCGAGTCGGTAGAGAACACTACATCAACTTCTTATTCTGAGTCCCTGCCGAAGACTGGAATGGGGGTTGACGAGCTACATTTATTAGTTTCCCTCGGAGGTTGATCTGTGAACACTATCTCTTCTTCTTCAGAATCACTTCTAAAGATTAGGATGGTGGCCGCTTGTTCTTTGACTTGCCGCACCTCTCAATATCTTCGAATTCCAACAGGAAATACTTGGCATCTTCATATTTCCGTACTTCATTCACAAAGAAGGGGTTGAACTCTCCTATGATGGTGTGCTCTTGGCCATCCTTAAAATACTTCATATACTAATATTGTGTAGAAGAGATGATGCCATGCTCGTGCAGCAAAGGTCTACCGAATAAAGCTCTATAGCATGCCTTGCCATCAATGACATGGAACTTTACGTCCATGACGCCGTCCAAAGCGAAAATTCAATACTGTGGACCCCAGCATTTTTGAAGACTACGAGCCGAATCCGGAGATGGTGATCTTTTCATAGCCGAGATAACGAACATCCATGATAGCTGCTTGAGCACCTTTACATTCAAAAGGTTAACCAAAGAGTCATTATCGATGAGAATCTTATTTATACTCTTATCATCGCAGTACCCAGCTACATAGAGTAGTCGATTATACTCGAACGCTCACAGGAGGAAATCTTCTTCACTGAAGGTAATATCGGCTGTATATACTTCTGCCAGTTTATCCTTTATTGCTTCCTCGGTAAAGAAAGCTTGGAATTAATCGAGTTCTTCAAGAGCTTTGATTAAAGATTCCCGTATTTCTTTCGACAGGAGTAAAGTATCGTATATACTCAAATTAGAGGTTGCTTCTTCAAATGGGCTAACATATTGTAATCCACCTTACTCTTATTAGGCGGTTCCTTGGTGGCGAGATATTTGGCCACCTCTTCATCTAGAACAATCTACTCGGGAATCTTCCCCTTACCCTTATATTGATTCATCAGATCCTTACTTGCAGATCTAGGGCTTTTCTCGAGAAGGGTGCGGTTCCGTAGACGGATATTTCCGCAGTCTTTTTCCTTCTCTTATTCTCATGATGAGGAGCCAGCATAGGGATTCATCTTCTGAGTCACTTCCAAAAATTGGCACTGTTGAACCTCCTTCTTTTGAAGACTGAGCCTTAGCCATACAAAAACTCTCGGTCACTGACCATGCCTACCTGTTTGCTTCGGAGTTATCATGCGGGAGCAGGCAAGCCTTGGCCTTCCGCTTCTCCTTTTTTAAATGCCTTTGGTAGGAGCATACTTTCGCCACCATTTCCCGAACACTTTACATTCGTCGATGGGGTAACAGAATCTTTGGTGGAAGAGACAATATTTTGGGTGCTCCTCTCCGCCTTTGAAGTATACAACCCCTGATGTATACATCTTCATGGGCGACTACCTCATCCCTTTCGATAAGTCCTTAGCGAAGTGCTTCTTGACCTTACTTTTCTTCAACAGTATCTTTTGGTTCGGTCATACATTTTGCTTTGGTTAGGGAGCTACATAACTCTCCTCCTCCGTGGCTTGCCTGTTTAGACGCTGATGCTTAGCCTTCTCATATATGGCCAGTTCACACTTTTGATTTTCCCTGCTTTTTTGAAAGGCTTCCCTTAGGAGATTCTCAATTAGATCATCTTGTGGTGAACTTAGGGCTTCTGGCATTGATTCTTCCCCCTGTTCATCTGAGTCACTTTCGGACGCAACTGACGCATCTTCGCCACATATGGAGGAGTGAGAGACCATGCGGCAACTTTCCACACGTTTTTCTATTTCCTCCTCTTCTCCTTCTGAGTCGTTATCTTCTCCTCCTTGCTATTCTTAAGGATATGTTGAAGAAATTCCTTAAGAGTGACTGGTGAACGTACTTTCTGGTTATATTTCTCTAGCATATCTATATATTTTTGTATCCCCGTATGGCTGTCTACATGCTCAGCAGGATGCACGGGCTTCTTTGCATTCTTTTTCTTCTTCTAAGACTGCTTGAATTTGGGGCTTTTCCCTTTATCAGCAATCTTCAGAGTGGGATGCGGCTCCAGCCTCCCTTCTATGATCGCAGGATCAAGCGGGCTTTTCCACCTGATTTTCAGACATTCTCGGAGGTCCCTTAACATCTTCTTTGCTTTGGGAGAAAGTATCACCTCCCCGGAGGTTTCTTCCACAAATGAACAGGATGCCCCCTGCGTATTAGCCCCCTTAGGGGTATGCTTTTAAGGCGGATCCACCTTCCAGTTATCTGATAATATGAATTTACCTAGTTTATACTAATCTTCAACCTTGTTCTTGAAGACGCAACAATCTTCAATCGGATGGATTACCGCCCGATGGTAGGGACAGTAATTTGGATTGTTAACCTCACTAGCTTGGGCTGGTCGCCATGGTTAGGGCAATGTCAGCAGGCCATTCTTCGTAGCGATCTCGAACAACTTCTTTGTATTATCGTGAGGGAACGAATATCCGTGCTCCATCCTTTCCTCAAGAGTCGGCCCCGTACGATTATTTTTTTGGCGACCAGACACTTTAGGGCCACCCTACTACTGTTTTGCATTGGCGACAAACATCGCCTTACTTTTCCCTTTATAATTTCGTGAGTCTCCGTCCGAGAGGACGTACCTTAACTCATCGAATCCAGCTGATCTAGTTTATCAATAAGCTCCTGGAAGGTAGTAGGTTTGAAGAAGGCCATGAACGGGTATACTTGTGAGTGCCGATCGATGGCTACCACTAACATCCTGACGGCCGAAGCTTCGCCGATGCGCTGCTCGCACTTAGACCACAGTTTTCGCCATCGGATAGCATATTGAACCCATGTCTCATTCGACTTGATTCTTTCATTGACCAGTGTTGTCATAGTGATGTGCTCACTCGTACTAGAGAATCTTTGGCAAAAGAGCATCTCCATTTCATCAAACGTCTTAATAGAGGCGCTCGGAAGCTCTAAATACCACTCAAAAGCAGTGCATGATAGACTGCTAAAAAATTGGCAGAGAAACAATACATCATCCCCTCCGGTGTTGCCGCGCCTAGATCTGAACTGGGTGATATGTTGACTAGGATTTTCGGTCCCTTTATATACATAGAACGTCGGGATCATATATCCCGGAGAGTATTGCCTTTAGTCATACCATGCTGGGTATGGTCGACCAGTCTTGACCAGCTTGCCTACCATTTCGCTGGCTTGAAGGGCTTTAAATTATTGGGCGATATATTCGTCCATCTTTGCTTTGGAGAATATCTCCTCACTCGTCGTTGATGGGGATTATAGAGGATTCGACGTATCTCCTTTCTCATCGATAATAACTACCGGTGGTTCATCTGCCTGTGGTTTGTAAGTCCACGTTGCGACCCCCGGTTCTTACGGGGAGGCGGAAACGGTATAAAAATCAAATTTTTAGCGCATGGGGCAACATGGACTAACAAAGTCGGGATCTTTTCCTAAACTAAAACTAGCAAACAAGCTAAAGAGAGTTAGCTACTCGGAAAGATGGTTATACCTAAACTTGAACTCCTTCTTCTTTAAACTTTTGTAGAGGTTGATGGTGCTTTCCTCGTTGCCTTCTTCCGTCAAAGATGGATCCACCTGAGGGTTCAACCTTCGGGCTCTTTCTCGAACTTTGAGAGAACTAGAATCTTCGGCTTGCTAAACCTTTGATCCTAGAGTGAGTAGAGAGTGTCTAAGGGGTGTTTTTATCTCAAGGAGAGGGATTCTCAACTCATGAGAAGGATTCTCCTTGAACTAGAGGAGGAAGAAGAACAAGTGAGGAGAGAGAATGGTTATGATAGAATGAGCTCTTTTTCTTTTGCAACCATAACAGAAAGCAAAAAGAATTATCAAATTAATAATAATAATGAAAATGGAATAGTTGATGGAAGGTTTATGAATGACCATTATCATTTCAAACATTAAATGAATTTTGCTAGAATCAAAGAGCATCTTTCTTTTGTAATGATGATGGTCAAAACTTCAACCATGGTCAACAAGTCAACCATGGTCAACAAGTCAACAAAAACCAACCATGAAACAATTTCATTTTATTAATATTATTAATTGATATATCATAATTCCATTAGGGTTTGGAAAAAGACGACTGTCAACTGTGCATACGCACCCGTTCCGAAACCCTAATGAAAAACCTCTTCCTCCGCCTTAATCAACTGTGCATACACACCCGCATTCTTATTCCGAGGAACATGAATACCAAGAGATAAAATCAACCCCAAAACATATACCAGTATCTGACTCAAACCAGAGCCAGCCAGCAATATCCGTCCGGACTCCAAACGTGCACAAGTGCGCGAATGAGAACGAACCCTGTCGCAAAACCATGCGACCTCTACTCTGTTTTGCCCAGAGACGAATACCCTCTGTGTAGGACTCTAAAGACTCGACACTACGCTGGCAGTGGGTTTAACCACAGACCGCAAGCGGCACTAGCTGTGCGTAACGGTCCCCAGGTAGATGCCGATAAGAAGGCTGACGAGGTGAACCCCATCTGAACTCCTACTGAGTCTGAATGTGATAGTCTCCGTACAGTCCGGTCTGTTCGTCTAATACATCGCATGTCAGGCCTAGGGAGCGGTAAAACGTCAGTCCCCTAATAGCGGTACAAGTCGTGTCGGAGTGAAGCCCAAAACAGCCTGAGATAATACTGGAAGCCTACCAGTATATCTCGCTTGCCCTGGCCAGGGACTACTCGTGTAATGGCTCTCCTAGACACAGCGCGATGTCAACCCCCAATACCGGGAGAGACGAATCCTGTCTAACCGTCACTGCCTCCAAGTGCTTCGGGACTGCACCCAACCACTACCTGTTTGCACGACTCATTTGAGCCGTGGTAGGGTAGTGATCAAAGTGCAGTGGGAACACACTCGAGGCGAAGTGCCAGTGTCAAGTCAGCGGACTAAGCTGTACTCATGTCACCTGGGAACTGATAACTGACGATAGGTATAATACCAACCTGTCAGTTCCCGACGAGTCCTGTCCAGTGTACTCGTAACCTAACGAGCACCCGTATACTATCTCCAGTACAACGTACTGATGGCTGTAGGACAGACCATCTCCCACACTGGGATGAGAAGCGCATACGCTAGTCTACTCCGGAGTATCGATGCCCTGTCTCGATAGTCCTGCGACTAAGGACCTGTATAAGGATGTGCTTATAGATTACCCAGCCCCCACTAGTGTGACTGCCATCACAACGCTGGTAATCAAGCAAAGATCCTAAGGGCTCCACTAATGTGTATAGGTGATATACTAAAATAAACACAAGTACACATTGAAGTAGAAACAAACCAAGTAGCATACTACTATATTGAGCAAGATTGTTTATACAAGGTGAATATCCCAAGCTTCCATTAAGTAATATACAAACTAGTATGATACAGTAATGGCCTCTAGGGCATATACACTAACAATCTCCCACTTGCACTAAGGCCATGTACTGGCGTATCGAAGACCTATCATCTCGATCAGCCGCTCGAACTGAGTCTGGGGTAGGGCCTTGGTGAATGGATCTGCAGTGTTTTCTTCTGAAGCAACCCTCCGAACCTCGATCTCCTTGCGATCCACGATCTCCCTGATCAGGTGATACTGCTGTTAGTGTATATGCCCTAGAGGCCATTACTGTATCATACTAGTTTGTATATTACTTAATGGATGCTTGGGATATTCACCTTGTATATACAATATTGCTCAAAATAGTAGTATGCTACTTGGTTTGTTTCTACTTCAATGTGTACTTGTGTTTATTTCAGTATATCACTTATACGCATTAGTGGAGCCCTTAAGATCTTTGCTTGATTACCAGCGTTGTGATGGCAGTCACACTAGTGGGGGCTGGGTAATCTATAAGCACATCCTTATTCAGGTCCCTGGTCGCAGGACTATCGAGACAGGGCATCGATACTCCGGAGTAGACCAGCGCATGCGCTTCTCATCCCAGTGTGGGAGACGGTCTGTCCCACAGCCGTCAATACGTCGTACTTGAGATAGTATGCGGGTGCTCGTTAGGTTACGGGTACACTGGACAGGACTCGTCGGGAACTGACTAGTTGGTATTATACCTATCGTCAGTTATCAGTTCCCAGGTGACATGAGTACAGCTTAGTCCGCTGACTTGACACTGTCACTCCGCCTCGAGTGTGTTCCCACTGTACTTTGATCACTACCCTACCACGGCTCAAAGGAGTCGTGCAAACAGGTAGTGGTTGGGTGCAGTCCCGAAGCATTTGGAGGCAGTGATGGTTAGACAGGATTCGTCTCTCCCGGTATTGGGGGTTGACATCGCGCTGTGTCTAGGAGAGCCATTACACGAGTAGTCCCTGGCCAGGGCAAACGAGATATACTGGTAGGTTTCCAGTGTTATCTCAGGGTGTATTGGGCTTCACTCCGGCATGACTTGTACCGCTATTGGGGGACTGACGTTTACCGCCCCCTAGGCCCGCCATGCGATGTATCAGACGAACAGACCGGACTGTACGGAGAATGTCACACTCAGGCTCAGTAGGAGTTCAGATGGGTTTCGCCTCGTCGGTCTTCTTGTCGGCATTACCTGGGGACCGTTACGCACAGCTAGTGCCGCTTGCGGTCTGTGGTTAAACCCACTGCCAGCGTAGTGTCGAGTCTTTAGAGTCCCACACAGAAAGCTTTTCGCCTTTAGGCAAAAGAGTAGAGGTCGCATGGTATTGCGACAGGTCGCATGGTTTTGCGACAGGGTTCGGTCACATCCGTGCACTTGTGCACGTACAGTGTCCGGACAGTTTACACTAGCGGGCTTTGGTTTAAGCCAGATCCTAGTGTACCTTATGGGATTGGATTTATCCAGTTTGCATTCGTGTTCCTCAGAACGCGGATGCGGGTGTGTATGCACAGTTGACAGGGAGGCAGAGGCTGCGGATTCTCATTAGGGTTGTTGACAGTTGACCGTTGACTATTTGACTTTATGCTCAACCCTAATGAGAATATGATATGTGATTAACTATTATATTAATTAAGTATTATGGTGATATGGTTGTTGACTTGTTGACTTTTGTTGACTTGTTGACTTTGTTGACTTGTTGACTTTTGTTGACTTGTTGACCGGTTGACTAGGCTTGACTAGTTGACCATCATGATAACCATGGTTATCATTTCATGCCAAAGGCTTTTTCTTGCTTGCTCATTTGAGTAAAATGAGTGCATGACATGATAAGGTTATGGTTGCTTCTAACCATCACATAAGACTTTTTTGATATAATGAGTTATGATCACTTTGGATTATGAGAGGGTGAGAGACAAAATACTTGCTCATTCTTTCTTGCTCATTCTCTCTCTTGTTCTTGAGCTCTCCTCTTGCTCTCACCCTCAACCTCTTGCCCCCTCTCTTGATCTATGGTTCTCTTGTCTCATGAGTTGAGAATCAAGAACCATAGATAAAATCCCATTCTAAATCTTCTCTACTCATTCTAGTTCACTAGGTTTAGCAAACCAAGTGAACTAGTTTCTTCAAAGAACGAAGAAGGAGCTAAAGGTTGGAGCTTTCAAGTGGATCTATCTTCGGCGTACGGAGACGACGAGAAGGAGCCATCGGACCACCATCGGAGCTTGAAGAGAAGGAGTTCAAGTTTAGGTATAACCATCTTCATCCGAGTAGCTAAATATCTTTAGCTTAGTATGCTAGTTTTAGTTTAGGTAAAGATCCCGACCTAGCTTAGTCCATGTTGCCTCTTGCGTTAAAATTTTGATTTTATACCGTTTCCGCCTCCCCGTAAGAACCGGGGGTCGCAACGTGGACTTACAGTGGTATCAGAGCCTAACTAAACTTAAACTAGCTTGGTAGTGAAGTGTAACGAAGTTCGGAACCGGAAAAATCCAAAAACCAAACTTTTACAAAAACTGAGTTTCTGTTGAAATTTTTTTGGCTCAAAATGAAAAACTTTACACTTGTAAATTCGGCTCAGGGTTTTGTGTGAACACCCAAGAAAAACGATACAGTAATTCGTCCAAAACGCCGCCCTTCCGCCGCGTGAGCTAGGCATCCGCCGCGCTTTGTCGTCTTCTGTGCATCGTTTTTCGTGCAGTGTGTGTCTGTGTTGGTTTTGGGATTTTTGAAATATATTATATGTGCCCAGATTTTCCAGAAAAGAAATTTCCTTTTGGGGTCCTATAATTCCGTTTTTTTCCGAACTTCACTGCACTTTGACTATGATGGTTATATCTGTGATGTTTGCATGTATTGAACGTCGGCTAATCGCTATAAGTCGATTAGTCGGGGTTATACATGATCTGTAATGTGCTGGAATGTGTATATAAATATGTTGGATTGTCGCGGGTGAATAGCCGGGGGTTGTGAGACGAGAGTTTTCTTTTCTTGCAATTCATGTAAATTTGTAAATTGATGTAATAATTATTTGTATGGCCGCACAACCGGGTCGGGGTTGTAGCCGTCATTGTATAATTTCTTTTTACTGTTTTTGCTCCTAGGATAGACCCATAGAGGGGTGCACAAACTACCGGGTATGCCGAAGTGTCGAGTGGCCTACTCATGGAGATGAGGGAGGTTGCTACGCTTCGGGTACTTGGCGGGTAGTTTGCCGCACCCGTAGGGGTCTTGGGTGGGGTTTTGGCTATTCACCGCGACCGTGTAATCTGTTTTTGTTACAGGCTTGTACAAATTACAGATTCCTAGTATATCCAATGTATTTATCTGTGATCTGAAATGTTTATCATTGCAGTATATCTATATATGATATTATTTAGGCGTTGCTTATGTTTTACAGACGCGCTAGCCCAGCCCCCGCTCTGTCGTTAGTTAAGTAACCTAACGGGTAATGACGGGGCCCCGTGGCGAATGCGAATGGCATAAGCGTACGTCATATTTTGGTTGTTTTCTGCAATGGTAGGATTAAATGATGGGACGCATTAAAAGAACTAATGCAAGAATATCACGCATTAAAAGAACTAATGCAAGATAATAAACCAAGTTAAAGTCGTTGGAACACTCTCGAAAAACCACTCGGTTCTTTTCAAAACAACTTTTAAATGCGGAGCTTGAGCCACTCCTTTTAAAAGCTATCTCGTTCCATCGACCATATCAAGTTCACTACGTTCACGGTTTTGCCAAAACCATCCGTAGCCCTCCGTCGTTTCACATGAATAGTCAATAGTATTCAAGCTGTGTATGTTGGCCAAAGTCAAGGCACAGTGATTGGTAGCTATTGGGTGTTCATGTGTAGCATAGATAGATGCGTTGGTTTGGGACAGTCGTACTGCCATTTTGGCCAAAGTCAAGGGTAGGTACGGATGGATCCAAATTAACCTGGATAATGACGGGTAGAACTTGACATGTGACTTATGATATTTTGGCCAAAGTCAAGGTCATAAGAGCATGGGGCAAAAATCCACATCGGGAGTTTCATAAGCACTGGAACTTGCTAGATTTGCATACCATTTGGAGTGTGATGATTCTGGTAGGATTCCTTCAGTTTCGTCACGCGATGATATTTGGATCCCGATCCTACTGTGAGTATATGCTACTCCTCGGGAAATTTCTCACTTAACGATCAATGCTATAAACCTAGTAGGTGCCTAGAAAGGTGTTAGCGGGGCTACGCCCCCAGGGAAAAGAGGTTCTCTAATTAAGGAACTTCGCGAAAGCGTTGGAAAACCTCCCTCGAAGTACCGACACCGGCCTGGCTGAACGGTTAAGCAAGTATTGTACGGTGGGATTGATCCTGACTAATTCTTCCTTTATGGTTTGAGGAGGGATTCGAGAAACAGTGGGAGCCATCCTGTTTAGACAAACTAAAAACCACTCTAAACTTGCAAGAGCATCATGCTGAGTGTTTCTTCTTCTCTCTCCTAATTGCAGCGACCATTCAACATGACTGGACTTAAGTTACTCCTAGATAAAAACAAACTGACAGGGCCAAACTATAAAGATTGGCTCAGGAATGTCAAGATAGCAATCACTTATGACAAGCTGGGGTATCTTCTTACCACCAAAGCTCCCTCTGTCCCTGGTCCAACTTCCAGTGTCGCGGATAAGGAAATCCGCAAGACTTGGGAGATTGATAGCGCGAAGGCCAAGTGCCTCCTGCTTGCCTCGATGGACAACGAACATCAGAGGAGGCATGAGAATATGGACATGGAGTCCATATTGCTCCATACAAAAGAACTGTATGGAGAGCAATCACGTATCGCAAGATACGAAGCGTCGAAAAAGTTATTTTCGACAAGAATGGCCGTCGGATCATCAGTAGCCGAGCACGTGCTAAAGATGATCGGCTTCATTGAGGAGCTCGCTGACCTAGGGATCACATTGGAGAGTGAGCTATATACGGATATAGTTCTCCAGTCCCTTCCTTCCACTTACGCCCAGTTTATACTGAACTTCAACTTACAAGAAAAAAAGGTTGAACTTTCAGAGCTCCTCAACATGCTGAGGAGCGCAGAGGGCACCCTACAGAAAGGTAGGGATACATCCACTTTGTTTGTAGGAGGATCATCTTCTTCTAGGTCCAAGGCGAAAGCCAAGGGAAAGAAGAAGAAGGCCCCCGCCAAACCAAGGGGCGGTGTTAGTAAAATGGATACGAAGGGAAAAGGCAAAGCAACAAAGTTAGCGGGAAAGCTTGTGGATAAGGAAGAATGCTTCTATTGTCATAAGAAAGGACACTGGAAGAATGATTGCAGGGCCTGGAAGGCCAGAACACAGGAATTGAAGCAGGTTGCAGCTTCAGCTTCAGGTGTGTATGTTATTGAAAACTGTCTTTCAATAAACTCTACTTCCTGGGTATTGGATACCGTATCAGGATCTCATATCTGTAATTCTTTGCAGGCGTTGAGAAACCGTAGTGTTTTGAAAGCAGGTGACATGACCCTCAGAGTTGCAAACGGAGCTAGCATGGATGCTAAAGCCGTGGGGGACTATCACCTGGGAATGTCAGATGGACATGTTTTGGTTTTGCGTAATTGCTTTTTTGTACCCAACGCAACTTGTAATATCATTTCTGTATCTTTAGTTTCTAAAGAAGGTTATGAATTTGCGTTTGTAAGTAATGTTGTAAACATTCACCTTAATCAAGTATTGATTGGGTCAGGTACTCTGAGTAATGGTATATACGTGTTAAACCAACCACAGATTTTTAATGTCCAGAATACACACAAAAGAAAGTCTCCAGAAATAAATCAGACTTTCTTATGGCATTGTAGATTGGGTCACATCAATGAGAGAAGGTTGACTAAGTTACATACAGAAGGATATTTGAATGCGTTCGAATATCAATCGTATGCCACTTGTCAATCTTGTCTCAAAGGAAAGATGACAAAGACTCCGTTTACTGGACATGGAGTAAGAGCGAGCGAGCTCTTGGGACTCGTACACAGTGACGTGTGCGGTCCAATGTCTACACATGCCCGAAGCGGACATTCTTACTTCATTACTTTTACGGATGACTTCTCAAGGTACGGTTATGTCTTCTTAATGAAACATAAGTCCGAGGCCTTTGGAAAATTCCAGGAGTATAAGAATGAAGTAGAGAAACAGACCGGCAAAAGTATTAAGATTCTAAGATCGGATCGAGGTGGAGAATACTTAAGTGCCGAGTTCCTGGACTATTTAAAAGAGAACGGAATTCTCTCTCAGCTTACTCCTCCATACACCCCGCAACATAACGGTGTATCGGAGAGACGGAACCGCACCCTATTGGATATGGTGCGGTCCATGATGAGTAACGCTGAGTTACCAAGATCATTCTGGGGGTATGCGCTAGAATCAGCCGCATACCTTTTGAACCGAGTTCCCACTAAGACTGTGCCTACCACGCCATTTGAGATATGGTGTGGGAAGAGACCCCATCTTAATCACATTAAGATATGGGGAAGTCCAGCTTTTGTCAAAAAGCAGCATGCGGACAAGCTCGAGGCACGCTCAGTACTGTGTAAGTTTGTGGGATATCCAAAGAATTCCAAGGGATATTTCTTCTACTGTGAAGAGGAACAAAAAGTTCTTGTTTCTCGACATGCCCACTTTCTAGAACACCAGTTCATAGAAAAAGAAATAAGTGGGAACACAATAGAACTGGAAGAAATTCCAGAACCACAGACTGTTACTGAAAGCTTGATGGAACCAGAGGGTTCAACAGAACAGGACATTCCTACGCCGCTCCGCAGAAGTAGTAGGCAGTCTCATCCGCCCGAGAGATACTACGGTTTTCTCATAGACGGGGATAGAGAGGATTGCATCATAGATTATGATGAGCCTACTAGCTTCCAGCAGGCCGTTCAGAGCGTTGACTCAGTGAAATGGCTGGATGCAATGCGGACCGAAATGGAGTCCATGTACACCAACAAGGTATGGACGTTGGACATTGCTCCAGACGGGGTAAAACCCGTAGGATGCAAGTGGATCTTCAAAAGGAAGATTGGTGTAGATGGACAGGTTGAGACCTATAAAGCTAGGCTGGTAGCAAAGGGTTTTCGTCAAAGACCTGGCTTGGACTACGACGAAACCTTTTCTCCAGTAGCCATGCTGAAATCCATTCGGATCCTTCTTGCCATTGCTGCCTTCCACGATTATGAGATCTGGCAAATGGACGTAAAGACAGCTTTTCTAAATGGAAATTTAGAGGAGTGTGTCTATATGGACCAGCCAGAGGGTTTCATTCAGAGTGGGAGCAGCGGAAAGGTGTGCAAGTTGCTTAAGTCCATCTATGGACTAAAGCAGGCATCGCGGAGTTGGAACATCTGCTTTGATGAGACGGTCAAAGAATTTGGCTTTATCAAAAATCCAGATGAACCATGCATCTATAGTAGATTTGTAGCGAGAACTGTAGTATTCCTCGTTTTATACGTGGATGACATTCTCTTAATAGGAAATGACATTCCTATGCTACAATCTGTCAAGGGGTTCTTGTCACACAGGTTCTCCATGAAAGACCTGGGTGATGCCTCATACATTCTGGGTATCCGGATCTACCGTGACAGATCCAAGAGGATATTAGGACTTTCTCAGTCCAGGTACATCGACACCGTGCTGAAAAAATTCAGTATGGAAGATTCCAAGCGCGGTAACCTACCGGCTTGTCACGGGATCACCCTCTCTAAAGAGATGTCTCCCAAGACTGATTTGGAGAGGGATCGCATGTCTATTATACCCTACGCTTCTGCGGTAGGCTCTATAATGTATGCGATGTTGTGTACCAGACCGGATGTAGCTTATGCACTGAGTGTGGTAAGCCGGTATCAGTCTAACCCTGGGGAGAAACACTGGATAGCGGTAAAGAACATTCTCAAGTACCTGAGAAGGACTAAGGAGATGTTCTTGGTGTATGGCGGAAAAGACCTCCAGATCGAGGCCTTTGCTGACTCCAGCTTCCAGAGTGACAAGGATGATTCCAAGTCCATGTCGGGTTTTGTCTTTACCCTCAATGGAGGGGCGGTGTGTTGGAAGAGTTCCAAACAGGAAACCGTTGCAGACTCGACGATGGAAGCGGAATACATCGCTGCATCTGATGCCGCAAAAGAAGCTGTCTGGATGAGGAAGTTCTTGAAAGAACTTCAGGTGGTTCCGTCCATTGTTGATCCAATACCTCTGTATTGCGACAACAACGGGGCTATAGCTTTAGCGAAGGAACCCAGGTCCCATCAGAGATCCAGGCACATCTTAAGGCGGTATCACCTGATCAGGGAGATCGTAGATCGCCAGGAGATCGAGGTTCGGAGAGTCGCTTCAGAAGATAACACTGCTGATCCATTCACCAAGGCCCTGCCCCAGACTCAGTTCGAGCGGCTGATCGAGATGATAGGTCTTCGATACGCCAGTACATGGCCTTAGTGCAAGTGGGAGATTGTTAGTGTATATGCCCTAGAGGCCATTACTGTATCATACTAGTTTGTATATTACTTAATGGATGCTTGGGATATTCACCTTGTATATACAATCTTGCTCAAAATAGTAGTATGCTACTTGGTTTGTTTCTACTTCAATGTGTACTTGTGTTTATTTCAGTATATCACTTATACGCATTAGTGGAGCCCTTAGGATCTTTGCTTGATTACCAGCGTTGTGATGGCAGTCACACTAGTGGGGGCTGGGTAATCTATAAGCACATCCTTATTCAGGTCCCTGGTCACAGGACTATCGAGACAGGGCATCGATACTCCGGAGTAGACCAGCGCATGCGCTTCTCATCCCAGTGTGGGAGACGGTCTGTCCCACAGCCGTCAGTACGTCGTACTTGAGATAGTATGCGGGTGCTCGTTAGGTTACGGGTACACTGGACAGGACTCGTCGGGAACTGACTAGTTGGTATTATACCTATCGTCAGTTATCAGTTCCCAGGTGACATGAGTACAGCTTAGTCCACTGACTTGACACTGTCACTCCGCCTCGAGTGTGTTCCCACTGTACTTTGATCACTACCCTACCACGGCTCAAAGGAGTCGTGCATACAGGTAGTGGTTGGGTGCAGTCCCGAAGCATTTGGAGGCAGTGACGGTTAGACAGGATTCGTCTCTCCCGGTATTGGGGGTTGACATCGCGCTGTGTCTAGGAGAGCCATTACACGAGTAGTCCCTGGCCAGGGCAAACGAGATATACTGGTAGGTTTCCAGTGTTATCTCAGGGTGTATTGGGCTTCACTCCGGCACGACTTGTACCGCTATTGGGGGACTGACGTTTACCGCCCCCTAGGCCCGCCATGCGATGTATCAGACGAACAGACCGGACTGTACGGAGAATGTCACACTCAGGCTCAGTAGGAGTTCAGATGGGTTTCGCCTCGTCGGTCTTCTTGTCGGCATTACCTGGGGACCGTTACGCACAGCTAGTGCTGCTTGCGGTCTGTGGTTAAACCCACTGCCAGCGTAGTGTCGAGTCTTTAGAGTCCCACACAGAAAGCTTTTCGCCTTTAGGCAAAGGAGTAGAGGTCGCATGGTATTGCGACAGGTCGCATGGTTTTGCGACAGGGTTCGGTCACATCCGTGCACTTGTGCACGTACAGTGTCCGGACAGTTTACACTAGCGGGCTTTGGTTTAAGCCAGATCCTAGTGTACCTTATGGGATTGGATTTATCCAGTTTGCATTCGTGTTCCTCAGAACGCGGATGCGGGTGTGTATGCACAGTTGACAGGGAGGCAGAGGCTGCGGATTCTCATTAGGGTTGTTGACAGTTGACCGTTGACTATTTGACTTTATGCTCAACCCTAATGAGAATATGATATGTGATTAACTATTATATTAATTAAGTATTATGGTGATATGGTTGTTGACTTGTTGACTTTTGTTGACTTGTTGACTTTGTTGACTTGTTGACTTTTGTTGACTTGTTGACCGGTTGACTAGGCTTGACTAGTTGACCATCATGATAACCATGGTTATCATTTCATGCCAAAGACTTTTTCTTGCTTGCTCATTTGAGTAAAATGAGTGCATGACATGATAAGGTTATGGTTGCTTCTAACCATCACATAAGACTTTTTTGATATGATGAGTTATGATCACTTTGGATTATGAGAGGGTGAGAGACAAAATACTTGCTCATTCTTTCTTGCTCATTCTCTCTCTTGTTCTTGAGCTCTCCTCTTGCTCTCACCCTCAACCTCTTGCCCCCTCTCTTGATCTATGGTTCTCTTGTCTCATGAGTTGAGAATCAAGAACCATAGATAAAATCCCATTCTAAATCTTCTCTACTCATTCTAGTTCACTAGGTTTAGCAAACCAAGTGAACTAGTTTCTTCAAAGAACGAAGAAGGAGCTAAAGGTTGGAGCTTTCAAGTGGATCTATCTTCGGCGTACGGAGACGACGAGAAGGAGCCATCGGACCACCATCGGAGCTTGAAGAGAAGGAGTTCAAGTTTAGGTATAACCATCTTCATCCGAGTAGCTAAATATCTTTAGCTTAGTATGCTAGTTTTAGTTTAGGTAAAGATCCCGACCTAGCTTAGTCCATGTTGCCTCTTGCGTTAAAATTTTGATTTTATACCGTTTCCGCCTCCCCGTAAGAACCGGGGGTCGCAACGTGGACTTACAACTGCCTCAAGATGTGCCTGGATCTCTGATGGGACCTGGGTTCCTTCGCTAAAGCTATAGCCCCGTTGTTGTCGCAATACAGAGGTATTGGGTCAACAATGGACGGAACCACCTGAAGTTCTTTCAAGAACTTCCTCATCCAGACAGCTTCTTTTACGGCATCAGATGCAGCGATGTATTCCGCTTCCATCGTCGAGTCTGCAACGGTTTCCTGTTTGGAACTCTTCCAACACACCGCCCCTCCATTGAGGGTAAAGACAAAACCCGACATGGACTTGGAATCATCCTTGTCACTCTGGAAGCTGGAGTCAGCAAAGGCCTCGATCTGGAGGTCTTTTCCGCCATACACCAAGAACATCTCCTTAGTCCTCCTCAGGTACTTGAGAATGTTCTTTACTGCTATCCAGTGTTTCTCCCCAGGGTTTGACTGATACCGGCTTACTACACTCAGTGCATAAGCTACATCCGGTATGGTACACAACATCGCATACATTATAGAGCCTACCGCAGAAGCGTAGGGTATAATAGACATGCGATCCCTCTCCAAATCAGTCTTGGGAGACATCTCTTTAGAGAGGGTGATCCCGTGATAAGCCGGTAGGTTACCGCGCTTGGAATCTTCCATACTGAATCTCTTCAGTATAGTGTCGATGTACCTGGACTGTGAAAGTCCTAATGTCCTCTTGGATCTATCACGATGGATCCGGATCCCCAGGATGTAAGAGGCATCACCCAGGTCTTTCATGGAGAACCTGTGTGACAAGAAACCCTTGACAGATTGTAGCATAGGAATGTCATTTCCTATTAAGAGAATGTCATCCACGTATAAAATGAGGAATACTACAGTTCTCGCTACAAATATACTATAGATGCATGGTTCATCTGGATTTTTGATAAAGCCAAATTCCTTGACCGTCTCATCAAAACAGATGTTCCAACTCCGCGATGCCTGCTTTAGTCCATAGATGGACTTAAGCAACTTGCACACCTTTCCGCTGCTCCCACTCTGAATGAAACCCTCTGGCTGGTCCATATAGACACACTCCTCTAAATTTCCATTTAGAAAAGCGGTTTTTACGTCCATCTGCCAAATCTCATAATCGTGGAAGGCAGCAATGGCAAGAAGGATCCGAATGGATTTCAGCATAGCCACTGGAGAAAAGGTTTCGTCATAGTCCAAGCCAGGTCTTTGACGGAAACCCTTTGCTACAAGTCTAGCTTTATAGGTCTCAACCTGTCCATCTACACCAATCTTCCTTTTGAAGATCCACTTGCATCCTACGGGTTTTACCCCGTCTGGAGCAATGTCCAACGTCCATACTTTGTTGGTGCACATGGACTCCATTTCGGTCCGCATTGCATCCAGCCATTTTACCGAGTCAACGCTCTGAACGGCCTGCTGGAAGCTAGTAGGCTCATCATAGTCTATGATGCAATCCTCTCTATCCCCGTCTATGAGAAAACCGTAGTATCTCTCGGGCGGATGAGACTGCCTACTACTTCTGCGGAGCGGCATAGGAATGTCCTATTCTTTTGAACCCTCTGGTTCCACTAAGCTTTCAGTAATAGCTCTTCCAGTTCTACTGTGCTCCCACTTATCTGGTTTTCCAAAAACTCAGTTTCCAAGAAGTAGGCATGACGAGAAACAAGAACTTTTTGTTCCTCTTCACAGTAGAAGAAATATCCCTTGGAGTTCTTTGGATATCCCACGAACTTACATTGTACTGAGCGTGCCTCGAGCTTGTCCGCATGCTGCTTTTTAACAAAAGCTGGACATCCCCAAGTCTTAATGTGACTGAGATGGGGCCTCTTCCCACACCACATCTCATATGGTGTAGTAGGCACAGTCTTAGTAGGAACTCGGTTCAAAAGGTATGCAGCTGATTCTAGCGCATACCCCCAGAATGATCGCGGTAACTCAGCGTTACTCATCATGGACCGTACCATATCCAATAGGGTTCGGTTCCGTCTCTCCGATACACCGTTGTGTTGCGGAGTGTATGGAGGAGTAAGCTGAGAGAGAATTCCGTTCTCTTTTAAGTGATTCAGGAACTCGGCACTTAAGTATTCTCCACCTCGATCCGATCTTAGAATCTTGATACTTTTGCCGGTCTGTTTTTCTACTTCATTCTTATATTCCTGGAACTTTTCAAAAGCTTCGGACTTATGTTTCATTAAGAAGACATAACCGTATCTTGAAAAATCATCCGTAAAAGTAATGAAGTAAGAATAACCGCTTCGCGCATGTGTAGACATTGGACCGCACACGTCGCTGTGTACGAGTCCCAAGAGCTCGCTCGCTCTTACTCCGTGTCCAGTGAACGGAGTCTTTGTCATCTTTCCTTTGAGACAGGATTGACAAGTGGCATACGATTGATATTCGAACAGATCCAAATATCCTTCTGTATGTAACTTAGTCAACCTTCTCTCATTGATGTGACCCAGTCTACAATGCCATAAGAAAGTCTGATTGATATCTGGAGACTTTCTTTTGTGTGTACTCTGGACATTGAAAATCTGTGGTTGGTTTAATACGTATATACCATTGCTCAATGTACCTGACCCAATCAGAACTTGATTAAGGTGAATGTTTACAACATTACTTACAAACGCAAATTCATAACCTTCTTTAGAAACCAAAGATACAGAAATGATATTACAAGTTGCGTTGGGTACAAAAAAGAAATTACGCAAAACCAAAACATGCCCATCTGACATTCCCAGGTGATAGTCCCCCACGGCTTTAGCATCCATGCTAGCTCCGTTCGCAACTCTGAGGGTCATGTCACCTGTCTTCAAAACCCTACGGTTTCTCAACGCCTGCAAAGAATTACAGATATGAGATCCTGATCCGGTATCCAATACCCAGGAAGTAGAGTTTATAGAAAGACAGTTTTCAATAACATACACACCTGAAGCTGAAGCCGCAACCTGCTTCAGTTCCTGTGTCCTGGCTTTCCAAGCCCTGCAATCTTTCTTCCAGTGTCCACTCTTGTGACAATAGAAGCATTCCTCTTTACCCACAAGCTTCCCCGCTATCTTTGTTGCCTTTTTCCTTTCCCTTCGTTCCCACTTTACTAACACCGCCCCTTGGTTTGGCGGGGGCTTTCTTCCTCTTTCCCTTGGCTTTCGCCTTGGACCTAGAAGAAGAAGATCCTCCTACAAACAAAGCGGGTGTTTCCCTACCTTTCTGTAGGATGCCCTCTGCGCTCCTCAGCATGTTGAGGAGTTCTGAAAGTTCAACTTCCTTTTCTTGCAAGTTGAAATTCAGTATGAACTGGGCGTAAGTGGAAGGAAGGGACTGGAGAACTAAATCCGTATAGAGTTCACTTTCCAACGTGGTCCCAAGTTCCGCGAGCTCCTCAATGTAGCCAATCATCTTAAGCACGTGGTCCGCTACCGATGATCCGACGGCCAACTTTGCCGAAAATAACTTCTTCGACACTTCGTATCTTGCGATACGAGACTGCTCTCCATACAGTTCTTTTGTATGAAGAAATATGGATTCCAAGTCCATATTCTCGTGCCTCCTCTGGTGTTCGTTGTCCATAGAGGCAAGCACGAGGCACTTGGCCTTCGCGCAATCAATCTCCCAAGTCTTACGGATTTCCTTATCCGCGACGCTGGAGGTGGGTCCTGGGACGGGGGGAGCTTTGGTGGTAAGAAGATACCCCAGCTTGTCGTAAGTGATTGCCATTTTGACATTCCTGAGCCAATCTTTATAGTTTTGCCCTGTCAGTATGTTTTTATCTAGAAGTAACTTAAGTCCAGTCATTTCGATTTGGTCGCTGTAGGGGGGAGAGAAGAAACACTTTAGCACGATGCTCTTGCAAGTTTAGAGTGGTTTTTATTTTGTCTAAACAGGATGGCTCCCACTGTCTCTCGAATCCCTCCTCAAACCACAAAGGAAGAATTAGCCGGGATCAATCCCACCGCACAATACTTGCTTAACCGTTCAGCCAGGCCAGTGTCGGTACTTCGAGGGAGGTTTTCCAACGCTTTCGCGAAGTTCCTTAATTTAAGAACCTCTTTTCCCTGGGGGCGTAGCCCCGCTAACACCTTTCTAGGCACCTACTAGGTTTATACCATTGATCGTTTAGTGAGAAATTTCCCGAGGAGTAGCATATACTCACAGTAGGATCGGGATCCAAATATCATCGCGTGACGAAAATGAAGGAATCCTACCATAATCATCACACTCCAAATGGTATGCAAATCTAGCAAGTTTCAGTACTTATGAAACTCCCGATGTGGATTTTTGCCCCATGCTCTTATGATCTTGACTTTGGCCAACAAATCATAAGTCACATGTCAAGTTCTGCCCGTCGTTCTCCAGGTTAATTTGAATCCATTCGTACCTACCCTTAACTTTGGCCAACAAGGTAGTTCGACTGTTCCAAATCAACGCATCTATCTATGCTGCATATGAATACCCAATAGCTACCAATCACTATGCCTTGACTTTGGCCAACAAACATAGCTTGAATACTATTGACTATTTATGTGAAACGACGGAGGGCTATGAATGGTTTTGGTAAAACCGTGAACGTAGTGAACTTGATATAATCGATGGAACGGGATAACTTTTAGAAGGAGTGGCTCAAGCTCCGCATTTAAAAGTTAGTTTTGAAAAGAACCAAGTGGTTTTTCGAAAGTGTTCCAACGACTTTAACTTGGTTTATTATCTTGCATTAGTTCTTTTAATGCGTGATATTCTTGCATTAGTTCTTTTAATGCGTCCCATCATTTAAGCCTACCATTGCAGAAAACAACCAAAATATGACGTACGCTTATGCCATTCGCATTCGCCACGAGGTCCCGTCATCACCCGTTAGGTTACTTAACTAACGACAGAGCGGGGGCTGGGCTAGCGCGGCTGTAAAACATAAGCAACGCCTAAATATAAAGCAATGATAGACATTACAGATCACAGATGAATACATTGGATATACTAGGAATCCGCAATCCGTTCGAGCCTGCAACGAAAAGCGGATTACACGGTCGCGGTGAATAGCCAAAACCCCACCCAAGACCCCTACGGGTGCGGCAAACTACCCGCCAAGTACCCGGTAGTTTGTGCACCCCTCCATGGGTCTATCCTAGGAGCAAAAACAGTAAAAAGAATTATACAATGACGGCTACAACCCCGACCCGGTTGTGCGGCCATACAAATAATATTATTACATCAATTTACATTTACAAATGAATGAAAGAAAAACAAAAGCTCATCTCACATCCACCCCAGCTATTCACCCGCGACAGTCCAACACATTCATATACACATTCCAATATCAAACACAGATCACAGAGATGTATAACCCCGACTAATCGACTTATAGCGATTAGCCGACGTTCAATACATACAAACATCACAGATATAACCAATATAGCCAAAGTGTAGCGAAGTTCGAAAAAAAAATACGGATTTATAGGACCCCAAAAGTAAATTTCTTTTCTGGAAAATCTGGGCACATATAACTTATTTGAAAAATCCCAAAACCCTACCAGAAGAACACTGCACAAAACACGATCACATGAAGAGCCCAAACGGCGGCGGATCCGCGACGACTTGAATAGCTGAGGCCGCGGATCCGCGGCGATTTGAAGGATTCATGGGATCGTTTTTCGTGGGTGTTCTCACAAAACCCTGAGTCGATTTTAGGAGTAAAAAGTTTTACTTTTAGAGCACAAAAAATTTCAACAGAAACTTAGGGTTTTTGATTTCCGGTTTTTGTGATTTTTCCGTTTCGAACTTCCATACACTTCGCTACCAAGCTAGTTTAAGTTTAGTTAGGCTCTGATACCACTGTAAGTCCACGTTGCGACCCCCGGTTCTTACGGGGAGGCGGAAACGGTATAAAAATCAAATTTTTAGCGCATGGGGCAACATGGACTAACAAAGTCGGGATCTTTTCCTAAACTAAAACTAGCAAACAAGCTAAAGAGAGTTAGCTACTCGGAAAGATGGTTATACCTAAACTTGAACTCCTTCTTCTTTAAACTTTTGTAGAGGTTGATGGTGCTTTCCTCGTTGCCTTCTTCCGTCAAAGATGGATCCACCTGAGGGTTCAACCTTCGGGCTCTTTCTCGAACTTTGAGAGAACTAGAATCTTCGGCTTGCTAAACCTTTGATCCTAGAGTGAGTAGAGAGTGTCTAAGGGGTGTTTTTATCTCAAGGAGAGGGATTCTCAACTCATGAGAAGGATTCTCCTTGAACTAGAGGAGGAAGAAGAACAAGTGAGGAGAGAGAATGGTTATGATAGAATGAGCTCTTTTTCTTTTACAACCATAACATAAAGCAAAAAGAATTATCAGATTAATAATAATAATGAAAATGGAATAGTTGATGGAAGGTTTATGAATGACCATTATCATTTCAAACATTAAATGAATTTTGCTAGAATCAAAGAGCATCTTTCTTTTGTAATGATGATGGTCAAAACTTCAACCATGGTCAACAAGTCAACCATGGTCAACAAGTCAACAAAAACCAACCATGACACAATTTCATTTTATTAATATTATTAATTGATATATCATAATTCCATTAGGGTTTGGAAAAAGACGACTGTCAACTGTGCATACGCACCCGTTCCGAAACCCTAATGAAAAACCTCTTCCTCCGCCTCAATCAACTGTGCATACACACCCGCATTCTTGTTCCGAGGAACATGAATACCAAGAGATAAAATCAACCCCAAAACATATACCAGTATCTGACTCAAACCAGAGCCAGCCAGCAATATCCGTCCGGACTCCAAACGTGCACAAGTGCGCGAATGAGAACGAACCCTGTCGCAAAACCATGCGACCTCTACTCTGTTTTGCCCAGAGGCGAATACCCTCTGTGTGGGACTCTAAAGACTCGACACTACGCTGGCAGTAGGTTTAACCACAGACCGCAAGCGGCACTAGCTGTGCGTAACGGTCCCCAGGTAGATGCCAATAAGAAGGCTGACGAGGTGACCCCATCTGAACTCCTACTGAGTCTGAATGTGACAGTCTCCGTACAGTCCGGTCTGTTCGTCTAATACATCGCATGTCGGGCCTAGGGGGCGGTAAAACGTCAGTCCCCTAATAGCGGTACAAGTCGTGTCGGAGTGAAGCCCAAAACACCCTGAGATAATACTGGAAGCCTACCAGTATATCTCGCTTGCCCTGGCCAGGGACTACTCGTGTAATGGCTCTCCTAGACACAGCGCGATGTCAACCCCCAATACCAGGAGAGACGAATCCTGTCTAACCGTCACTGCCTCCAAGTGCTTCGGGACTGCACCCAACCACTACCTGTTTGCACGACTCCTTTGAGCCGTGGTAGGGTAGTGATCAAAGTGCAGTGGGAACACACTCGAGGCGAAGTGCCAGTGTCAAGTCAGCGGACTAAGCTGTACTCATGTCACCTGGGAACTGATAACTGACGATAGGTATAATACCAACCTGTCAGTTCCCGACGAGTCCTGTCCAGTGTACTCGTAACCTAACGAGCACCCGTATACTATCTCCAGTACAACGTACTGATGGCTGTGGGACAGACCATCTCCCACACTGGGATGAGAAGCGCATACGCTAGTCTACTCCGGAGTATCGATGCCCTGTCTCGATAGTCCTGCGACTAGGGACCTGTATAAGGATGTGCTTATAGATTACCCAGCCCCCACTAGTGTGACTGCCATCACAACGCTGGTAATCAAGCAAAGATCCTAAGGGCTCCACTAATGTGTATAGGTGATATACTAAAATAAACACAAGTACACATTGAAGTAGAAACAAACCAAGTAGCATACTACTATATTGAGCAAGATTGTTTATACAAGGTGAATATCCCAAGCTTCCATTAAGTAATATACAAACTAGTATGATACAGTAATGGCCTCTAGGGCATATACACTAACATGGTTCCAGTTGAGCTATCATCCCGACCATGCTTTGGAATAAGAGGTCCATCTTGTCCATCCTAGGATTCATTTCCGCAGCTTTCTCATCCTTCTTATCAAGGACGCGCTTTAGTTAGTAGATATCACACTCATGCCCCGTTCTTTCTTCGGGAGCATTGTTAGGGTTTGAATTGGGCGATAGACTTATGAGTTCCTCCGCTTGAGCTATTATCTCTTGCAGCTTTTGTTGATCCTTCGTTATAGACCGAGTGATTGGTCTATGAGAAACAGAGACTCGACTATCATCCTTGGGCGTTTGGAGTGTGGGCCTTTGGAATTTGCCTTAGGCACTAAGACTTTATCTGGCCTCTCTCTTTTGTGAGAAGCCGCTTTGGAAGAAACCATCATAGCAGAAACCTTCTGAGAATGAGTTTCCTTATATTTGGGAGAGGATTTATCATCATCTTGTCGACCTTTGAGCTTTTCGGTCGGTGAGCGCAGCTGTTATCAATGACAGAGTTCTGAACTTCTTTCCAAACTTTGTGGATGGTTAAGGAAAGCCGTTTGACCGAACGTATCGCTTTCGGCTCATCATGCATTTCCACAGGAGGTGGCGACTTCCTCGGTATAGCAGTGGACGAATTTCTTATACTTAACCATCTTCAGAGGTTTCAAAGTTGTTCCCAGCTGGAACAACAGCTCGGATCATCGGAGTAGGTGGAGTTAGCCCAGATGGGGAGCTACCCCAGTCTGGCTCACTCAGTGCCAGTATCGACGTCGAGCACCTTTGGTAATTATGGGAGCTTCATGGATCTGCCCTCTATGCTCTTTCGGACTATCTTGCCACCTGCATTTATATAAAGCTTCGACGGGTGACAGAAGCTTGAAAACTGACTGTCTGGGCATGGGAGTATCAGGAACTTGAGGTGTCAGCCTATGGAAGACAGACTATTTAGGTGGAGCATCATCTTTCGGGGCCTCGGTCATATTAGGAGCTGTGAATGCCAGCCGTTCGAAGACTGGCTTCTTTGGGATGGTGGGCTTTTTGGAGGAACCCACAAAGTTGGACTTTAACCTCTAGAAGACCGAACCTTCATATTGAGTAGGCTTATCATCGGAGCTGGCTGTGGTAGTTGTCAGCCTATCAAAGACTGACTTCTTTGGCGTCTCCTCCTTTGGCGCTGAGATTCCAAGGGAGGGAAGTGGAAGCATCATTTCGAAGAAGAGCCCATCAAGTTTTTGTGCCACCTAGGCTATCGAAATGCAAAGTTTAGGGGCCATTGCTGGCCCTGACGAAGTCACTCTAGTTGGAATGGTGTTGGAGCTAGCATTGGGTTGGAGTTGCTGGATGAGGCCATTGATCTATACGGGAGTGAAACACCGGCTTTAGTGACCCAAACATCCAAGGGCAACATAAAAATATTATGATTGGTTCGCGAAACACAACACACGAAATGTGGAGTAGAAAGAGAAAAAGGTCCCGCCGGGAGTGCCAGAACCAGTTTACCGCCGGAAATTGGGCCGAGGCACGGGGAGTGCGTCCATCCTGAATACTAGGGCAGATGCAATATGGAACATATCCATCCACTTCTCTGAACATACCAAGTTGATTTATGGTATCGTATACCGAAGGTTTGGATGGATGCGACCGTTGTAACTGACTTTTCAAATTCTCTCTCAAAGATGAGGTTTCTTAATTGTGGGGACACTTTTTCCTACGGGTATAAACCCCTCTAGTTAATTACGTTATCTCCACACGATAACAACTTTCTATACTCCATGAATCATCATGTGTCACGTTATATTTTGTTTATTTTAGGTTGCCCTTGGATTGTATACGGAGACTAATATATATCGTCCTGGGTCATATGTTCCATCAGTTCAGGATATATTTAGGTTTGATTTAAGAATCATTAGTCGTATATGGGACTAAGATCAAATTAGCAAATATACTTAAGGACCGTTAATCTTGTTTTAGATTAAGGTTAACTTAAAGTATATAAGCATATGGGCTCAACGAATATTATAGAAACTTAAATTTTATAACACATAGTCGATTTGGACTAAGAATTGGCTCTGCAGTATATATATTAGCGTCCAGAAACTCTGGAGCATGAAGCTCTAGCGTATTCCGCGTGTCATACAAACAAAAATATATAGGTCTGTGGCATATTAAATTATTGACGCATCAGGGTTGCAGCGCATGCTACGTATACGATAAGGTTTGGCACACGCCTTCGACATTTTGGTCTCTATCATATTAAAAATTGATGCCCATGGGTTGTGGCACGGGTCTCCATTGGCGTACACACCCATATTGGCGCATATCTTTTATGGGCGCATGACCTTTATTAGCGCATGCCACATATTACATGCCCATTGGCGTATATGCCTCTTGCACATGCCTCGTAGGATTCTTCTTTGACTTGATCTTTGTCTTTGAAACTTAAGTTTCATGAAACTTAAGCTTCTGTTAATGGCTATCTTAGTCATTAACAATATCAAGATCACAACTTTCGTGATCTTGAGTCTTCTTTTCTTTCTATATATTCATCATATGATCTGTTCTTTAGAAATTTAAATTTCCTTATCCATCATCATTATATTTTTATGCAAAGATTCGGTTTTTCTCTCAAACCCTAGATCTTAAAATCAAAGGAATCCCTCTTATGAAAACTTAAGTTTTCTTGAGGCGAAGTTTGATCTAAAGATCTTAAGATAATCGGAAAGAACTTAAGTTCTAAATATGAATGTTAACCTTCTCATGGATGAAGCTAGGCCTATTATATCATAGAGATTATTCTTTTTTCTCACCTTGATTAATGGTGGTGAGGAAGAAGATGAGAGCAGTGATTGCAGAGAACTTAAGTTCCTGATCAAGCTTATGACGGGGTATTATATATGATTGCAAATATAAAATTTTGACCTCTAGGGTCCTTTATATAGGGTATAGATATCGTTGGGAAAGTATAGACAATCTCTCTTTGAGATTTGTCTAATTGATCTTAAGATCAAGCCCGGGTGCTTAAGCACCATTGAATTTTAGATCCAACGGTTATCTATTGATATGATTAATGTCTTTCTTATTTAAATAAAATATTCAATTGATTCTTTTGTTTTAAAGAAAATATGAAAAGAGTTAATATTAGCCTGAGTGCTTAAGCGCCGTTGGATGATAAATCCGAGGGTCCTTATTAACAAGGTTGATATTTTTCTTTGTTTAGAAAAATATAAAAGATTTTATCTCTTGTTAACAAAATTATCTTTCTGTTTTAGAAAGATAAGAAATATTTTAAATATCTTATCTATATATTTTAGATCTTTTGTTTGGAGATTTTCTGCTTAACCAGTTTTATTCTTTCTGTTTGAGAAAGATAGGAAAAATATTTTTCCAAATATAGTTTAAGCTATCAAAGAAGAGAGAGCCTCAAAAATTGGTGCAGCGTCAGGAATTATTGGTGCATGCTTTTTAGCAGCGCCTATCTTTTTGGCTTATGGACATAACTCCTTTGGGTTACATTAATTATTATTATTATTTTGGAAGGAACAGTCCACACAGTAAGCGTATGTTTACACTAGTCAATCCATATTCATCTTTCTGATTCCCGAGGTTGTCTGTCCACCTATCAGTTATGGTTCGTATATCATACCAAATACAATGAAATATATAAAATGGTTCTGCTCATCCGGGATATTGGATACCAAGTATGCAATCTAAGTACCCATAATAAATCACACCATTCGAGCCAACGATCGCAATACCACTATTCTGAGTGATTCGAGATTCTTATATGTCATTAACTTCAAATTTGTATTTAAGGACACCGAATCCTTTGTAGTATGCAACCTCCATACTAGAAAACTGAGCTAGACATCTTGAGTCTTTCTCTAATGATACAAATATGTTCGGATCGTAGATCTAACTGAACAAATTATGCGGCAATTATATAATGATATAAGTTTAGATTAAGACTAGTTGCAAAAATATGAGATTCGAACATCTTACATGATGTGCAAACCAGTCGCAAAAATTATCCTGATGATATTTTTCTAATCGATCAGGGTTCCAATTAAGATAACCGCCACATACTTCATTCTCATGAATTCCATTCCCAACATTAAATTTTGATGTCAACATTATATTATTTCATATATATATAAAGAACATTTAATGCAAAACAGACTTACTCTCTAACTTCATCAAGACATGCGCTGTTAAGGAGGATAAACCGATGTATCCTGTTGATAAACATGTGTTCCATGCTCTTGTAATCTGCTTTACCGTATGGTCCATCCTGAATTCTCCGATACTTGTTAAGCTTCGTCTCAATGTCTTCATCCAGATAGCGGGATCAACATGTGATTACTTCATCTAGGAGATAACCTTCCATAATAAAATACTCTGATGGATTTCTATTGCATATATAACTTTTTAGAGTCAGGAGGTATCTACAGAAACTTATGTTAAATAAAAAAATAAGATAGCAAAACTATATCGATTGCGTAAACCAAATAATTCAAGATACCTTTCGACGGGATACATCTATCGATATTGTACCAGTCTGGCAAGCTTAGCCTTGGTTGTAAGATAAACCATCAGGTGTATTATGATATCGAAGAATGTCGGCGGGAAAATCCGCTCAAGCTTGCACAGTATCAAGAGAATCGCATTTTCTAATTTCTCCAGCGTCATAATTTCGATGTTTTTAGCGCACAATTCCCTAAAAAGGTAGTAAAGTTCATTGATTATTAAACTAACTGATTCCGGTTCGTATATCATACCAAATGCATTTCCTCTCCTGAAAGGAAGTTATCTTCTTCTTCCACCGCATTACCATATTCTTCTTCTTTTCCCCCGTGATATAACCAAGTTGTATAAAATCTGGTTAAACCAATTTTAACGATGTGAAGTTCTACCTCCCCTATCTTCTGCTACATCTTATTCCCACACCTGTCAAATGGACAAAGGATCTTCCCCAATACGACCTTTTGATGTTCGTGTGCAAATTCGATGAAAACAGCAACTCCTGCGACAAACTTAGGGTTCGTGCGTTGTTGCCGATCTATGTACATCCAGTACGTAATTTTGATGTACTCATGGGCTATATAAGACTGTATAACATATATATTGTAAGTTTCACAAATGAAAAAAATATAGTTATGGAATCGGTGGCCGTGGGGCTAGAAAGGTCGAGATATGAAGCAAAAGGGAATGGGAAGTTGGTTTTTGATGATGACTGCATTGAGAAAGTTAAGAACGGATGGTTATTGATAAAGAACGAGGATGCTAACAATGTCTCGTTAACAGATCCTTAAAGCACATATGCGCGCATGCGTTAATAAGATTATCTCTTTCAAGTATGAGTTGTTCATGTGATTTAAACCTTATTACATGTCACTACATTGTTATACCTATTCATTCTTCTTCATTGATAATAAACCAAATAAAGTATGCAATTTGAAAAGATTTTAGTTCTTAACAACATCACACGTATTAAAATATTCAGGGATCATTCTCGATGGCTATGAAAATTATCAGGGACCGAGAGCAAATGCTCATAGTTCGAGAGTTGGATTCTTCTTCTAAGAAAGATGATGATATTAACGGTTCTATATTGGATGTCGAGGGTAACGACCGTCGGTGGTAGGGTTTCCATCCCATTAAAAATGTATAGAGCAGACACCCATTCGCTTGTGTTTTCATCCATTTCGAGAAAATTTCGGCAGCACCTCTCCACTGTTCTTTAAGTATAGTCTAATAGAATAGATAATCATTTCAATATTGTGAAAAAATATTGAAATGAACATATAATATATCTTTGTACACGGAGAAACAGTGGAAAGATACCGAAGAAATAACTCGAAATGAATAAAAACACAAGTGAATACAGGTGTTTACTTTATACATTCCTAATTTGTCCACACTGAACAAATCTATCGGTTATCATATGATTGAATGTTTTCGTCACATAAACTACACGGCGGTTGTTAGCAACGAACGATACCGTCCGATTTTTAACCACCTTCGTATAGTTTTATGTTACGACGAATATCGAATATATGTTAACCGATAGACGGGGACTATGGCGCGTTATTTAGTATAATAAATTATCTATGTTTCAATTTATGATTTCGCTTAGGTGTAAGGTTGTTACTGTATATGTGCTTTGTGTATGTGTGTGTTGTGTGTACGTGTTGTACATGTGTGCTTTGCATATGTATGTGTGTATGCTTTCACTTAGGTGTAAGACTGACGATTTAGTTTATGTGTACATATGGTTTTAGTGTTAGTGTTCAATTGACGAATTTGTTAAGTTTAGTTTCAATTGACGATATAATTTAGGTGTATGTGTATACTAAGCAGCATGTATTCAGAGACGGGACACAATAGCTTAAAATTTACTCAATTTTCCTAAACGTTATAAATTTTCTCATTGTTACTAATTACACTAAAATACCTTTAACTATTGCTATTTTTCACTAAACTACCTTAAAATTTTTCCTAAACAACCTACTTCTTCAATTTTTACTAATTTCACGAAAATACACTCTACTATTGTTTTTTTCCTCACTAAACTATCTTTAAAATTTTAACTAAAAACCCCATTTATTTGGTTTTACTTTCTTTCACTAAAATACTCTTAACCATTGTATCTTTTTCACTAACATACCCTTAACTATTGTTATTTTCACTAAACTATCTAAAAAATACATTAAAATGCCCTAATCATAACCTTAACACTTAACCCAATCAACCTCATCAATTAACCCTAATCCTAACACCTAACCTGAAACCTAACATCAGCACTATCCTAAAGCCTTAACATCTTCATAAACCTAATCCTAACCTTAATCCCTAACCGGCCGAACACCCTCATCACTTCTCAACGAACAATAACAACAACAGGGGCAGCAACAATAATTAACTGCCTCTAAATTAAAGCCCCAAACTTTAAAAATTTTTAAAAAGGCGGTAAACTATACTTGAATCAATCACAACAAGCAACGAGCAGCGAAGACCTCATGATGAGCGAAGGAGGAGGTAGCTATGACCGAGAGACGAGCTAAGGAGGAGGGTTCGAGGGCAAGGCGAAGAGGAGGGTTCGACAATGGTGAAGGAGGAGGGCTCGTGGGCGAAGGTTGGGAAAGGAGGGTTCGGGACGACGGCGGAAGAGGAGGGAGAGAAGGATCGAGGGCGGGGGAAAATTTTAGGAGAGGGGAACTTGGGGATAATTGGGCCCGGGGAGGGCATTTTCTGTTTTATTTTTTAAAATCCTCTACTTTGCCCTTATGGTGCCCATAGTAGGTGTTTCCCTTGGGCACCGTCGAGACAATTACAAAAGTTAATTTTTTAATAATTTTTAATGTATAAATGCACCTACGGTTACTACCGTAAGGGCCATGTTTGCCTTACGGTGGGAACCCTAGGTGCAACCTAAAATTCCCCCTACGGATTTTTCCATCCGTAAAGGCAAACCATTTTTGTTGTAGTGTATATATATATATATACATTTGTATTGGTATGATGACTGGCATGTCAACTGAGCGTACGTTTTGATTTTCTTATCAGGTAATTCATAATAACGACATCAAAAATATCTTGTTCTGATCTCTCTACTATTTACATTCTCGGTAGACTAGTATCTTTCGTAGTTTTTCTTTCATTTAATAAAGAAACAACTTCTAATTCAAAGTATTGTTGTCATACTCATTTCTCGAAACGACTTCTTCAAAGGATTGTCGTCATACTCATTTCTGATCTTTCTTTCTAGAGACATTTCTAAGCATTGATCAAGTCATGCATGCAACTTCAACTTCTCTCCAAATTTGTAGATAGTTGTCTTTCTCCTGTGAAGCTTCCACTTTAGAAAAGAAACCCCCTGTGTTTGTCCTTATTTTGTCAAAGACAAACATCAGCATATGGACTTGATCTTGATAAGCAGTCTGAATTATCATAGAGTTCACATCTGAAGTAAAGGACGTTCTATACAACCAAATAACTACCTAAATTTTATAAAAGCCGCATCGAATTTCCAGGGTTTTGAGAATGCTCTGTTAAAATCTAATTTGCCAAGGGTTATTTGGTAAAAAATTGATGGTATTTTCGTAAAAAGAGCTACCATTAATTCATTTTCCAGCTATTTAGTGCATGTACAAGGTTAGCTTGGGGTTATTATGAGTTAAAGAAACTAGAATTTTCGCCATCGTTGCCAATTCAAAAGGGGTCATGCCATTTTAAAGTTCAATGTTTAATAAAATCAACAGCAACAACAATGTTACCAATGAACTATAGCTTAGTTGGTATAGACACTTCACCTCTTGGGGAGAGTGCGGGGTTTGAACCGCAGGAACCCCGGAAGAGGAAATGACCATACATTAACGCTTTCGGGATAAGTTCATGGGTCCTCTGGGTGTGTGTGTGTTATGTGCTTGTGTGTGCCGTGTACGTGCATGTGTTGTATGCTTAGGGTTAGGGCTTCAAAAAAAATTAGAAAAAAAAAGCACAACAACAATGTTCAAAAGTGGCCACACATTAACGCTTTCGGGGCAAGTTCATGGGTCCTCTGGGTATGTTGTGTTGTGTGTGCCATGTACGTGGGTGTGTTGTGTGCACTTGTGTGTGCCGTGTACGTGCTCAGGGTTGGGGCTTCAAAAAAAATTGGAAGGAAAAAAAAAAGCACAGCAACAACAATGTTCAATAGGGCTATATCAAAAAGTCTGAAAGTTTGATATATTTTTCAAAAATTACCCAAATAATTAATTTGAAGCACATATTTGTAGCCATCGACGGCAATGAAACTTACAACACCCTGGCATCTTTTGTATATAAGATTAAATTTAACAAGAAGGTTACAGTCTCGCCGGATATGTTGTAGGTCGTATGTTCTCAACCCTATCAATAATCTTCTTCTCTTAGCCATCTTCGACCGAATAAGTCAGACAAGCATTCATTAACAATGTATTCGTCATATCTTATATTATGGCTGCCATCTTGAACAAGCTTGTTTGTTACATGTGGAAATATAAATACAAAAAGACTGCAATATCATAATCCGATATGCCAGATCGTGGCAAGACTGCCGTACGAAGACAAAATATAGGCTAAATTATTACACTAAGGTATCCATGAAATTTCACGTTTTTTGCGATTGATATCAAGAACTTTAACAATTGTAAATAGATACCATGGATACACTATAGAACTTTAATGTTTTTTTCGATTGATACCAGTAAAATGGTATTAAGTTGCATCCGAAAGTTGTAGTTCATGGTAGCTATTTCTAATTATTGAAAGATGAGAGTACATTGGTGTTTTTGTGCAATTTAGCCATATAACTAACCAGTCAACCACTCACTAATTGTAGGCTATACTGTTGATATCAATGTATGCACATGTATTCCATTATTGTTCCACTACTGAGCTGCTACAAGCTAATTAATCGTGAGCCTATGACTAAATTGTCCTGATTCACATCTAATTTGGACAAACATGAATTGACACGTGCCCTTCAAGCTGTCAGCAGAGAACATATCCCATTTTAATTTAAGCAATGTACATAACTGGTTAACATCAAGAAGCATATGTTCTCTCTTTCTCATTCAAATAATATAATAGAGATAAAGTGTGAGATATAAACGAAACATCCGTTTCTAGAAAAATACCACCAACTCTTTTTCTCTTGATAAATAACGTGACTCGTGGCTACTGTATCACCAATAAGCTCATCATCTACGTGTCAATTAATCACCCCAACAAACCTAGCATCTTGAGTGATTGAGTGCAGTTGAAGCAATAGTCAATTACACAAAAATCCTAATTTGATGTGTGCTTTTGCCATTCAAACATGTAGCTAGTTAGGACCGGAATAAAGTGCATAATCAATAAGGGTAATAACTAGAATACCCTCGAGACTATTAGGGTTTTTAACTAAAATACCCTCGACTATTGGAGTTGTGACTTTGAAACACAGCTGATTCTTAAAGGCTTCAGATATAAGTGGGTTGAATGGATTAAAACATGGCTCTATCCTCTGCTTCCTCCTCGGTCGCAATTAATGGCAATTTTTCTAACGAGAGTTTAGATGTAAAAGTGGACTAAGACAGGAAGAACCTCTATCACCTCTAATTATTGACTTAGTGGCCGTGATCTTTCCAATATGACAAGTAGATGCAGATCAAGAGGATGTTGGCAAGGACTAGGACCCGAAGAAGATAAGTTATCAATCATAAACTTTCAATATGTAGATGATACTATTATGTTCGGACGGAATAATATACAGCAGGTGTTTATAAACAAGTGGATCCTACCGATCTTTCTATAGGATGTCGGTTAACTCCCTTAAATTCAGTACTAACAGCCCTATCAGTCTCCTACATGTCATTCTATCGGCTATCAAGATGGGTTGTATATAGAATTGACAAGATTAGAAAATCCTTCCTATGGAAAGGAAACACTGCACATAGCAAATGATATAACTTGGTGAATTGGAAGTCTATGTGCGGCCCGAGATAAGAAGGGGGACTGAGAGTGAAAGATATTAATATTATGAATAAGGCATTGCTTGCAAGATGGTGGTTACGGTGGTTGGAAGGAAAGAAAACATGGTGGGTCAACACTATAAATGCAGCCTACAGAAAATTGCACCAATGGTCTAAACTCAACTAACAAGAATTTAAACACGGTTTCTGGATTTTGGAAAGGGATAACCGTGGTTAAATATATGTTTTTCAGAGGG
Organism: Agapanthus africanus; assembly: GCA_030015575.1. Taxonomy (NCBI): domain Eukaryota; kingdom Viridiplantae; phylum Streptophyta; class Magnoliopsida; order Asparagales; family Amaryllidaceae; genus Agapanthus; species Agapanthus africanus. The sequence goes on along the minus strand of CM057341.1, from coordinate 315,578,373 downwards.
ATCTCCTTTACATTAGGAAACGGGCTCTCCATTAACTTTTGGAATGATTATTGGTGCAGGAACATCTTCCTATAAGAAAATTTCCCTTTTATGTTCCTTCTGGAAAAAAACAATGATGCATCAGTGGCAAGTCAATGGAAAAGTAAAAAAAAATGGTGGCCATCTTTCAACGAAAGACTAACACCACAAGAGCTTCAAGAGAAACAAGCTGATCGACCATCTAGAATGCTGGAAGTCGATGGCGGAGAACAAAGATGCTCCGATATGGAGATGGTCCTCAATACATAAACTCACGGTCCGCTCTATGTGTAGGATTTTACAATATGGAGGAGTGGAGAATAAGTGCTTACACTCAATCTGGAAGGCCCAAAAACCATATAAAATTAAGATTTTTAATTGGTTGGTAACACTCGATTCTCATAAAAGATAACTTACTCAGACAGAAGTGGATTGATCCAATGGAATGTAGGCTATATTGAAAGTAAGTCGAAACGGTCGACCACCTGCTTCTCAAATATGAGATGGCCTAACAAATTTGGGACAAATATATAACACAGTCAACAGAGGATGTGATGCCTTCATCTATTATTCAAGATTTATGGGGCTTGGAGACTTAGGAACCGCGGAAGAGGGGATCTTCTGGTTTGAGACATCTTAGTACCATATGTTGGATAGGTTGGACAAAACAGAATAATAGGATTTTCAACGCAAAAATCAAATCAATAGCTAGCATGATATATAACACCGATATATTCATAATATGATGTGTAGGGGCTGCGGCACATAGGAGCTTAACAGAGTCAGATTGATAATGAGAGGGGACGACGCCAAGATAGACTTGTGGGCCGAGAAGACAGCACATCGCCCATTGTTTGAGATACTACGGAGTTTGGGTACATAAGGGGAGCTGCGGAGCAGGTGGACGGTGGACAGCAGCAGGATGCAGAGACGTAGACGAGTCTGCTAGACTGGGACATGATTTTGGATATACTCATCGTCTCGAGTTTACACGTCCTGATATTGATATTCTTTTGAGTAGGGTTTATTTGTCTTGTACGGGGTTTGTTCCTCGATTTTGGACTAGGCTTGTACGAGGATTGTTCACCAGTCTTGTATTCTGGTTTGCTTTAGGACATGTATGTTTTTTCTGTTGTTTCGTTAAAATATCTTTTAATGAAAGGTGTGGGCTTTTGAGCTTTCGTTTTACTCACAAAAAAAACTAAAATACATTGAAGTTTTTTTTACGGTAAAATACCTTAAACTACGTACAGTTAATATCTTTTTCACTAAAATATCCTAAAAATAGCATTTACTGTATTTTATTGGAATAAAAAAAAGCTTAAGGCATTTTAATGAGAAGCACAATAGTTTAGGGTATTTTATTGTAATTTACCTTAACTAAAATGTATGAATACAACTTGATTAATTAATTTTCTAGTGATCTGGTTTGTCTTCTGTTCAAAACTACTTCGATTATGGAGTATTTCAGGATTTATTCCCTAGATTTTTTTTATTTTTCTTTTATTTTGCTTATACTACGTAATTTCCTTAGCATTTTCGGTTAACAAACCGCGTAGGTATTATCTTGGTTTTAGTCTTAATAAAAAAACCCTTTGCTTCAGGGGTATTTCTGTAATGTCAAGTACACAAACCCTAAGCAAGTCTATAAAAGCCAACCCCATAATTTCATTCTTGATTATCCTCATACACTACTACTTTCAAAATATGAAGAGGTCATACTATTCCAACACCTTTGGAGGAGGAGGAGAAGAAAAAGATCGACAATCAGACAACAACATCAAAATGGCCAATGTTTTGATGCTCCTCTCGCGGAATCAAATCACTAACAACGATCAACATCGAGTTTTCGAGTGCAAGACTTGCAATCGCCAATTCTCCTCATTCCAAGCTCTTGGTGGCCATAGAGCTAGCCACAAGAGACCAAGGCCATCTAATATTGAAGATGATAGTAATCAAAGCCAAGCTCAAAGTAAGCCCAAAATGCATGAATGCTCAATTTGTGGAGTAGAGTTTGCAATTGGCCAAGCTTTGGGCGGTCACATGAGAAGGCATAGAGCTCATAATGAAGGATTCGGTGATGGGTTTGTGGAGAAGAAGAGGAAAAATGGGAAAAGGTTGTTGTTGTTGGATTTGAATTTTCCACCATTAGGTCGATCATGAGCTTGGTTTGGTGGATTTTTTTTTTTTTTTTTTTTGCATTTTTGTAATTTCTTTACTGTATAGAGATAATTTTGGAACAGTGATATGATATATATTTACTTGTTGCTGGTCACCTGAAAACATTTGGATCCTCTCAAATAATAGAATTATATAGAGAGAGAATAAAGGAGTACAAACGCCCTAGAGAGTATTTACTCCTATTGTGTCGCAAGAAGTCTATCCCCCAAAAATTTTCTCGCCGATGGACACATGCCATCCTCGTCTTTATCGAATAAGACGTATATATACCAAATTTCATGTGATTCTAACCCTTTTCCACCGTTAATTTAGTGGTTGCGAAATTAACAGTTTACCGATAATAGAACTTTTTACATTATTAAATCTACGGTGAAAAGATGTTATGATCATATGAAATTTCATAAATCGATATATTAGTTGATGAAGATTACGATGAACGATACCTATAGTTGAAAATGGAAGATGTATTTTTTAATTTAAAGTTAATTCCCTACTGTGGTCTCTTTCCTCCATTATTCTTATATATCATTCTATTATTTTGGGCTATATGGTATTAATATTTCCAGTAATTATAATGGAGAAGACCTTGATTATTAATTCTTTTAGGGGGACTTGAAATGTTTTGTTTTGTTTTTGCTCATGGGTTATATGCACAGAGGCCCAATTGGAAATGTAACAAGAAAAGAGTGTGATATAATGTCTTTTTCTTGAATTATAATCAAAGACCCATAGCCGTATGTATTCTCTCAATATGTATATCTTATACTTGTTGTAAAATTATAAACTTTTCTCATTCCCTTTCATAGGCCTTTTTTTTTTACCGCAACGAAGCCAACCGGCTCTGCGTGCCCCTCTTCGAAGCACTAAAAGGAAGATGCCGGATTTGATTCCGGGTCTTTCCATACAAACTTCTATTTTCCACCACTGAGCTATATGCCCTGCACTTCATAGGCTGTTTTAATTGCTAAAGCTCTTAAAAGAAGGTAAATTAAAGAGAAGTAATCTCAACGTTCGAAGTAGAACCAAAAAATAAATAAATAAAAGAGGTTTGAAGAAAAAAATGATACGAGTCTGGAATAGCAATTAAGACTCTTCTGGAGGATAACTGATGAGAGTCATCAAACCATAAAATGTGTCATCGTTATAGCGGATCCAGAAATTTCGATCAATGCAGGCACGATATATAGTAATGTTTCATTAAAAAGACCAAGTGCATATTATATAAAACTAATTTCAATCGTAATATTTTTTTCTAGACTTTTTGAGTTTGGACTCGGCATACAAACCATTCATTTGGTGAAGCGGTCTTATATTAGTGCACATATGGTTCATGTGTGTATGCATTTACAAATATCTTTGTGTGTGCGTAGAGAGAGAGAGAAAGAGAAGCAATGGATTTCTTTACAATTTTATTTTGGAAATTTTTTTAAATATTCTACTATCTTCTCAATCAAAAGTATGAAAAAGGGTACATGATAGAATAAATTATTAAATAATTATTAAAAAAAAACTCAATTGTTGGAATTGAACCTCCAAATCTTAAGCAATTAAAAGTGCTACACTACCAACTAACCAAAAATATCTTTACTTTAAGATTATAAACAGAATATATATAATATACCCTCATTTATATCTATTTGCATAAATAGATCGAAATATGGACTTCTCTTCTCCGAAAATCTCAGTAGGGGCCACGTTCTTCCGCTTAGTTCTATGTGGGTCCATCCATGATCGCCAAGCTATAAAAGTCCTCGATGCTCTCACTTCTAGCAGAAAGGTTTGTAAGAAATGAGAATCATGATAGAAATGTAATAAGCTTAAAATTCATCACAAGTGCTATAAATTAATGCTTTGTAGGTTTATATATTTAACTACTTGAGTTTTTCATATACTAATTTTTTAAATATAGTTTAAGTGTATGTTTGTTGGATTTTTCTTGAGTTAAATTTCAAATGTTAGTTAGGATGAGTCCAAACTAAGAACACCAAGATGTAAAACAAATTTTGCCTTAGCTAGGGATCGAGTTGTAATAATGATGGATGAATGAAGGAAAAACACGAGTCACAATAGAGACATTTATCTCATTCTCCCATGTTTGCTACCCTCTTACTTAAATACTAGGGTTCTTTTTTTAATTCAACGAAGGTAAACACTCTTGTGTTTCATTAAAACATAATAATTTAACGAAGCTACATAAAAAAGGAAAAAAAAAGACAATGGCGGAAATCAAACTGAATGTCATTCTCCAAACAATGCGGAAAAGCCCCTACAATAACATAGAGAAAGCTAGCACTGCGAGTAGTCCAAGCAGTGTTTAATTCAACGAAGATAAACACTGCTTAATGATATATATAGTCCCTTTAAGACCCCGAAAGGTCCGGGAATGACGAACGTTAGTGCTCCTCCCAAACCTTGGTAAACCTACTACATATCTGACTCATAAACTGATATCATGTAAGAAACATTTGATTAACTGTTTATACGTCATGTCCACATAATCCGATTACAGTAGAAAATGTTAATATCGTCTAATTTGGTAATTTGAAGATTCTATTAGATTGATTCTGTTTATATTTAGAGTCTTTAATTAATGCATGTATAAAAGCTTCATTATTACTCTTTTTGATGAAAATCGTTGTCAGATAAAAAGATGCATATGCCCTCCCACACATCCCTATGACAACATCTCCATCCCTGCGCCATTGAAGAAATACTAGAAAAGTGTTAGATTTTGGGGATGTGATACCACTTGTTAGAATTTGAAAACAAGCCATCTATGATACCCCTCGTAGAATTTCTTGCTTTAATATTGTAATTTAGTATGTAGAGGAGTTTTTTCTTTCTTGCTAAAATATAGTGGGTATATAGAGGATATAGAAACAAATGAATGACATATATATAGGAAAATAAGAATTTTATTAAGAATGATTTAAGGTTGTTGCGGTTGGTAATGATTTTTGGATACATCGATAACTTGTTCACTGAGCTGTTTCTCTCCAACATATATAGAGTAGCTGCTGGAGTTTCTCATCTCCAACAACTTAATTGTTGAAGCTTAGCTTGCCTATAACTTGAGTATACCCATTCTCATAGAAATTGTTTAGAAGTAGATCTTTCTAGACCTTTTAATCATTACATCGGATAGAAACTTCTATATATAGCCCTGAGCTAGAACTTTCGTAGTTCTAGATAATTTCTATGACCATTCTTTAGAAGTACGTATTTTAGAACTTTCTGGAGAATTCTTAAAACTTTAATAACACCCTAGGATATTCTTGATTCTCTTGTTCTCTAGAAAAATCGATAATTCTCAATGTCCTTGCCCCGTTGATTTCCAACAAAATTAAAGTACCTAATTAACATATATGAAAAATGGAGGTTATATAATGCTTACTCAATCCACAGGTAATATAACATGAGAATGTCTGCTGCATTGCGAAGTCATCATATAATTAAAGATAGTATTATTTATAGGAAGACTCCAGTTTCAGTATCTATCTCTTCATTTAATTATTCTCACCTTGAATTTCAAATTAACTGCCACGGTAAAAAAAATTAATTAACTAAGCTAGTTGCCTGCAGTTTGCTAGCACTTGTTCATTTATAATATTTTTCTCAATGCACATCATAAATTTCAATGTTAATTTAGTGCTGTGAACACAAATCCTACTTTCAATAATTTTGTTCTTTTTAGAAAAAAAATTGGAGTATAAGAAATATGCACGTACGATATGCAGTTCATATTATAGCTTTAAAATTAAGTGCACAAGATAGAGAGCTAGCACAAAAGTCTCGCGACTCGGTCTATCATGCATGTCACGATTTCGAAGTTCATGCAAGTGGAATGATTGTGATTCTGATGATAAATACTTTAATTAAGAACATCAGTCAGTTCTGAGTTTGATATAATTACAGTTAATACAACGAACATGATGAGGTCTCTCTAAAATTAAGACTTAGCGATTTTGGTGGTTGGAGAGACTCATGATACTCGGGGCATCTAGTCTTCTATCTTAGAGATACTGTTGATCTAGGCTCTGATACCAAGTATTTGGAACAATGGGCGTTTTTGAGAATACATTAATATAGATGCGGTCAATCACTACTATAAATGTGTCCACCAGTAATGAGAAATTGGTAGCGGTTCAAACCGTTACCAATTAACCATAACGGTTTTCATAGATTTGGTAACGGTTACGACTGCTACTAATTAAAAAATATGACGGCCCCACAACCCACTGAAAATAAAACCCCAAAACATCCCCAAATTTTCATCGAGACTCTTCTTTTCTCCCTCCCAAATTTTCATCGAGCACCAAAATCCCTCCTCGATCGTCTCGGTCGCCGTAGTTGCATCCTTCGCCTGGCGCCGCCTCTCATCGCCTCCATGTCCGTCCCCCTTCGAAGCCCTCGCCGCCTCTCATTCGTGGTCGAGCCCGGCGCCGTCAATTGAAGCCCTAGACCTAGATCTAGCCCTCGATTGAGCTCGTCGATGCTCGCCGCCGCTTGAAGTTTGCTCGTTGCTGGTCGTCAAGAGGCAAGTATAAACCGGTTAAATTTTAATTTTTTTGGTTTAATTTTAATTTTTTTGCTCAATCCCAGAATTAATTGTTGATGTTGCTGCTGCTGCTGCTGTTAATGTTATTGTTGGTGTTGGTGTTGGTGTTACTGTTGCTGTAGAGGAGGGTTGGGGTTTTGGTTGGGCGTTGGCGCCGGGTTAGGATTAAGGTTAGGGTTAATTGTTAGGGTTAGGGTTCGGATAATTTAGCGAATTTTTGTAGGTAGTTTAATGAAAAGCAACAATAGTTAAGGGTATTTTACTGTAAATAAGTAAAATTGAGCAAATGGGGGTTTTTAGTAAAAATTTTAATGATAGTTTAGTAAAAAATAATAATAGTTAAGGGTATTTTAATGAAATTTATAGTAATTTAGTTAATTTAAAAGGTTGAATCGTTTAGTTAAATTTTTAAGGTAGTTTAGTGATAAACAACAATAGTTAAGGGTATTTTAGTGAAATTTTTAGTAATTTAGTTAATTTAAGGTAGTTTAGTGAAAAACCAACAACAGTCAAGGGTATTTCAGTTAACTTAGTAAAATTGAAGAAATAGATTACTTAGAAAATATTTAAGGTAGTTTAATGAAAGACAACAATAGCTAAGGGTAGTTTACTGAAAAATTTTAAGATTTTTTATAGTAATTTAGTAAATATGTGTGTATGTGATAATGACAATGATCTCACAGATCAAACAAGGCCGAATCTTAATTCATCATCATTCTCCTCTACATTGAACACTTTTCAAATCCCACCATAACACCAACCCTAAAACTTGATTAAGAAAACCATTAACTTTAAAAAACTTTACTCTAAACTTAAAACTTCAAAATCTTAAAATTGAAACGTAAACGTAAAACTGATTCAAATTAAATTTTAAACTAATTCTATGATACTGGATGATAATATGAAATTTTCATATTCTCATCAATAATCGTATGTGAAAATCAAAACGTGCCTTAGTCCCCATCTATCGTTTAACATACGTTCGATATTTGTCGTGATATAAAACTACACAAAAATTGTTAAATATCGGACCGTATCGTTCAGTTCTAACAACCGTCCTGTAGTCTACGTGACAAGAATATTCAATCATATGATAATCAATAGATTTGTCCAGTATAGACAAGTTAGAAATGTATAAAGCAAACACCTTCATTCACTTTTGTTTTCATTCGTTTCAAGATATTTTGTCGGTACCTTTCTGCTGGTTCTCCGTACACAAAGATAGATTAGATGTTCGTTTCAATATTTTTTAACAACATTGAAATGATCATCTTTTCTATTACTGCGTACTAGAAGAACATCGAGGAGATGCAGCCGAAATTTTCTCGAAATAGATGAAGCACAAGAGAATGGGTGTATATTCTATACATTCTTAATGGGATAGAAGTCTTACCTCCGACAGCCGTTACCCTCGGCATCCAATATAGAACCGTTAATATCATTATCATCTTTCTTGGAAGAAGAATGCAACTCCCGAGCTATGAGTATTTGCTCTCGGTCCCTAATAATCTTTATAGCTAAATCGACAATTGAAACTAAACTTAACCAAACTATCAATTAAACCTAACACTAATACTTCTTAGTATCCATCTATTGTGTATTTGTCAAGAAATCTTAATTTCATGACTCTCTTCTATAGGAACCTTGCTTTGTTTGAATTGTTCCAATATGACACTTTCGTACCTCCACAACAAGAGTTGGATGTACGTTGATACTCCCTCGAGAGCTAATGATTTTTTCTTTAACGGTGTTTACTTTTTCACCGATTTTGCCTACACACGTCTTGGGTTATCGAAAAAGTACGAAATCTATTGTTCTTGATCTAAGTGTATGAACAAGCAATTGCTCAAGAAGATGAAAGTTCAGTTACACATCATGAGAGGCGGTTTTGTTAGAGATTACACTATATGGGAACTTCACGGAGAAGAAGAAGTCATTATAACATAAGATGAGGCGTGGGTGCAAGAGGAGGAAAACGAATTCATTAAAACGGAAACCGAAGAGTGGTAAGGTATAGTAGAAGAAGAGGAGGAAGATGAATGGTAGTTTGAAGAAGACAAAGCCATCGAAGATGATAATTCTGTATTCGTACCGATTGATGACATGAATGGGTTTATAAATACCACGGGACTTCCTGATGATATGGAACGCACCGGACCCTCGTTATTGGAGAAGTACAAGGCTAACTCAAGAATCCCGCTATATTGAAATTCCAAAGAATTTTCAAAACTGTCCTTTTTCGTACATCTTTTTCAGATCAAGTGCAAGAACGGATGGAGAAAGCAGTATTTCACCGATCTCTTATCATTGTTAAAGGAAGATTTTCCTGACAGAAATGAAGTGCCACTAAACTGGTATAAGACGCAAAAGATAATCACAAACATCGGCCTAAAATGTGACAAGATCCATGCATGAGAGAATGAATGTGTTTTGTTCTGCAAACAACATGCCACTGTAGGGTGTTTTTCGTCACCCTATTGAGATAAGAATACGCGCGCGCTTGTCAGACGCATTACAGATTCCACCTGCATAGGGTAGGCTGGGCTTTATTGATTGTGGGGATCCGAATCTCCGGCAACCGCGGACTAAGCTGCCGTTAATTACCTGTCACGCCCCGCTTCCCGGTATACGGCGAAGGGGACGCAACGAGACCCGCTACGTATATACTCAGAAGTACATACGCTAAGCGTATCTAAGAAATATAAAATAAATAGACAAGAGACAAGATATAAAAGAACAGCAACTTTTATTTATTAACATTCTTTGTACAATGCTTGAAAGGAAATACAACTGAAATAAAAAGATGCCTAAATAATGGCATAACAGGAAATGAAAAGTACAAAAAGGAAAAATGTACAATGAAACTACAGTGCAGGGTCTTCAGTAAACTGCTCCAAGTCTTCTTGCGATGGCTCAACCTCTGTCGGGTCCAAATCACCTGACGACATTCAAAGAAAAGAGAAACAGAATGTCGTCAGCGAACAGGTCGCTCGGTTAGTCCCAAAGGTAAGAGGAAAGTAGAAAAAGACAGAATAAGAAGATACATTTTAAAGTGTAAACTATTGTTGTAATGTTATATCAACGCTGTTGTTTGTAGCTTGGTACAGAAGGATGCCAGTGTATACGAGGGGAGTCTCTATATGCCAGAGACTAAGGGCACGTATACTACAAGGTACCGTTTATGCCACGGTACAACAGCAACTGGATTCATGTTAGGTGTGTTAAGTCTGACCACCTCGTGCCACCTTTAACACCTTCCGTACCGATCTACCCCTTAAACCCCGCGATGTCTTGTTTGTATTGTTATCTTGTAAATTGTTTGGTTGTATGATTGATTGACTGACTGACCGAAACCATGATATCAGGAAACGGTTATAACTGGGAATCATGTAAAAGGAATATATCCATGGTTCGGTTCAGCCAAATTGTATAAACTGATAATTGTATTCATGAATTCATGTGTTCATATTGAATTGGAAACTTGTAGATTATGGAATGACTTAAATCATATTCAAGTCAGATTAATCAGACTCAAACCCGAGTCGGACAATCAGAAATATGAAACGAAGTCTTATAATTGCTAGGGTTCTTAGGGTAATTTATAAATTTGAGGGGATTTTATGTAAAAATACTTTTATATACTTTTCAAAATACACCTCAAGTATTTATTGTTCGTCTTTAGAGTTGTAATGAGGGTGGATTTTATGTTGTGATATTTCTAGTGAAAATATCCTAGTTTTATAAATAAGGGTATTTATCTGTAATATTGATTTATTTGAAGTTCATGATATTTTAGTGTAAAATTTATTCTTATGATTTTTAGAAAAAGGTGGAATATTTATATTATAATAAAATAGATATTTAAATGATAAATATACATATTTTTATACAAAAATAGTTTTAATAAATATTTTATATTCCAAAAATCTCATTTTCTTAAGATGTCGTATTTTAAACCTTTCGAGACCGAATGCTCCTTGCGGAGGTCTGAATCTCGCACTACTAGCCCGAGGGTGCACGATAAACCGCACGATCCCGAACGGGTTCCCCAAAGATGGGTTGTAGCGGCGCTTTGCAAAGATTGTAAAATATTAATCCTCTAGAAAATGGTTTTATAAAGTAAAAGGTATTTATTTGCAAAGTGTAATTTTCCGTATTTTAGATTCTAGGGTTTCCTAAGCCAACTAGCCTATTTCTAAATGGTCTAAACGACAAGTCGTTAGAAGCCTCAAATCGCCTCTTCACTGCCAATTGCGGCCAGGTAAGTGCCAGGTAAGTGGGAGGCTCTCCACTACAAGTACTGGCCCTAATTAAGTAACCATTTGCCTTAGACACACTTTCCTAGACACCACAAAGTCAGGTTTAGATAAACGATCGATGTCCACAACTTATCGTATTTTTCTATAAAAGATATTGTTTAAACAAATGTATCAAACCTAAACTTTTATAAAAGGTTTTATTAAGGAAATGGTATTTTAATGTAAAATCTTGTTTTATCGTATTGGGAGTTTTCAAGATAGCGTATTATGGTTTCATATGTGTGTGTGTGGAGGTAGGTCATTACCTCATGATCTATTTTAAGGTATAGCAATATTAAAGGGTTAAATGTGAAATTGAAACATGATGGTATTAAGGTGAAAAAATACGATAGATTGGAAAAGTTATCATTTCATGTGAGAAAACTTGTTCAAATTATTCGTTGAATGTTTAATAATCAACAATAAGATGTTTAAGCATGATTGAATTGATTAGAAGTGAAATTTTATAGAAGACCGAGTCGGAAATCGGATTTGTTCCGATTCCGTCGGGTTTCGTAATTTCGTATTTAAAGAAATAGAAAGGGGGATAGAATGGGACTTACGGGTTTTCGATTAGGCAAAAGAGTAAGGGGGGACTAAAGAGGTTGCCGAGACGTTACTTCGTCGCCGGTTGTTCCTTAAAACGTCGCCGGAATTTCCGCCGGAATTTCGTCGGAGCTTCGCCGCGAACTTGTTTTCAAAGTACACAACTCTTGGAAAATTTTGAGAGAGTGAGCTTAGGATTTTTGGGATGAGAGGGTAGAGGGGAAGTGGTGTATTTATAGGGTAGGCTAGGGGTAGGGTAGGTGAAGGGTTTTTAAATAAAAATGTAAAAATGTATAAAATCATTAAAAGTTTGAGTAAATAGGGTATATGAAAGGTTTTAATGTAAAAATGTATAAAATCATTAAAAATTGGAGTAAATAGGGTATATGAAAGGTTTTAATGTAAAAATGTATTAAAAAATCATTAAAATGGAGTAAATGGGGATTTCAAAGGTCTCTGAAACCGATCTAGGAATTTGAAGTGTACATGGGGGTTTAGAAGATGAAGAGACACAATATTGAAGAAAAACAAAATAAATATTAAAAATAATATGGGGCATGCGATTTGAACTTTGGTGGCTTGGTTCAGCAATGCAAGATATTACCAATGAGCTACAAGCTCCTTCTTGTAATTAAATTGCTAATCAATTACTTAAGTCTTGTGCCCAGGCAATAAATACCCCTTTATGGATTTTAAAAAATATTTGAAAAAAATTTGTCTTGGAAAAAGTGTATAAGAAAATTAGGGTTGTTACATTACCCCTCGCCTTTAGGGGGAGGGAACCTCCGATTGACGGGTCAAACAGGTCATGCGAACTCAATGTGCAGTGTACGTATGCTTTTTTTCCGTTTTGTTCCATTTGTTAAAAAAAGGGATATATGTATTTTTCTATATATAAAAAAAATAAAAATAAATAAGTAGATAAATATTTAGAAAAACGTTTTTTTAATTTTAAAATATTATTTTTAATTTATTTAATATTTAATTATTTTAAAATAAAAAGATTAAAATAAAGAAAAAAAGGAAGAAAGAAGAAAAGGAAAGAAAAAAATTAAAATAAGAAAATAAGGGGTGAACCTGGGCTCCTATTAAATAGGTGCCTCTCCACACATGCACATGCTAGCATGTGAGGGTCACATGCTAACATGTTACATTCTAGCATGTGAGGGGGGCCAAAAGGGCTCCCATTTAATGGGAGCCCTCCCCCTCACGTGCTAACATGTGACGGGGACAAAAAGAGCTCCGAAAAAAATGATTTTCTAAAAGAATTTTTTTTGTGGAGTTAAACTCCAAAAGAATTTTAAATATGGAATTCAACTCCAAAAATATTTTAAATGGAGTTCAACTCCAAAAAGATTTTTATCGTGGAGTTAAACTCCAAAAAAAAAATTTATTTGTGGAGTTAAACTCCCGAAAGAATTTTTATTGTGGAGTTGAACTCCGAAAGAATTTTAAATGTGGAGTTAAACTCCAAAAGAATTTTAAATGGAGTTTAACTCAAAAAAGATTTTTATTATGAAGTTAAACTCCTAAAAAGATTTAATATGATGAGGAGTTAAACTCCACTAAATTGGGAGCCTTCCCCTCACGTGAGAAGGAGGGAAAGCACTCACTTAGTCGAAGCTCCCCTCTCCCTCACGTGAAAGGAAGTATGAACTCCAAAAAGAAATTTTATTTTTTTGTGATGGAGCTAAACTCCAAAAAAAATTATTTAGAGTTAAACTCCTAAAGCAATTTTATTCGGAGTTAAACTCCAAAAAAAAAGTTTTTATTATAATGTCAAACTCCAAAATAATTTTATTTATGAAGTTAAACTCCAAAAGATTTTCTCCTTTCTCTTTTGAGAAGAAATCCAAAATAGGTTCTCTTGAAACTCCAAGATCTAAATCTTGGATAATAAAAAAAGAGACCCTTTTTCTTCTCCTGATAGAGTCTTAGAAGGTGGGTTTATGGTAAAATTTTATTTAGTTTTTAAAAAATGAGAGCTAAGCTATTGATTTATTTAGAAAATGAAAAGGAAGGGGAAGAACTTGAAAAAGAGAGAGTGGAGGCACAAACCCTAGTTTTTTTGGGGAGAATGAAAATTGTATACTTTATTTATCATCATATTGTCTTATATTGGCTTACACATTTACATATAGCCCATTGGACTTTACAAAATGGCATTTTGCCCATCCCATGACTCATGTGCTCATTTCTTTTGCACATAAGCCATGGGCTTTTACAAAAATTTGGCTTTATGCCCATTTTGCTTACATTCATTCACAAAAAATTACATCAAAATTATTTGTTACATGATTTTTATGTTGGCATGGGGAGGTTGGCCGCAGGCTCGACTTGGGCATGCGCCCGCTTGACCTGGGCTTGGGCCCAGCTGGTTCGGGGTTGACCTTGACTTTGACTTGGTCAACCGGGGTGCAAATTTTGACCCCAACAAAGTGCCTCCATCAATAAATGCACACCGCTAATATGAGTTGTGTGCATGAAATTGATGGATCTTGAAGCCAGACTTCGAGGGGGGACATCATTCCGGGGGCGGAGCATCTCTCGGGGAGCATGATTCGCGGGGATCGGAACATCATTCCGATTTGCGGAGCATAATTCCAGGGTCGGAGTTGTAGGGTTTCTAGGCACTCTAGTAAGGTCTCACAAGGCATCGAACATGCCAATTTAAAAAAAATGGTGCCGAGAAACCCTAGACTACGGATCTTAGACTAGATGTTTAGGCGAAACAAGAAACTAGTTAACAAATTAACTAAAGTTGAGATGCTACAACCTTTGTAGATCCGGATATCCACTTGCTTAGCTCCATGTGGTCGTCCCCTCGCTGTCCATCTCGAACCTCGGAATCTCGCGACGGCTTCATCGGAGAAGTGAGCGGAATAGGTCGTCGGCTTCGTGTCAAAGACGATCTACGTCGAGGTTGCACTAGTTCAAGCTCCGACATCACCAAGTAGTGAAACTTGTGAAGAAAACACCCAAAACCACTTGGCAAGAGGTAGAGGATGAAGAAATAGGAGGTGGGTTCACATTAGATTTGGATTTCTCTCACTAGATCTCAAGTTGCCATTAAAGTAGCAAGCTTTTCTTTTGAAGAAGAAGATGAAGAAGATGATAGAATATGATAAAAACCTCTTTCAAAATAGAAAAGAAAATGATATTTATCATATCCTAACCATGGTCAAGTGTAGAGAATTGACCATGGCTAGTGGGAGTGGTTAGGTTTAAGTATGAAGACAAAATAGCATCATTAGCAAATGCTTCATGAAGCTTCACCATTCTTCATGATAAATGAAACCATTTTATTTTCATAAAACCAATTAATAAATAATGAATGGATTAAATAATAAGTGAATAAATCATAAACCCCAACCACTCTCATAACCATGGTTCAATTCTTTTACACATAGTCAAGTCAACATGCATCATCAAACATGATACAAAAAAGTGCACAAAAGTATATCACATATACAATGTGTAATCCAAGTGAGAAAAATCCGTTTAAAGTGAACCAATACTAGTTAATGCAAAGTAATATATCAAATATATAATTATACATTAAATCATTAAATCAACACTTGATTCAATGATCCGGTCATGTCGCACATAACCGACTAGTATTCAATGCATCGATTTATCGAATCAATGATTCGATAACTAGGTCATATCGAATATAACCAATCGAAACATTTATCGCGAGAATGAAATGCGGTATCACATACGCGCATTATTCTCGGTCCCGCACATATCTCATATGCGCTCCTATTTCGTTTCGCTTGAGCCAGGAAACCTCTGTGTAGGACTCTAAAGACTCGTCAATACGCCGGTAGCAGATGATGATCATATCAAGCACCCACAAGCCGCAAGCGGTCTGCTAAACGTAACGGCCACCCGGGTATTGAGCGATCAGAAGATCGACGAGCTAGCCCGCTCACACTCCTGCGAATCCGACCAGTAACACTTACCATACAGTCCGGTCTCTTCGTCTGATACGTCGCATATCAAGTCTAGGGGTGGTAAACGTCAGACCCCAATAACCCGATAAGTCGTGCCGATGTGAGGCTCGTAACGGGTCGAGAAACTACTGGTAACACTTACCAGCAAATCTCTGATCAGCCCTGGCCAGGGACTTCCCTGTTACGGCCAATCGAGCACTGCGCAACATTAACCCCCAATACCGGGAGAGACGAAACCCCTCCTATCGCTCATTGCCTCCATGTGACTCGGAACTGTACCCAAAGACCACCGTTTTGCACGCCCTCATGGACGTGGTAAGGTGGAGATCAAAGCACAGTGGGAATCACACAAGACTCTATGACGATCTCGGGTCTACAGACTAACCTGTACAAGTGTCACCTGAGAACTGCCATCTGACGTGAGGTATAATACCATCTGGGAGTTCTCGGCGAGTCCGTCCAGTGTACCCAGTCTCCACTGAGCACCCGTATACCATCTCTGATGTCAAACACCAATGGATATGGGATCATCCATCGCCCATCACATGGGTCGAGAAGCGTATACACTAGTCTACTCTGGTATATCGATGCCCCGTCTCGATACACCCACGACTAGGGACCTTGAAGGATGTACTTATGGACTACCATGTCCCCACTAGTATGATCTGCATCATAGTCCAGGTAGTCAAGTACAAATCCTAAGGGCTTTACCAACATGTAACTATAAGACAGTATAAAGAGACTAGTGTACATGTTAAGATAAAGAGCAACCAGATAGCATACTATCATATCGAGCAAGAAAGTCATCTCTATATATGTCCAAGCATCCAATATAATATACATCATCTGTACAATACTGGCCTCTAGGGCATACATACAACTAACAATCTCCCACTTGCACTAGGGCCAGCTGCTGTAGTATCGCATACCGAGCATCCCGAAGAGTCTCTCAAACTGTATCTGGGGAATGGCCTTCGTGAGTGGATCCGCAGTGTTGTCCTTCGTGTCAACCCTCCTGACCTCGATCTCCCGGCGATCAACTATCTCCCGGATCAGGTGATACCGCCTCAGAATATGCCTGGATCGCTGATGGGACCTGGGTTCCTTGGCCAAAGCCACTGCTCCATTGTTATCGCAATACAAAGGTATTGGATGCTCAATGGATGGAACCACTCCAAGTTCAGTAATGAACTTCTTGATCCAGACAGCCTCTTTGGCAGCATCGTTGGCAGCGATGTATTCAGCCTTCATCGTCGAGTCTGCCACGGTTTCCTGCTTGGAACTCTTCCAGCTAACCGCCCCTCCGTAAAGGGTAAAGACAAAGCCCGACTGCGACTTAGAGTCGTCCTTATCACTCTGGAAGCTCGAATCGGTAAAGGACTCCACTTGGAGTTCTCCGTTACCATACACCAAGAACATATCTCTAGTCCTTCGCAAGTACTTGAGAATGCTCTTCACAGCTGTCCAGTGACTCTCTCCAGGATCAGCTTGATACCTGCTCACTACACTTAGTGAGTATGCTACATCGGGTCTGGTACATAGCATCGCATACATGATAGAGCCTACTGCCGAAGCATAGGGTATCCCTTGCATGCGAGCTCTCTCCAAATCAGTCTTGGGAGACATCTCTTTGGAGAGAGTGACTCCAGAGATCGTGGGCAAGTTCCTACGCTTGGACTCTTCCATACTAAACCTCTTTAGTATGGTGTCAATGTACCTGGATTGGGACAATCCCAAAATCCGTTTGGATCTATCTCTATAGATCCTAATTCCCAATATGCAGGAGGCATCACCAAGATCTTTCATTGAGAATCTTTGTGATAAGAAGAGCTTGACCGCTTGCAGCATAGGAATATCATTTCCTATCAAGAGTATGTCGTCCACGTACAATACGAGGAAGACAACCTTACTCTCTGCCACCTTCTTGTAGATACAAGGTTCATCTGGATTTTTGACGAAATCAAACTCTTTGATAACGACATCAAAGCAGATGTTCCAACTCCGCGATACTTGCTTTAATCCATAAATGGATTTAAGCAGCTTGCACACCTTCCCGCTGCTCCCACTGTCTACGAAGCCTTCTGGCTGAGTCATGTACACGCACTCTTCTAAATCACCATTTAGAAAGGCGGTCTTAACATCCATTTGCCAGATTTCGTAGTCATGAAAGGCAGCAATCGCAAGCATGATCCGGATGGATTTAAGCATAGCCACTGGAGAAAAGGTCTCGTCATAGTCCACACCTGGTCTTTGACGAAAACCCTTTGCTACAAGTCTAGCTTTGAAAGTCTCCACTTTCCCATCTACACCAAGTTTCTTCTTAAAGATCCACTTGCTCCCAATGGGTTTTACCCCTTCAGGAGCAACTTCCAAAGTCCATACTTTGTTGGTGTACATGGATTCCATCTCGGACCGCATTGCATCCAGCCATTTCACAGAGTCACCACTCGTGATGGCCTGCTCGAAGCTAGTTGGGTCATCATCCTCCATGATGCAATCCTCGCTTCCACCATCAATGAGAAAACCGTAGTATCTCTCAGGTGGACGAGAAACCCTACCAGATCGGTGGAGAGGCTGAGGTTCGTCGGGTACTACCGAATCTTCTGGTTCCACTAAATCTTCAGTTATAGTTTGTGTTTCTGGAACTTCTTCCAGTTCTACCTCAGAGCCACTAATCTCTTTTGCAAGAAATTCCTTTTCTAAAAAGGTGGCATGTTGAGCAATAAACACCTTTTGTTGTTCACTGTGGTAGAAATAATATCCATTTGAATGTTTAGGATATCCCACAAACTTACATAAAACTGACCGTGCCTCGAGTTTGTCTGGATTTTGCCTTTTGACATAGGCCAGACAACCCCATATCTTAACTCGTTTAAGACATGGTCTCTTCCCACTCCATATCTCATATGGTGTGGTAGGTACAGATTTAGATGGAACTTGATTCAATAGGTATGCCGCTGTCTCAAGTGCATACCCCCAGAAGGATATAGGTAACTCAGCTGTACTCATCATAGAGCGCACCATATCTAATAGGGTGCGATTTCTCCGCTCCGATACACCGTTGTGCTGTGGTGTATATGGAGGAGTCAGCTGAGAGAGAATCCCATTCTCTTTTAGGAAGTCCAGGAATTTATTGCTCAAGTATTCACCTCCTCGATCAGATCGAAGGATTTTAATACTTTTTCCGGTTTGTTTCTCGACTTCTTGTTTATATTCTCTAAATTTCTCAAAAGCTTCAGACTTGTGTCTTATCAAGTACACATGTCCGTATCTTGAGAGATCGTCAGTGAATGTAATGAAGTACGAAGAACCATCCCTGGCATGTGTAGATATTGGACCGCATACATCACTATGTACTAGTCCCAAGAGTTCGGTAACTCTTTCTCCGTGTCCCGTAAACGGAGTTTTGGTCATCTTGCCTTTGAGACATGACTGGCAAGTGTCATAAGATGAAAATTCGAATGGTTTCAAATACCCATCCTTATGCAACTTAGCCAGTCGTGTCGCATTGATGTGACCCAGTCTACAATGCCACAAAAAGGATTCGTTGAGTTCAGAACTCTTCCTTTTGTGTGTGTTTGTTATGCTCAGAACTGTTGATTGATTTAGAACATAAATGCCATTGCATAACGTGCCTGATCCAACCAACTTTTGGTTATGGAAAATGTTCATAACATTGTCCTGTAATACAAAATTATATCCTTCTTTGCTTAACAAAGAAACCGATATAATGTTGCATATCAGGTTGGCATGTAATAGCATTCGTTCAGAACCAATGTATTACCAGTTGGTAATACAAGGTGATATTCTCCGACAGTCTTAGCTGCAACAATTGCACCATTTCCAACTCTTATGTCTTTATCACCTTCTCCAAGTTCTCTACCTTTCCTTAGCCCATGTAACTGATTACATATATGGGATCCTGACCCGGTATCTAATACCCAAGACGTAGAGCAAATGGAGAAACAGTTCTCTGTAACGAATACACCCGGAGAAAATGCATCAATATGTACTTTCTTCATTCGGGTGGCATGGGAATCCTGGTATTCCCCTATATCCTGTTCATTCCTATAACTCTTATAAGAAAGAATGGAACCAACGTTCCCCAGCACAGTATAACATGCGGGTTCGGTCAATACATCCATATTATTATCTTTATTAAGGCATGAAATGGTCGCTACCTGGAGAGAGAGAGAGAAGAAAACACTTTAGCGTATGCTCGTGCAAGATCAGATTGGTTATTATCTTATCTAATCAGGATGGCTCCCACTGCTTTTTATCAAATCTTCCTTCAAACCCTAAAAGGAAAGACTAGCCGGGATTAATTACACACTACAAGTTCGCCAATCTTTCAGCCAGGCCAGTGTCGGTACTTTGAGGGAGGTCCCCCGTGCTTTCGCACGAACCTAATTAATGTAAACCTCGTTTTCCCAGAGGCGTAACCCCGTTGACACCTTTCTAGACACCTACTTGATCAGCTAATTGCAATGTGTAAAACTCTCCCAGGAGTAACTCTTACTCGCAGCGGGTATCGGGATCCAACTATCTCATAGAAGGTATGCAATCTCATTGCAAATTTCAACTCTTGAAATTCCCGATAATATTTTGCCCCTAATGTACCATGACCTTGACAGAGGTCAACAAATCATAGTGCACTAGTCAAGTTCAACCCGTCATTTCTTGATTGAATCAAACCCACCCGCACGACCCTTGACAGAGGTCAACAAGGTCGCACGACTACCCTAATCCAATCACATCACATGCTTTGCAGATAATTACTAGTTAGCTACCGCACACTACGCCTTGACAGAGGTCAACAAACGCAGCACGAATACTAAATAGTCTTTATCTGAAATGACGGAGGGCTACGTCAGGTTTTTCTGAAAACCTATTGCGTAATGAACTCGATATTGTTGTAGAATCAAATGAAGTTTTGAAATGGAGTGATTTTGAGGCTTTTCCAGTTTTGCTAAAGGGGTCACTCCCGGTGAAGGGATCGTCGGCCCTTTCCTCGTCGAATGAGGTGCGGGATATATCATATATATCACTGTGCAAAGCAGAAACTATAAAAGCAATCAAAAACAAACCGAGTGTGTAGCATCTGCCAGTTATTGCTAAAGGAGTCACTCCCGGTGAAGGGATCTCGGTCCTTTCCTCATCGAATAAGGTGCGGGGTATATCATATATACCGCTATGCAAAGCAAGAACTGTAGCTACCTGTTTTATTTAAAATCTGATTCTACAACATCTTAGATTTCTTTTCTTTCATTAATCACATTAATGAAGTCCCATCATTTAAATACCTAAACATCACAGATAGATATGACGTACACTTATGCCATCCGCATTCGCCTCGATGTCCCCTCGTGCACCGTTAGGTTAGGTAACTAACGACAGAGCAGGGCAGGGCTAGCGGGGGTGTAAAACATAAGTAACGTCTATATAATATATCATATATACTATATACTATATCCATCACAGAAACATCACATGATCTCATCACAGATATCGCAGCAGAAGAAACATATGAAATATTGGATATATTAGGACGTCCGTGTTTTCAATACGAGCCAGTATAAAACACGGATTCCATGGTCGTGATGAATAGCCAATCCCACACCCCTAGACCCCTACGAGAGCGGCAAGCAACCCTGCCAATTCTAGGGTTAGGAGACCCGGACTCGACTCCTCGAGTTGGTCTCCCACTGGACCCCAGAACCCGGTTACTTGTGCTCCCCTCCTTGGGTCTATCCTAATGCGGAAAAGTAAATAATATACAAAGGGTGACAGCTTCCGCTACCTGGAAGTGCCCCAAATAAAAGAATATTACATACAAGTTTTTACATGAATGAAAATGAAAAACACTCATCTCACATAAAAACCCCCGGCTATTCGAACACGACAATCCAATATAACATATCCAGCAACACATAACATCACATGTCATCAACGTAAGTAAATATGCGCATCCCAATTGTCGTTGACATATAGCAACGAAACCGGCGATTCACATATTACACTTACGGTCACAGAAAAGAAAGTGTAAAACTACAACAATTGGAATCCACAACTTCTTTAGACATCACATGCCTAACAGTTATAAACCCCGCATTTTAGTCCCATTATCGAAAATTCTTTTCGATATCAAGTGAAACTAAACCGCTAGATTTATAACATTCATCCAGTTATCTCATAACTGTTTGTGAATTCCAATTATTGTATCCAATTCCAGATAAATGGAATATATTAAATTTTCCGATCGAACATTCGAACACCCAAGTTTTCCCGAAACCATCCAACACATGAAATAGGTTCAAAGACATTCGTTTCATGCCTCAGTACCAACGGTCCAGCCGTAGAAGGGTCAAGCCAACGTCTCACATGTGGCACGCCGTACTGCCCCAAACCCGAAGGTTCAAAGGGCAGTTCAAGACGGTCACATAATCGAGTTAAGGTTTGTTGTCTTCTAGAGGGACCATCGCGTTACTTGCACTACTCAGAACGTCCTTAAACCACACAATAATCCAACACTTGGATATTTTTGGCAGGGGAAAGATTGGGTATTTATATCCGGTCGAACTTTTTAACATATTCAAAAAATTATCCGGAAAACACTTAGACAAAGTTCGATAATCCGATCGAATCGTCGATTCCCTAAACAACCCCAGAACACTCTACTCTGATGTCAATTTAAAATTCCCAGAAAACTCAGAACAATTTATCAGGAATTACTGTGCAAAAAAATAAGGCTTACGTCACCAAAGAGCCGCGGAACCGCCGCAGAAGCCATGCTTCTGCCGCGGTTCCGCCGCACAAAACACTGTTCAGGAAAAAAATTTTGCACTGTAATTCTTATATCTCATTGCTGAATTTTTTAAGCATTTTTAATTGACAAAAAACCACAAATTTAGAAAACGACCAGAGAGCGTCATCGGGTTGGGGTTTCGGGTTCGTTCGGATTTCAACCTCCGTCTAGATTTCGCCTAAGGCTCTAGCTAGGCTCTGATACCACTGTAGGGTTTCTAGGCACTCTAGTAAGGTCTCACAAGGCATCGAATATGCCAATTTAAAAAAAATGGTGCCGAGAAACCCTAGACTACGGATCTTAGACTAGATGTTTAGGCGAAACAAGAAACTAGTTAACAAATTAACTAAAGTTGAGATGCTACAACCTTTGTAGATCCGGATATCCACTTGCTTAGCTCCATGTGGTCGTCCCCTCGCTGTCCATCTCGAACCTCAGACTCTCGCGACGGCTTCATCGGAGAAGTGAGCGGAATAGGTCGTCGGCTTCGTGTCAAAGACGATCTACGTCGAGGTTGCACTAGTTCAAGCTCCGACATCACCAAGTAGTGAAACTTGTGAAGAAAACACCCAAAACCACTTGGCAAGAGGTAGAGGATGAAGAAATAGGAGGTGGGTTCACATTAGATTTGGATTTCTCTCACTAGATCTCAAGTTGCCATTAAAGTAGCAAGCTTTTCTTTTGAAGAAGAAGATGAAGAAGATGATAGAATATGATAAAAACCTCTTTGAAAATAGAAAAGAAAATGATATTTATCATATCCTAACCATGGTCAAGTGTAGAGAATTGACCATGGTTAGTGGGAATGGTTAGGTTTAAGTATGAAGACAAAATAGCATCATTAGCAAATGCTTCATGAAGCTTCACCATTCTTCATGATAAATGAAACCATTTTATTTTCATAAAACCAATTAATAAATAATGAATGGATTAAATAATAAGTGAATAAATCATAAACCCTAACCACTCTCATAACCATGGTTCAATTCTTTTACACATAGTCAAGTCAACATGCATCATCAAACATGATACAAAAAAGTGCACAAAAGTATATCACATATACAATGTGTAATCCAAGTGAGAAAAATCCGTTTAAAGTGAACCAATACTAGTTAATGCAAAGTAATATATCAAATATATAATTATACATTAAATCATTAAATCAACACTTGATTCAATGATCCGGTCATGTCGCACATAACCGACTAGTATTCAATGCATCGATTTATCGAATCAATGATTCGATAACTAGGTCATATCGAATATAACCAATCGAAATATTTATCGCGAGAATGAAATGTGGTATCACATACGCGCATTATTCTCGGTCCCGCACATATCTCATATGCGCTCCTATTTCGTTTCGCTTGAGCCAGGAAACCTCTGTGTAGGACTCTAAAGACTCGTCAATACGCCGGTAGCAGATGATGATCATATCAAGCACCCACAAGCCGCAAGCGGTCTGCTAAACGTAATGGCCACCCGGGTATTGAGTGATCAGAAGATCGACGAGCTAGCCCGCTCACACTCCTGCGAATCCGACCAGTAACACTTACCATACAGTCCGGTCTCTTCGTCTGATACGTCGCATATCAAGTCTAGGGGTGGTAAACGTCAGACCCCAATAACCCGATAAGTCGTGCCGATGTGAGGCTCGTAACGGGTCGAGAAACTACTGGTAACACTTACCAGCAAATCTCTGATCAGCCCTGGCCAGGGACTTCCCTGTTACGGCCAATCGAGCACTGCGCAACATTAACCCCCAATACCGGGAGAGACGAAACCCCTCCTATCGCTCATTGCCTCCATGTGACTCGGGACTGTACCCAAAGACCACCGTTTTGCACGCCCTCATGGACGTGGTAAGGTGGAGATCAAAGCACAGTGGGAATCACACAAGACTCTATGACGATCTCGGGTCTACAGAATAACCTGTACAAGTGTCACCTGAGAACTGCCATCTGACGTGAGGTATAATACCATCTGGGAGTTCTCGGCGAGTCCGTCCAGTGTACCCAGTCTCCACTGAGCACCCGTATACCATCTCTGATGTCAAACACCAATGGATATGGGATCATCCATCGCCCATCACATGGGTCGAGAAGCGTATACGCTAGTCTACTCTGGTATATCGATGCCCCGTCTCGATACACCCACGACTAGGGACCTTGAAGGATGTACTTATGGACTACCATGTCCCCACTAGTATGATCTGCATCATAGTCCAGGTAGTCAAGTACAAATCCTAAGGGCTTTACCAACATGTAACTATAAGACAGTATAAAGAGACTAGTGTACATGTTAAGATAAAGAGCAACCAGATAGCATACTATCATATCGAGCAAGAAAGTCATCTCTATATATGTACAAGCATCCAATATAATATACATCATCTGTACAATACTGGCCTCTAGGGCATACATACAACTAACAGGAGTATCATTCCGAAGAGTCGGAGCATAATTCCGAGGATCGGAGCATAATTCTGAAGAGTAGAGGCATGATTCTAGGGATCGGAGCATGATCCCGATGAGCGGAGCATGGTTCCAAAGGGGTCGGAGAATAATTATGACGAGCGGCAAATATTCTGATCGAAACATAATTTCGATGCAGAGCTTGATTCCCAGGCAAAGCATAATTCCGATAGGGAAAGCGGATACTCCGAGGCGAAGCTTGATTTCGACACGGGGTACATTCTGAGACGAAACATGATTTTGACGCAGAGCTTGCTGGTTGAGTTGATTTCGAGGCAAAGATTAATTCCGACGAGGAGGTCGCTGGTTGATTCCGAGCCGAAGCATAATTCCGACAGGGAAGGCAGATACACTGAGACGAACCTTGATTTCGACGCGGGGTACGCTCTAAGACGAAGCATGATTCCGACGCAGAGCTTGTTGGTCGACTTGATTCCGAGGCGGAGCTTAATTTTGACGAGGAGGTCGCTGGTTGATTCCGAGTCGAAACATAATTCCGACAGGGAAGGCAGATACACCGAGGCGAAGCTTGATTTCGACGCGGGGAACACTGTGAGACGAAGCATGATTCCGACGCAGATCTTGTTGATCGACTTGATTCCGAGGCGGAGCTTAATTCCAACAAGGAGGTCACTGGTTGATTCCGAGCCGAAGCATAATTCCGACAGGGAAGGCAGATACACCGAGGCGAAGCTTGATTTCGATGCGCAGTACACTCTGAGACTAAGCATGATTCCGGCGCAGAGCTTGTTGGTCGACTTGATTCCAAGGCGGAGCTTAATTCCGACGAGGAGGTCGCTGGTTGATTCCAAGCCGAAGCATAATTCCGACAGAGAAGGCAAATACACCGAGGCGAAGCTTGATTTCGATGTGGGGTACACTCTGAGACGAAGCATGATTCTGGCGCAGAGCTTGTTGGTCGACTTGATTTCGAGGCGGAGCTTAATTCCGACGAGGAGGTCGCTGGTTGATTCCGAGCCGAAGCATAATTCCGACAGGGAAGGCAGATACACCAAGGTGAAACTTGATTTCGACGCAGGGTACACTCTGAGACGAAGCATGATTCCGGAGCAGAACTTGTTGGTCGACTTGATTCCGAGGTGGAGCTTAATTCCGACGAGGAGGTCGCTGGTTGATTCCGAGCCGAAGCATAATTCCGACAGGGAAGGAAGATACACTGAGGCGAATCTTGATTTCGACGCGGGGTACACTCTGAGACGAAGCATGATTCCGGCGCAGAGCTTTTTGGTCGACTTGATTCCGAGGCGGAGCTTAATTCCGACGAGGAGGTTGCTGGTTGATTCCGAGCCGAAGCATAATTCCGACTGGGAAGGCAGATACACCGAGGCAAAGCTTGATTTCGACGCGGGGTACACTCTTCAATTATTCAACCATTTCATTTTACCAAGTTCAACGTTAGCCAGATTAGTCAACATTTATATGTTTCGATGAAGCATGATTCCGGCGCGAGCCTGTTGGTCGACTTGATTCTAAGACGGAGCTTAATTCCGACGAGGAGGTCGCTGGTTGATTCCAAGCCGAAGCATAATTCTAATAGGGAAGGAAGATATACCGAGGCGAAACTTTATTTTGAAGCGGAGTACACTCTGAGAAAAAGCATGATTCCGGTGCAAAGCTTGTTGGTCGACTTGATTCCGAGGCGGAGCTTAATTCCGACGAGGAGGTCACTGGTTGATTCCGAGCCGAAGCATAATTCCGAAGCAAAGATTGTTGATTTGATTTGATTTGGGTTGACATCAGCATTGTTAGTGTATATGCCCTAGAGGCCATTACTGTATCATACTAGTATGTATATTACTTGATGGAAGCTTGGGATATTCACAGTTGTACAGACAATCTTGCTCAATATAGTAGTATGCTACTTGGTTTGTCTCTGCTTTAATGTGTACTTGTGTGTTTATTTATTATATCACCTATACGCATTAGTAGAGCCCTTTGGATCTTTGCTTGATTACCGGCGTTGTGATGGCGATCACACTCGTGGGGGCTGGGTAATCTACAAGCACATCCTTATACACGTCCCTAGTCGTGGGAGTATCGAGATAGGGCATCGATACTCCGGAGTAGACTAGCGTATACGCTTCTCATCCCAGCACGGAAGACGGTCTGTCCCACAGCCGTCGGTACGTCGTACTTGAGATAGTATGCGGGTGCTCGTTAGGTTACGAGTACACTGGACAGGACTCGTAGGGAACTGATGGTTGGTATTATACCTATCGTCAGTTATCGGTTCCCAGGTGACATGAGTACAGCTTAGTCCGCTGACTTGACACTGTCACTTCGCCTCGAGTGTGTTCCCACTGTTCTTTGATTACTACCCTACCGCGGCTCTTCTGAGTCGTGCAAACAGGTAGTAGTTGGGAGCAGTCCCGAAGCACTTGGAGGCAGTGACGGTTAGACATGATTCGTCTCTCCCGGTATTGGGGGTTGACATCGCGCTGTGTCTAGGAGAGCCATTACACAAGTAGTCCCTGGCCAGGGCAAGCGAGATATACTGGTAGGTTCCAGTGCTATCTCAGGGTGTTCTGGGCTTCACTCCGACACGACTTGTACCGCTATTAGGGGTCTGACGCTTGCCGCCCCTAGGCCCGACATGCGATGTATCAGACGAACAGACCGGACTGTACGGAGAATGTCACATTCAGACTCAGTAGGAGTTCAAATGGGTTTAACCTCGTCAGTCTTCTTATCGGCATCTACCTGGGGACCGTTACGCACAGCTAGTGCCGCTTGCGGTCTGTGGTTAAACCCACTGCCATCGTAGTGTCGAGTCTTTAGAGTCCCACACAGAGGGTATTCGCCTCTGGGCAAAACAGAGTAGAGGTCGCATGGTTTTGCGACAGGGTTCGTTCTCATCCGCGCACTTGTGCACGTTTGGAGTCCGGACGGATATTGCCAGCGGGCTCTGGTTTGAGCCGGATACTGGTATATGTTTTGGGGTTACTTTTATCTCTCAGTATTCATGTTCCTCGGAACAAGAATGCAGGTGTGTATGCACAGTTGTTTGAGGCGGAAGAAGAGGTTTTTCATTAGGGTTTCGGAACCGGTGCGCATGCACAGTTGACAGTCGTTTTTTCCAAACCCTAATGAATTAGTGAGATATCAATTAATAATAGTAATTAAATGATATTATGTTATGGTTGGTTTTGTTGACTTGTTGACCATGGTTGACTTGTTGACCATGGTTGAATGTTTGACCATCATCATTACTTTGCAAGGATGCTCCTTGATTCTTGCTTACATTTCATTTAATGAAGTATGATAGTGGTCATTCCAAAACAACCATCAACTATTCTCATTTGAATTATTATTATTTAGATAATTCTTTTTCTTTTTGATATGGTTGCAAAAAGGAAAAGAGAGAGCTTATTCTATTATATTGATTCTCTCTCCTCACTTCATCTTCTTCCTCCTCTTGTTCAAGGAGAGCAAATCTCATGTGTTGAGAATCATCTCCTTGAAGATATAACACCCCATAGTACACTCTACTCACTCTAAGGTAGAAGGTCTAGCAAGCCGAATACCTTAGTTCTCTCAAGATCGAGAAAGGAGCCCAAGGTTGAAGCCCTCAGGTGGATCTATCTTCGGCAAAGAGGAGATGAGGAGGGAAAGCCATTCAAGCCACTACAAAGAGCAAGAAAGAAGAAGAACAACAAGAAGAGAAGGAGTTCAAGTTGAGGTATAACCACTTTGCATAGTAGTTAACTCTTCTTTGCAAGTATGCTAGTTTAGTTTAGCAAAGATCCGGCTTTTACGGTCCATGTTACAAGTTTAGAAAAAATTTTGTTTTACCGTTTCCGCATCCCCGAAAGTACCGGGAGAGGTAACGTGGACCTAACAGTGGTATCAGAGCCTAACTAAACATAAACTAGCTTGGTAGTAAAGTGTATCGAAGTTCGAAACGGAAAAATCGAAAAAACCAAGTTATAAAAACCTGAGTTTCTGTTAAAAATTTTTCTGGTCAAAACAAAATTTGTTATACTCCAAAAATCATCTCAGGGTTTTTAGAAGAAAGCCACCAAAAACGAGACAGCGACTCGACCAAAGAGCCGCGTTTCCGCGGCAATAGCTTGCTATTGCCGCGGAAACGCGGCCAACTTGGTGAGTTGCTGTGTCGTTTTTGGTGCAGAGTGTTTCTAACCTGGTTTTAGGATTTTCCAGATATATTATATGTGCCCAGATTTTCCAGAATAGAAATTTGTTTTTGGGGGCCTATAAATCCGTATTTTTTTCGAACTTCAATATACTTTGACTATGAAGGTTATATCTGTGATGTTCTTATGTATTGAACGTCGGCTAATCGCTATATGTCGATTAGTCGGGGTTATACATATCTGTGATCTGTGATTGTTGTTGATGGTTTGTGTATATGAATGTGTTGGACTGTCGCGGGTGAATAGCCGGGGTGGATGTGAGATGAGCTTATGTTTTTCTTTCATTCATTTGTAATATGTAAATTGATGTAATAATATTATTTGTATGGCCGCACAACCGGGTCGGGGTTGTAGCCGTCGTTGTATAATTCTTTTTACTGTTTTTGCTCCTAGGATAGACCCATGGAGGGGTGCACAAACTATCGAGTACTTGGCGGGTGGTTTGCCGCACCCGTAGGGGTCTTGGGTGGGGTTTTGGCTATTCACCGCGACCGTGTAATCCGTTTTTCGTTGCAGGCTCGAAAGGATTGCGGATTCCTAGTATATCCAATGTATTCATCTGTGATCTGTAATGTCTATCATTGCTTTACTATTTAGGCGTTGCTTATGTTTTACAGCCGCGCTAGCCCAGCCCCCGCTCTGTCGTTAGTTAAGTAACCTAACGGGTGATGACGGGACCCCGTGGCGAATGCGAATGGCATAAGCGTACGTCATATTTTGGTTGTTTTCTGCAATGGTAGGATTTAAATGATGGGACGCATTAAAAGAACTAATGCAAGAAAATAAACCTAAAAGACGTTGTTGGAACAAGTTTTTCAAAAAAGCTGTTATTACAAGGACGTTCATCTTTTTGTTTTGCATCGAGGTATTCGGTTATGAATGCCCAGCACCTCAATCGACGAGGCAAGGGCCGAGATCCCCTCATCGGGAGTGACCCCTTAGACAAAAGGTTTGCGTCAGGGTAATAACTTCACCATAGTCGATTATTCTTGCTTTGCATCGAGGTATTCATCTTACGAATGCCCAGCACCTCACTCGACGAGGAAAGAGCCGAGATCCCTTCGCAGGGAGTGACCTCTTTAGCAAAAGTTTTCGCCACTATGTTTTTCAAAAGGATGTATCACGTTCCTTCAACGATATCAAGTTCATTACGTTAATGGGTTTTTCGCCAAAAACCCAGCCGTAGCCCTCCGTCGTTTCTTATAAGTTATACTTAGTATTCGTGCTGCGTTTGTTGACTGTGTCAAGGCGCAGTGAACGGTAGCTAAGTGTAGCTTATTTGCTGGATACAATGTGATTGGTTAGGACATTTGTAGAACCTTGTTGACTGTGTCAAGGGTTATGCAGGTGGGTTTAATGCAATCAAGATAATGACGGGATGAACTTGACTAGGACTTTTTGATTTGTTGACTGTGTCAAGATCACTTGGGTCCTAGGGGCAAAAACCGCATCGGGAGTTTCAAAAGAACTGAAACTTGCAGATTTCGCATACCTTCTGGAGTGTGGTAGCTAGAGTGGATTCCATCTAGGCTATCACACAATGACAGTTGGATCCCGATCCCACTGATGAGTTGGATTACTCTCGGGAAATTACTTTCACTTAACGATCAATGCTATAAACCTAGTAGGTGCCTAGAAAGGTGTTAGCGAGGCTACGCCCCCAGGGAAAAGAGGTTATTGAATTAAGGAACTTCGCGAAAGCGTTGGAAAACCTCCCTCGAAGTACCGACACTAGCCTGGCTGAAAGGTTAAGCAAGTATTGTGACGTGAATTAAAACCCGGCTAGTTCTTCTTTTAAAAAGGTTTTAAGAAGAATTTGAGTAAACAGTGGGAGACATCCTGGTTAGATAAATTAATAAACCAATCTAATCTTGCAAGAGCATACGCTGAGTGTTCCTTTTCTCTCTCTCCAGGCAGCAACCTTTTCACGTCCTAATCAAGATAATAAAATGTATCGCTTGACCGATCCGAATTCTTATTCGGGACTGGGGAAAGTTGGTTCAGCTCTAACTTGTGACAACAGTCATGAGTATGAGAATGGGAAAGGGGATTGTATGGATTTCCAGGATACCCAGTCGAAGAAGAAGCATGGTTTTGCATCTACTTCAGGTGTTCTTGTAATTGAGAACTGTTTTACGGTCAGCCCTACCTCCTGGGTACTTGATACCGGATCAGGATCTCATATCTGTAATTTATTACAGGGACTGAGAAAAAGTAGGAAAGTTGCACCGGGTGATATGTCGCTCAGAGTAGCGAACGGAGCACAAGTTAATGCGGCAGCCGTCGGTGAATATCACCTAGTATTGCCAAATGGCAAGACTATGATTTTGAACGATTGCTACTATGTACCCTCCATGGTTTGCAACATCATATCAGTTTCTTTACTCGATAAAGATGGATATAACTTTGTTCTTGAAAAGAATATCATGAACATTTACCTTGATAAGGTACTGGTTGCAGAGGGTACACTGTTTAATGGTATTTACGTTCTAAATCAGAATACAGTTCTCAACATACAAAATACACGCAAAAGGAAGAATTCAGATACGAATGAATCCTACTTGTGGCATTGTAGACTTGGTCATATCGGAGAGAAAAGACTGAGTAAGTTGCATAAAGATGGACTCTTGGATACGTTCGAGTTTTCATCTTATGAAACTTGTCAGTCTTGTCTCAAAGGGAAGATGACCAAATCTCCGTTCACCGGACATGGAGAAAGAGCAGCAGAGCTCTTGGGACTCGTACATAGTGATGTATGTGGTCCGATGTCTATACATGCAAGGGGTGGGTTCTTGTACTTCATCACATTCACTGACGATCTCTCTAGGTTCGGATATGTGTATCTGATGAAACACAAATCTGAAGCTTTTGAGAAATTCAAGGAATTCAGAAACGAAGTAGAGAACCAGACAGGCAAAAGTATCAAGATCCTCCGGTCTGACAGGGGAGGGGAGTACTTAAGCACGGAATTCCTAGATTACTTAAAAGAGAATGGTATTCTCTCTCAGCTTACTCCTCCTTATACACCACAGCACAATGGTGTTTCGGAGCGGAGGAATCGTACCCTATTGGATATGGTTCGCTCCATGATGAGTAGTGCTGAGTTACCTCTTTCATTCTGGGGATATGCACTTCAAACTGCAGCACATCTATTGAATCAAGTTCCATCCAAATCCGTGCCTAAGACTCCATATGAAATATGGAGTGGTAAAAGTTTGTATCTTAAACGTATTAAGATTTGGGGTTGCCCAGCTTATGTCAAAAAGCAGAACCCAGACAAACTTGAGGCACGGGCAGTTTTGTGTAAGTTTGTGGGATACCCAAAAGATTCAAGTGGGTATCTATTCTACCATGCAGAGGAACAGAAGATAATTGTTTCAAGAAATGCCACATTTTTAGAAAAAGAATTTCTTGTTAAAAACATTAGTGGCAGCACGGTAGAACTGGATGAAATTCCAGAAACACAAGCTTTAACAGAAAATTTGGAGGAACCGCTGGATTCAATAACCCCAAACGAACCTCAGCCACTCCGCAGATCTGGTAGGATTTCTCATCCGCCCGAGAGATACTACGGTTTTCTCATAGACGGGGATCGAGAGGATTGCATCTTGGAAGAAGATGACCCTACCAGTTTCAGGCAGGCCATTATCAGTAGGGACTCTGATAAGTGGCAGGAAGCAATGCAATCCGAAATGGAGTCCATGTACGCCAATAAAGTGTGGACCTTGGATATTGCTCCACCTGGGGTAAAACCCGTTGGATGCAAATGGATCTACAAAAGGAAACTTGGTGTAGATGGGCAGGTGGAAACCTATAAAGCTAGACTCGTTGCAAAAGGTTTTCGTCAAAGACCTGGTTTGGACTATGATGAAACTTTTTCTCCGGTGGCTATGCTCAAATCCATTCGGATCCTACTTGCCATTGCAGCCTTCCATGACTATGAAATCTGGCAGATGGATGTTAAAACGGCTTTCCTAAACGGTTGTTTGGAAGAGTGCGTTTACATGGATCAACCAGAAGGTTTCGTAGACAGTGGGAGCAGCGGAAAGGTGTGCAAGTTGCTTAAATCCATTTATGGATTAAAGCAGGCATGCGGAGCTGGAACATCTGTTTTGAAGAGGCAATCAAGGAATTTGATTTCATCAAGAACGAAGATGAACCCTGTGTATATAAGAAGATTGTAGGACGAACTGCCGTATTCCTAGTCTTGTACGTGGACGACATTCTTTTGATAGGAAATGATATTCCTATACTACAATCGGTCAAGCTATTTTTGTCACAAAGGTTCTCCATGAAGGACCTGGGTGATACCTCGTACATTCTGGGGATCAAGATCTATAGAGATAGATCCAAGAAACTATTGGGACTTTCGCAGTCCAGGTACATAGAGACCGTACTAAAGAGATTTAGTATGGAGGGTTCCAAGCGCGGTAACATACCCGCATTGCACGGAATTACCCTCTCCAAGAAGATGTCTCCTAAGACTGACGAGGAGAGGGTTCGCATGAGCACTATACCCTACGTTTCGGCGGTAGGATCTATAATGTATGCAATGCTATGTACAAGACCAGATGTAGCTTACGCATTGAGCACGGTAAGCCGGTATCAGTCAGACCCAGGAGAGGACCACTGGACAGCAGTGAAGAACATTCTCAAGTACCTGAGAAGGACTAAGGAGATGTTCCTGGTATACGGTAATGGAGACCTCAGGGTCGAGTCCTTTACCAATTCAAGCTTCCAGAGTGACAAAGATGACAGCAAGTCTATCTCGGGTTTTGTGTTTACCCTCAACGGAGGGGCGGTATGTTGGAGGAGTTCCAAGCAGGATACCGTCGCAGACTCGACGATGGAGGCTGAATACATTGCTGCAAGCGATGCCGCAAAAGAGGCGGTCTGGATTAAGAAGTTCATTAGTGAACTTCAGGTGGTTCCGTCCATTGTTGACCCAATACCTTTGTATTGCGATAACAATAGGGCTATAGCTTTAGCGAAGGAACCAAGGTCCCATCAGAAATCCAGGCACATCTTAAGACGGTATCACCTGATCAGGGAGATTATTGATCGACAGGAGATCGAGGTGCGGAGAGTGGACACAAAGGACAACACTGCGGACCCATTCACGAAGGCTTTACCCCAGACTCAGTTCGAGCGGCTGATCGAGATGATAGGTCTTCGATACGCCAGTACATGGCCTTAGTGCAAGTGGGAGATTGTTAGTGTATATGCCCTAGAGGCCATTACTGTATCATACTAGTATGTATATTACTTGATGGAAGCTTGGGATATTCACAGTTGTACAGACAATCTTGCTCAATATAGTAGTATGCTACTTGGTTTGTCTCTGCTTTAATGTGTACTTGTGTGTTTATTTATTATATCACCTATACGCATTAGTAGAGCCCTTTGGATCTTTGCTTGATTACCGGCGTTGTGATGGCGATCACACTCGTGGGGGCTGGGTAATCTACAAGCACATCCTTATACACGTCCCTAGTCGTGGGAGTATCGAGATAGGGCATCGATACTCCGGAGTAGACTAGCGTATACGCTTCTCATCCCAGCACGGAAGACGGTCTGTCCCACAGCCGTCGGTACGTCGTACTTGAGATAGTATGCGGGTGCTCGTTAGGTTACGAGTACACTGGACAGGACTCGTAGGGAACTGATGGTTGGTATTATACCTATCGTCAGTTATCAGTTCCCAGATGACATGAGTACAGCTTAGTCCGCTGACTTGACACTGTCACTTCGCCTCGAGTGTGTTCCCACTGTTCTTTAATTACTACCCTACCGCGGCTCTTCTGAGTCGTGCAAACAGGTAGTAGTTGGGAGCAGTTCCGAAGCACTTGGAGGCAGTGACGGTTAGACAGGATTCGTCTCTCCCGGTATTGGGGGTTGACATCGCGCTGTGTCTAGGAGAGCCATTACACAAGTAGTCCCTGGCCAGGGCAAGCGAGATATACTGGTAGGTTCCAGTGCTATCTCAGGGTGTTCTGGGCTTCACTCCGACACGACTTGTACCGCTATTAGGGGTCTGACGCTTACCGCCCCCTAGGCCCGACATGCGATGTATCAGACGAACAGACCGGACTGTACGGAGAATGTCATATTCAGACTCAGTAGGAGTTCAGATGGGTTTAACCTCGTCAGTCTTCTTATCGGCATCTACCTGGGGACCGTTACGCACAGCTAGTGCCGCTTGCGGTCTGTGGTTAAACCCACTGCCATCGTAGTGTCGAGTCTTTAGAGGAGGGTATTCGCCTCTGGGCAAAACAGAGTAGAGGTCGCATGGTTTTGCGACAGGGTTCGTTCTCATCCGCGCACTTGTGCACGTTTGGAGTCCGGACGGATATTGCCAGCGGGCTCTGGTTTGAGCCGGATACTGGTATATGTTTTGGGGTTACTTTTATCTCTCAGTATTCATGTTCCTCGGAACAAGAATGCAGGTGTGTATGCACAGTTGTTTGAGGCGGAAGAAGAGGTTTTTCATTAGGGTTTCGGAACCGGTGCGCATGCACAGTTGACAGTCGTTTTTTCCAAACCCTAATGAATTAGTGAGATATCAATTAATAATAGTAATTAAATGATATTATGTTATGGTTGGTTTTGTTGACTTGTTGACCATGGTTGACTTGTTGACCATGGTTGAATGTTTGACCATCATCATTACTTTGCAAGGATGCTCCTTGATTCTTGCTTACATTTCATTTAATGAAGTATGATAGTGGTCATTCCAAAACAACCATCAACTATTCTCATTTGAATTATTATTATTTAGATAATTCTTTTTCTTTTTGATATGGTTGCAAAAAGGAAAAGAGAGAGCTTATTCTATTATATTGATTTTCTCTCCTCACTTCATCTTCTTCCTCCTCTTGTTCAAGGAGAGCAAATCTCATGTGTTGAGAATCATCTCCTTGAAGATATAACACCCCATAGTACACTCTACTCACTCTAAGGTAGAAGGTCTAGCAAGCCGAATACCTTAGTTCTCTCAAGATCGAGAAAGGAGCCCAAGGTTGAAGCCCTCAGGTGGATCTATCTTCGGCAAAGAGGAGATGAGGAGGGAAAGCCATTCAAGCCACTACAAAGAGCAAGAAAGAAGAAGAACAACAAGAAGAGAAGGAGTTCAAGTTGAGGTATAACCACTTTGCATAGTAGTTAACTCTTCTTTGCAAGTATACTAGTTTAGTTTAGCAAAGATCCGGCTTTTACGGTCCATGTTACAAGTTTAGAAAAATTTTTGTTTTACCGTTTCCGCATCCCCGAAAGTACCGGGAGAGGTAACGTGGACCTAACAAGCATCGCTACACTGGAATATGGTACCAGAAGCGAATCATCAGTTGCGATGAGTGGATTTGGGGATTTAGGATTTTGTTTGGCATCCGCATCGCTACACTGGAATATGGTACCAGGTGTGAATCATCATTTGCGTTTTCTTATTAGGAAGCGATGGCTTAGGAGACAGGTTTTATGTCCCTATCCCTTAAGACTTTTCAATTTTATGAGCTGTAAGGGTCCTATAAAAGCATTTTCTCCCTACGAGTCGTAAGGATCCCGTAGTGTATTTTCTCCTTAGGAGTCTTGGGGACTCCTAAGTGTGTTGCTCCTTTGTGAGTCGTAAGGATCTCACGCGGGAATTTTCTCATCACAAAGTCGAGAGGACTTTGCGAGTGCATTTCTTCTCTTTTTCACGAGTTTGCGCCCTTTCAGGTTTTCACAAACTCAACGGCAGCCCTGCTGTTTTTACTCACGGAGCCCTTTCGGATTTTCATCCATGCCCATTTTGCTTGTGGACTTACCCCTGGGTTTTTTTTGGAATCTTCATCGCTACCGGTAGGACTTGGGAGATATTGGGATCGTTTTACACCCGTGGATTGTATACGGTTTTGCGGGATGTATGATCCACACCGTAGGGCCTGAAGATTTTCGGGACTTTGTTGGCGTCTGCATCGCTGTACTGGAATATGGTACCAGGAACGACTCGTCATCCACCATTGGGGTATGGGATTTGGAATTTAGTTGGCGTCTGCATCGCTGCATTGGAATACGGTACCATGAGCGACTCATCATTCGCTATTGGGATATTCGGGGATTAGTTTTTAGATCGGCATTTGCATTGCTGCACTGGAATATTGCCAGGAGAAACTCATCATATGCCTTTGCCTATTGGGAAGCGATGGCTTAGGAGACAGGTTTAGATCCCTATCACCTAAGGCTTTTCAATTTTATGGGTCGTAAGGGTCCCATAAAAGCATTTTCTCCCTATGAGTCGTAAGGATCCTGTGCATTTTCTCCTTAGGAGTCGTAAGGACCCCCAAGTATGTTTTTTTCTTGTGAGTCGTAAGGATCCCACGAAGGTGTTTTCTTACGAGTCAAATGGATCTCGCAAGTTTTGTTCTCCTCATGTATCGTGAGGAAACATGAGTGGGTCTTTCCAGATGGAGCATAATTCCAAGAGCGGAGACCAGCCGCTGGACTGGTGATTGCAGTGGGATATGGGTATGATGAGAATTATTTGAGCCCGTGGATTGTATACGGTAGTCAGCTTGGGGACCAACCGTAGGGCTGGGAGGATTTTGGGAAATTGGATTTTGGTTGGCGTTTGCGTCGCTGCATTGGAATATGGTACTAGAAGCGACTCATCATTCGCCGTTTTGGGATTTGGAATTTGGTTGGCGTCTGCATCGCTACACTGGAATATGGTACTAGGAGCGACTCATCATTCGCCGTTGGAAATCTAGGGATTTGGGATTTGGCTGGCGTCTGCATCGCTACACTGGAATATAGTACCAGTAGCGACTCATCATTCGCCTTTTTTTGGTTTTTTGGTTTTTTTGTTTTACCGTGATTGCTCTATCATTTCAGCTTTCCTTATCGCGAAGGTCGTGATTGCCCTATCATTTCGGCTATTTATTCGTGGTTGCCCCATAATTTTGGCTTTATTTTTCATCTTTATTCTACTCGCTGATCTTTATTGCGAGTTGCCCGATCATTTCGGCTGTTTTGTTTCCATTTTTATTTCATTTACACATTTTTTTATTTACACATTTTTACATCCCTGGTTTAACGACTTAGAGGTCGATTATTCCCAGTTCAATGACATGGTGGTCAGATGTTCCCAGTTTAACGACGTGGTGGTCAGCTGTTTCCAGTTTAATGACTTAGAGGTCATCTGTTTCCAATTTAACGACTTGGTGGTCAGCTGTTTCCAGTTTAACGACGTGGCGGTCAGTTGTTTCCAGTTTAACGACTTGGCGGTCATCTATTTCCAGTTTATCTGTTTCCAGTTTAACGACTTGGTGGTCATCTGTTTCCAGTTTAACGACTTGGTGGTCATCTATTTCCAGTTTAACGATTTGGTGGTCATCCGAAGGGGAGCTTAGAGAAGATACCCGATTGAGCAGTTTTCAGGGGCACCGCTGTAGCTTGCCCGAGATGCCGTATTACTTTGTCGGTGTTGATGGCCTTGCCCCTAACTGGGGCCAAGGAAAGTCGTTCAAATACTGACTTGCGTTCGAAGATTGCAGTCGAAAGTCGTTAACCTGCAAATAGAAACATGATTTCAGTATAGGCAATCGGTATGTATATTGATTGAGTTTGCATGAACGTTTAACTCGAAATATGAGAGGAGAGAAAAGTCCCACCGGGCGTGCCAGAATCTGTAGGGTGTTTTTCGTCACCCCATTGAAATGGGAATGCGGGCGCACTTGTCAGGCGCATTACAGATTCCCCCTGCCTAGGGTAGGCTGGGGTTTATTGATTGTGGGAATCCGAATCTCCGGCAGCCGCGGACTAAGCTGCCGTTAATTACCCCTCGCCTTTGGGGCAAGAAAACCTCCGATTGACGGGTTAAACAGGTCATGCGAACTCAATGTGCAGTGTACGTATGCTTTTTTCGTTTTGTTCCATTTGTTAAAAAAAGGGATATATGTATTTTTCTATATATATAAAAAATCAAAAATAAATAAGTAGATAAATATTTAGAGAAACGTTTTTTTTAATTTTAAAATATTATTTATAATTTATTTAATTATTTAATTATTTTAAAATAAAAAAAATTAAAATAAAGAAAAGAAGGAAGAAAGAAGAAAAGAAAAGAATAAAATTCAAATAAGAAAATAAAGGGGGACCTGGGCTCCCATTAAATGGGAGCCTCCCCACATATACAACCCGCCACTATGGAGGGCTATGACGCAATCTTATTTTACGGTGACGCTTTTAATTGACGGTCTCTCGTCTCTTGGAAAAAATATCGACGTATACCTTCAACCCTTGATCGATGAGTTAAAAATGCTGTGGGAACCTGGCATAAGAACCTATGATGCAAATGGTAAACAATTTTTTCAGATATGGCTGCTTTGTTATGGATATTTAATATTTTTCCTGCCTACGGTATGCTGTCGGGATAGACAACTTGTAACCTCACGTGCCCTTATTGTCATATTCATACAAGCCACGTATGCTTGAAGTTTAGAGGAAAAGAGTCGTATATAGGTTATCGACGTTTCTTACCTATACCTTCCAGATTCAGAAGGAATAAAAAAATGTTCAATGGCAAGATAGAGACTGATATGCCTCCTAAACTATTTTTTGATAACGACATACTGCAAAAATGGAGAGATTATCATAATATTACATTCGGAAAGATACAAAACAAAGATACAATGCTATGCCCAACCGGTAGGTAGAAGTTTAGTGCTTTATTTCATCTTTCATACTGGTCCAATCTACCGTTGTGCCATAATTTAGATGTCATACATATCGAAAAAGGTGTCTCTGAGCACGTCATCAATTTTCTGCTGTGTAAGAATGGGAAAACGAAGAACAATCTAAACGACCGTCATAATTTGATGGATTTAGAT
The DNA here is from genome assembly GCA_030015575.1 of Agapanthus africanus. NCBI lineage: Eukaryota > Viridiplantae > Streptophyta > Magnoliopsida > Asparagales > Amaryllidaceae > Agapanthus > Agapanthus africanus. The sequence continues at coordinate 315,538,497 of CM057341.1, read as the reverse complement.
AGTCTTTCCATTATAGACGAATTGCAATCACTACTACAAACTGTACATATTAGAGACCGTTTATTACGGTCTCTAATATAGGTTTAACGGTCGCTAATGATTATTAGCAACCGTTCAAAAATAAACGGTCGCAGAAGGCTTGGTCGCTAACATGTGTATTAGCAACCGTTAATGAACGGTTGCTAATAAAAATGGTCGCCAATATTTTATTGGCTACCGTTGATAACAGTCACTAATAAGCCGCCACGTGGACATTCAAAAAATTCTTAACCGTTTCACATATCGATGAACGGTCTCTAATGAGGGTATTAGCGATCGTTCCTGTAGCATGAACGGTCGCTAATATCCTTTTAAATTTTAAAAAAATTAAAGAAAAATCAGTATCCCATACAATAATACACAAAAATCATAATTAATATATTACGTAGCAATCGCGTTTCGCATACAAACCAACATATAATCACGATACACACGATATAAACTCAAACAACTCAAAACAAACCAATTAACATTTAAACGGTCGCTATGCACAATATATCCAATAATATCAATTCAAACGAGCAATCTAATTAACATATAAACGCGATATAACTCAAACACTTAAAACAAATGTGTCTTGGTTACAAACCAATAAAGTACTATATGTCCAACAATACGAAAATGTCTCCAAATTGCGCGCAATCCCATATCACCCAACCCATGCAATCCTGCATATCCAAACAAATAAATAGATACACGAACTTAAATCATAATCTTTGAAATTAAATATCGCGCTAGCTACAACTAACACATGTATATGCGTATTTCACCAACTTTCATCACTCCTATCGCCAAAAATCTTAATTCTGCTTCAGTTAACTTCTCAAAAGCATTTTTAGAGTACACCAACAGTAATCGCTGCAAAAATGCTTTTGTGAAGCTAACAGAAACAGACTTGAGATTTTAAGTCATCGGTTGTTGGAACTTGGCAAATCCAAACAAATACATAAAAACATGAACTTAAATAATAATTTTTGAATTTAAACAACGTGCTAGCTACACTAACACATATACATACGTACATACCTCATTAAAACCTTCCTCCAAAAAAAAATCTATCGTCGAAATACCCTCCCTGTGTCGGATGCGGAGGCTAAGGGTAGTACACTCCCTGTGTCGGAGGTGGAGACTGAGGATAATACGATGACCCTTGTTGTGGAGGTGGAGGCTGAGGGTAGTACGACGTACCCTTTGGTGGAAGAGGGTAGAACGATGGTCCCTGCATCGGTGTAGGGTAACATGTCAGCTGCGACGACCATGGACCCGGTGCTGACCACGGTTGCGAAGGCTAGCCATGTTGTTGCATCCATTGATCAAATCGCGCCTCCATACTAGCTCTCCATGCCTCTTCTTCTTCCGCCCTCTTGTTTTCTGCTTCATCCCTCCTTTTAAGCTTCTCCTTTAGTTCTTTGATCTCCGGTGCCTCAGCCAATTGTTGTTGGGAGCGAGCGGTCAACATACTTGAAGTTTCTCTGGAACTTGTTCGCGAAAGAACAACTGGACCATCGTAGATGGGAATACAGCTGTGTCCCCTTGAGCGAGAGAAAATTTTCTCTGTAATCGATATCTCAGCCTCCATAGAAAGAGGAGCGTCGGCCGAAAATTTAGGATTTGATTCCCGATAGCGCCTCTCTGCTTCCCCCAATTCATTCTTCGATAAATTAAACACTACTTATTTTTCTTTCCGAAGTTAACAAGTGTTTAATTTACTTAGAAGAATTTATAAATGCAAGCTTACTATATGTTGGATGGCTATACACATCCTTTCTTCTACCATGCCCTCTCTAACGTGCAATGCCTTCCAAGTCTTAGGAAAGCCCGACCTTTCCCCAGCCTTATCCTGTACCAGATATTTGATTTATATATAAGTGAAGATATGTAACGATAAACTTGAAAAATCGAACATATATGTAATTAAAAATAAACTCACCAAAGTTGCCCTATATTGATCAACAAGAACCGATCCACCATAATATTCATTCGTGGCTTTCCCTCGGTTCGGGTTATTCATTTCTGATTCGTCCTGCTTATTTAGAAGATAATATATCCTAATCTAAATTATTCTAAATTCGGTGTTCAAATCAATGAAGTATCTTTATAATTACCTTTGTCTCGGGTGTATCCCAATACAATAGAAGATGAGCAAATTGTTCCCTATGGATGACAGACACAAGAGCCGCAAAACGTTCCCGGTCCTCTGTAAATTTATCGGACTCTTTGAACTTTTTTTCCATATTTGACGCCATCTCTTGTATATTTATGACATCTCGTACCAGACATGCTTCTAATGTCTTTCTATATCGTCTTCTGAGAAGAAATGCCTCTGTAATACAGATTAATAAGTATATTAATTAATAAATTAATACCATATAACAAGTATGCAAATAATGTATCTAGTTTGGTTAATTGAGTTATGTTTACCAAGAGAGAGCGTCAAGTCCATACATTAGCTTCCCAGGGGTTATCTGCGAATGTGAATCGCATGTTCCAGAAGTACGTGTTGCGGACGAGAATACCAATATAACCGTGGAAATAGGTAGCCCACGTACCCGGACCTACGGGCTTCCCATTTACTCATTCCAGATTTGCCCCTTTTCCCTTTAAATTTGAGATGGAAAGGACAGAACGTATTAGAGCTAAACAAAATAGCGGCGTCGCAACCGTCGACGATAAAAGAAATCCCTACTATAGTATTCTTGGGGAAGTTATAGCGGTCTCATACATACATAAGGTTGTCCCATTTTATATATTCCAATGCAGATGGTATGATACCAAGTCTGAACGGGGTATGAAGATTGATGAATACGGTCTCACTTTAGTAAACACAAAACGGAAAGCATACGAATACGATAACTTTATCTTTCCCTCAATGGAAACATAAATATATTATTCTTGGGACATGAAGAAGGTTGACTGAAGTTTTGTTTGTCGTTGGAAGCCGAGAGATTATTATAATATGTCGACGTTGAATGACTTTGAAGATGAGAGTGACGAGGAAGAGGCGATAATACGTCCCAGTCCTCCTATTGAACGTACCAAGGATCCAAACTATTTTGTGACGTCCATCAATACATTAGTAAGACGTGATATCAGCTAATTGATTGTCACAGATCAAGAATTTAAGAATCCACCTAACGAAGTCTTCAGCTAATGTACCGAAGAAATGTGTTAGTTAATGAATTTGAAATAAATGTTTTAAATTGTATAATGATTATAAGTAATGAAATAATATTTGGATATATATATAGGGTTTGATGGCAGGCGTTAGCTCTAGACGTCATAATAAGAAAAATGTCTAGATGAACTTGACCAGAGCTCCAGGCCCACCGATGAGACTACCCCAGAAGGCTCAGCAGCTCTAGCAGCCCCGCCATCTCTACCAGTGCCCCTACTAGTGCTATAGTGATTGGTTCATGAAAATTGTGTGTCTATGTATGTTCCTAAATACCGCAATCAATAACGGTGTCACAACAGCTAGCCGCTAGTGAGTACAGGTGTCCACAGAGAAACAGTGAACTACTTTTCTTACTTTAGACGAGTTGATAGAAGAAATGCAGAATAAAAAGTTTATAATAGAAGGCTTGTAGGATTTAGTAGTTAATGGATGGAGTTTTAAAAATAATTATTTTTATCTTTTAATTATTTAATACCAGAGAAATAGCAATGAATGTGGATTAGGGTTCTTGGAGGGAATAAGGGTTTCTCTCTACTGATCCTTATCCTTCCATTGATCTCTATTTATCTCAAGTTCTCAACAAAGCAAGTATTAACGAATCTCAAATCGTGGTCGTGACCATGAATTGATAACACACCCGATAAGAGGGTTAATATTCATTTTGCTAAAATTTATAAAAATTAAAATTTTAAAAAGAATTTAAGAGATATTTTTCATCCATTATTTTACCCTATCCTACAAACCGTAGCAAGCAAGAATTTACTTGCTCATGGAGATCAATAAAGTAGAAGAATGGTGGAAGAAAACGGAACCCATAATTAAAATTAAAAATGCAGAATGTAATTGTTGAATCTAAAGACGGAAAGTAATTGCAGAAAGTAAATGTGACAAAAATTAAAAGAAAGAACTACCTTTTATTGAATAACTGTTGCATTACAAGAGTTGCTCGCTGAAAAACCAAATTATAAATCCCTAATTTTCTATAAATAGCTTTCTTGGTAGATCAGTCGATACTTTGATGGATACTTCGATTCTAGTTCGATAGATAATTTTGATGATAGATGCTCCCGGTCCTTTTGTAGGCTCTGAAATTTGAAACCCAAGTTGTCATAAATAAGTATGTGTAATTACGATTAAGACCTAGAGTTTTCACATCCTACGGCCACCATAAGACCGCGCGTCCACCGCCCCAAGCCCTCTTTGACCGCGGATCCGCCGCCCTTTGGTGGGTTTGAGCTTCCAAATTTTTCGTGCCTTTCTCTCTCGATATTTAGAGATCTTTCTGATAAAAATATTCTGAAAATATATCTCTCAGTCTTTGCCATTGCAAGATTCTTCAATTTAATTATAATATTCGGCAGATTTGGTTTTGTAATTAGATTTGATGTGGATCTCCTACTCACAGTTCAGATCTGAACTGATCTATTATAATACCTACACAATATCTCAAACATCTTGTTAGTAATACTTGTTTTATTTGAGATATTATTCCAACCAATTAAATTATATGATATCTTGATAATAATGGTTAAGAATATTTGATATGATATACATATTTTAATAATAAATAATCTCATGGATATTTCATTTAAATATGATATGCTTATATTTTTCCTAATTATATTAATTATAAATTAAGAAATATATGACAATGATCTTTTTACAAATAAACCCACATATGTTTTTTATTTACAAATAACACATTTTATTAATTAATAATAATATGGAAAATGTCCATACAAATGTGCAATAAATTTGACTGATTAAATACTCTCAAACTTATTTTTGATAGTACCGAGAAAACTATTTATTAAAAAGAAAAAGAAAAACCTAGCACATTTTCGTAGACAACACGATTGCACTTAACTCGTGCAACAAGCCGTTAAATCTCTAGGTGTCCCTAGTCGGAGGAGTGTTGTCTTCTGAGGGTTTTTAGTGGATTACACCCACAAAATCCCAAAATAAAAGAAAGAAGATAAAAATTATATACAAAGATAAGAACATATAAAAGAAAAAACTTGAAATTAAGAGTTTCAAACTACACTAACTTTTTAGTTGTCATGAGCTCTATCTTAATGATCTTGACACTACTACAAATAAGGGTTACTCCTACGGATTTATCCGTAGGGGCAAACCACTGCCCCTATGGATATATCCGTAGGGGCTAAAAACACCCCGTAGGTGCAAAGGCCACAGGTGCAAGTTGAAGCCCTGAACTTGCCCCTACGGGCAAAATCTTGCCCCTACGGAGTTATGTGTAGGGCCAGTTTCACCTACGGAGTAGGCCGTAGGGTAAAAAAGTTATATTATTTACGGTTTTTTAAATATATTAACTGTACCTACGGATATATCCGTAGGGCCATGTATGATCCCCTACGGATATCTGCGTAGGTACTTATCCATAGGGGCAAAATATCAGAAATCCTGATATTTTGCCCCTACGGATAACTCCGTAGGGGCCTTTGTTTGCCCCTACGGATATGTCCGTAGGGGCACTCCCAACCCCCTGGTACTGAGATCAGGGGGGAGATATCAGTTACTGCTGATATTTTGCCACTACGGGTTAATCCGTAGGGGCAACATGTGTACCTACGGATTAATCCGTAGGTACACATTATCTGTATTTTTTTTTTAAAAAAGGCTGCCTGATTTTTTCCCACCCTGTGCACAATAATATATATATCAATAAAATATAAAATTAATCATCACACAACATATATCGCGGTATTCATAATCATATCTCACGCATATAATATACAAAAGAAACCCAAAAACTGAATATGATATAAATATAAACCAATATCAATATCAATATCATTTTAAAATGTAGTACAATATGTATGATATAAATAAATACATGTTTCAAAAAATATGAATCAAAAAGCTACCCTAGCTCGGTCCAGCTCCACCTCTGATAAACGATAGAATCAAGCGCGCCTGCTCCTCGGTCAATAAACCATGCAATTCGGCGCGTGCGGGAGTCTGAGCGGCCTGTGGAGCTGGCGATGTGGTCTGCGCAGCCGCCGTCGAGGTAGTCGCTTGCGGAGCCGCGGCTGCGGAAGTCTGAGCGGGCGGTGGAGCTATAGGAGCTGTCTGCGGAACCGCAGCCGATGTAGTAGCTTGCGGAGCCGCAGCCGAAGGAGATGCATGTGGAGGCTCGGTCGATATACCCTGTCGCGTCTGGACCTAACGTATGTAAGAAGCGTGTAAGAACTGTGTATTATTCGAATTTGTATCATTATCAAGTTATTTCGAAACCCCATTTGGATATCTAGTTTGGAAAACCGTTGTTTATTTTAATTACATATGTATGTATGATTAATCAAACCTAAGTCTAAAACCAAATAAGCTCAAACTACGTACTAATTATGGATATGTTGATATCTATAATATGACATGATATTTTATTATAAAGTAGTATACATACCAGCATCTCCTTCAACTCCTGAACAGTGGCCCTCAAGCTCTCCAGTTCCTGCTGGACACGTCGCTCACTGGAGACGGAGGAAGTAATCGCCGGGGTGGAGTCCAACCTCATATGGGCCCTGCTAGGGCCCAGTCCCCGGCCTCTCTCCCAACCTCCGTGGTGCCCTCCGTGTGCGGCGTCCAGAACTGGGGTCAGCAGCCTCGGATCGCTCAGTCCGGTAAAATCGATCCCCGAGGCCTCGGCCTGCTCAACCACCCGCTCCTACACCCACATTAAGCAGTAAAGTATAAGTATAAAATTTAAACTTGAACCTTCCAAAACTAAAATTTCAAATATGGGTAGAATAAATATTAACACTTACGCAATACTCCTGGGTAGCGACGTCGGGATATCGAAGCTCGCCCGTGGCGGGATCTATCGAGGTGCCGTGGACGGCAAGATATGCGGACAGCACGCTCGGTGTACCACCTGACGCCACGGTCCGAGCTGTCTGCAATATTAGAAAATAACTCTTAATATTAGAAATATTAGAAAATAACTCTTAATATTGCATAATATCAAAAAGGTTGGTCTATTGTAATTTACCGATAACTCCATGGCTCGAGTAATATTCCTCGAGCCACTTGTGTAAGTAGGGCGACCCCTCTTCGCCGACTTCCTGTTCTCTGTATTCTGAGCGGCCTGTTTCTGCACAACGCATTAACATTTAGTTTTCTAATTAAGAAACACAAAAAAATAAATTATATCTTAAACAATGAATTACATTTAAAATACATACCTGTTTGCGTTGGGAGTCGAAATATTCGCACAATAGAGGCCATGTCTCTAGGTCGACTCTCGCAAACGCCGGAGTAGATAGGAGGGCCGCTCTCTCTGCCTCGGGGGTCGCCATCCACAGGGAGTAGCAGTCGGCCTTTAGCTTATTCCTGTTGTATCAGACCTTGGCCTGCATGTTCTTCATCAGGCCATTGTATAGAGCATGAAGGTCGAGCACCTTCCCCGGATGATCAGGGTCGGCTACAGGCTGAAAATCATAATCCAACTGAAAATACAAAAAAAACATTGTTATTAGATTGCAAGTGTTAATAATAAATATATTGGATAGATCAAAAGAAAATATATATTAATACGTACCCGAGCCTGATCAAAGAAGAGGGCGAATGAGCGCTGGTGCTGCTCGCCCCACTCAACGTGAAGTGGATAGTTCTTCACGAGCCGGCTCTCGTCCCCCATATACCGGCCGAACCTCTCGGCATGAGGACCGGTATAGCGATAGTCAAGGGTAAAAAAGAGGGGGAATGCTGGCTCCCCCCTAGCTCTGTCAGGCCTCAACCTATAGGACTGATTCGGGCCTCGAGTCCCCCTCTGGGGATGGGGAAGCCCTGCGTCTGCACGAAATATAAAGACAATCAATATTAAGACAAAGTTGTATTAAGAAATCAAGGTTAAACGAAAATTGAAGTGTGATATATACCTCCGGTGACTATCGCACGAGCCTGGACCCGGGCAGCAGCATGAGCGGGACGATAGTTCCTCCGGTGAGGAACAACCGGGGTCCCGGATGTGGAGGCATCCCCTCCAACTAGAAAATAAACATTGACGCTAAATTTCCATGAAGTTCATATTTATTCTATAGAGCATATGTAAAATGAATAAATATTTTATATTTATTCATACTGACCTGCAGACGATGCGGAGGGTATGGAAGCGACAGGAGTGGCCCCTGCGGAAGATGTGGACGCACCACCTATAATTAGACAATTAAAAATAGATTATATAAGTAATTGCAAAAAAAATGTGTAGATCAATAATATAACGTTCTAAATCAATATGCATGCATATATATAAACATACCCGTAGGTGCGGTGGTGTCACCACCTACAGCTAGACAATAATAAAAATTGCTAAGTAAGAGCAAAAGGAATGTGTGTATATTTATGATATAGCATTCTAAATCAATATACATGCACTATATGATATATAAACATACCTGGAGGAGCGGGAGTGGCCTCTGTCCCAGATGTGGACGCATCATCAACAACTAGACAATCAAACATTGACAATATAAGTAATTTTGACATAAACATGCATGAATATCTGTAATATTACATTCAAAATGGATATGCGTGCAGTATACCTGGAGGTGTGGCAAAATCCACATGGAAGGAGGCATCCGAAGGGGTCTCCGATCTGGGTGCAAGACCGGCCCTCTGAAGCTCCCTACGAAGCTCCCCGGGCGGCAGAACTGCTCTGCTTCTGCCTCTGCCTCTGCCGTGGCTGGAGCTCCTGCCGCCCCTCGCTGCTCCCGACATCGTCATCAAATCTAGATAAACGGTTCGTGGACGCATTAGACAATCATTAAAAGTATTGACTATATATGTATAGAGCGTAAAATGTGAAGTAATAATATAACATTACAGATAACCTTTTTCGTTTCGTGGGCGCATTATACATATCTACTTGGATTTCATCGTCGATGTCATTTCTAACCCACATAACTTCATGATCGGTCGAAGACAACCCGTCCTTCGAAACAGACGGTCGGAGCACTTTAAGCCTTCTCTCTTCTTCGTCCTCATCGTTGTCCTCGTATTCTGGGACATCATAGACATCTCTGGGTTTCCATCGGCATACAACACTCCACCCCGGATGCTTCAAACACTGTGAGTAGTATACTTGGAACGCTTCATTCGGAAATGTAAACGGATCTTCCTGACCATAAAATCGAAGTGTGTTCACACTGGTCAATCCATATTCATCTTTCCAAGTCCCAAGATTGCTTCTCCACCTGTCCGTATCGGTTCGCATATCGTACCAAGTACACTGGAATATATAAAAGGGTTCTGATCGTCCGGGATAGTGGATGTCGAGTATACAATTTAAGTATCCATAATAAATCACACCGTCTGATCCTACCGTCGCAATCCCACTATTCTGAGTGGTTCTAGATGTTTCTATGTCCTTAACTTCGAATTTGTATCCAAGGACACCAAATCCTTTGTAATATGCAACCTCCGTACTAGGAAATTGAGCTAAACATCTTGAATCACTCTCAAATGATGCAGACAAGTTCGGATCGTGGATCTAACAAAACAAATTTTACGACAAATACATAACGATACAAGTTTAGATTAAAACTGCTAGCAATAAAATGTTATTCGAATAACTTACATGATCTGTGACCCAATCACAAAAATTATCCTGATGATATTTTTCCAATTGTTCTTCATTCCAATCAGGATGCCCCTCACGTACCTCGTTAAAATGAATTCTGTTTTCGACAAATAATGATGACATTAATATTATATCATTTCATACACACACAAACACAGATATAACAATTAATCCAAAAAAACTTACTCTCTAATTTGCTCAAGACATGCGCAATTAAGCAAGATAAACCGGTATATCTTGTTGATAAACATAGTGTCTACCCTCTTATACTCGGGTTTACCATATGGCCCGTCTTGAATTCTTCGTGGTCTGTTAAGCCTTGTCTTAATGTTCTCGTCCAGATAGCGGGAACAAAATGTGGTTGCTTCATCAAGAAGATAACCTTGCATGATAGAACCCTCTGGTCGATTTTTATTGCGTATATACTTCTTAAGAGTGTAGAGGTACCTAATGAAAATATGTTGAATAAATAAATACGAGCATACAGGACAACAATAAATTTATAAATTGCGCGAAACGAAAAATTACACGTACCTCTCGACAGGATACATCCATCGATATTGTACCGGTCCGGCTAACTTCGCCTCAGTTGCAAGATGAACCGTTAAGTGTATTATGATATCGAAGAATGACGGTGGGAAAATACGCACAAACTTGCAAAGTATCAACGCAATAGAATTTTCTAGTTTATCCAGCGTCACAACCTCCAGTGTTTTAGCACACAACTCCCTGAAAAAACAACATAGGTCGTTGATTACTAGACCAACCGAGTCGGGGAGAGAAGTCCTGAGGGCTAATGGAAGAAGGTGCTCCACGATAACATGGTGATCATGACTTTTCAGCCCATCGATCTTGCCCTTCACAATTTTTATTTTCTTGCTGAATGATCCTGAGAAACCTGTGGGGACATTCAAATCATGCAACACCTGCAGGAATCTTTTCTTCTCCGGTTGTGACATATGATAAGCGGCATTGGGAAGTACAAACTTGCCCGGTTTACCCGCTACCGGTCTAGGGTGCAATTCACTTCTTATTCCCCACTCATGTAGATCCATCCGAGCATTCATGTTGTCTTTCGATTTCCCGTCTTTACAAAGAAGCAAGTTAAGTATGTGCTCTGATACCCCGCTCTCTATATGCATGACGTCCAGACAATGACGCACTAAATTTGTAGACCAGTACGGAAGCTCGAAGAAAATGCTTAACTTGTTCCAATATGGTGGTTTGACCTGTTTCGTCGGATCCATCCCGAAGGTCATGTTATTGTAACCATCCCATTTAGCAGTCACGTCCTCTCCGGACAATGGGGATGGAGGTCTAAGAAGCTCCTGATGACCATCAAAGTGAACCGTGTCTAACCTATAGGGGTGGTCTGGAGGCAGGAAACGTCGATGGCCGCAATAACAAACCTTCCTGCTAAAATTCAAGAATTTCGATGTTGTGTGTTCATGGCAATGAGGACATGCTTTGTGGCCATGTACGGACCAACCTGATAGCATTTCATACGTAGGAAAGTCATTAATTGTCCACATTAAAGCCACACACAGTATGAAGGTTGTATTTGTGTTTGCATCATATGTCTCTACACCATCAATGAACAAAGATTTCAACTCCTCGATCAGAGGCCGGAGATAGACGTCGATATTGTTCCCCGGTGAGTTTGGTCCGTCGATAAGAAGAGCCATCATAAAGTATGATTGGTCCATAGCCAACCAAGGCGACAGATTATAAATTATCATTACAACGGGCCATGTGCTGTGACTTCCAGCCATATAGTTGAATGGGCAGAAGCCATCAGTAGCCAGTCCGAGCCGGACATTGCGAGGATCGCTACTGAATATTGCGTGCCTCCTATCGAAATCCTTCCATGCCGGTGAATCTCTTGGATGGCTCATTTTTCCATCTTCACTTGGAGGAGCACGGTGATGCCAAATCATTGCCTCGGCTGTTTTCTTGCACCTGAATAGCCTCTGTAGCCTCTGTGTTATGGGGAAAGTATCGTGCTATCTTTACAGGTATATCAGGCTTCTTATCAGAATCTTTCGGCTTATACCTGGCCTCTCCGCATGTTGGACACTCTTTCAAATCTGAATTCTCTTTCCGGTACAACACGCAATTTTTAGGACATGCTTGAATTTTCTCGCACTTTAGACCCAAATCAGACATCATCTTCTGGGCTCGTACCAGCTGTCGGGCATATTATTTCCCGGAGGCATAGAATCTTTCAAGAACGAAAGAAGCATTGTGAATGACTTGTTGCTCCATCCATTTAGGCACTTAATCTGGAAAAGTTGGACGAACCATGAGAGGGTGGAATACTTCGCATTCTCATAAATTGGTTTCCTAGCATCATTCATGAAATTTTCATATTTATCCGCACGTGGTTCTTGACCGGAAGGAATGTCATCTTCGGTACGAATAGATTCACCTAAGGCAGCCTCTACCATATCCTCCATTTCTTCTGATGGAAATAAATTACCGTCTTCTCCTTCTGCCGCATTACCGAATTCTTCTTCTTCTCCTGCCGCATTATTGTGTTCTCCTTCTTCTTCTGCCGCAGTACTGCATTCTTCTCCTTCCCCGTGATATTTCCAGGTTGTATAAAGTCTAGTAAACCCATGTTTTACAATATGAAGCTCTGCCAATTCTACCTTCTGCCAGTACTTATTGCCACATCTATCGCACAGACAGAGAATCTTCTCTATTATGATCTTATTATGTGCGCGTGCAAATTCAAGAAAAGCAGCAACTCCTGCGACAAACTTAGGTTGCATACGTTGTTTCCAATCCACATACATCCAGGCCTTAACTCTGACGTACTCATGGGCCATGTTAGACTGTATAACATATAAATTGTAGGTTATGCTGACTATATTGAGAAATATAAGAACGAGATAGTTACTGACAAAGGAGAAAATCCGTGTATATGCTTTGTGTGTGCGTTTGTCGTTGAAAAGAATAAATTATCGCACGTATAGTTAATTTATAGATGGGGACTAAGTGGCGCTTTTAGTTTCATATATGAGTATCGATGAGAATATGAAGGTTTCATATTATCATATATTGGTTTTTAACTTGAACATCGCGAATCACTCTCTAATTATGCGTTTGTTGTGTATTCTTGATGTATGTGTGTGTTCCGGCTGTCGGGGGTAGGCTTCTATCCCATTAAGAATGTATAGAGCGAACACCCATCACTTGTGCTTTCAACCGTTTCGAGTAAATTTCGGCAGCACCTCCCCGCTGTTCTCCGAGTACACTGTAATAAAATAGATAATCATTTCAAAGCTGTGAAACAACGTTGAAATGAACATCTAATCTATCTTTGTACACAGAGAACCAGCGGAAAGGTACCGACGAAATATCTCAAAACGGATGAAAACACAAGTGAATGAAGGCGTTTGCTTTATACATTCTTAACTTGTCCACACGGGACAAATCTATGGGTTACCATACGATTGAATTTTCTCGTCGCGTAGACTATACGACGGTTGTTAGTATCGAGCTATACTGTCTGATATTTAACAAACTTCGTATAGTTCTATGTCACAACGAGCATCGCACGTATGTTAACCGATAGACGGGAACTAAGTGGCGCTTTTAGTTTCATATATGAGTATCGATGAGAATATAAAGGTTTCATATTATCATATATTGGTTTTAACTTGAACATCTCGAATCACTCTCTAATTATGCGTTTGTTGTGTATTCTTGATGTATGTGTGTGTTCCGGCTGTCGGGGGTAGGCTTCTATCCCATTAAGAATGTATAGAGCGAACACCATCACTTGTGCTTTCAACCGTTTCGAGTAAATTTCGGCAGCACCTCCCCGCTGTTCTCCGAGTACACTGTAATAGAATAGATAATCATTTCAAAACTGTGAAACAACGTTGAAATGAACATCTAATCTATCTTTGTACACGGAGAACCAGCGGAAAGGTACCGACGAAATATCTCGAATCGGATGAAAACACAAGTGAATGAAGGCGTTTGCTTTATACATTCTTTACTTGTCCACACGGGACAAATCTATCGGTTACCATACGATTGAATTTTCTCGTCGTGTAGACTATACAACGGTTGTTAGTATCGATCTATACCGTCTGATATTTAACAACCTTCGTATAGTTCTATGCCACGACGAGCATCGCACGTATGTTAGCCGATAGACAGGGACTAAGTGGCGCTTTTAGTTTCATATATGAGTATCGATGAGAATATGAAGGTTTCATATTATCATCGAGTATCATATATTGGTTTTAACTTGAACATCTCAAATCACTCTCTAATGATGCGTTTGTGTGTATTCTTGTTATATGTGTAACATGATTTTAAACCATTGAGATCAAGATTGATAGAACTGATCATCCTACATTGCAATAGCATTCATCAACCAAAAACTATTATTGCAATGGCATTCATCTATAACAATCAACAATTAAAACTACAAATGTAGGATACTGATATCATAAAGCGTTATACGCAACATATGAATTCACATGACTGAAACATGCATCAAAAAAACATGTTCATCCAAAACAAAGGCCACTGTTAACAAATATAGACAAATACGTTATAAAAACAGTAACTAATTAACAAGTTGATTAGCATCTGGATCAAGAAAATGATAGGAAAAACAATTGACTATGATCTATAATGACAAGTCTATTACCATGACTCTCGACTAACAAAGGTGGATTTTCGTCCTCGGTAGCTTGATAATTGGGATTTCATGGCGAATAAAAATATGCATATGCCGTTTGACCGGGAACTTCAATAGGAAACTCAATGAGGTCAGGTGTACTGAAGTACGCTTTGTATTTCGCTATATCAGGTGAGGAAGCCCAAGCCCTAGCTAGCCCCAGCCCCACCCCAACCGAACCCTATCGAAGGTAAAGAACGTCCTTACACTTTCATATTTCTATTAATGATGCAAGTCTCCACCAAGTCAAATTCTTGCAATATCATTCTTTTTAGAGTATGTCTAATTTAATAGATAGAATTTTCAAAGTTGGGCAACCAAGAAAAAGTAACAAGGGATTTTACATACATGCCAAAGCTTTGATTATTTATTTATTTATTTTCCATTTCATATTAGTACTTTTATATGTTAGATGATGGCAAGAAATATAAATTATATTAGAACATTGTACATACCTAATTTCCACTTGAAATCGGTTTTTTCTTTTATCAGTACTCGTTGACATATAGTAACAAACAATGTTTGATTAGAAAGACCCAAGATTTTCTCGATCAACAATAATTTTAGTAATCAAACTAGGCTAAAATTGCTGGAAATTCCTCTCAGGTTTGCCAAATTCAGCAAACCCCAACCCCAACCTAACCCTAACCCCAGACCCAGCCCCACCCTAACCCCAACCTAACCCTAGCCCCAGCCCCAGCCCAGCCCCAGCCCCATCCCCAGCCCAGCCTCAACCTAACCTTAACCCCAGCCCCAGCCCCAGCCCTAGCCCCAGCTAAACCCCAACCCCAACCCTAAGCCAAACCCTAACCCCAGACCTAGCCCCAGCCCAGCCCCACCCCAACCCCAACCTAACCCTAGCCCCAGCCCCAGCCCAGCCTAGCCCAGCCCAGCCCCACCCTAACCCTAACCCCAGCCCCAGCCCCAGCCCCAGCCAAACCCCAACCCTAACCCTAACCCTAACCCCAACCCCAACCCCAACAGCAACCCCTGCCGAACCCCAACTCCAACCGTAACCCCAGCCCCAGCCATGAACCCTAGCCCTAAATAATCAAAAATTTGTTTAATTTAGTTGAAGATTTACTAACCTGAACGGCGTTGGCGACGACGAGAACGGCGGTGGCGATGACGAGAACGGCGGCGACGACGACGAGAACGGCGGTGGTGACGACAAGAACGGCGAGAATGATTTGGGTATTTTGGTTCGCGCGCAATCAAGAGAGAGAGAAAGAGATAAGGGGCGTAGGCGATCAATCTGTGCCCTTTATTAAATCTCTATTTAGTTGCCCCTACGGATTTATCCGTAGGTCCTTGGTTTACGGCTCCATAGGGGCAAACACCAAATTAAGAATTAATATTTTTATTCTTGAACGTCTTGGCCCGTAGGGGCAACCTTCTAGCCCTATGGATTAATCCGTAGGGCCAACATAAATCTGCCCCTACGGATTTCAATATCCATAGGGGCAACCCCCTATTTTAGTAGTGTGAAAAGATATCGGAAATCACATCCTCTCTCAATAAAATATCGTTTTTAGTCTTCTTCCCTATCTTTCCTCCAAATATCGATCATATATCCCTACGTGTGTGTAAAAGTCATCCCTGCACTTGGAGAATTCAATTCAAGCTATCATCCCTTTTGTCCATATTTCTTAGTATTTTTTAGTCGGTGATATTTTATATGAATTTGCTCACACATTTTTTATGCGGCCGTTATTATTTCTTGAGGTACTAATCAACCGATTACTGAATGTGCTTACTTATTAAGGCGAATTAGCAATATCATAGTCTTGCAACACCTAAGGCTTAGCAGTAACTTCCAAACCAGTTAGTCTAAGGCACTAAGTGATAAGGCATCCTCGCAATTTTTTTATACTACCTTAATAATTACAAAACCAGTGCTCATTTTTCTGCACCATTTATTTTTTGTTAATTTTTTTTATACTAAGGTTTTCAGGCAAGAGTATTTCAAGGTATCCTCTACTATCCCAAGTTTCAGGATGTGTGCAAGTACGTATAGTAGGGTATCAACGTTCAGAAGTTTGAACTCAAGAATAGAGAATATTTTCAGACTTATTTCTATCCGCAGATTAGTGATTTCTTCATCTTACTAACCCTTGGGATAGCAGCTCATGACCACGTATTACTAGTTTCGTTCTAAAACATCTAATTTTCTTATATTTCTTAAATCTCTTCTTCTCTTTCATATGTATTTTTCACTTTCTAACTTTTATTTTCAAAAATTTTTGCAATGCAATATTTACATATGATGTGTGGATATATACAAACCATCCCTTCAAACTTGTTTGTAGCAGTGTCCTCACTGATGTTTTCCTGTAAATTCAAAACCTAAAGACTAGGAGAAACAGTTCAATAAGATGGTATAAAAAAGGGGTCAAGAGTGAATGACAGTGAAATTTTCCCCCTAACTTGTACTTGGCTCACAATCGTGCAAAAATTTCTTTTCTTTCAAGAGCCATTTAAAAAAATATTTTTCTTCTCCCCCCAAACTTGAGTAAAACATTGTTTTCATTGAAATTCGACATAAGAGGGGGGTAAATATTATCGGTCTACACAAAACTTTATAAAGACCAAAAGTTAAAACCAACCATTCAAATATTTTGTCTAGGTAACACCCTGGTGGGTAGAAGATTGTGTTACGGATGGACATGAAGAAGACTCGAGACTGTATAAGAATGGAGGTTGTATCATATCTCAAGTAGAAAAACCAAAAATAAGAGTAATGGGAAGAGATGAAGTGGGGGTAAGATAAGAGGTGTAATCGAAAAGTTTTACGTTTTGGTTGGTAGAGACGAAAAAGTGATGGTGAATGAAAACGAAAATGTGAAAGATAAAGAATGGGTGTAAAAGACATATTCTCGTATGTGATAAGAAGAAGGGGTGGCGGTTCAACTTCTTCGACCTCAAACAGAGGCGCACGAATTTCCGGTGGAGGTTGATTTATCATAACATCCAAGTCTTCAAGGAACGCGAGTTCTTCATCAAAAATACTTTTGAAACTTTTATCAATGTTCCGAACGATAATCTCATCGGAAATAAAAGAATAAGTGGAATACGCAGATTCACTGGGAAGGTTGAAAGTTTCAAGGTCAATATGTCGCACACTCGATTTATCAGAAATTATAGAGGTAGGAGACTCGAAAAGATCGTCTACCTTAAAAAAGTCTAAGTCAAGTGGTCTTTCAAGAATTATAGAACTCAAAATATCGGAGTGTGGTTCATCAAAACTCGGTGGAAGTGAAAGAAGATAAGAAGAAGAACTAAAGAAAGTGTATAATGAAATGAGTAAACGAACTTGGTTGTCGAGCATTGTTGAACCATATATGGGAGATGAAGGCTGAATATCGTTTTGCATATCGGATAGATTCGTAGTAAGAATAGGATCAGTTAAATGTACAGCAAGATATTCACATTTAATGGAAGGGACATGATGGGTCGGAATTTCCAACTTATCTAATATAGCGAGTTCATCTTCAAAGATGTTCTCATCATCGATCTCACCAGCACTTTCAGTCAAATCAAACATATAGTTCTTTAAAAATTCATCAATTATATTATCCTCAATCGATGGATCACTAGGTTCACTTGATGAAATTGGAAGGTTTGAAATGTCAAGTTTAGTCGAATAAGGATCGGTTTGATTTGGAATGGTGTAAGGCTCTCTTTCACACTCATGATTGGAAAAGTCAAATATGTTACTCTCGGGCACCTCATCAATTAGATTATTAAGCGGTTGAACATCAAATACATTCGGTTGGCGTTCAGGATGGAAGGTGTTGAAATCAAAATAATTGGTTCTTGTTTGACTTGGAGGGATCCCTGGTTTTTTCAGTACTCAATTCCAACTCTACTTTAAGACTAGACAGGGTTTGTGAAGAAAATTCAATAAAGGATTCTCTTTGAACCGTGGAACTTCCTAATTGATGTTCAGAAGCACTGTCTGGATAAGGTGCAAAAGTTGAGTATGGTTGGAATGCGTTTAATTATTGGCTACAGGCGAGTTCAATGTGTTCCGCAATAGAAATGGGTTTACGAATTACCATATTAGCCTCAAGAGAAGTACTAACATGAGAGGGTGTGAAAGTTTGATACTGTTGATAAGATTTAGAAAAGGAATATCTAATTTTCATAAACAGGACTAGGATCAACATGGTGATATGAAGAAAATTGAGATTGATTGGTTAGTTGGCGACTGACTTTTGCAATGTGCTCAGCAATGATCATGAGTGTAAAAGTTTCCTTATTCGCCTTAAAAGGAGTATCAACATTTTCATAATGAAATGATTGCAATTGTTATCCTAACGGTTTTGGAGAGTAAAATGTATGAAACTTTGGCTACGGGCCTTCACAATATGCTCAGCAATGGACATGGGTTTAGAAATTGCCTTACTAGCCTTAAAAGGTTATCAACATAAGAAGATGTTGAATTTTTACACGGTTGATAGGAACTTGAGTGAGGTGTCCAACTGTTATTTCTAGAGCGTTCTATCCTATCCCTTAATGAAATGGTAGGGTCGGAATTTGTACCAAAGCAATGACGATACAAAGAAATATTTGGTTGTGTATAGCATAGCTCGCCAAGAGTGCGTTGGTTTGGATTACCCATTATAAGAGAATGAAAAGAAAAGAGGGTGAAATGGTAATTATTTTTTTAATTTTATTTTTGAAATTGTTTTACTTTGAAAGACGGACTCGACTCAACCAATCACAAACGTGCACAAACAATACCTAGACTATGGTCACATAGGTCAAATCACTAGACCGCTCCCACACTTCCAAAGGATAAGACATAGGATAAATCCTCTATCACCTCCTTATCAATCTTGCAGCCAAGTAAGTGCCAGGTAAGTGGAAGGTATCCGTTATACGAATTACTGAAATAGTGGGCCTAATTAAGTAAACCACTTTCCTTAGTCACACTTGTCTTAGACACTACAAGAAAAATACGGATTAGCAATAGATTACCCACGACCCTCTTTTGTCCTCATTGCGCGCGATTGTCCTTAGAGGTTATGGTCTGGATATTGTTTTATTAATGTAGGATGATGTGTATGCTCTTTTGTGATTTGTGGGGTCTAAGAAGGATGATGAAATCTCCACCTAATCTGAATTTGGGTTTGTTTGCCCTTTAATATCCGTTTTAAATATGCAAAACAATCCAAAATCTAAAACACGCAAAAAGATTTTTAGCGGCGCTGTTTGCAAAGAATCCTGTAGGTAAAAACAGTTTATTAGAGTTTTAGAGGAGAGAGGAAGACGATAGGATAGTACCAAGAAAATTTGGAGGCTTAACTCCCCACTATAGCCGCGCTTCCGTCGCCTAATGCCTCTTTTGGCCGCGGTTCCGCTGCCAGTTGATGGAATCTTTTCTCCGAAAGTTGGCACCTAACTCGAATGCTCTTTTACTCCTACTTGCAAATTTCTGAATCTCTGTTGGTTCGCTCCAAGCGCTCCAGATTTCTCGCAAAACTGGCACAAAAATCGTTAAAAATACAAAAGGCGGTTTTATTTATATTTTTATGTTCTCTGATTTTATATTAGAAATCAACACGAATAACAAGAAAAATAATTACGACTGTTTTCCCGGCAACGGCGCCATTTGATTATTTCGTGAAAAAGTTGTGACTATGTATGTTCCTAAATACCGCAATCAATAACGGTGTCACAATAGCTAGCCGCTAATGAGTACGGGTTGTCCACAGAGAAATGGTAAACTACTTTTCTTGTTTTAGATGAGTTGATAGAAAAAAGATAGAATTGTTATTATTTTATACTAGGAAGTTTTAAAAAGTTTATAATAGAAGGCTTGTAGGGTTTATAGGATTTAGTAGTTAATGGATGGAGTTTTAAAAATAATTTTTTTATCTTTTAATTATTTAATACTATAGAAATAGCAATGAATGTGGATTAGGGTTTTTGGAGGGAATAAGGGTTTCCCTCTACTGACCCTTGTTCTTCCATTGATCTCTATTTATCTCAAGCTCTCAACAAAGTAAGTATTAACGAATCTCAAATCGTGATCATGACTATTATGAATTGATAGCACGCCCGATAAATGTGTAAATAATTTAAAAAGAATTTAAGAGATATTTTTCATCCATTATTTTACCCTATCCTACAAACCCTAGTAAGCAAGAATTTACGCGCTCATGGAGATCAATGAAGTAGAAGAAAGGTGGAAGAAAACGGAACCCATAATTAAAATTAAAAATGCAAAATGTAATTGCGGAATATAAAAGTGGAAAGTAATTATAGAAAGTAAATGTGACAAAAATTAAAGAAAGAACTACCTTTTATTGAATAACTATAGCATTAAATGAGTTGCTCGCTGAAAAACCAAATTAGAAAACTCTAGTTTTCTTTAGATAGCTTGCTTGGTAGATCAGTCGATACTTTGATGGATAGTTTGATTCTAATTCGATAGATAATTTTGATGATAGATGCTCTCGGTCCTTTTATAGGCTTTTGAATTTGAAATTCTAGTCGTCATAAATAAGTATGTGTAATTACGATTAAGACCCTGAGTTTTCACATCCTACAGCCACCATAAGACCGTGCTTCCCCCCGTCCTATGCCCTCTTTGACCGCGGATCCGCCACCCCTTGGTGGGTTTGAGCTTTCAAATTTTTCGTGCCTTTTTCTTTCGATATTTAGAGATTCTTCTGATAAAAATATTCTGAAATATATCTCTTAGTCTCTACCGTTGCAAAATTCTTCAATTTGCTCCTAATATTCGGTAGATTTGGTTTTGTAATTCGATTTGATGTGGATCTCCAACTCACAGTTCAGACCTGAGCAGATCTATTATAATACCTTCACAATATCTCAAATCATCTTATTAGTAGCACTTGTTTTATTTGAGATATTATTTCAACCAATTAAATTATATGATATCTTGATAATAATGGTTAAGAATATTTGATATGATATGCATATTTTAATAATAAATAATATCATGGATATCTCATTTAAATATGATATGCATATATTTTCCCTAATTATATTAATTATAAATTAATAAACATATGATAATAATCTTTTTACAAATAAACCCACATATGGTTTTTATTTACAAATAACACCTTTTATTAATTAATAATAATAGGAAAAATGTCCATACAAATGTGTAATAAATTTGACTGATCACACAGCAACCCCAGCAGCCGCAGCAGCTCCACCTATCCTTACCAGTGCCCCCTACTAGCACCACAGCAACCCAGCAGCTGCAGCTGCAGGGAACTTAGGCATATTAGCAAACTAATTTTGCAAGATGGAAACATGGTTTTAAAAAATTTCTAGTTTGCTAAAGTTTCGAAACTATGAATCGATCTAAAGAGCTAGAACTTGTATACAAAAACCTAGTGAGCTAAACTAATCTACTATGTGTAGAATACTAATATCCTCAAGCTTTCTCCAAGTGCTCCGAATCGCGCTTGCAAGCCGGTTCTCCTTCGCCAAAAATGATCCACATGAGGGAAACGATCCAAGCTCCAGCTTCGCCTAGCGAAGCAACCAACGCTCCGAGCTCGTCAGGAATGGAGAGTTGGGATGTAAGAATTTTCCACTATCTTTTACTCTCATTTCTAAGGCACATGTGAGTAACTAAAGAAGAAGGAGGAGGAGGTGAAGATACATAGGCATGAGCAACTCAAGAAAAGAACGAGAGAGTCAAAAAATGAAGAAGAGAAATGGCATCTTGAAAAGAATGGCTCCACCCTCATTTTGCAACTATACAAAATATCTCACAACATTTTACAATAAATAAATAATTGACCATTCCTCTTTACATACCTCCAACCATGCTCATGCCATCTCACCTTCCACCTCATTTGCAAATGATTTTCTAAAAAGAAAATTATATAATGAGATGTCCATCTTCTAGAAGATATTCCGTATAAATACGGAATACAACCCGGTATACGTATCGAAATACATATACGCGTATTCGTATAAAAATACGAATAGCCAAGAGAGAAAATGAATAGTGAACAATAATACTAGAATATATATATATATATATATATATATATATATATTATTAAATCAAAACTTGATTTAATAATCTGGCTTAATCCTAAGCCGTTAGTATTTTCAACCGTCCGATTAAAGTCCGTGTAGCCTGTACACATATTTAATCGGACACCTGTATGTACTAACATACGTCATCTATATCATATCGCCTGAACCGGAAAAACCCTCTGTGTGGGGCTCGTCAATACGCTGGCAGTGGGTTTAACCACAAGCAGATCAGCGGCACTAGCTGTATGTAATGGCTACCCAGGTATTAAGCGAAAGAAAAGCCGACGAGCAAACTCATCCGAACCCCTATTGAGCCTATCTGTGACAATCTCTGTACAGTCCGGTCTGTTCTTCTAAGAGTATCGCATATCGGGTCTAGGGGATAAAGTCAGACCCCTAATAACGCGATATTTCGTGTCGGTGTGAAGCCCATCACCCACTAAGAAACTACTGATCCAAATCAGTAATTCTCGTCCACCTTGGCTGAGAATTTCTGGTGATGGCCACCTGTGCACAACGCATCATCAACCCCCAATACCAGGAGAGACGGAGCTCCGACGATCCGCTCACTACCTCCATGTGGCTCGAGACTGTACCTAAATAAAACCTGTTTGCACGACTCCTTTAAGCAGTGGTAGGGTAGTAATCAAAGCACAGTAGGAACTCACATGAGACAAATGACGATCTCAGTTCGACAGACTAACCTGTACTCATGTCACCTAAGAACTGCTATCTGACAATAGGTATAGTACTATCTAGCATGTTCCTGGCGAGTCCGTCCAGTGTAACTCATAACCCAATGAGCACATGCATACTATCTTAGGTGACTAACTGACACCAATGGCTTGTGAGACTGGCCACCGCCCCTCGTTGGGGTCTCGAAAAGTATACACTGGTCTACTCCGGAGTATTAATGCCCAGTCTTGATACTCTCTCGACTAGGGACATTTAAGGATGTGCTTATAGACCACCCGGCTCTCATGTATATGATCGCCATCATAATGCTGGTAGTCAAGAAAGAATCCTATGGGCTCTATTAATATGTAATAGTGATCTGTAATACCACATAATGCATGTATATGATGATAGAGACAAACCAGATAGTATACTATTATCTTGAGTAAGACTGTTCTACCCGTATAGGTCCTCTCTCAATCATCATAATCGCCTTCCTGCGATTACAATAATTGCCTTGAGGGCACTATAGCCAACAGTAGCAGCACTACCTATCCCTACCAGCGCCCCTACTAGTGCCAAAGGACCCCCAGCAGCCGAAGCAGCCACAACAGCCCCACCTACCCCTATTAGAGCGGTAGCAGATCCTCCTACTCCAATCACTCTTGCACATGGTATACAGTTTAGTCATTTAAAATTTAATACATCATTACAATGTAGTTATCTATTGAATTTTTAGTTATCTATTAAATTCTATTCAATCATCTAACAATTTATTGTTTGCAGATCCGCATTCTACTGGCAGAATGGCGTCTGGCGCCGATTCTAGCGCCACGCCAGGGACGACAAGTATAATCATTATTACTTAAATCTTTTAAATAAAGATTTTAATTTAAATTTGTCAAATGTTATATACATACTCTGAATATTATAATATTGTGTTTGTACATTTTTTTTTTTGCAGTCTCCGACAGTGGTAGGAAGAGGGGTCGTACTGGACCCTTCTACTCCAGGCCAGCCGATGGTGTTGAACCATGGACGCTAATGTGGACTAAGGATGGTGTGCCTGTTGGTCCTAACTCGACCAAGTGAGGGGATTACATGGGAGCAGACATCCGCCCTTACTATAAGTACCCACTCCATCTTAGGTGGTACTATGCCAGACCGTCAATGTTCAACAGTTTTTTTATGTCGGACACGGTATCACATATCCTTTTACACATTTAAATTTCAATCGTCGTTATATATATAATTTTGTAATTTCAGACTAGACGACATTACAGATTCATCGGCGACACTGGCGAGGATGGCGTACATGTGTCGTTTGTAAGTACGTCATGCAACAAGCTAGTGGAAATGGTGCGAGGCGGAACAATAAAATCACAAAAAAATTCTAGATTGCATGACATACTAACCCAAGTGATCATCTTAAAACTATAACTTGTAAAAGAAAAACCAAAGAGCTAAGAGTTTAAAGCATACAATCTTTGATGCTTTTTCTTAAGCTCTAATTTGGGTTGAAAGATTGCTTCTTTGGTTTGAACTCTTATCTAGGCCTCCAAGGGTTCACCGGACGAAATTTGGTTGTCGATCCTTCCGTCGAAGATGATCCACGACGATGGATGGGCCACTTGAGCTACTCCTTCACTCTCATTGGGTGCTAAGAAGTGAGATGAAGTTTGATGTAGTAAATGAAGCTCTTCTTTTTCTCTCTAGTCTTTCTTTCTTTTTCTCTCAATTATTTCTTTTTCTCACTAGTATGAAAGAGAAAGTTGAATTAAGGTTATGGCAAGCCTACTAACTCAACCATGATATAACCCCATGACACTTCTCATCTTTCATGCTGACACATGTCTTAAAGAGTGAGAGATGGCTACACTTCACCCTTAGGCATGCAATAATGAGAAAATGAAAGAATTATAATAGAAAAAAGAGAATATGTCATGTTTAATAAATATTAAGCATGACACATTGTTCTCATTACATGGAACAAAAGATAAAAGGGAGAGAAAATGATACTAGCTTAATTACATGTATTATCACATAATACCATATAATTAAACATGTCATTAAATTAACAATTAATTTAATGACCCGATTTAATCAAAAAATTGGCTAGTATCAAAACTCGTCCGGTTCAAGACAAATGTCTAACTGGACCCCGCACGCATCCCCATGCGTACACTACATCATTTCGCTTGAGTGGAAAAAACATTTGTGTGAGACTCTAAAGACTCGTCAATACACTGGCAGTGAGTTGTCGGATCATATCCACAGCTCATAAGCTCGTCAGTGGTACTAGTTGTACATAACAGCTGCCTAGGTATTGAACCAAGGAAAAGTCGAAAAGCAAGCTTGTATGTACCCTACTGAGCCTATCGATGACACTCGCCGTGCAATCTGGTCTCTTCGTTTGAGAATGCCGCATACCGGGTCTGGGAGGTGGAATCCGTCATACTCCAAATAACCTGATAAATCAGGCCGATATCAAGCTCATAACCAAATGAGAAACTACCCATAACACTTATCGGTAAATCTCGCTTGCCCTGGCCAGGGACTTATGATCATAGCCAATCACGCACTGCGCAATATCAACTTCCCATACCGGGAGTGGCAAATCCCTTTCGATCGCTCACTGCCTCCACATGATCCGGGATTGTACCTAACTACAATATGTTTGCACGGCTCTTTAAAGTTGTGGTATAGTAGTAATCTAAGTACAGTGGGGAACACATGAGAAACTATGACGATCTTAGGTCTACAGACTAATCTGTACTCGTGTCACCTGAGAATTGCTATCTGACAATAGGTAGAGTACCATCTAGGAGTTCTCGACGAGTCTGTTTGGTGTACTCAGTCTCTAATGAGCACCTGTATACAATCTTTGGTGTCAAACACCAATGGTTATGGGATCAACCATCACCCCATACGGAGTCAAGAAACGTATATATTAGTCTACTCTGGAATATCGATGCCCTGTCTCGATACCCCTACGACTAGGAACATTTAAGGATGTGCTTATCAACTACCCAGAGCCCACTAGTATGATCGACATCATAGTCCTGATAGTCAAGCAAAGATCTTACGGCTTTATCAACTTGTATATATAAGAGCAAGAATAAATGTATACATGTTAAGATAAAGTCAAAACCAGATAGCATACTATCATTTTGAGCAAGACTGTTCTATACATACATATGTCCCAACATCCAATATAATATACAATAATAGCCTTTAGGGCATACATATCTTGCGACATAAGAGTGCTCTCCATACAAATCCTTGCAATAGAGGAATATTGACTGTACATCCATATTCTCATGCTGCTTCTGAAGTTCATTATTCATTGAAGCCAACACTATGCACTTGGCTTTCGCGCAATTTTCGTCCTATGTCTTATAGACCTCGATGTCCGCAACCATGGCATTATGACCTGGGGTCTGGGGTGATTTATCGGTGAGAACATATACCACTTTATCATAAGTGAGGGTAATGGTGGCATTCCTCAGCCAGTCCTTGTAATTAGGTTCAGTTAACATATTCTTTTCTAATAATAGTTTAGTCCAGTCATGGTCGCTGTCTGTTAGAGGGAGAGAAAAGAAAACGCTCAGCATATGCTCGTGCAAGATTAGAATGGTTTATTATCTTGTGTAATCAGGATGGCTCTCACTGTTTTTATCAAATCCTCCTTAAAACCTTAAAAAGGAAATATTAGCTGGGGTCAATTGCACCCTACAAGTTCGCTTAATCGATCGGCCATGCCAGCGTCAGTACTTTGAGGGAGGTTTTCAAGGCTTTCGCCGAGTTCCTTAATTACATAGAAGCTCTTTTCCCTAGAGGCATTGCCCCATTAACACCTTTCTAGACACCTACTTGATTTAGCTAATTGCATAGTGAAAAACTTTCCTGGAAGTAATACTTACTCTAGTGGGAATCGGGACCCAACTATCACATATAGAAAGTATGCAATCTCATTGCAAGTTTCTAATTTGAAACTCCCGATATGGTTTTTACCCCTTAGCAACCTATGACCTTGACAAATGCCAACAAATCATAGGTTGCTAGTTAAGCTCTACCCACCATTTCTTGATTGATTCGAACCCACCTACACATACTCTTGACGGATGCCAACAAAGCTGTGTGAGTGTCGCTACTAATCGCATCTCATGCTATAGATAAGTATCATTTAGCTACCGTTCATTATGTCTTGACGGATGCCAACAAATATAGTACGAATACTAAGTGGTACGTATCTAAAATGACGGAGGGTTACGACTGGTTTTGATGAAAACCTTTAACGTAGTGAACTTGATATCGTTGTTAGAACTGAGTAATTTGAAAAAGGAGTGGCTTGATCTCTGCATTTGAAATGATTGGTTTTTGATGAAAAATCCGAGTAGATTTCAAATATGGTTCATATAACATCAAAATTATATTTATTTCTTTTCATTAATCTCATTATTGAAGTCCCATCATTTAAAATATATTCATACCAGAAAGAAACGAAAATAGAACACACATTTATGCCATCCGCATTCGCCACAGGAGTTCGTCATGCACCGTTAGGTTACTTAACTAATGGCAGAGCGGGTGAATGGCTAGCGTGGATGCAAAACATAAATAGAGTTTATTTATATCATATATAAATATAGCATTCGTCTCAGGCATGACTATAAGCATCACAGAAACATCACAGAGTAATGGAAAAAAGATATACTAGGAAAAACGTTTTCGATCAAGCTATCAACCAAAATACGGAATTACACATTCATGTGAATAGTCACAACCACATCTATCCTAGACCCCTACGAGTGCAGAAAGACACCCGCCAATCCTAGAATTGGGTGACCCGGGTCTCAACTCCTTGAGATGGTCACCCACTGAATTCTAGAACCCGGTAACTTGTGTGCCCCTCTGTGGGTCATTCCTAGATGCAAAAAAGTTAATACAAATATAAATTAAACGGGGGCAATGACCTCACTCTCAGAAGTGCCCCGATAAAAGAATATTACAAATTTACATCTGAATAAATTACATATAAAACATCACACAACCGGCTATTCACACGAAAATTCGTCTCACCATCATAACCACAAAAACAATAATATCATCGCAATTTGTTAGAAATGCAACCTCTTCTAACTGATCTATAGCTGTTAGATGAAGTTTAACAACGTTTCAACATAATGCACAACAACCACGATATTTCAATTTCGATCATCAAAAATTCCGTAAAACTAAAACAACTCCAGATTTCAAAATATGCAACCTGGGAAAAAAAAGAAAAATCTCATAGTCTAGTTTCAAAAAGATGGAGCCCCATAAGAAAACTAGGGGCCTATAGAGGCGCCCAGGCCGTCAAAAAGTCGCTGCTGGCGGCCTGGGTTCCACTGTGGGCTCCCAGCCTTCTTGTGGGTGCTCTATAGTCCCTGCACATCCCTCTGGTATATTTAAAAAAAATATTTGAGCGATTTTGAAATTTGAGTAGAGACCGGTTCATGGAAACTAGAAAAACGGACTAATCTTGATGATCTGAAACTAAAACGTCGATAAAAGCAAGTTAAAGTCTTAGGGTAGGCTCTGATGCCAATGTAAGTACGTCATGCAACAAGCTAAGTGGAAATGGTGTGAGGCAGAACGGCAAAATCACACAAAAAAATTCTAGCTTGCATGACATAATAACCCAAGTGATCATCCTAAAACTATAACTTGCAAAAGAAAAACAAAAGAGCTAAGAGTTTAAAGCATACAACCTTTGATACTTCTTCTTATCCTCCAATTTGGATTGAAAGGTTTCTCCTCTAGTTTGAACTCCTAGCTAGGCCTCCAAGGGTTCATCGGACAAAGTTTGGTTGCCGATCCTTCTGTCGAAAATGATCCACGGCGATGGATGGGCCACTTGAGCTACTCCATCACTCTCACTAGGTGCTAAGAAGTGAGATGAAGTTTGATACAGTAGATGATACTCTTCTTTTTCTCTCTAGTATTTTTTTTCTTTTTCTCTCAATTCTTTCTTTTTTCTCACTAGTATTAAAGTGAAAGTTGAATTAGGGTTATGGCAAGCCAACTAACTCAACCATGACATAACCCCATGACTTATCTTTCATGCTAACACATATCCTAAAGAGTGAGAGATGGCTAAACCTCACCCTTAGGCATGCAATAATGAGAAAATGAAAGAATTGTAATAGAAAAAGAGAATATGTCATGTTTAATAAATATTAAGCATGACACATTGTTCTCATCATATGGAACAAAAGATAAAGAGAGAGAGAAAAAATGATACTAGCTTAATTATATGTATTATCACATAATACTATATAATAATATGTCATTAAATTAACAATTAATTTAATGACCCGGTTTAATCATAAAACTGGCTAGTATCAAAACCAGTCCGGTTCAAGACAAATGTCTAACTGGATCCCGCACGCATCCCCATGCGTGCACTACATCATTTCATCTGAGTGGACAACACATCGGTGTAGGACTTTAAAAACTCTTCAATACGCTGGCAGTGAGTTGTCGGATCATATCCACAGCTCACAAGCTCGTCAGCGGTACTAGCTATACATAACGACTACCCAGGTATTGAATGAAGAAAAGGTCGACAGGAAAGCTTGTCCGTACCCTGCTGAGCCTATTGATGATACTCACCATACAGTCCGGTCTCTTCATCTGAGAGTGTTGGATACCGGGACTGGGAGGTGGAATCCGTCAGACTTCCAATAACCTGATAAATCATGCCGATATCAAGCTCATAACCAAATTAGAAACTACCGATAACTCTATTCAGTAAATCTTGCATGCCCTGACCAGGGACTTATGGTCATAGCTAATCGCGCACTGCGCAACATCAACTCCCCATACCGGGAGAGACGAATTCCTTCTGATTTCTCATTGCCTCCACATGATCCAGGATTATACCTAACTACAACCTATTTGCAAAGCTCTTTAAAACTGTGATAGGATAGTAATATAAGTACAGTAGGGACCACATGAGACACTATGACGATCTCAGATCTACAGACTAATCTATACTCATGTTAGCTGAGAACTGCTACATGACAATAGGTATAGTACCATTTAGGAGTTCCCGGCATGTCCGTTCAGTGTACTCAGTCTCTTATGGGTACCTGCATAAAATCTTTGGTGTCAAACACCAATGGTTATAGGATCAACTATCACCCCGTACGAGGTTAAGAAACGTATACACTAGTATGCTCTGGAATATCGATGCCATGTCTCGATACCCCTACGACTAGGAACATTTAAAGATGTGCTTATCGACTACCTAAGGCCCACTAGAATGATCGATACATAGTCTTGGTAATCAAGCAAACATCCTAAGGGCTTTATCAATATATATGTAAGAGCAAGAATAAATGTATACACGTTAAGATAAAGTCAAAACCAGATAGCATACTATCATTTTGAGCAAGATTGTTTTATACATACATATGTCCCAGCATCCAATATAATATACAATAATGGCCTCTAGGACATACATATCTAACACCATTCGATGCACATCGTGCCCTAGTCTGGGTCATAGGGGCGTGTCAAAATATCAAGAGAAGACACCGAAATGAAGTAATGGTGGATCATTACATTCCCTGGGTCGCAGTGACTGAGGATGAGCGAAGGGTGATGATGGATATCATAGTGTTCGATGTCCCAAGACCCGATTGGCCGCTGCTGGTCGAGTATTATCAGCGTGAGGATATTCGGGTATAAATTTAATTTTTAAGATTATAATAATATAACATGAAATTATATTCTGAAATATAATATAATTTTCTTTATATGTACATGTTGGCGTCGGTTCGCAACAAGCAGAACTGGAACAACGGCGTGAGAGGCCGCGCTGTCCTGGTCCAAGGGAAGCGCACGCAGGCTAGTGCACAGTGGCACATCGTGAATATTTCGACGTTTAAGAATATATGTTTTCTTTGTCTCAAATTACTTATTAAAATAAATCCTAATTTTATCGCAGAAACAGAAAGACCCCGCCAACTATATTGCCGCCAAGGGGTAGAACGCATTACACAAGGCCACCGGCGAGTACATGGTAAGTTTCATATAAGTAAGTCGATTATGTATTATAAGTTAACACATGTCTATAAATATCTATACATTTTCTTTACAAATCCATTTCCAAGAGAGGATGGACGTCTTAAGACTTGGCCCCGACGACCCAATTACCGCCATTGTCCCTTTCTCTATCCAACGGGCATCACAGTGGCTATGAGCGTGGGGTTGGTCCTGAGGCCCATTAATTCTTTACCAGGCGTGCGGCCGTCAACTAGTATGCCATGACCTAGATGAGGGTAGATGCGATAGCTGCATCGGAGAGGAGATTCGTCAGCTCTGCGAGCAGATAGCGCAACAACAGGAGCAGATGGTGCAACAGCATCGGGTTTATCAGCAGACACAATAGCAGCTGCATACGCTTATGACACAGGTCAAGGAGCTGACATAAAGAATGAGAATTCCATCCGGCGAGCCATCCGAGACGAGATAGGGAGTATGTTCAGGTCATGGGACGATGGAGGTGGATCATCCCAATGATCATAAATATAAACATTTGTTTTGTTGATTTATTGATTATATTTTTTGTATATATATTATGTTTATAATTTTATGCGATTTATTGATTATTATAATTTCGTGCATTCGAATCATATTACTTCTTCATTATTATAATTGCATGAGATTTGGTGATATTATTATTATCTATTGCTGGTTGTAAATGAAAGTAGTGCGCGTGAGGTGTGGGGATTTCAGATTTAAAAAAAAAATACATGTTCAAATTGGTAATGGTTATAACCGTTGTCAATTCCTATTTGGTAATGGTTCTAACCGTTACCATATCTTTTGGTAACGGTTAAGTGGGAGTTGATATCTAAAATATATCAGATATCCGCAACATTATGTAACGACAACATATATGATAACGGTTCTAACCGTTACCAAATGATTTTTGTCGTAACAGTTTCAACAGTTACCATATATATGGTAACGGTTATAACCCTTACGATAGAGGTGGTCCCGCTCTGATATGTTTCAGATATCTGTTACCATATTGATAATGGAACCGTTACCATATTTGGTATATGTTCAAATCATTACCATATTTAGTATTTCGTAACGGTTGAAACCGTTACCGTACTTCCGACGATGAGGTTTTTCATAACGGTTAGAACTGTTTCCAAAATTGGTTTTGGTAACGATTCTAACCGTTACCGAAGACCCACTCTATAGTAATGAATTTGAAAGACTTAATTAATATTTTTGGTGGGATGCCTATATATATCTTATAACCATGTACGCCTCTAATTTTTCCTGATGTATGACTATTCGAACAGAAATAATGTATGTTAATGTCGAGTTTTGTGATTAGTATTAAATCAAAGTTTTGATTTTTGATAAATACTTCAAGTTATTTGGATAGAATTTATTTGTTTTGGCTGTCGGAGAAGAAACTCTTTCTTTGAGTCCTACATTGGAAAAAGGGTTGGGATTTCATGTATAAATATATAAACTCCCACTCTTACATATTAAGTGTGTGACTAAAAATATAGACGGGTCTCACGAACATGACCCAAACCCAAGCCTAAAGGGAAAATGAGCAGGCCGATCCGGCAACCCTTAGCGTGCATGTGCTATGCAAATCCCCAACTTGGACCTCATGAGTGTGTTGGGGATCTTCCCTTCTGATACCTATCATTGAGGGAAAAATCCGGTCTTTAACTTTCGAGCACATAAGACTAACGATCCATAAAAAGAAGTAAACATCACAGAGGATTTTTAACGTGTTTTGACCGATCGACTTAATCCACGGGGCAAACATGAGGATACCATTGATATAAGAAATAGTATACCCGATGCTTTATCTTCTTCTTGATTTGATCATCTAATATATTAGGATCTCTCAAATCTAGATTAGAACCATAATCCCTCAATGAAGATAAAATTCATAAGATCTCTAACATCTCATCTCCCTCTTACATCTTATTTTCCCTCTTTTGATCTTACGTCAAAAGAGGCGAGTTACATTCCTCATAACCTACAGACTACATCTCTCTCGCCTTAGCCTTTGCCCTCCTGTGCTTTGCCTTGTTGTGCCCTCGCAAATTCTTCGTGATGAAAGCATCTCCCTATTTATAGCATAGATATGCCTTCTCATAATTAGATTACGATCAACTATCCTTATCTAATAGAATGTTTTCTCTCATCTAAATTTATATTTAAATAAGAAACTTCTCTTAATTCTATCTATAATAATAACCAACTATTTAAATTTAAACTAATCTCAACAATCTCCACCTTACTTTAAATCTAAATAGAAACCTTAAGTATACTCTGATCTCCTTGTCCATTAGCAGCCCACACCAACAGATTAGTTTGGTCCAACTAGTCCGAGTCCAATTTGAACTCCTTGCGATTCACGAACCGTATATAGGTGATTAACTGGATATGAGATACAATCCTAACAATCTCCATCTTGACTCAAATCCGCTGAACCGAATAACTTGAGATTAATTCATTGTTGTTCTCATAATCCTCTTTGTCAACGTCCTCACATTTGCATCTTGCTCTTTCTCGAAACCCTTGTACCGTCTTAGTTATTTTCATCTCAAGCATACAATAAAATCGCTACTCCCGAATACTCACAATCACTACACTGTACTTTATCCTTGAGCACTCATGACCACTACACCGTACTCCTCCTTAGCCCAAAACATTGGGACCCTTTATCCAGAAACACGCGAAAATGATACTTGAAATGCGCCGTGTCTAGAA
The DNA here is from genome assembly GCA_030015575.1 of Agapanthus africanus. NCBI lineage: Eukaryota > Viridiplantae > Streptophyta > Magnoliopsida > Asparagales > Amaryllidaceae > Agapanthus > Agapanthus africanus. The sequence continues at coordinate 315,504,462 of CM057341.1, read as the reverse complement.
GTAACCCTAAAACCTATCAACATGAGGATACACACCTTACCGTGAACTGTCGTGCAAACTTCGAATTTTCCTTGATGCTTTGACCGCTACCATATACTCAACCTTTGTTTTCGACAACGCCACTATAACCCTCAACGTTTCTCCAACTAATAGACTCAACCATCTAACGAGTATATGCCATGCAGTCGATCTCTTGACCATCACGAACATGTGCACACTCTCATCTATTTTCTCAATCAAAACCGCAGTGCACTTAATGCACTTCCCTTGAATTCGACATCTATCGATCCACCAAGCCAACAAAAAATAATCTGACTTGGTTCATACCATAGCATATAATTGTGATCCTATCGCTCCTGTATATGATATCCGGGACATCCCGCTCTTTCTTGCTAGAGGGACACATTATGGAAGAGAGTCGAAGTGGTTGACAATAGGATATTCACTAAACAACTCCTCCATTATGAATCACATCAGAATCAACTTGATGCACATCCTTCAAGATAATCTTAGCTGCCATCTTTCACGTCCCGCTCTATCATGACGATTTTCCGCAACATCAAGATCCTTCGTGTCGAAATCTAATATGAACCGATGATTCAGTTCCCTGATCTGTAGCATACTCCTTGTCAGTACCACCATGATGAAACTATGCTTGACTTTATGATAAAAATCTCATTATAACCATCCCCTCCTTTTGGACATATCTCTTAGCCACTAGCTTGACCTTTATTGCTCAAAACCTTCCTTGCGAAATACCCATAAGCAATCATAACTCTCGTCCTTTGTAGTACCTCCATAGATCTCCACATCCGTACAACGTGGCACCTGTGATCATCGACATGCTATATTCTTTTCTTGGGTTTTTTAGGTTTGGTGATGATCATCTACCTTGGGTTTATGGTTGTAACATTTGAAATTTTTTTAAAAGTTTATTTTAGAATTTAAATAATGATATAATGCGTTTTATTAAAATAATACATTTATTGAATTGGATTTTTATAATTTAGTGTGAGTGTGTGTGTGTCTCTCTCTCTCTATATATATATATATATATATATATATATATATATATATATATATATATATATATATATATGTATATGTATATATATAAAATTTCCAAAAATAACACTAATACTTTCTTTTCTACTTAATATTTATTATGGTAAGCATATTATAATATCAACATTTTTACTTATTTTCTCTAAATAAGTTAATGGGAGAGGGAGGCATGGTGACAATAAAATAATGGGAGAGGGAGGCATGGGATCACTATGCTATATGTATCCATATCCATTTTCTTTTTCCTTCTTCTCCAAAATATATATATATATATATATATATATATATATATATATATATATATATATATATCATCCTTGGTCTCCAAGCCATGGCTATCCCAAAACCCTCTTCTTTCATTAAAACCTTTCAAGTTTGCTAAAATTTGAATATTTCCTTCCATTTGAAGAGTTTCTTGATCCCAAATTAGGTATATAGTATTTTCTTTTACTTAGATTAAAGATATTATTTTAGTTATATTCTTTATTCATGCATGATAGGTTTTTATGATAAGTTTTTGTGTGACTATTTGTTAAATTTGAAAGAGTTTAACGATTCAAAGGTTTGAGTATTGGATTATATTTAAATTCTTGAGAAACTTTGTTTGAGACGGCTCAGATATTATTGAGCCGGCTCATAAGTCTTTTCAAATGACCATCTCTTCTTTGTTTCTGTGAGACGGCTCAGATAGGTCTTGAGCCGGTTTATAAGTCTCTTCAAATCATCATTTCTTCTCTATTCTCTTGAGACGGTTCAAAACAATTTTCAGCCAGCTCGACTTTTTCTTTGAGACGGCTCAACTTAAAACTGGAAAGTTGTTTTCTTCTTTGTTAAAAATGATCTGAAACACGTTTTAATTTTGTATTTTATTTCATGTCTTATACTTGAAATCTGGAAAAGATATTTTGGGGTATAAAAGTTAATTTATTTATCTATATGTAGAATTTTAGTTTGAGTCTAAATATTGTATTTACTATTTTAGGGGATGTTTCATAATGAGCCTAAAACCGCATTATTTTCTGGACTTTCATAAATGATAATCTTTCGAGTGTTGTATTTACCTCATTAGGTTTTATCGATAGGATCATCTTATTAAATTCTGTGTCCTTACACTTGAAGGACCGTTAGCGGAGACGCCCGAAGCGTCGAGACAAGACAAGGAGGTCGTAAGATTCGACTAGCTTGTGCTTTAGTCTGGTGAGTAGATTTAGTATTTATAAGTGGGAAATTGGGTGGATGGCGTATAACACCCCCGACAACAAAATTTATTATGAACACTTCTTTATTTATTATAATTCATGTCTTATATGCTCAGTTTATCAATACTATATTTCCTCCATTTTGCTATACTTTGCGAACATCCTTGCTAGGACACTTGCACAATTACTAATGATTACCAACAAAGACTCACATACTATAGATACATATCATTAGTAACTGCCATGACACGTATAAACTAGAACATTGCACAATTACTGATGATTACCATGAAGCACCATAACAAACTCACATGCTACACGTATACATCATTAGTAACTGCCATGATACGTATAGACTAGAACACTTGCACAATTACTGATGATTATTATGAAGCACCATCACAAACTCACTTGCACAATTATTGATGATTACCATGAAGCATGTATAGAACTTGCCATGCTGTTTTGCATTGTATTTACATCCATGCTAGTATCATATACTGCTTATCATGTTTTCGTTATGTGGATACCATGGCTTTATACATTCCTATATTTTAGCTCCCGCTGTTGCAAAGTTAATTATACGATGTTGTTCCTATGAACTTTATATTTCCATGAGATTTAAGAAATTGCGTGATTCTATTTTATAAAATCTAGTTATATTTGCAAATTGCGGTTTACTCTTGAATGATGATGATACATCCACCATAGGTTTTCTATGTATTTATGGTTTGGTGATATCTGGTACCGAGGGAGGGGAAAGGAACCAGTTATGGATACGTCCGATACTGAGGGGGAAAGGAACCTGTTACAGATACATGGTGCACTGGTTTAGTGATATCCGATATCGAGGGGGAAAAGAACCGGTTATAGATACATGGTAGACCCGGAAAAGAGACCGAGGGGCAGAAAGTATGCATGGAAAGGCGGGGAGCTTAACGAGGTTACTCGAGACTAGTGATAGTTTGGAACACGGCGGATATCGAGAGGATACGACCAGGGTTATATGATGATATTGAAAAGTGACCTGATCTGAGAGACATCACCTAAGGAAATTGGGATTTCGAGTGTCGATGATTGACACGGGGTTTGATGATGGTTTTATTGGTGATGTTTTTTTTTTCTATTGTGTGTGATTCGTTATGATGCACTTACATTTACTTATGATACATACAAGTTCCCGCATATTATGTTAGCCTTATACTTTATGATTAGTCAGTGATTCGTCTACGCATACGACTTCTATCTTATGATGTCTTTCTACTCACGAGTTAGCAACTCATCCTCGTTATGCCATAACTTCTTACAGGACCGACCGATTGGAATAGTAGCGACTTGTTGGTGCATTTCAGTTTTTAGGGCATGATCGCTTTTGCTCTAGATGGGTTATGAAGTCGTATTGTACCCTCCATTATTTTAATTTTTGTATCTAGATAATACTCCATCTACCACTTGTATATTCTTTTGACTTAGAAACTTGAGACAAGACATATATACTATCTATCTTTTGCTGTCGAACTCGATGTGGAGTTGGTTATTGTATTTTGGCTTTTGATATATATATATGTCGACCATACTTATTCATTTGATTAGCAGCTTTGTATTCTTGTGATTGTTAATGTTTCTAAAATCCTAAAATGTTTTCAAATTGATATTGCTTTTCTCGTTAAAAGAGGATTTAATACTTTCAACTTTTAGGTTTTGATTCTGGTTTAGACTTACTTAGATTATGTTATTGCTCTTTTGGTTTCGAGTAATCTAAGTGTCGGTCACGGGCCGTTCTGGGTCGTGACACTGGTACATCGAAATATCCTCTGGCTCTGTAGATGTATCAGCGTCTCCATCATGTCTCCAAGAATCATGTAACTCCATCTTAATTGAAGCCTCCTTATGTACTTTGACTCCACCATAATTGAAGTCCCTTGTATTGTAAGAAATTTTAATTTGATCCGCACAAACATGTGAATAAGCAAGGTACTTAAACATTCTCCATGAATCATAAAATACAGACTCTTCAATCTATATCTTCTTTGAGATATGAAAATATATGGCTGTTGACAACTATCAATCACTAAGTGACACGCGTGATTAATTACTCCTGCCTAAAACTCTAACAATTCGAATTGCACTTTCATAATATGAGCCCTATGTAGCGTGTCCCTATCATGCGCTCCGCCACCCCCATTTTGCTTTGGCCTCCTCGGCACTATAACACCCTGAACCTTGCAGAACTTCGCAGAAACTTCGGAAGAAAAAACTCTCAAGTGCTACAAATACCGATACATAAATAGCCTGATCTGACATCACCATACTTGCTTCCGAAAAACACCATTGCGACCATTCCACTCTCTTTCAGAACAACTGTGACCTGCTTGCTTTCTTCCGCTAATCTGCTTAAGTGCTCGCTATCCGCAAGCCCTCATGCTCAAATCCGATAGGATCGAGCACCCTGGTCGTCTAACACAAGATCTAGTCTCCAAACGTCTTTACTGGTATATTCTTGACCGATCTAACTTTGACAACCGCCAATTCGACGCAATCTTCTTCTTTATAATGCCTCCGCCGCTCTGACTTTACATCGCATCGATCATCTTTTACAAGATTCAGTCTCTAAACTTCTTCGCTGGTATCTCTTTTACCGATCTAACTTTGAAACCACTAATCCGACGATCTGTCGGATCAAAACCTTTTTTATGATGCCTCCGCCGCTCCGACTTGACATCATATTGATCGTCTAATATAAGATTTGGTTTCCAAACGTCTCCATTGGTATCTCCTTGACCGATCTAATTTTGAGAACTGTCAATCCAACGCTCCGTTAGATCAAACCTTCTTCTTTATAATGCCTCCGCCGTTTCGACTTGACATCACGTCCACCGCCATCATACAAACTTGAAATTTCAACCGAACACCATAAGCTCTGACACCACTTATTGGGAATCTTCCTCTCCGATACTTAACGTCGGGAAAAAAATCCTGTTTTTTAACATTCGAACAAGCAAGACAGCAATCTATAAGAAGAAGTAATGACACCGAGGATTTTACGTGATTCGACCGATCAGCCTAATTCACAGAGCAAACACGAGAATTCTATTGATATAAGAAAGAGTACGCCCATCGTCTTATTTTCTTCTTGATTTGATCATCTAATATATTAGCATCTCTTAAATCTAGATTAGAACTCTAATCTCTCAATGAAGATAAAAATCATAAGATCTCTCACATCTCATCTCTCTCTTACATCTTATTTTCCCTCTCTTGATTTTACCTCAAGAGAGGGCAGTTACAATCCTCATAAATTTAAAGACTACATCTCTCTTGTCTTAGCCTTTGGTCATAGATCTGGGCTTTGCCTTGTTGTGTACTCGCCAATTCTTCTTGATGAAAGTATCTTAGCATAGAATGAGCTTCTTCTAAGTAGATTAGGATCCGCATAAATCTCATCTATCTTTATCTAATAGAATATTTTCTCTTATCTAAATCTATATTTAAATAAGAGACTTATCTTAATTATATCTATAATGATAACTAATTATTTAAATTTAAACTAATCTCAACACGGTGTGTGCTCGGACAACGTGAAGAATTAGCTTGAGGGGGGTTTCGTCGCGTCTTGGCAGGCCACCATAATCGGGGTGCATCAATTGGAGAGAGGCGGAAATCCATCCTAAGATCGACACTATTTCGATGCGTCTCGATAATTTTCTCTGTCTATTGGTTTACAGTTTCGATTTAGTAATGTTTTTCTGGAGTCTTTAGCCTTTTTATTTGAATGGGAAAGTTGTACAACAGCCAGCCAACAGTTAAAGCATACCTCAGCACATTGGAAGACGTACTTTAAAGATGTGTTGCTTTCACGCCTGTAATACTACTTGACTGATTAACACTAAGCAAGAGTACGCAAGGACTAGGACTAGCTCATTCTCAGCACATTAAAAAGTCTTTCATACAAGATGCATGCAATATTGCTTCAAGAAACCAACTGTGACATACGTGATGCTTAATACTTGCAACCGATACGTACTAACTAATTAAGATAATCTAACACCTCATGCATGCGCATAATATAACTCTTGCTTATGTAATGCTTCATTACTTGCACTTGACATTAAGAGCTAGCTACAATATGCATGTTTTCATATAATGATGCAAGAAATCTAAGCACGCATGCAGAGCTTGTTGATTAAGGAAAACGAGATGCAATGAACTTAATATTTGTGTCATGCAGTCAATTCAAAAATTATATATGCATAGAAACTTGCTTCCTCATTTATACCCATCCTTTATTTTCAAGACTATACAAGGTCAAATTTCATCACTGCTGACGTGTGCGCGTGGGTATATGTATAGCAATAAATTTCAATTAAATTATAAGAAAATAGAAAATAAAGTAAATGATGATACACAAACTAATTAATTAAGGGTTTTGCTACCAAATGCATCCAAGACACTTAGTAGACCCCTTATTAAATGACAACCTTTTGAAGCCTGATGTGTAGTACAAAATCTCTTAGTCTCTCGTTTGGAAAGAGAGCATTAAATATGCTGTATGACCCATCTTTTAATTAAATACCAAGTTTGCCCTTGATAATCATGTGCAATGGTAGCATAACTTTTCATACACTTCCAAAAATGACCGTTCCTCTTTCACCATCTCTCATGTCCTATCCTCCTTTCCTTTTGATGGCGAGAGGAAGATATTTCCAAGTATGTCCCCCATCCCATTCAAATCTATGAATCCTGTGTTATTTGAATCTATCATTCTTCCTTGATTGCAAAGGGCAAACTAGGAATATAAAAAAAAAGATGATATCAGCATAATTAATGACCGTATATATGAGACATTTAAGTTGTTTCTTGAATCAAGAAGTAAAATACTAATGAGTTTCAAAAAGTTGTCAGTAGCTATAACCAGTGCACTTGTCTGGCAAAACCCATTAATTAATATTGGATCTCTGTCAGATTCAAATTGACTTGCCAAGTTGCCTTATATATCATCCAATCCAAAAATATCACATGCAATGGATTTACTTGATTCCAAACGTTAATTATCTTGATTTTTCATTGCCCCACGTTCTTCTCAAGCAACTCTTTTTTAGTTAAAAGACTGGATCAACATATCATCCAGCACTCGATGAAGGCTAAAACATAATGATCTTTAGTAAATAATGATACAATTGAATAAATAAAGTTTTTAGAGTTAGAATGTGTACAACTATAGAAAGTAAAGCGGTAATTTGGAAAAGACCTATTTACTAAAAACTCTCAATAAGTTTGGACCGGAATCAGAAAACTGTCAATAAATTTAAAACTATCAAAAAACTACTAAACTTAACAGTGGCACGTCAGCACCGTTTGTGCTACATCAGCACCACGTCAACCAAGTTGTGACATCAGCAAAAAAATAAAAAATCCCCAAAAGACCCCTTTTTAACCTTACCCTAATTTCTAAAAGATAAAAAGAACTTATAAAAAAAACCCTTCTTCTTCAACCTCATCCGGTCATCCCCATTCGCGCCGGCGCCGGCACTGCCCTGAGCTCCTCCTCCATTCAAGCCCACCATCATCATCACCACCCACTCTCCGCCTCTGCCCCAAAAAATTCAACACCACCACCACCACCACCATTACCGAAACCATCTTCATCGTCGTCATAAAAATTCCTAATTTTAGTTTCTTCCTTAATTTAACAAATAGTTTTAGCAAATTAGATTCTAGATCCAGAACAATATGCATAAATCGAAATTCAAGAGGAGATAGATTGCAGCAAAGACCAAAAACCTAGAAACACATCGTAGATTGATTGAAACCCTATCATTCGAACCGAATCGAATCAAGGAGGTCAGTACATGGTGGAGGGAGGGTGCCGGTAGGGTCGACGCCGGTGGGGATGAGGAGTTTTTGTTAGGGTTAGAATTTTGAGGTGGAGATGGAAGAGAAAGATGGAGGAGATTTTTTAAATTAATTTTTAGCAATTATTTAAAATTTTTAATAATATAACTAACACAACTACAATCTAGGGTGGTCCCTGCAGTTTGGACCATATGGGCAAAGAATTGCCTATACGGTTCGCACGGAAAAAAATATCGACCGTAGATCGAAACGGCGTGAGGGCAAGTTCTTAAGCCTACGGATGAAACTTTGCCGCTACGGTGTACGTCGTAGGGTAACGGCCCCTACGGTTTTAAATGTAGGGGCAATTTCTTTTAAATTAATTTTTTTAAAAATACTAATATCTTGTCCCTACGGTTTCCCGTAGGAGCAATTATATGCCCTTACAGATTAAACCGTAGGGGTAAAAATTCAGTATTTTTAATATTTTTTAAAGAATTTTTACGGAGTAAACCGTGGGGGCATAATGTCCGATTTTTTCTGACATTATACCCCTACGGTTAAAACCGTAGGGGCATACAATATTGGGGCATAATGTCATTTAAAGTCAGCGACCGATAGGTGGCTGACATTATGCCCCTACGGTTAAAACCGTAGGGGCAAAAAATATAAATTTATTTTTTAAAATACTTTTCCTGGTTTTTTTCCGCTCTGTATACATTAATATATATCGCACAAAAATATACAATATCGAGACAGAAATATTAATCAATAGCATTCCATGCATAATATATAATGAAATAAATAAACATATATAATTCAAAATCAGTCTAAATTTAAGATCATAACCAACGTATACAACAATCGATATCCAAAATATACAACATGTATCAAATAAAGTGCAGCCATCCTACGAAAATCAAAAAATATATATAAATCACTACTGGTTCAGTCCTGGTGCTCCACCTCGAAGTATCTGAGAAATCTGGCGTATTTGCTTCTCGGTGCAGCCTTGGGACAACAAAAACTCGAGTACTGATAGGGAAGGACCAGGAGTGGCATGCGGAGCCGGATTCGAAAATGTGGCATGCGCAGGAGAATCTGGATGAGTGGCCTGCGGAGCAGCAGAGAAAGGAGTGGCCTGCGCAGCCGCAGCCGAAGGAGTAGCCTGCCAAATCTGTAAAGTTTTTATGTTTGTATAATAAAAGAATAAGTGTAATAGATCCAATCTGTATTTATTGTTGTGAAATTATAAGTATAGAAATAATGTCTTGCGGCTTAAAATGATGTGTTATCTAAGTTGTGCTAAAATAATTAAGTTCTTTGCTGAAATTTGATAAACACGCTAAAAATATGTTAAAAAGCTAAGATTTTTGTTGAATATGTTGTTCCAATGATATATATATATATATATATATATATATATATATATATATATATCAGTATTCCCGTATTTTACTTGTATCCAGATTCGAATCCGTGCTATGTAAACTAGAACTATAAAGATATAAGTATAGGTGAACAGAAATAACATACATACCATCATCTCCTTCAACTCCTCGACTTGGGAGCTTAGCGCGGCCATCCGCATCACTTTCGTCACTCGCGGGGGTACCAGAAGTAACCGCCGGATAGGAGGCCAACTTCAGCTGAGCCCTGCTGGGACCAGTTCCCCAGTCTCTCTTCCAACCACCGTGGTGCCCTCCGTGTACGGCATTTAGGATAGGGGTCAGTACGGCCGGATTGGTTTTTGCGCTGAAATCAATCCCTGATATCTCTACATGCTGCATCATCCGCACCTCCACAATGTAAAGTATTCAAATATAAGTAAACCATTTAAATTTAAACTTATAAAAACAAAATCATATTCGAATTAAAACATTTATTAACACTTACGCAATACTCCTCGGTAGCAGCGTCGGGATATAAAAACTCGCCCAAGATAGGATATGTCAATGTGGCATGGACGGGCAGATAATCCGTCAACACATCCGGTGTACCACCCGCCGCCACAGTCCGAGCTCTCTAAAATTCACCAAAAACACACATATATAACATATCTTTTCATATTGCATTATATCAAAAGAGATATATTGTAATTTACCTTTACCTTCGTGGCAAGAGTAATGTTCCTCGACTCACCCATGTAGGTAGGTCGACCCCTCTTTGTGAACTTTCGATTCTCCTTATTTTGGGCGGTTTGTTTCACCTTGCGCTTAGACGCCCAAAACTCGTATAAGAGAGGCCATATTTCTATATCGACATCGATAAAGGCCTGAGACTTTAGGAGAGCCGGTCTCTCCGCCTCGGAGGTCACCAGCCACAGATTGTAGCTATCATACTTGAGCTTATTCTTATTATACCGGACATGACCCTGCATGCTGATTGTGAGGCCCTGGTAAATTTCTTGAAGATCGAGCCCTCTATCAGGGTCATCGGGATCGACTGTAGCCTGAAAGCCATAATCTACCTGCAAATACAAGAAATTAACGTCTTTAAATTATAAATGCTGAATGATAGTAAATTTATTTGATAAATCAAATAAAAATATTTAATAATATTTGAGCCTGCTAAAAGAAGTGGTCAAATGAGTGCCTATATTGTGTGCCCCACTCATGATGAAGAGGATACTTCTTGAAGTGGCGGCTCTCATCCTCCATATACTGGCCGAACTTCTCGTCATACTCGCTAGTGGGTCAAGAGTCGGTGGTAAAGAGGAGAAGGAGTGCTCCTTGGCCCAAAGCGCCTTGTGTTTCATCTTGTAGGACTGAGTCGGCCCTCGAGTCCCACGGATATGCCGTGTCTTCCCTGCATGTATAAAATAATGTGTAAAATAATCAATAAAACAAAGATGTGATGCTAATACATGATCCGTCCTTAATTCTCCAAGTCCTGTTAAGCCTTGTCTCAATGTCTTAGTCCAGATAACGGGAATAAAATGTGGTTACTTTATTTAGGAGATAACCTTGTATGATAGAACCCTCTGGTCGATTTCTATTGTGTATATAAATTTTTAGAGTATATAGGTACCTAAAAAACATATGTTAAATAATGAAATATAAGCATATATATAAGATAGCAAAAGTTTTATAAAATACGTAAATCGAAAAATTCAAGGTACCATTTTACGGGATACATCCATTGATATTGTACCGGTCCGGCAAGCTTAGCCTCGGTTGCATGATAAACCGTCAGGTGTATTATGATATCAAAGAACGAAGGCGGGAAAATCTGCTCAAGCTTGCACAGTATCAAGAGAATCGTAGTTTCTAGCTTCTTCAGCGCTACAATCTCGATATTTTTAGCGTACAATTCCCTAAATAAGCAGCAAAGATCGTTGAGTACTAGATCGACCGATTCAGGAACGGAAGGCCTGAGGGCTAATGGGAGAAGACACTCCATAAGAATATGGTTATCATGACTTTTTATCCCATCAATCTTATCTTCACAATTTTTATCTTCTTACTAAATGATCTTGAGAAATCTGTGGGAACTTTCAAATCATATAACAGCTGCAGGAACCTTTTCTTCTTCGGTTGTGACAAATGATTCGCGGCATTGGGAAGTAGAAACTTGCCTGGTTTACCCGCTATCAGTTTAGGATGTAAACCACTTCTAATTTTCCAGTTCTTAAGATCCATCCGAGCACGGAGGCTGTCTTTCGATTTTCCATCTTTAAAAGAAGCGGGTTAAGTACGTTATCGGATACTCCCTTCTCAATGTGCATGACGTCCAGACAATGACGAACTAAATTTATTGACCAGCACGATAGCTCGTAGAAAACGCTTAACTTATTCCAGTAGGGGCGGAGTGTCATGTCTTGTCAGATCTATCTTGAAGGTCACATTATCATAACCATTCCACTGAGCAAGCACGTCATATCCGGAAAATAGGGCTGGAGGCCTATGAAGCTCCTGATAACCATCAAAGTGAGTACCGTCAAACCTGTAGGGATGGTCTAGTGGCAGAAAACACCATTGACCGCAATAACAAACCTTTTACTATAAATCTACCGTCTCGATGTTATATCTTGGTGGAAATAAGAACAAGCTTTGTAACCATGTACAGACCAACCTGATAGCATTCCATACACAGGAAAGTCATTAATTGTTCATATTAAAGCCGCATGCATTGTGAAGGTAGTATTTGTGTTTGCATCGTAAGTCTCCAAACTATCAGTGAATAAGAATTTTAACTCATCGATCAGTGGTTAGGGGTGGACGTCGATATTGTTCCCCGATGATTTCGGTTTGTTAATAAGAAGATGAATCATAAAGTAGGATTGATCCATACCCAACCACGGCGACAGATTATAAACCATCGTTATAACGGGTCATGTGCCGTGGCTTCCACCCATATAGATGAAAAGGTAGAAACCATCACCAGCCAGTCCGAGCCTGATATTGTGAGGATCACTACTGAATTTTGGGTATCTCCTATCAAAATCCTTCCATGCCGGCAAATCTCTTGGATGAATCATTCTTCTGTCTTCGCTTAGAGCAGTATGGTGATGCCAAATCAATACTTCCGCTATCTTCTTACACTTGAATAGCCTCTGCAGCTTTTGTGATATGGGAAGCCATCGTGCTATCTTGACAAGTATATCTGGGTTCTTATTAGATTCTTTCAGCTTATACATGTCCTCTTTGCAGGTAGGACACTCTTTCAAATCTGACTTCTCATTCCAGTATAGAACGCAATTATTGGGACATGCATGAATCATCTCACAGTTCAGACCCAAATCAGATTCATCTTCTGGGCTTCGTACCAGTTCTCAGACACGTTATTTTCTGGGGGTATAGAATCTTTCAGAAACTTGAGAAGTATCGTGAATGACTTGTTGCTCTATTTATTTAGGTACTTAATCTAGAAAAGATGGACGAACTATGTGTTGGAGATAGTGCCCTCAGAGTCAATTATTGGATCACAGGCACGTGATTGCAATGATTGAGGGAGGACCTATCCCGGTACGACAGTCTTACTCGAGATGATAGTTTGCTATCTGGTTTACCTTTATCATCGTGTACTGCTTTAGGTGACCTGACAGGTCACTATTGCACGTTGATAGAGCCCCTAGGATTCTTGCTTGACTGCCAGCAGTATGAGGGCGATCATATAAGTGAGAGCTGGAGTCTACAAGCACATCCTTAAAAGGTCCCTAGTCATGGGAGTTTCGAGACAGGGCATCGATTCTCCAGAGTAGACTAGTGTATACAGTCGAGACCCCGACGAGGGGCGGTGGCCGGTCTCACAAGCCACTGGTGTCAGTTGGATCACCTAAGATGTATACAGGTGCTCATTGGGTTATGAGTACACCGGACAGGACTCGCCGGGAGCATGCTAGTTGGTCTTATACCTGACGTCAGATAGCAGTTCCCAGGTGACATGTGTACAGGTTAGTTCATCGACCTGGGGATCGTCATTTGTCTCGTGTGAGTTCCCACTGTACTTTGATTACTACCTTACCACGGCTCAAAGGAGTCGTGCAAACATGTTTTAGTTGGGTACAGTCCCGAGCCATATGGAGGCAGTGAGCGGATCTTCGGGGGTTCGTCTCTCCCGGTATTGGGGGTGAGGTCGCGCTGTGTCTAGGAGAGCCATTACACGAAGTCCTTGGCCAAGGCAGGAGATTTACTGGTAGGTATTCCAGTAGTATCTCAGGGTGTTCTGGGCTACACTCCGACACGACTTGTACCGCTTTTGGGGGTCTGACTTTTACCCACCCCCTAGGCCCGACATGCGATACTCATAGACGAACGGACCGGACTGTACGGATATTGTCACTGACAGGCTCAGTAGGGTGTCAGGATGAGTTCGCTCATCAACTCCCTTTTAGTCAATAGCTAGTGGCCCGTTACGTATTGGCTTATACCTCTGACGTGCTGGTGGTTAAATTCACAGCCATAGTATTGACGAGTCTTTAGAGTCCACCACACTTCCAGTTACTCAGGCTTTCGGGCGAAACGCTGTAGAGGCCGTATGGAGATATGGCAGGGTCCGATCGGATACGTGCGGTATTGCACGGATCAGGATCGGACGGTTTGTACTAGAGGCCGTATGGATATATGGCAAGGTTCGATCGGATACGTGCGGTATTGCACGGATCAGGATCGAACGGATATTACTAGCCGGCTTTGGTTTAAGCCGGATCCTAGTATAGTACAGTGTAGATTTGTCTCTTTGCATTTATATCCGGACGGAATACAGATGTGGGTGTGTATGCACAGTATCGGGGTTTTCCTGTAATTTATTACGGGACCAGTTTTCTGGAGTTGCCAGTTTGCATTCCGTTCCGGCCGGTTTTCTTTTGTTCTTTCCCGGCCGAACTTTTCCGATGGAGGGGGTTATTTGCAATTGTGCAAATAACATTTGTGGAAGGGATTTCTTGCAATTGTATTGATTATGATAGCTTCTTTTGATTCCTTTTCCTTCTTTTCTTTTAATGCACCATTACTTGCATTAAATGAGATTAGAAAGGGTATGGATTGGATGTGAATGGAGTATGGTTGATGTTGTGGTCACCTCTTGCTTTATCCTACACTCACCTCCCTTCTTGTGTTTTTGGTTTTCCTCCACCATTCTCACACATATATTGGCCGGCCACTTCATGGAGGGTGCGGGTTGATTTCCTTTTTTTTGGTGTGGCAAAATTAAACATCTATCTCCTTTTAGCTTGCCACCAAAATTCCCAAGTTCATATCTTGTTGATTCCTCCATCAAGGCAACCACAAACCCCATTGAGACAAAGCGCATTCTACACTACATTCTACAGCACATCTTGGGCATGTCGACTTGCCAGCTTTATGCCCGAGTTGCCTCGGTATTGAGGTGGGAGCCCGTAAAAGATGCAGGCGATGTGGTGCCCTTCCGGCGAGGAGGCGACGACCGAAGTTTCCGCGAGGAGATCGGAGTGGAGATGAAGACCGGAGGACTCGGATCAGTCGGTATATCTCTTCCCATCTTGTTTTTAGCTAGAACTAGTTTAATGGTCCGATCCGGGTGTTTAGTGCGCGGTGGTGCCGGTTTGCAAAGTTCGCAAAATTAAAGTTTATCACCGTTTCCGCATCTGGCCGTCGGTTCGACGGCCGGGGCGCCGCCGTGCACTTACAGTGGTATCAGAGCCTCGCCATTAACTTCGTCTAGCTTCGTTTGATATGTTTTGCATTTCCGATCGACCAAAATTCCAAAATCTACAATTTAGTTCACATCAGTTTTCTGTTGAAATTTTTTGGTCTCGAAAAATTTATCAGGTTGTAAAATATTGATGTACTGGATATTATAAGACTACTGGAAAAATTCGACACAGTCAGTCGACGATCGAAGCGCGGAACCGCGGCCAAACCCCCCCTTGGGCCGCGGTTCCGCCGCACTTTGATGTCATCACTGTGTCAATTTTTTCCAGTAGGCTTCTTGGCTTATTTTATGGGTTTTGGAATATTAAATTTGGGCCCAGATTTTCTGTGAGTGCTACAGTATTGCTTGGGGGCCCACTTGTTAATTTTTGATCGATCGGATATTTTAAACACATTATTTCACAGTATTTACATTATATCTGCGACCGTGAATGTCACTTGATCGGTAAATCCAGTCTAACTGCTATAGCCCGGTTAGACGGATTTGCGAACGTGATTTTCACGTTGATGTTCTATGTATTTGCTGTGTTGTTGCGGATCGGTCGTGGGGGATAGCCTGGATGCAATGCTAGTACAGTTTTGTTGTATTATGTACATTTGATATTGCGGGGCGAGCGTCCGACATGTGGACTGCCGTCACTGCCTGTTTGTATTATTATTTTGGGGCACGGCCAGGTTGCGGTCGATGTACCCGTTGTATGTATATTTTACTTTCTGTACTAGGGTTACCCCGCGGAGGGGTGCACGGATAGCCGGGTTCTAGAAGGCAACGGGCCCGCATCTCAGGGCATTGAGACGGAGGGGGCTTCAGTCTGGAATTGGCGGGCTATTCGCCGCACTCGTAGGGGGTACAGGTTGACCCAGGAGGGGTGCCCAAGTTACCGGATTCCGTGAAGTGCTGGGTGGTCCATTCACGGCGCTGAAAGGGGCTGCCTCGCTTCAGGTTTTGGCGGGTGACTTGCCGCGCCCGTAGGGGTCTAGGATTTCATTGTACAGGCTATCCACACGACCAGGGGAACGTCGGGTTTCAGTAGTGGCTCTGTGAAACCCGGGGATCCCAGATATCTGTATTGTTCTGTGATGCTGTACATTTCTGTGATGTTGCATTTTTATTCACGCCTTGAGCGAAATACTATATATTGGTATATATATTAGTAGATCTTGTATATGTTTTTCATCCGCGCTAGTCCAGTCCCCGCTCTGCCGTTAGTTAGCTAACCTAACGGGTGATGACGGGACCCAGTGGCGAATGCAGATGGCATATACGTACGTCAGTATATTTTCGTTCTTTGTGGTGTGATCAATTGATGGGACTGCGTTGATTCGGATCAATGCAAGTTAAACAAACCTAATCTGATGTTGTTGGAACACTTTTCAAAAAGCTGTTATTGCAAGGACGTTCACTTTTGTTTTGCATCGTGGTATTCATTTGGAATATCCTGCTCCTCAGTCGACGAGGCAAGGGCCGAGATCCCTTCACCGGGAGTGACCCCTTGGACAGAAGTTTGCGTCAGGGCATTAACTTCACTATAGCCGATTACTTTTGCTTTGCATCGTGGTATTCATTTGGAATATCCTGCACCTCATTCTACGGGGAAAGAGCCGAGATCCCTTCACCGGGAGTGACCTCTTTAGTAAAGGTTTTCGTCACTATATTTTCTAAAAAGCTATCCGTTCCTTCAACGATATCAAGTTCATTACGTTAAAGGTTTTCGCCAGAAACCATTCGTAGCCCTCCATCATTTCAGTTAAATATTCGGTAGTATTCAAGCTATGTATTTTGACCTCACGCCAAGGCATAGTGTTTGGTAGTTGCCGGGTATTTATCTGTTGCATAGATAGATGCGTTGGTTTGGGACAGTCGTACTACTATTTTGGCCTACGTCAAGGGTATGTACGGGTGGGTTCAAATTAACCTGGACAATGATGGGTAGAACTTGACATGTGACTTATGATATTTTGACCTCACGCCAAGGTCATAAGAGCATGGGGTAGAAATCACATCGGGAGTTTCAAAAGAACTGAAACTTGCCAGATATGTGCATACCTTCTGGAGTGTGACACCGTGAGCGGATTCCGTCACGATATCATGCAATGATAGTTGGATCCCGATTCCCACTGATGAGTTGGTTTACTCCTCGGGTGACCCCGACTAATTCTTCTTTCAGGTTTGGAGGAGAATTTGAGGTACAGTGGGAGGATTCCAGATTAGATAAATTGGTAACCATTCTGATCTAGGATAGAGTGCATGCTGAGTGTTTCTTTTCTCTCTCTCTGGCAGCGACCATTGACCTGACCCTAGACTATGACTCAGTGACCAAGTTGACCGAACCTTCTTAACACTGGCTTTTGGATTGTCAGAGTTGCAGACCTCATTGCCACTCCTACTTTTACCCTTTTCTCCAGGACACCCCGTATTACTACGAACGTCCACTTCCATTGGACAAAACCATCGTATGGTTAGATACGAACTCGAAGGAATTCGAGGATGGTTTCCGGTTTTGGAGAAAACGGATAGGATTATTCAGTTGTCTTTTCCCTTTTACCTTTTCTCAAGTTGTGAGTACTCCTTGGTTTAGGAGATAGTACACCTATTATGCAAATTGGATAGTCTTCTTCCAAACCTTAGGCTGGTGCCGACCGGTAGGGAATGAAGAAAACCAATTAGCCTAAACGGTGTGCAGAAGGTATTAAGATTAAGACAAAGCAAGGGATTAATAAGAGGGCAAAGTAAATTGCGACTGATATTCACGACTAAACCAAGTATTTCTTCGCCAATCCTAAAATCACCTTTGTATTTCTCCAGGACACTCCGTATCACTACGAAGATCCACAGTTTATTGGATAATCCATCGTATGGTTATATACGAACTCGAAAGGAACTTGTTCCAGTTCGGGGATGGATTCTGGTCCAAGAGAAATTGGAATAAGGTTTATTCAGTTGTCTTTTATCTTCACCTTCTCTCGCATTGCGAGTGCTCCTAGGACTGGGACAGTACACCCATTATGCTTATTGGATAGTCTTCTTCCAAACCATAGGCTGGTGCCGAACGGTAGGGAAGGAAGAAAACCAATTGGCCTAAGGGGTGTGCAGAAGGTAACGACTAAAGACATATAAAGGGATTTAGAGAGGTGGCAAAGAATTATACGGTTATAGTTGTGAATCTGGATAATGGTAGAGGCATTACTAAGAATACCAGGATACCCCATCGAAACATTTCAATGTTTCAGTTCAACTGTGTACTGTTAAAAGAAAACTGATTTCCCGATTAGACACTTGCTCCAGGGTATGTATTTACCAGGTTTGATTATCACATCTGTATGGTTTTACAGATGATGAGTGGGAGTAAGTTATTGGGAATTGGGTGATCATCCTCATTATATCGGGATTCGTTGTAATCGGTGATATTTGAGGAGATCACCTGGGCTGTTTGCGGGTCGGCAAATATTTGGTTTTGAATATCCGCTGTTGTGCACCAATTTCAAATTGATATATTTGTACGTCTATTTTCATAGAGTGAGATATACCTTTTGATATTATGTCGATGACATTTACCTATATCAGTGGATGGTTAGGTAAGGAGCATTAAACAGCGGTGTAATTCTTCTTAACCATAAGTACAGTTTTCAACCTACGACACACAGTGAAAGAGTTAGACTCAGCGGACTTATACAGAGTATTGTATGTTGTCCAGTATCCATTAGGACAGAGGGGTTGGTCCTCATACTATATTCTGTTTACTTTTAACTTCTCTAGTTCTTAGACATGTGTTTCGTAGAAACACAGGGTCTAAGTTTTGAGGAGTTATAGGTATTTGAATAGAGTAGAGAACCAGGTGTAGCAAGTATCAGGATTCTTCAAGGTGATTGAAGATGTAGATACTTGTGTATGGTATTCAGTTGATAGTAATGATAAAGAGAAATTGCTTCTCTTTCAGGTTACTCATAATTGGAAGCATTCCTAAGTTGAGTAACGCTGATCGGCCTCTCTCCATTTAGTTGACATGCACTGGAGACAACTGCATGATTTGAATCTGGTTCAATTAAATCAGTGCCTCTGGTTCTATATTGGATATAGAACAGTTCATATCTTAACGATGTTAAGGTACGGGGAGTTGTCCGGCTTATGATTAAAACCAGACACTGGACAACTCAAGGCACGTTTCTGTAATGGCTGTTTGTGGGTTGACCCAGGCTATGACGAGGGTTGACTTTCTACCATAAGAAAGATCAATAGTGATATTGTTCTTAACTCGCCACAGTTTTAATAAAAATGGATTTTTTCAAAAACAGTAGTGGGAGTATGGTAGATTTGGAAGTGATTCCAGAACCGCAAACGATTACTGAAGATTTGATAAGGAACCTAAGGATTCAATCTGATTTGACATTCCATTGGCCACTCCGCAGATAAGGTGGGTAACTTCAGGCACCCGAGAGGTACTCCGGTAGCCTCAAGGACGGTGACAGGGAAGTTCTTGTTTACCCACACTTGCCATTATTGTTGTTCCAGGCTGCGAGACCCGGCAGGAGGATGAGTATAGCGTTGTTCTAAACTAGCTTTAGAAGTGCGCGTCTATATGACTCTGCCAGAGGGTTGTCGTAGTCAGTGGGAGCAGCGGAAGCATTGGTGGACATCAGGCTTATGTCTATTTATAGACTAAAGCAGATGTAGCGGAGATAGAACATCTATTTCTGATATGACAGCCATGGGTTTGACGTCATCAGAATAAGGGATGGATCTGTTGAGAAGGTAGTAGGGTGTGATGTCATGGTATTTGGATGACATACACAAAGTAGGAAGTGACATTCCTATACTACGATCGGTTATACTTTGGTCGTCACACGGTGGTTTCTCCACAAGGGACTTGGACATTATATCAGACATACTGGTTACTAGATCTATGGTTTTAGATCTAGATTTGGGTGGTTTCCCAATCAGGGTACTTAGACAGCATTCTATGAGTATTTAGAATGGTTGACTCCTGGCACGGTAGTATACCTGCAGGTGATGGAGTCACCCT
The DNA here is from genome assembly GCA_030015575.1 of Agapanthus africanus. Classification (NCBI taxonomy): domain Eukaryota; kingdom Viridiplantae; phylum Streptophyta; class Magnoliopsida; order Asparagales; family Amaryllidaceae; genus Agapanthus; species Agapanthus africanus. The sequence goes on along the minus strand of CM057341.1, from coordinate 315,484,212 downwards.
CTCTAAAGGTGTCTTATAGACTAAAGTAGAGAGGGATGTGCATGATTGACAGATCACTTGCTTAGGCAATTGAGTCAATCATGAGATGTCAAGTACCACACCAGATGTTGTTCTTGCACTAGATGCAATAAGTTGATATTGATCCAATCCTGGAAAAACAGTCGGAAGCAGTTTTTGAACATAAGTGAATGTTCTAGGGATATGATAACGGCTGCCTCCTTTAGGAGACGGTTATCACTCCAGGCTTCCAAGGTGACATGGACGACAAGGAGGTTGTCAGAGTTATAGTTTTCCTTCTGACGAGGGGCAGTATTCTGGACAGGTGATCCAAGGCAACACTGAGGGAGGCATGGCGCAGGATACTGATTAAGTTCAGTTGACGATACAGTCTAAGAAGTTTGGATTTGGAGTTCATTTATGAGCTCGGTCCCATCAGACATCCAGACACTCTAAGACAGGTATTGCTCATTTTGGGAGATGGCTTTCTCCGCGAACTTGAGATATAGAGAGACATAGAAAGAAACTTCAAGGCGGATCCACTCACTGAGGCTATTCCTCGAACTCAATAGTCTTCCAAACAGGCTTTGTGAGACTGACTAGTAGAGGAGTTGGGTGTTCGGTATCACACGGGCTGTGAGTATGCGACATCGCAATAATTAGCTTTGAGTGCAAGTGGGAGATTGTTGGAGATAGTGCCCTCAGAGTTAATTATTGGATCACAGGCACGTGATTGCAATGATTGAGGGAGGACCTATCCCGGTACGACAGTCTTACTCGAGATGATAGTTTGCTATCTGGTTTACCTTTATCATCGTGTACTGCTTTAGGTGACCTGACAGGTCACTATTGCACGTTGATAGAGCCCCTAGGATTCTTGCTTGACTGCCTGCAGTATGAGGGCGATCATATAAGTGAGAGCTGGAGTCTACAAGCACATCCTTAAAAGGTCCCTAGTCGTGGGAGTTTCGAGACAGGGCATCGATTCTCCGGAGTAGACTAGTGTATACAGTCGAGACCCCGACGAGGGGCGGTGGCCGGTCTCACAAGCCACTGGTGTCAGTTGGATCACCTAAGATGTATACAGGTGCTCATTGGGTTATGAGTACACCGGACAGGACTCGCCGGGAGCATGCTAGTTGGTCTTATACCTGACGTCAGATAGCAGTTCCCAGGTGACATGTGTACAGGTTAGTTCATCGACCTGGGGATCGTCATTTGTCTCGTGTGAGTTCCCACTGTACTTTGATTACTACCCTACCACGGCTCAAAGGAGTCGTGCAAACAGGTTTTAGTTGGGTACAGTCCCGAGCCACATGGAGGCAGTGAGCGGATCTTCGGGGGTTCGTCTCTCCCGGTATTGGGGGTGAGGTCGCGCTGTGTCTAGGAGAGCCATTACACGAAGTCCTTGGCCAAGGCAGGAGATTTACTGGTAGGTATTCCAGTAGTATCTCAGGGTGTTCTGGGCTACACTCCGACACGACTTGTACCGCTTTTGGGGGTCTGACTTTTACCCACCCCCTAGGCCCGACATGCGATACTCATAGACGAACGGACCGGACTGTACGGATATTGTCACTGACAGGCTCAGTAGGGTGTCAGGATGAGTTCGCTCATCAACTCCCTTTTAGTCAATAGCTGGTGGCCCGTTACGTATTGGCTTATACCTCTGACGTGCTGGTGGTTAAATTCACAGCCATAGTATTGACGAGTCTTTAGAGTCCACCACACTTCCAGTTACTCAGGCTTTCGGGCGAAACGCTGTAGAGGCCGTATGGAGATATGGCAGGGTCCGATCGGATACGTGCGGTATTGCACGGATCAGGATCGGACGGTTTGTACTAGAGGCCGTATGGATATATGGCAAGGTTCGATCGGATACGTGCGGTATTGCACGGATCCGGATCGAACGGATATTACTAGCCGGCTTTGGTTTAAGCCAGATCCTAGTATAGTACAGTGTAGATTTGTCTCTTTGCATTTGTATCCGGACGGAATACAGATGTGGGTGTGTATGCACAGTATCGGGGTTTTCCTGTAATTTATTACGGGACCAGTTTTCTGGAGTTGCCAGTTTGCATTCCGTTCCGGCCGGTTTTCCTTTGTTCTTTCCCGGCCGGACTTTTCCGATGGAGGGGGTTATTTGCAATTGTGCAAATAACATTTGTGGAAGGGGTTTCTTGCAATTGTATTGATTATGATAGCTTCTTTTGATTCCTTTTCCTTCTTTTCTTTTAATGCACCATTACTTGCATTAAATGAGATTAGAAAGGGTATGGATTGGATGTGAATGGAGTATGGTTGATGTTGTGGTCACCTCTTGCTTTATCCTACACTCACCTCCCTTCTTGTGTTTTTGGTTTTCCTCCACCATTCTCACACATATATTGGCCGGCCACTTCATGGAGGGTGCGGGTTGATTTCCTTTTTTTTAGTGTGGCAAAATTAAACATCTATCTCCTTTTAGCTTGCCACCAAAATTCCCAAGTTCATATCTTGTTGATTCCTCCATCAAGGCAACCACAAACCCCATTGAGACAAAGCGCATTCTACACTACATTCTACAGCACATCTTGGGCATGTCGACTTGCCAGCTTCATGCCCGAGTTGCCTCGGTATTGAGGTGGGAGCCCGTAAAAGATGCAGGCGATGTGGTGCCCTTCCGGCGAGGAGGCGACGACCGAAGTTTCCGCGAGGAGATCGGAGTGGAGATGAAGACCGGAGGACTCGGATCAGTCGGTATATCTCTTCCCATCTTGTTTTTAGCTAGAACTAGTTTAATGGTCCGATCCGGGTGTTTAGTGCGCGGTGGTGCCGGTTTGCAAAGTTCGCAAAATTAAGGTTTATCACCGTTTCCGCATTTGGCCGTCGGTTCGACGGCCGGGCCGCCGCCGTGCACTTACACTATGATAGTGTTGAATACTTTGCAGTTTCATTGATTGGTCTCCTGGCATCATTCATGTACTTCTCATACTTATCCGCACGCTGTCTTTGACCAAAAGGAATGTCTTCTTTAGTAAGATTACTATCACTGAGAGAAGCCTCTACCGCATCCTCTATTTCCTCTCCTGGAAGCAAGTTATTTTCTTCTTTTTGTTCCGCCGCATTATCATCATCTTCTTCTTCCTCGTGATATAACCAAATTGTATAAAATCTGGTAAAACCATGCTTAACGATGTGAAGCTTTACCAGTTCTATCTTCTACCAATACTTATTCCCATACCTTTCTCACAGACAAAGAATCTTCCCCAAGATTTCCTTATGATGTTCGCGTGCAAATCCGATGAAAGCATAAACTCCTGCGACGAACTTAGGGTTCATGCGTTGTTGCCAATCCACGTACATCCATTCCTTAAATCTGATGTACTCATGGACCATGTTGACTGTATAATATATAAATTGTAAGTTTCATAAATAGAGAAAGTAATGAAGTTATGAAATCAGTGCTTGAATCGGAGACCGTGGGGCTAGTTGATTTTTGATGGTGATTATATTGATAAATCTAAGAACTAGATGGTTATTGGCAAAGAAGATAATGGGAAGGAAATGTTTATCGTTGAAGAAGATAAATCATCGATTAACTAAGTTATGTTTGAATATACCCAAGTATGAGTTGTATCCTGTGTATGTGTGTTTCAATTTATGATTTCGCTTAGCTGTAGGATTGTTAGTATGTATATGCTTTGTGTATATATGTATGTGTTGTGTATTCATGTTGTATGTGTGTGTTTTGTCTGTCGGGGGTAAGTCTTCTATCTCATTAAGAATGTATAGAGCAGATACCCATTCGCTTATGCCTTCATCCGTTTCAAGAAAATTTAGGCAACACCTTCCTGCTATTCTCTGAGTATACTGCAATAGAACATAAAATCATTTCAATACCATGAATCAACATTGAAATAAACATCTAATCTATTTTTGTACATGGAGAAGCAGCGGAAAAGTACCAACGAAATAACTCAAAATGAATGAAAATAAAAGTGAATACAGATGTTTGCTTTATACATTCCTAATTTGTCCACACTAGAAAAATCTATCGGTTATCATACGATCGAATCTTCTCTTCACATAGACTACATGACGGTTTTAGCACCGAACGATATTATCTGATATTTAACAACTTTCGTATAGTTTTATGTCACGACGAATATCGAATATATGTTAACCGATAGACGGGGACTAAGGTGCGCTTTGATTTTTACATATTACTATCGATGATAATATAAAAATTTCATATTATCATCGAGTATCATATATACACTTAGTGTAAGATTTAACTTGAATTGGTTTTACCGTTTACGTTTCAATTTTACGGTTTTGAAGTTTTTAGTTTAGGGTAAAGTTTTTTATGTTTATGGTAAAGTTTTACGTTTATGTTATCATCGAGTATCATACACTTAGCTATTGTTTTTCAACTAAACTACTTTTAAATTTTTCCTAAGCAACCTATTTCTTCAATTTTACTAAATTACAATAAAATACCCTTAACTATTGTTGGTTTTTTCACTAAACTACCTTAACAAATTTAACTAAACGATTCATCTTGTTAAATTTACTAAATAACTATAAATTTCACTAAAATACCCTTAACTATTGTTGTTATTCACTAAACTGTCACTAAATTTTTTTAGTAAAAAACCATTACTGAATTTTATTTTTTACACTAAAATACCCTTAACAATTGTAGGCTTTTCACTAAAATACCCTAAACTATGGTTACTTTTCACTAAACTACCTTTAACAATTCACAAAAATGTTACTTTAACCTTAACACTTAAACCTATTTGATAATATGTTTAGCCCTAAAGCTAGTCATAACAATAACCCTTACCATTAACCCCTAATTAACCTTGATCATAACAATAACCTTAATTAATTCTAACCCTACCCCTAGTCCTAAACCTAACCTTAACCCTAACCCTAACCCCCTAATTAACACTAACCCTAATCATCCTAATTAACCCCTAAACCAGCCCCTAACCCTAAATTCAACAACATTACCAACAAAAACAACCATGTAATAAATTAATTCTTACAATTAAAGAAATCGAAATCAAAATTTATTAGAAAAATTAAAATTCAAAATAGAATAAATTAACTAACTTGTGGAGGAATCGACGGCTAGGAGGCGGTGGTGGAGTAATCGATGGGAGGTGGAGGCTTGCGACGAGGCGGTGGGGGAATCGACGGCTCCTGCTTGATGAGGTGTTCATACCAGAATATTGCATTTATTACCGCCCACTCTTATGCTCGTTTGTTTATAAGTAGGTGCTTTTAATCCGTGTTTGCTACATATTTACAGGCTACAGGTTCCTAGTCCAAAATAACACAAATGATACAAAATCTCCACTGTTATGCCAAAATACAGAACATCTGTTGCCAACAGATAAAGCTGGGTTTCGGTCATCCGTATCCGTCCAGTGCCGCGTACCAGTTCCAGAGACAAGATATATGACAGTGGTCATTCGTGTCTCGGACAAGCATAGAGCACGAGAGGGGCAACACAAGAATCAATGGGTGCGCGGAGCTCGAGGGAGAAAGGTTAAATCAATCAAAAGTGAAGCTATGATTGGACTGTGCAGATCTGAAGAAATTGTGAAGGCAATTTGCAATTTGGGACATGTATAACAACATAAGATAGCAAACAAGGAAGCCCAGAAAATACGAGACCCCAATTCTACAAAACCGCGGCGGAACCGCCGCCAAATGTGGGTTTTCGCGGCGGATCCGCCGCGGTTTAGTGTCATCATCTGACCAAATTTTAGGGGTAGTTGGGTCATTTCATTTAGGGCCAGAATGTTGCCCTAGGGTTTCAGCACGCAACCTATAAATAGCCTAGTTTTGTGCCAAGCCAAGGGTCTTCACCATGTCTTCTTTTCCCATCTCTTTTAGTGTAGTTTAGCTTAGCTTCTTCTTCTTCATGACTTCCTCCATTAAAATGTAGTGAGAGCATTGAGTGGATGATGAAATGAAGATGAGGGTTATTTTTCTTATCTTGTATTTTTATTTCATTGCATTGTAATTTAATTTCTAAGTGTAACTTTATTATTTATTGTTAACTAGTTGTTGTTATTTCTTCTCTTGTTCTCTTTTCTTTTCTTCTTTTATCCGTATTATCAAGCGATGATACTTGACGGAGTTTCTTGCTAAGGTGAGAACCCAAGAGTTAGCTTACACCATTTGTAAAACCGTATTTTCCTTTTCTTTCCTTTCTTCCTTCTTGTTTTGTTTTGTTTTCTTTTATAATGTGTGAATAATTTCCTTCTTGTTAAGGCTAAGGAAGGTGGTATGAGGGACGGAGAAATCCCTTATGCTTCTCTTCGCCAAACATCTTGAAACGAACCCCGACCAAACAAACGCAACCCCCTCACTTAGGCGCGCTATACGTGGATGTAGCCGTGACCTAAGTCGAGAAGTCCTTTAAGCGCACTATAACGTGACATGTAGTTGTGACTTATTTGGATACATGGTTGCGGGTGTTTGGCCGAGGGTTGGAAATAAGCGTATTTAGCGGATGGACAAGGGGCACTAGGAATGGATTTAGCGTTGGAAAGCTTGCTTAAACTCGCAAATCCCATTCCTATGTCCTCCTAATCCCCGCTACTTTCGATTATCCCAACATCGTCTTAAGAATGGCAAAAGATAAGTACAAGACTAATCCTAACTCTACTAACCAACCTTAACCTTAACAAGCTTACTTGAACATAAATACGAACACTTAGGATAGATTTGAACAAACATATACACATTCTTTATTGACTCGTCTAAAACTCGAACGGACATACAACCATCTTCCTGTGGATCGACCCGTGCTCAACCGGTTAACTGCATAGCGACACCATCCTGATTGCGGTTATAACTTTAGAACTTTGAAAATCCGACACGCTAAAAGCGTGCGATCAAATGGCGCCGTTGCTGGGGAGACGGTAACGTATTTTCTTTCTTGTTATTCGGGTTAATATTCTTTTTGTATATATATATATATATAAAAATCTTTTTGTTATTTTTGATAATTTTTGTGTGCAAGTGTGCAGGCTAATCTGGAGCAAGTACAGTAATCAAATCAAGAAACAGAGGTTTTTATTAGGGTGTACAGAGAAGGGCGCGTGTATTGACCTAAGGTTCAGGCGCCAGCTCATCAAGTTGACCGCGGAACCGCGGTCAAAGAGGGGATTCGGCGGCGGTTCCGCGGTCATATTGAGGCTTCTGAGCCCTAAATTTTTTCTGCCCTTTCTCTTTCCTCTAGTTCCCTCTCTGAATTCCACTATACTGTATTTTCTGCAGGTATCTTTGCACAGAATTGCTCCGCCGCAAAATAAATTTTTGTTGTTTTAGATTTTTGTTTGTTTACGCGCTTTGCATATATTAATATGGACTTTAAGGGGCTATAACACCAATTCAGATTGGGTGGGGATTTCATCACCTTTCCTAAGGCCCCACAAATCACTAATTGCATACGCATTAGCTTGAGCTAATAAAAAATATCTAGACCAAACCTATAAGGACTGTCGCGCTCAATTAGGACAAGTGAAGGTTGCGGGGAATCGGTCGTTTATCTAAACTTGACTTTGTGGTGCCTAGGCTAGACAAGTGAGGAGGTAATTTTAAAAGGCCCGTCTCACGGTGATTCATGAGCGGAACCCTCCTTACCTCACTTGTGCTTACCTGGCCACAATTGGCAGTGAAGAGGCGATTCGAGAGTTATCCTGCGACTTGTCGCTTGGAAGTCTAGGGGCGGTCTAGTTGGACTTTGAAGACCCTAGCTCTAGGTGTGTTTGTGCATATTGTGATTGTGATTATGCTTGTAAATTTTAGTCCCATAATTCCGTATTCTTTCAAACAAAAAATTTTCAAAACTCCAAAAACAAACATTTTTTTTTCTTTTAATAAAAATATAAAAAAATCCACATTCTTTTTCCCCTCCTTTTCTCTTCCTTCCTTTCTTTCTCTCTTCATATCATGGGTACTCCACCTAGAAAAACTCTTGCTGAACTTTGGTATCCACAACCAGACATCACTTCTTACGGTTCTTGCTTTGGTCGAATTTCGAACGACCCCTCCATGCCAAAAATTTCATTAAAAGATCGCATAGACGCGTCTAGGACAAACACTTGCCCTCCGCAATCCACTTTGTATCAACCTTTTCAATCTCCCCACCTGCTTATGTTGATACCCCTTTTGCAAGTCGTCCTTTGTCCATCGCTGAACATATTGAACAATCTTGTAGCCGATCTTTCACTCCTTTCACCACTTCAAATTCTTGGGATCAACAATTCTATTCACCTTCGTATCCAAATATTGATCCTACCCCTGTCCAGCCATTTAATTCCTATCAGTCCTACCCGACTTTTACACCTTCCCTAGACATTGCTTCTGAACCGTCATTTGGGAGTTTCCAGTACCAAAACAACTTTGAATTTTTTACTAAAACTTCTTCACAACCCATGTCTAGTCTGGAACAGTCATTGGAAGACTTTAGGGTAGCGTCGTACCAACAGATGATGGATTTGAATGCGTCCATGGCCACCCTCATACAACCTAGTGACCCGGTAGCTAGTTTTCAACTAGCTCCAAATTTTCCAATGTATGAAGAGGCGGTAGGACAGGTTGCGAATTTGAGTGGAGAGAGTGAGCTGTACCCCCTTCCGAATCAAGCCTACCCGTTTCAACTTGAATCCCACAACTCCGGTTTTGAATGTCTATCTAGTATTCCAAACGATTCATTGATTAAAGATAGAACAGATAATGAGTTGTGTGACTTTGTAGTGTTTGATTTGTCTGATTGTGAAGGGTCCCTTTTGAGTGAAACCACACCCAATCCTTTTGACCTCTACACCTCCATATTAGAACCATAATCGATTGAAATCCATGCTTTGATGAGGTGTTTGAGAATATAGATTTTCACTTGATTGAGGATATTGACGCTGGGAATATTTTGGATGATGAACTCGTAGATTTGGCTGAGTTTTTCTCTCCAATTCATCATCCCGAGTTATTAAATGTTTTTCCCGAACCCCATATACGTCTGGATTTTGAGGATAAATGCATGGATGTGTTGAATCTTGAGGAAAATTTTGAGGATATTTTTGAGGATGAACCAGTTTTGCTTGATAAGTCGGATTTTCCAATTCATCTTGTCCCTGTCATTGACTGTGTACACCCTCCTGAACCTTTACCTGATACCCTTCCTCAATCACTTCCCTCCATCCTTTCCATCGGCGTACCCATGGTTTCTCATGAATCATGAGGGATTTGACCCAATTTCTCGCCATATTGATAGATTAGTACAATCCATCTTTTCACATCGATCATTACAGATTGTACTAATTTATTCAATCCATTTCCACCCTCAAGTTCATATTCCACTTCTTTCACCCTTCCGTCATTCTTCTTCTCATATGCCAAGACTGTATCCCGCTTCTATCTCCATACGGTCTCGCGTATTCTCCATTTCTTACCTCTTCACATTCTTTCACCAACCAGCACGCTATCGCGATAAGATCTTTGAATGGTTGGTGCTCACTTTTGGCTTGTGTAAGGCCTTGTATAGCTTGATACTGTTCTCTTTTCACCCTTAATCCTGAATTTCAACGCTTAACAGTGGAAACACTGTTTCACTTAAGTTTGGGGGGAACCTTTTTGTATATATATTTTTGGTTTTCTTTTTTATTTTATTTTGTATAAAATTTTCTTTTGGAGAGCGCCGATAATTTTGACCCTCTTGGTGTAGCCTGACAGTGAGGGCACTGTCAGGTTTAAGTTTGGGAGTGTGCTCGGTAAGATTTCTTCCTTCGCATTCATTTGTATATTCTGCATTTGCATACCTTATTTAAAAACCCAAAAAAATCGAAAATTTTTACAAAAATATAAAAACTTTGTTGTCAAGTTAGCTAATAGGGTAACTTAGATTTTTATTCTGAAAGTTTAGTTGATATGTTAGAAATAACTAAATTCTAGGCTTAGGAATTGAAAATCCTAAAAATAACTCTCATTCTGTTTAAACTTGGTGATTATACGTCCTTACAGTTTTTTTGAGAAATAGGTAATCTTGAGTTCAGTTTTTGAGTTAAGTCAAGATGAAGGGAAAGTATTGACGCTTTACTGAAGAATAAGTCTGAAAAATAGTTTCTTTTCTTGAGTTCAAATTTAGAAAGTATATACCCTACAAACTGAATTTACACGTACCTTGAAACTTGGGATAGTAGAGGATACCTAGAAATACTCTTGCTTGAAAACCTTGTATGAAAGAAAAAACGGTATTTAAAGCTAAACACCAAAAGAGTATCGTTGAAAAATATATCCGGTCTTGAAAAAGAAAAAAAGAAAAAGAAAAAGAAAAAGAAAAAGAAAAAGAATAAGAAATAAAGTCAAGACCTGGAAACTGCTATTTACGCTTTAAGCTCACACATTCAGTAATTGGCCGTTAGTGCCTCAAGAAGCATTAATAGTCGCATGAAAGGTGTGTGAGAAAATCCGTCCGTCCTTAATGAAAAGAAGCAGTATTAGGTATTAGGACAAGGGTATTATAGCTTGAATTGAATTCTTGAGTGTAGGGGTGCAAATATACACACACGTACGGGTATACAATCGATATTTGGATAAAAGATAGAAATAAAAGATAAGACTTATATTTTCTGTAAAGTTGATAAAAATCCCTGATTTGAGACCACACGCTTTAGAAAGAAAACTCAGGAGATACCAACATCTTTCTAAACTTTTTTTGGAACGTATAGGATTTAAGGTTAAATAGATATGAGGTGTGAAACATAAGGGTTGGAAATTTCTAACTTAGGATGATAGAGTTTCTAACGTAAATATTGAACTGTAGGAGTAGAATCGATCTTAACTTATGACACTAGCATGACGGGATTTTGTGGGTGTAATCCACTGAAAACTCTCAGGAGACAACACTCCTCCTACTAGGGACACCTAGAGGTTTAACGGCTTGTTGCACGAGCTCAGTGCAATCGCGTTCCCTGCGAAAGTGAGATTAGGACTTTTTGTGAATAATTAGTTTTGCTCGGGACGAGCAAAAGTTAAGTTTGGGGATACGAGGCTGGGAAGGAGGAGGAGGGCTTCAACGGCGGAGGATTGGAGGAGAGGGATCGGCTACTGGTGGAGGGGGATCGGCCACTGGAGGATCGGAGGAGAGGGCTTTGAGGGAGGAGGAGGTCAGAGAAGGTGATAGAGACGGCGCTGGAGGTCGAAGGAGATGATTTAAGAGGAGGCGATAAGGTCGGAAGAGGCAACGATGGCGTTAGAGGTCGGAGGAGGCCACGAGAGCGCTGGAGCTCAAGGATGGGGCGGGGAAATTTTGGAGGGAAATAATTTTGGGGATTAAGGCGTACTGTGTGAATGGAGAGGGAAAAATTTTGGTTTTTATTTTTTCTAAATGCCCGACTTTTCCCTTGTGGAGACAACAGTAGGGTCTTCTCTTGCGGCACCGTATGGGTAACTACAGATGTTAAATTTTTACAAGTTGTTATGTATATATGCCTATATGGTGGGAACCGTAGGGGCAAATAAAAATTTCCCATACGGATTTTCCCATCCGTAGGGGCAACCCACCTTTGTACTAGTGTAAAAATATTATTTGTAAAGTTAATAATTAATTATTTGTTTTTTACTAATAAGTGCAAGGTGTAATACCCGTCTCATAGAACCATATTAATAAAAGTTGTTCAATACAGAATTATAACAACAACGTTACAAATCTCCAACCAAGCATGATCTGAATCCCTCGCTTCAAATCAACCTACCTTGCAAAACAAAAGTTTTTGAGGTAGATCACTACATTTCAAGGCCATAAGGGACAATATAACTTTAACAGGGGAAAAGAGGGATGAAAAAGATCAGCAACAAAACTTAAAATGCATCTTTCAAGGCATTTTAATCTAATTTAGCCTCAGGAAAAGGAAATTAGCCATTCATAACCTAAGAATGTGTGAAAGTGAGTATTTCAAACAAAACGGTAAAGCTAGGTTATACCCACAAAAGATCTCCCAGATCAACGAAAGAACTAGCCCAGTAAACAGAAAATAACCACCACCTCCTCATAGGACAGAATACACAAGCAAAGTTTATAACACCCAATCAACCAACATAAGGCATTATTACACCACAAAAATAAGAATAAATGAAGGGTAGTATCCAAAGGTTGTTTGGCCAACATAAAAGAGAAACCATAAACATCCTTAGCGGTTAGGGGAGAGGAAAAATAACACGGTGCCCAGAAGAGAAATATACATATGGTGTCATGAAATACATATTTTTTAAAAACCCAACCTTTTTCTAGCTCGACTATGGTGCATAGCCCAAACTTTTTCCAGTTTTATAGTAGATGGTGTCAACAATAGGACCCAACTTTTTTCCAGTATGTACCAAGTAAAGAAAAACTGCAAGACCCCCCTCCCCTTCATATCAAGAATGTAAGTTATATAAAAAACCCATAGAAAACATTAAGGATGCTCATCAAATCGAAAAGACATGGAGAGTATAGCCAAATTAGTTAAGAAAGTCAATCAGTCTATAAAAAAATGCTGGAAATAGAATCCATAAGGAGGAAGATGGTGAAAATCAATACTGGACAAGATTAACATGATCATGTGAGAGGAGAATAAGTTGTGTGTGTATACTGCTAAGAACTTCATGTTGAAGACAGAAGAAAGTAAGTCATTCACTAAGAGGCTCATGGACAATAAAAGAAGTCATCATCAGCATATTAAATATCAGGTTTGACAGTGAAATGAGTGTCATAAGTGTTGGATATATATGCCCTAGAGGCCTACATTGTGTAGCATGCTTGGGATATTATGTACATGACAGTCTTGCTTGATATGATAGTACGCTATTTGGTCTGTCTTTGTCTTAACGTATGATATATTTTACCTGGTATTTATATATATATATATGTTGAAAAAGCCCGTAGGGTGTTTGTCTGACTACCGGCGTTGTGATGGCAGTCATACTAGTGGGAGTTGGATAGTCAATAGGCACACCCTTAGATGTCCCTGGTCGCAGGAGTATCGAGATTAGGCATCGATACTCCGGAGTAGACTAGTGTATACATATCTAGACTCTGAGGAGGGGCGATGGACTGGTCCCGCAGCCATTGGTAGAGTGCATCTAAGATTGTATACAGATGCTCACTAGGTGTGAGTACACCGGACAGGACTCGCCGAGAACTGACTGGATGGTATTATACCTAACGTCATATAGCAGTTCTCAGGTGACATGTGTGCAGATAGTCCGTTGACTTAAGGTCGTCATTTGTCTCGTGTGAGTTCCCACTGTGCTTTGATTACTACCCTACCACGATTCAAAGGAGTCGTGCAAACAGGTTTTAGTTGGGCACAGTCCCGAGCCACGTGGAGGCAGTGAGCGACTGTTAGGAATTCGTCTCTCCCGGTATAGAGAGTTGATATCGCACGGCGATCGGTTGGTCATTACCATAAGTCCCTGGCCAGGGCTGATTAAGAATTACTGATAGATTGATCAGTAGATTCTCATAGTGATAGAGCCATACCGACATGACTTGTACGGTTATTAGGGGTCTGACGTCCACCACCTCCCTAGACTATACATGCGATACTCTTAGATGAACAGACCGGACTGCGCGGATATTGTCACGGACAGGCTCAGTAGGATTTCGGATGGGTTACCTCATCAGCTTTCTTATCGACAACTACCTGGGGACCATTACGTACAGCTAGTGCCGCTTGCGGTCTGTGGTTAAACCCACTGCCAGCGTAGTAGTTGAGTCTTTAGAGTCTCACACAGAAATTTCCCAAACCCAGAAGAAAAGATATAGAGGTCGTATGGTTTTACGACAAAGGTTCGGACGCATACGTGTTTAAACGCACGTATGACATTCGGACAGTTTTTACTAGCCGGGTTTGGTTTAAGCCAGATTCTAGTATCAGGTTATTGGATTTATACAGTCTAAAGTTTTTCCGTGTTTTCACGGATGAGAGGGGCGTTCTCGTAATTTTCCGAGAAGCTTCTAGAAGGATGTGACTTGGAGGGAGAGGTGGCATTGTTATTTAATGATTTAGTGACTCATTGTGAGTGATTCATCATGTCATTAATGCATTATTAGATGCTTAATGACTCACATAATGAATCACCCACATGCATTTATGAAACATGATGAATAATCTCATATTATTCATTTCTTTTAATTCATTATGTTTCATATATCAAGTGAGAAGCTATTTTATTATTATTATTATTATTATCATTATCATCTTCTCACTCTCTCTCTTCAAGTTCTCTCTCCTTCACCAAACCCTAATCCTACCCCTCATGAGTTGAGAACAAGAATTAGGAAAGACTAATTACTCCATAACCTATCTCTACATCACCTTAGCTACTCTAATTAGCAACTAGAGAAACTAAGTAACCTCAAGTTTAGAGGTTATAGCTTGGATTAGGGTTCTCGGGTGGATCGTCTATCACGGAAGGAAGCCAAGGAGGACGTGGAGATCCAAAGAGGCCATAGAGATCGTAAAGACGAAGGACTAGAATCGTTTGGTATAATCTTTTAACATAGTAGCTTAGAACTCTATGCTTATTGTTAAGTATTGTTTAGAAACGATCTTCGGTTAGTTGATGTTCGCCTTTTAAACATGATTGTTTTTCAAATTTCCGCCTCCCCGCAACTCGTGGGGTGTTGCACATCGACTTACAGTGGTATCAGAGCCTCACTAAACAATAATTAACACACTTGCAAAATTGTATGAATTTCGAACGGAAAAACAAACCGGAAAAACCCCGATATCTTGTAGTTTCTGTCGAATTTTAAATGAGGTCCAAAATTTTTTCAGGGACCTCCAGAATGACCAGCATGATAATATAAGAACACACAAGAAAAATGGTCTCTTGAATCGGACAAAGCGCCGTGGAACCGCGGCCGATCCCACCGATCGCCGTGGTTCCACCGCCGAGTTGGGGCCGATTCAGCCCATTTTTCTTCTGTGCCTTCTTTGTGATATTTGGGATTTTCTGGTATTTTTTAATTTTTGCTGAGCTTTCAGATTTACAGAGAAGTATTGGAGCAAAATTAAAAGTGTTTAATCGATCGAAATTATACGGTGTTTGCATGTTTGATTATATCTGTGAAATGTTTTATGTGTTTGTAAACCTCCCCTAACTTCTAGTATGTCGGTTGGCAGGGGGTTGCACATATCTGTGATGTTATATATAACTGTTTGTGTATATAAACTGTATTGGACTGTTGTGGTGATTAGCCGGGTTTTGTGATGGGTTATTGTATTAATTCATTCAATGTAATTGTAATAAATTGTAATATTATTTTGCGGGGCACATCCAGGTTGCGGTTGTAGCCACTGTTGTATTATTCTTTTACTGTTTTTTGCTCCTAGGATAGACCCAAGATGGGGTACACAAACTACCGGGTATTTTGAAGTGTTGAGGTAGACCGCTTCACTTCTGATACTTGTCGGGTAGTTTTCCATACCCGTAGGGGTCTGGGGTGGGGTAAAATGGCTATTCATCATAACTGTGTAATCCGTCTTTCATTGCAGGCTCAAAAGAAATGCGGATTGCTTGCAAATCCAATATTGTTTATCTGTGATCTGGAATGCCTATTATTGCGTCTGAAGAATGTACAATATCTATATATGATAGCTATTTAGACGTCACTTATGTTTTACACCCGCGTTAGCTTAGCCCCCGCTCTGTCGTTAGTTAAGTAACCTAACGGGTGATGACGGGACCCCGTGGCGAATGCGGATGGCATAAGAGGACGTTGTATTTTCGTTGTTATCTGTAATGATAGGTTAATGATGGGATGCATTATTATTAATGCAAAGAAAATAAAACCTAAACCGAATCGTTGGAACAATTTCTAAAAACCACTCGGTTTTCTTGAAAAAGCAAATTTTAAATGCAGAGCTTAAACCACTCCTTTTAAATAAAAGCTATCTCTGTTCCTTCGATCATATCAAGTTCATTACATTAACGGTTTTTTGCTAAAAACCAGCCGTAACCCTCCGTCGTTTCAGATAGACATCACATCGTATTCATGCTATGCTTGTTGGCCTACGTCAAGGCATAGTGTATAGTAGCAGTGTGTGTGCCTATTTGTTGCATAGATAGATGCATTAGTTTAATATAGACGTACACCTTGTTGGCCTACGTCAAGGGCTTGTACGATGTATTTAAATTGATCAGGACAACGACGGGTAGAACTTGACTTGCGTCTTATGACTTGTTGGCCTACGTCAAGGTCTATAAGAGCTTGGGGTAAAAATCACATCGGGAGTTTCAAATATAAAGGAAACTTGCAGATTTAGCTTACCTTCTGGAGTGTGGTGACTAGAGTGGCTTCCATGTAGGGCATAATGCAATGATAGTTGGATTCCGATCCTACTGATGAGTAGGATTACTCTCAGGAATTTCTCTCACTTAACAATCAATGCTATAAACCAAGTAGGTTCCTAGAAAGGTGTTAGAGGGGCTACGCCTCCAAGGAAAAGAGGTTCATTAATTAAGGAACTTCGCGGAAGCGTTGGAAAACCTCCCTCGAAGTACCAACACCAGCCTGGTTGAAAGGTTAAGCAAGAATTGTGACGTGTGATTAAATCCTGACTAGTTCTTCTTTTAGGTTTTGAAGAAGGATTTGAGGAAACAGTGGAAGCCATCCTGTTTAGATAAATTAATAAACCAATCTAAACTTGCAAGAGCATATGCTGAGTGTTTTCTTTTCTCTCTCTCTGGCAGCTACCATGACTGGATTAAAACTATTACTCGAAAAAAATATACTGACCGGGCAGAACTATAAAGATTGGCTAAGAAACGTCAATATTGCGCTGACTTATGACAAAGTAGCATATGTTACCACCGCTGTTCCTCCCCTTATCCCTGGACCAGATTCCTCAGTTATGGACAGGGAAGTCCGCAAAAGCTGGGATCTAGATTGTGAGCGAGCTAAGTGTATCGTGCTGGCGTTCATGAACAATGAACTCCAGAAACAGCACGAGAGTATGGATATTGTATCCATCTTTCTCCATGTCAAAGAGTTGTATGGAGAGCACTCACGTATCGCGAGGTACGAAACCTCAAGGAAACTCTTCCAGATGAGGTTAGCTCCAGGATCGCCTGTAGGAGAGCACGTCCTCAAAATGATCATCCTCATTGAGGAACTCGCAAACCTGGGATGCGTGCTAGAGAACGATTTGTATATCGACTTGATTTTGCAGTCCCTTCCCCACACCTTCTCTCAGTTCGTGCTGAACTTCAACATGCACGAAATGGAAGCGGATCTTCCAAAGCTCCTCAATATGTTGAGAGTAGCAGAGACCTCCTTGAAAAAGGAGAAGACCCCCGTTCTGTATGTTGGCCAATCATCTTCTTCTAAATCTAAAGTGAAAGCTAAAGGGAAGAAGAAGATGAAAGCCACCAAACCGAAAGGTGAGGTCAAGAAGGTGCAGGGAACGAACAAGGCAGGAAGGGTGAAGACAGAAAAGAATGAGTGCTTCTATTGTCACAAGCAAGGGCACTGGAAGAAGGATTGTCAGGCCTTCAAAGCCAAGGACATGAAGCAAGTAGTTGCTTCAACTTCAGGTGCGTTTGTAATCGAAAATTGTCTTTCAGTTAACTCTACATCATGGGTACTTGATACCGGTTCTGGTTCTCACATCTGTAATTCATTGCAGGATCTGAGAAATAGTAGAGTGCTGGGGACAGGTGATATGACTCTCCGGATGGGCAATGGAATGCATGTAGATGCAATTGCAATAGGGGAATATCACCTAGGGTTGACTAGTGGACACATTTTGGTGTTGTACAGCTGTTTTTGTATTCCCAGTATGTTGTGTAATATTATATCAGTATCTTTGTTATCGAATGAAGGATATAGTTTTGCGCTTGAAAGAAATGTTATGAACATTCACCTGAATCAAGAACTGATTGGGTATGGCACACTGGAAAACGACATATACATACTTAATCAACCTCAAATTTTCTATATTCAAAACACGCGTAAAAGAAAGGCTCCAGATTCGAATCAAGCCTTCCTATGGTATTGTAGACTTGGTCATATAAATGAAACAAGGTTGACTAAGTTATATAAAGATGGACATTTAGATCCGTTTGAATATTCATCATATGCAACTTGTCAATCATGTATCAAAGGAAAAATGACCAAATCTCCGTTCACCGGACACGGAGAAAGAGCCACTGAACTCTTGGGACTAGTACACAGTGATGTATGTGGTCCGATGTCTATACATGCACGAAGTGGTCACTCCTACTTCATCTCTTTTACTGATGACTTCTCTAGGTATGGACATGTGTTCTTAATGAAGCATAAATCCGAGGCTTTTGAGAAGTTTAAGGAGTATAAAAATGAAGTAGAGAAACAAACTGGTAAAAGCATCAAGACACGTCGATCTGATCGAGGTGGAGAATACTTAAGTACCAGTTTCCTTGAATACTTAAAAGAGAATGGAATTCTCTCTCAGCTTACTCCACCTTATACACCTCAGCATAATGGTGTATCAGAAAGGAGGAATCGCACGCTATTAGATATGGTGCGTTCAATGATGAGTAGTGCTGAGTTGCCACTTTCCTTCTGGGGATTTGCTCTAGAATCAGCCGCATACCTATTGAATAGAGTTCTAACTAAGTCTGTACCTACCACTCCATATGAAATGTGGTGTGGGAAGAGACCATATCTCATGTATATCAAGATATGGGGGTGTCAAGCTCGAGGCACGATCGGTTTTATGCAAATTTGTAGGATATCCCAAGCATTCAAGGGGGTACATGGTCTACCACACTGAAGAACAAAAGGTGTTTGTCGCTCGTCACATTGTCTTCTTAGAAAGCGAATTTCTTACAAAAGAAATTAGTGGGAGCACGGTAGAACTGGAAGAAATTCCAGAACCTTAAACTGCTACCGAAGACTTAGAAGAATCTCAGATTTCAATAGAACATGACGAACCAACACCACTCCGCAGATCTAATAGGCTTTCTCATCCTCCTGAAAAATACTATGGTTTTCTTCTTGATGGGGATCGAGAGGATTGCATCATCGATGATGATGAGCCTACTAGTTTTCAGCAGGCTATTACGAGTAGTGACTCGATGAAATGGCTGGATGCTATGAGATCCGAAATGGAATCCATGTACACCAATAAAGTATGGACTTTAGAAGTTGCTCCTCCTGGAGTAAAACCAGTTGGATGCAAATGGATCTTCAAAAAGAAGATTGGTGCATTTGGACAAGTGGAAACTTACAAAGCTAGACTCGTAGCAAAAGGTTTTCGTCAAAGACCAGGATTGGACCATGATGAAACTTTTTCACCTGTAGCTATGCTTAAATCCATTCGAATCCTGCTTGCGATTGCTGCCTTCCATGACTATGAAATCTGGCAGATGGACGTAAAAACAGCTTTTCTAAATGGACATTTAGAAGAGAGTGTTTACATGGATCAATCAGAAGGTTTCTTAGACAGTGGGAGCAGCGGAAGAGTCAGCAAGTTGCTTAAATCCATTTATGGATTAAAGCAAGCATCGCGGAGTTAGAATATCTGCTTTGATGAGACAGTCAAAGAATTTGACTTTATCAAAAATGTAGATGAACCATGTATTTATAGGAAGATTGTAGAAAGAGCAGTAGTCTTTCTCGTTTTATACGTCGACGACATACTACTGATAGAGAATGATATCCCTATGCTACAATCAGTAAAGCTCTTTTTGTTACAGAAATTCTCTATGAAAGACTTGGGAGATGCATCATACATTCTGAGCATTAAGATCCATCGTGATAGATCTAATAGAATGTTGGGACTTTCACAGTCCAGGTATATTGACACCATACTAAAGAGATTTAGTATGAAAGATTCCAAGCACGGCAATATGCCCGCTTGTCACGGAATCACCCTCTCCAAAGAGATGTCTCCTAAGAATGATGAAGAGAGGGCTCGCATGGGCATTATACCCTACGCTTCGGCGGTAGGATCAATAATGTATGCGATGTTATGTACCAGACCGGATGTAGCTTATGCACTTAGTGTGGTAAGCAGGTATCAGTCTGACCTAGGTGAGAAACATTGGATAGCGGTGAAGAACATTCTCAAGTACCTGAGAAGGACTAAGGAGATGTTCTTGATTTACGGTAATGGGGACCTCCAGGTAGAGGCTTTTACTGACTCCGGCTTCCAAAGTGACAAAGATGATTCTAAATCCATTTCGGGTTTTGTGTTTACCCTCAATGGAGGGGCGGTATGTTGGAGGAGTTCCAAACAGGATACTGTCGCAGACTCAACTATGGAGGCTGAGTATATAGCTGCTAGTGAAGCCGCAAAAGAGGCCGTCTAGATGAGGAAGTTCATTTCTGAACTTTAGGTGGTTCCGTCCATTGCCAATCCAATATCTTTGTATTGCGATAATAATGGCGCTGTAGCTTTAGTGAAGGAACCAAGGTCCCATCAGAAATCCAGGCATATCTTAAGGCGGTTTCACCTGATCAGGGAGATCGTGGATCGTCGGGAGATCGAGATACGAAGAGTGGACACAAAAGACAACACGGCAGATCCATTCACCAAGGCCATTCCTCAAGTACAGTTCGAGAGGCTATTTGAGATGTTGGGCATGCGGTACGCCAGCAACTGGATCTGGTAGAGACAGTGGGTACTCATTGCACCAATTATAGGCCTTAGTGCAAGTGGGAGATTGTTGGATATATATGCCCTAGAGGCCTACATTGTATAGGATGCTTGGGATATGTATGTACATGACAGTCTTGCTTGATATGATAGTACGCTATTTGGTTTTTCTTTGTCTTAACGTATGATATATTTTACTTGGTATTTATATATATATGTTGATAAAGCCCATAGGGTGTTTGTCTGATTACCGGCGTTGTGATGGCAGTCATACTAGTGGGAGCTGGATAGTCAATAGGCACACCCTTGGATGTCCCTGGTCGCAGGAGTATCGAGATTGGGCATCGATACTCCGGAGTAGACTAGTGTATACATATCTAGACCCTGAGGAGGGGCGATGGACTGGTCCCGCAGCCATTGGTGGAGTGCACCTAAGATTGTATACAGATGCTCACTGGGTGTGAGTACACCGGACAGGACTCGCCGAGAACTGACTGGATGGTATTATACCTAACGTCAGATAGCAGTTCTCAGGTGACATGTATGCAGATAGTACGTTGACTTAAGGTCGTCATTTGTTTCGTGTGAGTTCCCACTGTGCTTTGATTACTACCCTACCACGATTCAAAGGAGTCGTGCAAACAGGTTTTAGTTGGGCACAGTCCCGAGCCACGTGGAGGCAGTGAGCGACTGTTAGGGATTCTTCTCTCCCGGTATAGGGAGTTGATATCGCACGGTGATCGGTTGGTCATTACCATAAGTCCCTGGCCAGGGCTGATTGAGAATTACTGATAGATTGATCAGTAGATTCTTATGGTGATAGAGCCATACCGACACGACTTGTACGGTTATTAGTGGTCTGACGTCTACCACCTCCCTAGACCATACATGCGATACTCTTAAATGAACAGACCGGACTGCGTGGATATTGTCACGGACAGGCTCAGTAGGATTTCGGATGGGTTACCTCATCGGCTTTCTTATCGACAACTACCTGGGGACCGTTACGTACAGCTAGTGCCGCTTGCGGTCTGTGGTTAAACCAACTGCCAGCATAGTACTTGAGTCTTTAGAGTCCCACACAGAGATTTCCCAAACCCAGGCGAAAAGATATAGAGGTCGTATGGTTTTACGACAAAGGTTCGGACGCATACGTGTTTAAACGCACGTATGACATTCGGACAGTTTTTACTAGCCGGCTTTGGTTTAAGCCAGATTCTAGTATCAGGTTATTGGATTTATATAGTCTAAAGTTTTTCCGTGTTTTCACGGATTAGAGGGGCGTTCTCGTAATTTTCCGAGAAGCTTCTAGAAGGATGTGACTTGGAGGGAGAGGTGGCATTGTCATTTAATGATTTAGTGACTCATTGTGAGTGATTCATCATGTCATTAATGCATTATTAAATGCTTAATGACTCACATAATGAATCACCCACTTGCATTTATGAAACATGATGAATAATCTCATATTATTCATTTCTTTTAATTCATTATGTTTCATATATCAAGTGAGAAACTATTTCATTATTATTATTATTATCATTATCATCTTCTCACTCTCTCTCTTCAAGTTCTCTCTCCTTCACCAAACCCTAATCCTACCCCTTATGAGTTGAGAACAAGGATTAGGAAAGACTAATTACTCCATAACCTATCTCTACATCACCTTAGCTACTCTAATTAGGAACTAGAGAAACTAAGTAACCTCAAGTTTAGAGGTTATAGCTTGGATTAGGGTTCTCGGGTGGATCGTCTATCACGGAAGGAAGCCAAGGAGGACGTGGAGATCCAAAGAGGCCATAGAGATCGTAAAGACGAAGGACTAGAATCGTTTGGTATAATCTTTTAACATAGTAGCTTAGAACTCTATGCTTATTGTTAAGTATTGTTTAGAAACGATCTTCGGTTAGTTGATGTTCGCCTTTTAAACATGATTGTTTTTCAAATTTCCGCCTCCCCGCAACTCGTGGGGAGTTGCACATCGACTTACAATAAGCATTCAGCAAAAAGGGAGAGGAATCTCCAATAAAGAGACTCCTAACAGTAGGAAAAATATTGCTGCTGAAGATATCAGTATATACTTTGAGGTTGGCAACCCTAAACCAAGTTAAGAAATGGTAAATAGTAGTATTGATAACCTGGGAAGGGGTACTACTGTGATCATTAAAAAAATTCTTGTTTCATGCCTTCCATAAGGTCCAGCAGATAGAATACAAGGGAGTAATCCACAAGTGATTGTCGTGATTCTTAATAAACCTAGCTTTCCAATCAGATAAAGCATAAGGAAGTAGGTCTAACATATATATATGTAAAGCACAAAGAATGATGTTCCAAACTTGCTTGGCAATGATGGAGTCAAAAAAGATGTGATCTGAAGTCTCAATTATACAATCACTCATACAAGAAGCTGCATTACCAAACCATCCCCTAATAATTAAGTTCTCTTTAGAAAGAACTTTATCCTTTGAAAGAAGCCAGATAAAAATTTTAACTTTTAAAGGAACATATATTTTCCAAATGATTTTGTAAAATTTAAACTTATTATTAGAGGAGTTCAAAATATGGTAAGCAGACTTGACAGAATAATTGCCATGATTAGTATATTTCCAAGTAAAATAATCACAAATGTCATTATTAGGACAAAGATGAGATAAGTGAGTAAGGAGTTTCAATAGCTCACCCTTATTTGTAGCAGACAAGACTTTTTTGAAAGCGGGTTTCCAAATCTATGCCTTATTCATGTAGTAGCCCTGTGAAGGGATTGTTGCTTCCTTATTCCAAGCTAGGTTGTGTAAGTCAAGAAAAGCATCAGAAAATAGAATGTTAGCCCAATTATCGGTCCAAAACTTAATGTCATTACTATTACCGACCTTCTTGTAATATTTTGAAAATTATAAATATTATTTTATAATTTAAATATAGATATTACGGATTTTTACGAAATAATACCGAGAATGGATTTTTGGGCTTTCGTAAATTGATATCCGTATGTATATTTATTTTGGGAAAAATAAAAATATGAGATATTTTAAAAAATGATAAGTATTTTCTTATGAAAATGATATGGGATTTTGGTGATTGGTGTATGGTTTATTTTGTGTGTGAGAGAGAGGAATATGTTAACTTGTATATACCCTCACTTGTATCCTAAACATATACCCTCATATATATTATGCCACACTTTCTCTCTTCCTCTCATAATTTCTACCTCATTCTCTCGCCTCACAAATATCTCCTCTCTCAAAATATCCTAACTCCCTCACTTTTCTCACCCAAAACCCTAGCAACCCCTCCACTAAAACCCATGGATCTTGCAAATTTCTTTACCTAGATCCCTCAATACTTCAAATAGAGCCTCCTCACCCTCTCAAACTCCATGGATGCTTCATCACAAGCTAGGATCTCCTCTACCTTCCACCCAATTTGGTAAAAATCCCTCTTTTCACCAAGTTTTGTTGTTTTAAAGTGTATGGCTTTGTAAAAGTGAACTTTTTATTTTAAAATTGGGATTTTGTAAGGTTATGAATTGTGATGGTTATAGTAGTGGTTGGCTTAGTATTTACACTTTGTTTTGGGCATTGGTGGTATTTTGATGCATGGGTTGTTAATTATAAAGTGTTTAAATTTTAGAAACTAGGATTTCATTGAGTTTTTAGTGTCTAAATAAAATATGGAGTTCACTAGGTACTCTGAAAAATAAAATAGCTATATTTTTTAGATGCTTGGACCAACATGAGACTACCCCCGAAGCATGAGACCCCTTGCCCATGCCCAGGCTGCCGGTTTAATTCTATTGGCCGCAAATAGTGGCCAGACCTTCAAGTTTGGGTTTGAGTTTTGTTCTTTAGCACATACACTTGATAATAAAGCCCCTGGTATACCTCTTTTTGTCCTAGATTTATTGTGTCAAAACCTAGAAACATTTTGGTTGGTTTTAGATGATGTTTTACATGTTTTAAACTTGGTTTTTGGATTTTTATGTCATGACTTGGCTGTTCGAAGTTCGTACATCGATGCTGGAGGTATTTTGTTGTATTTTAGCATGTGTTGGCTATAGGTTCTAATCTATGTGCACTTCGCTTGTTGTGTCATTTTCATTGTGGATATTTATATGGTTTTGTTATGGTTTTCATTATAGGTATGATCGAGGGGACTCTGAGACAACAAGGATGGACAAGATGGTCTTAGGTTTTGACAAGCTCGAGACGTCGGTGAGTAGATTTATATCTACAGGGGAAGCCAGGTGAATGACGTATAGCACCCCCGAAACCAAACTAAGTAGAACACATACTATATTATGCACTCCTAGGTTATATTAATATGATTTGTATATTTAGACTATAACTAGGTAGTTAGTCTATGTTCATAACTAGTAGGTTATATATATATATATATATGTGTGTGTGTGTGTGTGTGTGTGTATGTATGTATGTATGTGTATACACATTGTCACGCCCCGCTTCCCAGTGTACGGCGAAGGGGACGCGACGAGGTCCGCTACGTATATACTTAGAAGTACATACGCTAAACGTATCTAAGCAATATAAAAGTAAATCACAAGAGACAAGAGATATAAAAATAACAGTAACTTTATTAATAACGTTCTTTTGTACAATGCATGAAAAGTAAATACAACTGAAATGAAAAGCGATGCCTAAACAGTGGCATAACAGGAAATGAAAACACTGAATAGAACAAGGTACAATATCTAGAGCTCGGGGTCTTCGTGAAACTGCTCCAAGTCTTCACCGGTGGGCTCGATCTCTGCTGGGTCCAAAACACCCGACGACATTCAAAGAAGAAAGAAATAGAATGTCGTCAGTGAACATGTCGCTCGATAAGTCCCAAAGATAAGGGAGAAATAGACAGAAAGTAATAGAGAGAGCTTTTAATGTTGTATTATAATATTGTAATATTGTATTAACGCTGTTGTTTGTAGCCTGGTACAGAAGATGCGAGTGTATACGAGGGGAGTCCCACTTACACCGGGGACTTTGGTAACCTGTAGTACAAGGCTCCGTCGATAATACCACGGAACAACGGCATGGATGTAATTACGTCTTAAGTGACCACCTCGTGCCACCTTTAACATATTCCGTACCAGTCTACCCCTTAAACCCCGTAGTATTATGATTGTATTGTATAAGTTGGATGACTGACCAAAACCATGATATCAGTAAACAGATTGTAACTGCATAATCAGGTAAATGGAATAACGGAATAATGGATGCATATCCATGGTTTGATTCAGTCAAGTTGTATAGATTGTTAACTGGATTCTGGGATTCATGTGTTCATATTGAGTTGGAATATTAAAAAATGTAGATTGACTTGAATCATATTCAAGTCAGAAATAATCAGACTCAAACCCGAGTCAGACCAAAAGAAATGTAAGTCGACGTTCGATAATTGTTAGGGTCCTTATTATAATTTATAAAACTTGAGGGGGTTTTATGTAAAAATACTTTTGTATAGTTTTCAAGATACACCCCAAGTATTTATTATTCGTATTTATAGTTATAATGAGTGTGATTTTATTTTGTCTTATTTCTAGTGAAAATATCCTAATTACATAAATAAAGCTATTAATTTGTAATATTGATTTATTTGAAATTCATGGTATTTTAATGTAACTTTTAATCTTGTAATTTTTAGGAAAAGGTGGAAACTTTATCTTATAATAAAATAAGTGTTTAAATGATAAATATACATATGTTTATACAAGAATAATTTTTACTAAATATTTTATTTTCTAAAAATCTCATTTTTCTTAAATATCGTATTTTAAACCTTTCGAGACCGAATGCTCCTTGCGGAGGTCTGAATCTCGCACTACTAAGCCCGAGGGTGCACGATAAACCGTACTAACCTTAACGAGTTCCCCAAAGGTGGGTTATAGTGGCGCTTTGCAAAGATTTAATAAATACTAATCATTTAGAAAACGGTTTTATAAAGATAAGGTATTTATTTGTAAAAGGGTGTAAATTTCCGTATTTTAGATTCTAGGGTTTCCTAAGCTAACTAACCTATTTCTAAATGGTCTAAAAGATAAATTATAGAAGCCTCAAATCGTCTCTTCACCGCCAATTGCGGCCAGGTAAGTGCCAGGTGAGTGGGAGGCTCTCCACTACAAGTAGTGGTCCTAATTAAGTAACCACTCGCCTTAGTCACACTTGTCGAGACACCACAAAATCAGGTTTAGACAAATGATCGATGTCCACGACATATCGTATTTTCCTTTTAAAAGATATTGTTTTAAAATTGTTTAAAACTTAGAACTTTTAGAAAAGGTTTTAATAAGAAAATGCTATTTTAATGTAAAATCTTGTTTTATCTTATTCTAAGTTTTCAAGGTAGCGTGTTATGATTGCATATGAGTGTGTGTGGAGGTAGGTCATTACCTCGTGATCTATTTTAAGGTATAGCAATATTAAAGGGTTAAAAGTGATAAACTAAACATGGTGGTATTAAAGTGAAAGAATACGATATATTAAAAAGGCTATCATTTCATGTGTGAAAACTTGTTCAAATTAATTTTTAAGTGATTAGTAGTCAACATAATATATTTAAGTATTATGGAATTAGTGATAAGTGAGTTTTGATAGAAAACCGAATTGGAAATCAGTTTGTTCCGATTTTCGTCGGGTTTGAAAAGTCGTATTTTTATGAAAGAATAGAAAGGTAGAAATGTGGGACTTACGGGTTTGGACAACGCTAGAGAGTGAGAGGGAGGTAGAGGGTTTGCCGGTGCGTCGAATTGTCGTTGAGAGGTCCTAGCACGATCGCCGGGATTCCGCCGTCGATTTCGTCAGCGCTTCGCCTTTTGCTCGTTTTCTAGCGTACCAAGTTCTCTTGAAATTTTTAGAGAGTAGACTTAGGAATTTAGGATGAGAGGGTAGAGGGTAGGAGTGTTTATATAGGGTTAGGCTAGGGTTAGGGTTTTTAATAAAAAATATAAAAATATACAAAATCATTAAAAATTCATTAAACATAGCAGTAAAAGGGATTTATTGGGCAATTTAAAACCGATCCAGGTATAATAAGTGTGCAAGAGGGTTGACCAAGTCAAGGAGAATCTTTTCTCTGTTGGTGACTCGGCCGTTCGGCCAAGTCAGGCCGGCGGCGCCGGACCGAGTCAGCCGAGTCGCCGGCCGGCGACGCCGAGTCGGGCCGAGTCACACCACCAGAGGCCGGGGAAACTTCGGGGGTACAATTTGGTATATTTACTTTTTGTTGTACAGTACATATTTTGGGAGTTATGACCTTTTGACCGTTGACTTCCAAAAGAAATTAAAACAAAATAAATACAAAAATAATGTGGGGCATAAGATTTGAACTATGGTGGCTTGGTTCAGCAGTGCAAGGTGTTACTAATGAGCTACAAGCTCCTTCTTGTAATTATTGTGGGAAAATAACTACTTAAAGTGGTAGCATCAACACTAAATACCCCAAGTATTACTTTAATTTTAAAACAATTTTATATACACTAAAAATGGAGTTATTTAAAAACAAAATAATTACTTATATATATATATATATTGTGCTCAGGTTAAAATACTCTTTTATGGATTTTGAAAAAAAATTTGTATAGAAAAGTGTATAGGAAAATTAGGGTTGTTATATTCTACCCTTCTTATAAAAATTTCGTCCTCGAAATTTGTAAAAGGAAAGTGTAACAAATCCAAGAAAAGTTTGGTGCTAGTGTACTGACAGGGTTTTGTGTGAAGGAATGAAAGAATGCGAAGGTTTTGGTAAAATTGTAAAAGAGCTTAGGGAATTTTGTGTTAGGATAGATTCAAAGTATATGATTTAAGGAATATGAAATGATGGGATTCAAGGAACATGATTTTAAAGAATGTTTTAGTTGCTGGTTCTTGTGTTTTATATTGATTAGGGTTCTATACAGCTCTGACCTGCATGGGCCACCAACAAAACCTGTCACGCCCCGCTTCCCAGTGTACGGCGAAGGGGACGCGACGAGGTCCGCTACGTATATACTTAGAAATACATACGCTAAGCGTATCTATGCAATATAAAAGTAAATCACAAGAGACAAGAGATATAAAAATAACAGCAACTTTATTAATAATGTTCATTTGTACAATGCATGAAAAGTAAATACAACTGAAATGAAAAGCGATGCCTAAATAGTGGCATAACAGGAAATGAAAATATTGAATAGAACAAGGTACAATATCTAGAGCTCGGGGTCTTCGTGAAACTGCTCCAAGTCTTCACCGGTGGGCTCGATCTCTGCTGGGTCTAAAACACCCGACGACATTCAAAGAAGAAAGAAATAGAATGTCGTTAGCGAGCATGTCGCTCGGTAAGTCCCAAAGATAAAGGAGAAATAGACAGAAAGTAAGAGAGAGAGCTTTTAATGTTGTATTATAATATTGTAATATTGTATTAACACTGTTGTTTATAGCCTGGTACAGAAGATGCAAGTGTATACAAGGGGAGTCCTACTTACACCGGGGACCTTGGTAACCTGTAGTACAAGGCTCCGTCGATAATACCACGGAACAACGGCATGGATGTAATTACGTCTTAAGTGACCACCTCGTACCACCTTTAACATATTCCGTACCAGTCTACCCCTTAAACCCCGTAGTGTTATGATTGTATTGTATAAGTTGGATAACTGACCAAAACCATAATATCAGTAAACAGATTGTAACTGCATAATCAGGTAAATGGAATAACGGAATAATGGATGTATATCCATGGTATGATTCAGTCAAGTTGTATAGATTGTTAACTGGATTCTGGGATTCATGTGTTCATATTGAGTTGGAATATTAAAAAATGTAGATTGACTTGAATCATATTCAAGTCAGAAATAATCAGACTCAAACCCGAGTCAGACCAAAAGAAATGTAAGTCGACGTTCGATAATTGTTAGGGTCCTTATTATAATTTATAAAACTTGAGGGGGTTTTATGTAAAAATACTTTTGTATAGTTTTCAAGATACACCCCAAGTATTTATTATTCGTATTTATAGTTATAATGAGTGTGATTTTATTTTGTCTTATTTCTAGTGAAAATATCCTAATTACATAAATAAAGCTATTAATTTGTAATATTGATTTATTTGAAATTCATGGTATTTTAATGTAACTTTTAATCTTGTAATTTTTAAGAAAAGGTGGAACCTTTATCTTATAATAAAATAAGTGTTTAAATGATAAATATACATATGTTTATACAAGAATAATTTTTACTAAATATTTTATTTTCCAAAAATCTCATTTTTCTTAAATGTCGTATTTTAAACCTTTCGAGACCGAATGCTCCTTGCGGAGGTCTGAATCTCGCACTACTAAGCCCGAGGGTGCACGATAAACCGTACTAACCCTAACGAGTTCCCCAAAGGTGGGTTGTAGTGGCGCTTTGCAAAGATTTAATAAATACTAATCATTTAGAAAACGGTTTTATAAAGATAAGGTATTTATTTGTAAAAGGGTGTAAATTTCCGTATTTTAGATTCTAGGGTTTCCTAAGCCAACTAACCTATTTCTAAATGGTCTAAAAGATAAATCATAGAAGTCTCAAATCGTCTCTTCACCGCCAATTGCGGCCAGGTAAGTGCCAGGTGAGTGGGAGGCTCTCCACTACAAGTAGTGGTCCTAATTAAGTAACCACTCGCCTTAGTCACACTTGCCGAGACACCACAAGATCAGGTTTAGATAAATGATCGATGTCCACGACATATCGTATTTTCCTTTTAAAAGATATTGTTTTAAAATTGTTTAAAACTTAGAACTTTTAGAAAAGGTTTTAATAAGAAAATGGTATTTTAATGTAAAATCTTGTTTTATCTTATTCTAAGTTTTCAAGGTAGCGTGTTATGATTGCATATGAGTGTGTGTGGAGGTAGGTTATTATCTCGTGATCTATTTTAAGGTATAGCAATGTTAAAGGGTTAAAAGTGATAAACTAAACATGGTGGTATTAAAGTGAAAGAATACGATATATTAAAAAGGCTATCATTTCATGTGTGAAAACTTGTTCAAATTAATTTTTAAGTGATTAGTAGTCAACATGAATATGTTTAAGCATTATGGAAATTAGTGATAAGTGAGTTTTGATAGAAAACCGAATCGGAAATCGGTTTGTTCCAATTTCCGTCGGGTTTGAAAAGTCGTATTTTTATGAAAGAATAGAAAGGTAGAAATGTGGGACTTACGGGTTTGGACAACGCTAGAGAGTGAGAGGGAGGTAGAGGGTTTGCCGGTGCATCGAATCGTTGTTGAGAGGTCCTAGCACGATCGCCGGGATTCCGCCGTCGATTTCGTCAGCGCTTCGCCTTTCGCTCGTTTTCTAACGTACTAAGTTCTCTTGAAATTTTTAGAGAGTGGACTTAGGAATTTAGGATGAGAGGGTAGAGGGTAGGGGTGTTTATATAGGGTTAGGCTAGGGTTAGGGTTTTTAATAAAAAATATAAAAATATACAAAATCATAAAATATTCATTAAACATAGGTGTAAAAGAGATTTATTGGGCCATTTAAAACCGGTCCAGGTATAATAAGTGCGCAGGAGGGTCGACCAAGTTAAGGAGCATCTTTTCTCTGTTGGTGACTCGGCCGTCCGGCCAAGCCGGACGGCGGCGCCGGACCGAGTCGGTCGAGTCGCCGGTCAGCGGCGCCGAGTCGGGCCGAGTCACACCACCAGAGGCCAGGGAAACTTCGGGGGTACAATTTGGTATATTTACTTTTTGTTGTCCAGTACATATTTTGGGAGTTATGGCCTTTTGACCGTTGACTTCCAAAAGAAATTAAAACAAAATAAATACAAAAATAATATGGGGCATGGGATTTGAACTATGGTGGCTTGGTTCAGCAGTGCAAGGTGTTATTAATGAGCTACAAGCTCCTTCTTGTAATTATTGTGGGAAAATAACTACTTAAAGTGGTAACAGCAACACTAAATACCCCAAGTATTACTTTAATTTTAAAACAATATTATGTACACTAAAAATGGAGTTATTTAAAAACAAAATAATTACTTATATATATATTGTGCTCAGGTTAAAATACTCTTTTATGGATTTTGAAAAAAAAATTGTATAGAAAAGTGTATAGGAAAATTAGGGTTGTTACACACATATATGTATGTATGTGTGTGTGTATATGTATATATGTGTATATAGATATATGATTATTGTTATGTGACGTACGCGACTAGATGTCCGTACTATATAAATTGGAGGATATCGTACGAAGGATGCTTCCGTACAGGATATGATGAAGATAGATTGCCGAATATGGCCGATATTTATTTGACTCGTAGAGTCTTGCTAAATCTCAATTGAGATATTATGATTGTTAAAGCTATACTCTTTTAGAAACCAATGATTCATTTCTTACTTTTAAATGATAATGTCAGGGATGCGCTGCAATTTCAAATGAATATCTATTTCAAAAATACCATAGCCTTCTTGTTTCCAAAACAACATTTCGTTCTATATTAAACTAAACCGTATAGCTCATATGTAATTATCTATGTTTAACGCTTATCATATTACAATCATTTTACGCTCGCGCTTCGATTACGTAGTGTATAGGCTAGTTTGCGTTTGCTATGCTGACATGAATACACTGATAGAACACTGCATGACTACTAATGATTGCTATGTTGCACAATCACAGACGCGCATGTTACACTATATATCATTGGTACTTCCATGACCCTGTAGGATTGCCACGCTTGATAATGTTGACGTGGTTATATAAATGCAATTGATTGATATCTGTGTGATTAATAATCAACTAACGTAGATGCATGATTATTGATTGTGATATTGATGTTCGAACACACTTGATAGAACACTTGCACAGTTATTAATGATTTCCATGTGACACAATCACAGATACGTATACTACACTGCACATCATTAATATTGCCATGAAACAATAGAAACTGTTATGCTTTTTGTGTTTTAATTATCTATGCTAATATGCATGATATTTGCTGATTTTGATATACGAATACTGTTGAAATGGATATTTGTATATGGTGATACATACATACATACATGCTTACATATATATATATATCAGTAGAATATATATCAGTAGAATTGGACATTGATATATATATATATATATATATATATATATATATATATATATATATATATAGATGGTTGCCAATTGTGGAAAAAATAAATTATATATATGTTCTTCGGAACTTGATGTTTTTCAAGGATTTGAGAAGCCGCGGTGGGAATTATAAAACCCGTGAATGTTTTAAAATGCGGTTTTCTCTCGATATGATGATTTGATGTCCACCATGAGTTTTCTTGGATTTGATGATATGATATTATTCGAAATCGAGGAAGGGGCCGAGAGACCGATTACAGATACATGGTGGATCTGGTACGACACCGAGGGGCAGGAAGTCCATAGGGAGGTGCGAGGAGCCTATCTAAGTGGATCGATACCGGCGATTGTATGGGAATACGGCGGATATCCGGAAGAAACCGACCGAGGCTATTTGATATCGAGAGAGGACCGGTCTGACGAGACGGTGTCTACGATATCTGGATTTTACGTGTCGATGATATATACGAGATTTAGGATGATTTCGAGTGTCGATGATGGACACTCGGTGGATAATGATTTAGAGTGTCAATGCTGGACACTCATATGTTGATATTTGCATGATCTGTCACAATGCACTGATATAGATTATGCTATATAGTAACCACACAGGACTGATCCATGAGACAATATCTAAATACTATTTTCACATATCGATGTACATTAAAGAGGTTTCCAAATGAGCTATAGTCTCACTATTCTCAACGTGTCTATGATGATATAAAAATCTTTTAAGCAGAAACCCTCTTAAAATCATTTCTAAAAATTGAGACGTGTACTTAAAAAAATGCATATAATACTTTATAAACCAACGTCCTCTACTTATGCCGTAATATACGTATCATACGTCTATTTTGAAAGGATTTTACATACATCTTTCGGCGACTTTATAGGTGTAACGACCCCAATATTAATATACCTCCGTATTTTCTTTCTTTAGTAAAATATTGTATTTATTTTTTCTTAATATTTTCTGTATATTTTGTTTTTTATAAATATATTATTTTATTATTCCATCTATTTTTTTCAAACACATTTCTTTAAAAAATAAATTTTAACTTTTTTTCAAATTAAATATAAGACCTAACCCAGTCCATAACTCAAATTCAATTTCATTTTCATTTTCTTTAATAAAACTATGAACCCAAAAACCTACTTTTTTTTAAGCAATATCGTATATTTAATTCTTATTAAATATGTGTATGAACAACTTTGTAGTTCATCGGTTAAGTCTTTGCATTGTTATTCTATAGATCACATGTTCAAATCCCCATTCTTGTAATTATTTTTTATTAATTTTTATTTTTCTCATAATTTACAAATGAGACTTTTCATTTCTAAAATGAATGGTGACCTTTCATTTCTCTTTTAATTTCCATGTTGAATGCATATATTATTATAGATAATTTACCATTAAACCATCTTTATTTGTCCCCATCTTTCTTTTTCTTCCTCACATTTTTCTATCTCTCCCTTCTCCCTCTTCACCTAGAGTCCTAGAAGAAGAACACCAAGAAGTTTCAAGAAAGTCTCACTAGAAACGCGAGGCTATCGGCGGATAGAAAAGTCCGGTGACAATACCGGCTTGTGTATGTAAGTCGCTTCTCTCTTTTCCTCCCTCCATCTCCTTCTCTCTATATTTCTCTTGTCATATTGCCATGAAAAACTTCCCTCATCATATCATAGTCCTTAAATAATTAATTTAATGGATACATATATAAATAATGAACACACACAAACATACATATATATATAGTTTGTAAAGTCTTTTTCATTACTCTCAATCCATATGTTAAGATTTCATAGTAACCAATTAGAATTGCATCGTTTGTTATTGTATTTTAAATTAATTTATTTAAATTTTGTACAAAATAAATGAAGTTACGAATAAATACCATGGTTTTCTCATTCTCACATATGACATATCAATACCTTTACTTTTAAAATAGTTTTTATAAATTAAATTTTACTTCTGAAAATTTCAGAAAATTTACATATGATAGAATATATTATTTTCTACATGCTTTAAAATTTTTAGATCGAATCGCTTAACGGTTTAGGAATTATATCATTTTTATTCACTGTTCGTAAAACAGAAAACTACAGTTATCGATCAACTTTTAGGACTCATAAATTGGTGTACCGATATCCAAATTGAGAAAACTTAGGTGTTTTGGATATATACATAGAATAATCTAGATTTTCTTAGTTTCAAGTTTTTACTGAAAATTGACATAAAATATACAAAACCGCGTTACAATATTAAGCGACGAATCTGGACAGAATCTGTCCTGATTCGTACACTGTTTGTAAATAGGATATAACTCGAACTCCCGGTATCCGTTTATGACAAACTTTAGATATATAGATGCACAATTGATAGAACTATAATTTTATGTATATTATATTACTTATAAACGAATGAAACATCTCGATATAGGTTTTACAATATAACATATAGTTACTGTCCAGAAATCTGAATTTCTGTTTTGAACGCTGATATTAAAACAATCATAACTAGAGCTTCAGAAATCCAAATCGCGCGAATCTTAGTGTTTTTGATAAGTACATCGAAATAAATACAATCTTCTAATAATTTTTGTAACCTGAAACCCGATAGAAATTAACTCAAAATGAGTTTTAAAAATATGTGACGGTGCTTAACAGATTCTGATCTGTTTTGCGCGATGATACGAAAACATGTATATCTCCCTAACCGGTAGTCGTATTTAGGCAAGACTGAAACTCGCATGTGCATAACAATTAAGGCTATGTTTTCATTTATATTTTGAATTCAAATAACTTGATTGACTAGTCGTACATATCATATATTTACAACATTGTTTTTGGACGTTTCTTGTATACTTATCTCATATCTTGTTCTATAATTGCTTATCTATTTTTATCTATATGACTTATAATTAAACCATTACATGATGGAATTGACTTGATTTTGACACGACTCAATAATGAATACCTGAACCCAATAGGTGCACTTGACTCGACTTGACCCGAACCATGAATACGTAATGACTTGACATGAACACTTGACATGAATACATGAACAATTGACTTGAATACTTGAACTCGACTCGATACTTGAATTGCACTCTCTTATGTATTCATGGATTTGGGCAAGACTTGTAATTTTAATCAAATACTTATATACACGGGGTGTTGGGGTAGTTTGAGTATGAATCCAACAGAATCACATGAGTCCCATTAATACAAATCATGTTGCTGTGATACCGAGCTGAAATGGTATAAATCATGTTGCGGTGGTACCGGGCTGAAACGGTACAAATCATGTTGCTGTGGTACCGGACTGAAACGGTACAAATCACAAGTTCACGAATGAAGGCTCGTGTTTCCAAGCCCCTGGATGATAGCCTGTTGGGTTTGGAATACTTCAATAACAATTGAAATCTCGCTATTTTGGGCCCGTGATTCCTTGCCCCTGGACGATAGCCGTGGGTTCGGGAATACTCTTGAGATTAGTTGACATTCACACTTGAACCCACGTTAGTTAATTTTACCCTTTTAGAGACCTTTTAGGACACTTACATTCACTTCATGTTCACTATACCTATACTCCACGGCCATATTATACTTGTTTGCCATGCTGATACAGTTGACATACACATTGCCATGCATGCTACCATACTTGTTTATATGTTCATGATTTATATTCATGCTATACTTGTTTAATATGCTCATGTTATATTGCCATGCTTACATAGTTGTCATTAATATCACCATGTTATACTTGTTCATATTTTATTTCCATTCATACTATATCACATGTCACCTTGCATATTCATTTATATACTTTCACATCCCACATTTCTTGGGGACTTACTGAGCGTTAGTTCGCTGACGGACATTCTACCCACTTCTTTCTATTCTTGGAATGGTCATCAGGTGACATTGAGACAGAGAAGATAGAAGTGGGCGAAAAGAAGTACAAGCAGTTCGCATCACAAACAGACGTATAGTTTCATTGAGTTTTTCATTTCATTTCAGCTTATTTATGTATGCCTCCTTATTAAGGCTTATCATGTTAAATATCTTGTATTCAGATATTTTGTCTACTATGAATCATGAATGTAATAAATCATAATTGGATTTCATTCTTTTGTTTATTCTTGTTAGTTTATGTTGCTTATAGACACTTAGCGTATTTATTTCGAGAAATGACCTTCTCGGAATAAATACGTCGCGGGCTTACCACGTCACCATTTCCATTTACTGGGAAGCGGGACGTGACAATAGGATTATACATGGACGCATGCTATATATATGATATGATGATATTACGCGATCCATTTGGATGTGCATATATTACTTATGTAGTGTGTATGTTATCGTATATTGTGTCATATTATATGTTATGACCAGGTAGATCGTTATATATTTCGATTTCTACCTTATGATGTATTTTTATTCACTGATTTGGAAACTCATCCCTATTGTGCCCCAGTTTCTTGCAGGACCGATCGCTCGGATTAGTAGCAGTTTGCCGACACACTTCTATCTACGGTTTTTTCTTTTCATAGACGGGTTATATATCTTCATCGTAACCATCTCTTGTATATGTATATTCTTTTGGATCTAGTTAAAAACTCCATCGATCAAAACTTGTATATTTGTGGACTTAGAAGCGAGACTTAGATTATTTATGTGTTTTTGGGTGTCGTACTCGTGTGGAGTCGACTTTACAATGGATTTGTTTATGTTCCGCTTGTTTTTCTTCGCCTTGGGCGTCGTATATTAACTGTGCGGTTGCTCCATTGTTTGGACATGGAATCTAGCTCCCATTTAGGATACTTATTATATATTATGCTTGTATGCGGTTTTATTCAAAATTTACAAAGGAGGTGCTGCCCAATTTTTAAAAGACGTATGCGTTTTCAAACAAACTTATACTTTCAAAATGGAACTTGATTTCATTAATAACCTTTTTCAAAACTTCACGTCCACTATTTCTTTAAAAAGGTTTAGATTCTGGGTTTTTGGTTTACATGGGTTACTGCAAGGTCTTATAGATTTCACGTGATTCAAGAGCCGGTCAAGTGCCTTTTCCGGGTTGTGACACTTCCAGAAAACATTATGATAAAACCAATCATTGTGTTAAGAAACATCTTTCCAAAAACTGAGGTGTGAACATTCTCTTTAGACCTAGCTTTGTATTTATAAATGGAAGTAAAAACCTTCATAGAATAGATATCAAATTTGTGGATTTTCCATAACCATTTACAAATAAGAGCATAATTAAACTTCATCATGTTCTTTACCCCCAAACCACCTTTTCTTTCATTAATACACACTTCTTCCCAGTTTACTAGATGATACCCTTTAGAAATGCTATTACTACCTCTCCACGAAAAGGAAGCTAATAAAATAAATTTTCTTAATTACCCATTTGTGTAATTAGAAAAAAGACATATAAGGGTAAAGAAGATAACATTGAGTTAATGAGTGTAAGCCTGCATCCCAATGATAAAAATTTGTTTTTCCAACATGCAAGCGTTGGGGTCGAAAATTTCACCCTGGTTGACCAAGTCAAAGTCAAGGTCAACCCTAAGCCAAGTGGGCCCAAGCCCAGATCAAGTGGGCCCATTCCCAGGTCGAGTCCGAACATGAAGTGGCTGGCCCTCCTCCATGCAAAAATTAAAAATTATGTAACAAATAATTTTGATGTAATTTTTTGTGCTTTGAATGTAAGCAAAATGGGTATAAAGCCACATTTTTGTAAAGCCTATGGATTATGCGCAAAAAGAAATAGCACATGAGCCATGGGATGAGCAAAATACCATTTTGTAAAGTCCAAGAGGCTATGTATAAATGTGTAAGCCTATATAAGGCAACATGATGATGAATAAAGGATACACTTTTCATTCTCTCAAAAAACTAGGGTTTGTGCCTCCACTATCTCTTTCTCAAGTTCTTCCTCTTCCTTTTCATTTTCCAAATAAATCAAGAGCTTAGCTCTTTTTTTTAAACTAAACAAAGTTTTACCATAAACCCACCTCCCAAGACTCCATCAAGAGAAGAAAAATGGTCTCTTTTTTTATCATCCAAGATCTAAATCTTGGAGTTTCAAGAGAACTCATTTTGGGTTTCTTCTCAAAAGAGGAAGGGAAAAATCTTTTGGAGTTTAACTCCACAAATAAAATTATTTTGGAGTTTAACTCCACTATAGAAATTCTTTTGGAGTTTAACTCCACAGTAAAAATCCTTTTTTTGGAGAGTTTAACTCCACATTAAATTTTTTTAGAAGTTTAGCTCCATTTAAAATTCTTTCGGAGTTCAACTCCATTTAAATTCTCTTGGAGTTTAACTCTACAAGCAAAAATTCCTTTGGAGTTTAACTCCACAATAAACACCTTTTTTGGAGTTGAACTCCATTTAAAACTCTTTTTGGAGTTTAACTCCACGATAAAAATCTTTTTGGAGTTAAAACTCCATTTAAAATCTTTTCGGAGTTAAACTCCATATTTAAAATTCTTTTGGAGTTTAACTCCATAAAAAAATTCCTTTTAGAATTCAGCTCCTTGTTAAAAGAAAAAAAAATCCCCTTTTTGCCCCCATCACATGTTAGCACATGAGGGAAGGGATCCCATTTAATGGGAGCCCGTTTTGCCCCTCTCACATGCTAGCATGTGAGGGGTCACATGCTAGGCATGTGATGGCCCCCCTCACATGCTAGCATGTGAAGGTATCACATGCTAGCATGTGAGGGGAGGCTCCCATTAAATGGGAGCTCAGGTTCTCCATCCTTTTTTTAAATTCT
This sequence comes from Agapanthus africanus, assembly GCA_030015575.1. NCBI lineage: Eukaryota > Viridiplantae > Streptophyta > Magnoliopsida > Asparagales > Amaryllidaceae > Agapanthus > Agapanthus africanus. The sequence goes on along the minus strand of CM057341.1, from coordinate 315,444,682 downwards.
TCTTTCTTCTTTCTTTTCTTTATTTAATTCTTTTTTTATTTTTAAAATAAAATAAAATAAAATAAATAAAAATAAATAAAAATAAATAAAAATAAATTATAAATAATATTTTAAAATAAAAAATAGTAAATTAAATTAAAAAAACGTTTCTCTAAATATTTATTTGCTTATTTATTTTTGTTTATATATATATATATATTTCCTTTAACAAATGGAACAAAAAAAAATACACACACACCAACGCATCGCATTGAGTTCGTATGTCCAGTTTGACCCGTCAATCGGAGGTTCACTCGCTTCAAAGGCGAGGGATAATTAACGGCAGCTTAGTCCGTGGCTGCCGGAGATTCGGATCCCCATAATCAATAAACCCCAGCTTACCCTAGGCAGGGGGAATCTGTACTGCGCCTGACAAGCGTGCGCGTATTTCCATCTTAATGGGGTGACGAAAAACACCTTACAGATTCTGGTATGCCCGGTGGGACCAATTTCTCCTCCCATATTTTGGGTTAAACGTTCATACGAGTTCAATCAATGTACATATCGATTGTCTATACTGAAATCATGTTTCTATTTGCAGGGTTAACAATTTCCAATTGCCATCAACACCGACAAAGTAATAAGGCATCTAGGGCAAGCTCCAGCGGTGCCCCTGACAACTGCTCAATCGGGTATCTTCTCCAAGCTTCCAATCTAATAGACCCCTAAGTCTTTAAATTGGGAGCGATCAACTTCTAAATCGTTAAACTGGGAATGTAAAAATGTGTAAATAAAAAAAAATAAAAAAATAAAAAATAATAATAATAAAAAGCCGAAATGATGGGGTAACTCACAATAAAAATCAGTGAGTAAAAATGAAAATAAAGCTGAAATGGTAGGGCAACCACATATAAATAGCCAAAATGATAGGGCAATTGCGACCTTCGCGATATGAAAAGCTGAAATGATGGAGCAATCGCGGTAAAAAAAAAGGGCGAATATTGAGTCTCTCCTGGTACCATATTCCAGTGCAGCGATGCAGACGCCAACCAAACACTGAATGTCCCAACGGCGAATGATGAGTTGCTCCTGATACCATATTCCAGTACAGCGATGCAGACGCCGAAAAAGTCCCGAAATTCTTCCGGCCCTACAGTATGGATCATACATCCTGCAAAACCGTATACAATCCACGGGTGTAAAATGATCCTAATCTCTCCCAAGCCCTACCGGCGAGACCATATTCAAAGTCCCCCTAGCGATGAATATTAAAAAAAATATGGGTATGTCCACAAGCAAAGTGGGCACGGATGAAAACCCGAAAGAGCTCCGTGAGTAAAAACAGCAGGATTGCCGTCGAGTTTGTGAAAACTCGAAAGGGCGCAAACTCGTGAAAAAGAGATGAAATGCACTCACAAAGTCCTTTCGACTTTGTGAGGAGAAAATTCCCGTGTGAGATCCTTACGACTCACAAAGGAGCAACACGCTTAGGAGCCCCCACGACTCCTGAGGAGAAAATACACCTACGAGATCCATTTGACTCGTAGAGAGAAAATGCTTTTATGGGACCCTTACGGCCCATAAAATTGAAAGGCCTTAGGTGATAGGGATCTAAACTTGTCTCCTAAGCCACCAATTTCCAAATCCTTCTGGGGCAAATGATGAGTTGCTCCTGGCATTATGCCAAACCAAAACCAAATCCTCAAATCCTTTCATGGCAAATGATGATTCGCTTCTGCTACCATATTCCAGTATAGCGATGCTGATGTCAACCCAAATCAAATCAAGCCAACAACCTCTACGTTGGAATCATGTTTCGTCTCAGAATGTACCCCGTGTCGAAATCATGCTCCGCCTTGGAGTATCCGCCTTTCCTGTCAGAATTATGCTTCGGATCGGAATCAACTAGCGACCTCCTCGTCGGAATTAAGCTCTACCTCAAAATCAAGTCGACCAACAAGCTCTGCGCCGGAATCATGCTTCGTCTCAGAATGTACCCCGTGTCGAAATCAAGCTTCGCCTTAGAGTATCCACCTGCCCTGTCGGAATTATGCTTCGGCTCGGAATCAACCAGTGAACTCGTCGTCGGAATTAAGCTCCGCCTCGGAATCAGGTCGACCAACAAGCTCTGCGCCGGAATCATGCTTCGTCTCAGAGTGTACCCCGCGTCGAAATCAAGTTTCGCCTCGGTGTATCTGCCTTCCTGTCAGAATTATGCTTCGGTTCAGAATCAACCACCGACCTTCTCGTCGGAATTAAGCTCCGCCTTGGAATCAAGTAGACCAACAAGCTCCGTCGAAATCAAGCTTCGCCTCAGTGTATCTGCCTTCCCTATCGGAATTATGCTTCGCCTTGGAATCAACCAGCGACCTCCTCGTCGGAATTAAGCGCGGCCTCGGAATCAAGTCAACTAGCAAGCTCTGCGTCGAAATCATGCTTCGTCTCATAATGCACCCCGTGTCGAAATCAAGTTTTTCCTCGGAGTATCCGCTTTCCCTATCGGAATTATGCTTCGTCTGGGAATCAACCTCTGCATCGAAATTATGCTTCGGTCAGAATGTCTGCCGCTCGTCGGAATTATGCTCCGACCCCTTTGAAACCATGCTTTGATCTTCGGAATAATGCTCCGATCCCTGAAATCATGCTTCGCTCTTCGGAATGATGCTCCGATCCCTGGAATCATGCTCCGCTCTTCGGAATGATGCTCCGATCCCTGGAATAATGCTCCGATCTTCGGAATGATGCTCCGATCCCGGAATTATGCTCCAACCCTCGGAATTATGCTCCGACTCTTCGGAATGATACTCCGACTTTGGAATTATGCTCCGCAGATTGGAATGATGCTCCGATCCACTGGAATCATGCTCCCCGAGGGATGCTCTGCCCCCGTAATGATGTTCCACCTCGAAGTCCAGCTTTAAGATCCATCAATTTCATACACATAACTCAAATGTGCGGTGTGCATTTATTAATGGGGGGCACTTTGTTGGGGTCAAAAATTTCACCCCGGTCGACCAAGTCAAAGTCAAGGTCAATCCCAAGCCAAGTGGGCCCAAGCCCAGATCAAGTGGGCCCATGCCCAGGTCGAGTCCGAACATGAAGCGGCCGGCCCTCCTCCATGACAAAATAAAAAATCATGTAACAAATAATTTTGATGTAATTTTTTGTGCTTGAATGTAAGCAAAATGGGTATAAAGCTACATTTTTGTAAAGCCCATGGCTTATGTGCAAAAAGAAATGGCACATGAGCCATGGGATGAGCAAAATACCATTTTGTAAAGTCCAAGGGGCAATGTATAAATGTGTAAGCCTATATAAAGCAACATGACGATGAATAAAGGATACACTTTTCATTCCCTCAAAAAACTAGGGTTTGTGCCTCCACTCTCTCTTTCTCAAGTTCTTCCTCTTCCTTTTTATTTTCCAAATAAATCAAGAGCTTAGCTATGTTTTTTTAAACTAAATAAAGTTTTATCATAAACCCATCTCTCAAGACTCCATCAAGAGAAGAAAAAGAGTCTCTTTTTTTATCATCCAAGATCTAGATCTTGGAGTTTCAAGAGAACTTATTTTGGGTTTCTTCTCAAAAGAGAAAGGGTAAATCTTTTGGAGTTTAACTCCACAAATAAAATTATTTTAGAGTTTAACTCCACTACAGAAATTCTTTTGGAGTTTAACTCCACAGTAAAAATCCTTTTTATGGGGAGTTTAACTCCATATTAATTTTTTTTAGGAGTTTAACTCCATATAAAATTCTTTCGGAGTTTAACTCCACATTTAAATTCTTTCCGAGTTCAACTCCAGCATAAATTTTTTTTCGGAATTCAACTCCATTTAAAATCTTTTGGAGTTTAACTCCACAAACAAAAATTCCTTTAGAGTTTAACTCCACAATAAAAACCTATTTTGGACTTGAACTCCGTTTAAAACTCTTTTTTGAGTTTAACTCCACGATAAAAATCTTTTTGGAGTTAAAACTCCGTTTAAAATCTTTTCGAAGTTGAACTCCATATTTAATTTTTTTTTGGAGTTTAACTCCATAAAAAATTTTCTTTTGGAGTTCAGCCCCATGTTAAAACAAAAAAAATCTCATTTCTGCCCCCATCACATGATAGCACGTGAGGAAAGGGATCCCATTTAATGGTAGCCCTTTTTTCCCCTCTCATATGCTAGCATGTGAGAGATCACATGCTAGCATGTGATGGCCCCCCACATGAAGGGTCACATACTAGGCATGTGATGGCCCCCCTCATATGCTAGCATGTGAGGGGTCATTTGCTAGGCATGTGATGCCCCTGTCACATGTATGTGAGGGGGTTACATGCTAGCATGCGACCCTTACATGCTAGCATGTGAGGGGTCACTTGCTAGGCATGTGATGCCCCCGTCACATGCATGTGAGGGGGTTACATGCTAGCATGTGACCCTCATATGTTAGCATGTGAGGGGGTTACATGCTAGCATGTGAGGGGAGGCTCCCATTAAATGGGAGCCCAGGTTCTTCCCCTTTTTTAAATTCTTTTTTCTTTCTTTCTTATCTTCTTTCTTCCTTCTTTTCTTTATTTAATCCTTCTTTTATTTTTAAAAAATAAAATAAAATAAATATTAAATAAATTATAAATAATATTTTAAAGTAAAAAAAATAGTAAATTAAAATTAAAAAAAAAACGTTTCTCTATATACTTATTTGCTTATTTATTTTTGTTTATATGTATGCATGTATATGTGTGTGTGTATATATATATATATATATATATATATATATATATATATATATATATATATATATATATTTCCTTTAACAAATGGAACAAAAAAAATACACATACACCAACGCATCACATTGAGTTCGTATGTCCAGTTTGACCCGTCAATCGGAGGTTCCCTCGCTTTAAAGGCAAGGGGTAATTAACGACAGCTTAGTCCACGGCTGCCGGAGATTTGGATCCCCACAATCAATAAACCCTAGCCTACCCTAGACAGGAGGAATCTGTACTGCGCCTGACAAGCGCGCGCGTATTCCCATCTCAATGGGGTGACGAAAAACACCTTACAGCAAGTTTGGACTAAATTTTAGATATAAGCAATTGCTAATTCTTTCTATCTAACCTGCTATGTTTTAGAGGCAAACCTAAGTAAGAAGTGGGGAGTGAAGCAAGCTTATAATCAATAATTCTAGCCAACCTAGCTCTCCGAGAAGAGCTACTTCCAAAGTAAAAGATAGATTTTTTTTTGGAAATCTATTTTCTAACCAGAAAGACCCTTAAAGATATATAAGATAAGCTTTGGATTAAGAACTTCCTGAGCATTAGCTTAGCAAAAAATGATTGTGTCATCAAAAAATTGAATGGAGGGAATGTTCTTCAATTCACCTTTAAGCTTAGGCATAGAGAGAAAGCCATGATCTCTGGCTGAGTGAAGCATCTTGGCTAGACCATCAGCTGCCCAATTGAACAAAAGAGGGGAAAGTGGATCCCTTTTTTAAGCCTCTGTTACATTTAATGACCTTACCAAGAACCCCATTAATCAAAATCTGAGATCTAGAGAAGTTAAAAATATCAGATATCCATTGAATTCACTTAGAGCCAAAACCCCTGGCTTTAACAATATTGGTGATATAACCAAAATTGATTGAACCAAATGCTATTTGAAATTCAAGTTTAAGAAGAATGGTTTCATTCTTAGATTTGGAGCAAATATTGACCAACTCATGAGTAATTGAAAAGCAATATAGGGTAGATTTTTCTTTCATAATAGCAAATTGGGTTTTGTTTAGAAGACCAGGCAAAACTTTATTAAATCTGTTGTACGGACTTTAGTAATTATTTTTTTTATGATAAGGGCAAAATGATCTTTTACTTAAAAAATTTAGCACCGTTAAGTTTGGTAGTTTTTTTATAGTTTCAAAGCTATTGATAGTTTTCTGATTCTAACATAAACTTGTTGTGAGTTTTCAGTAAATAATCCTTTTAGGAAATATTTCACACTAGTACAAAAATGGCTTGTCCCAACAGTTCAGAAAAAGCGTAAGGGCTACATTAGTTTTCCCCCTACAATTCCTACAATAGGGGCACTACTTTTCCCTATGGTGTGTACCATAAGGGCATCTCTAAAGAAAAAATTAACTTTTTTGGCAAACTTAAGTTTCCTCTACGGTGCCGGCAAAGAAACCCCTACTGTGGGAAACGTAGAGGCAATGCCGGGATTTTAAAAAATAAATAAAACATAAATTGCTTCCCCATCGCCATGTTCCTCTCTCTCATCCGCGTGAAGAAAAACCTAACCCTCAACTCGTTCCCCTTTCTCTCTCTCTCTCTCTCGATCCACTGCCACCATCATCTTCGAGGAGCTCCGTCGCCTCTACTATCCTCTATTGCCTCCACCATCTGGGCCACCGCCTCCCAATCGAGTTTGCGCTAAATAGAGCCCTCATCCAGCACTGATCCCCCTCTTGCCGAGCCCGCTCGTCTTCCATCATCCTCGTCCAGAGCCGATCCCCTTCTCGTCGAGCCTTCGTCCATCGTCCCTCTCCTTCTCGTCGATCCCCCTCTTGCCGAGTCCCCTCGGCCAGCGTCGATCCTCATTGCTGAGACCCCTCGGCCAACACTAATCCCCCTCACCGTTAATCCCTAGCACCGAGTCTCCTCATCCAGTACCGAGCCCTCTCCTCCTCCAGTGCCGATCCCCATCGATCCTCCACCACATCGTCGACCTCCTCCTCCACAGCGAGTTCCACACCGCCGAGCCCCTGTCGATCACAGTGAGTGAATTTTTTTAAAATTATTAGAAATTATTTTAAGGTTTTTAAAGTAGTTAGTTTTAAATGTTAAGTTTAATTTGTTGATGATGAAGATGATGAGTTAATTAGTTTAATTTCTCAAATATGATGAAGATCTTGAGATTGGGAGGTATGCAGTAAGATTGATGTTTGTAAAAGGGTGTAAATGATTAAGATGATAATTTACTTAGTTTAATTTAACATATATGTTTGGTAGGGTTGAAGTTTGTAAAGGGATGAAGGCTTGGGTGTCAGTGGATTCTTCAATTCTTTAATATGTGGGAAACTTTTGTTAGAGTTAACTACTCCTAAAGTAAATTATAAAGTTGATTAACTACAAGAAAGTATCATGCATAATTGCGATTAGAAGGAGATACTTATAATTTTCAAATCTTCAGGAAAACCCTATGCTATACACGAAAACCCTGTGAGTTGATTAAAACCAGAACTTAAAACCAAACCCAAAACCTAAATCAAAAATCTTAAATATGATTAAAAAAACCCTTAACTTTAAAAAACTTTACCCAAACTAAAAACTTCAAAACTTTGAAATTGAAACGTAAACGTAAAACTAATTCAAATTGAATCTTAAACTAAGTGTATGATACTCGATGATAATATGAAATAGAAAATTGAAGAACCCGCGAATATCGGCAAAACTACAAGTATTTTCTTATTCTCATCAATAATTATATATGAAAATAAAAATGTGTCATAGTCCTTGTCTATCAGTTAACATACGTTCAGTGTTCGTCGTGACATAAAACTACATGAAGCTTGTTAAAAATCGGATGGTATCGTTCGGTGCTAACAATCATCGTATAGTCTATGCGACGAGAAGATTTAATCGTATGATAACCGATAGATTTTTCCAGTGTAGACAGGTTAGGAATGTATAAAGCAAACACCTGCATTCACTTGTGTTTTTATTCGTTTCGAGTTATTTCGTCGATACCTTTCCGCTGGTTCTCCGTGTACAAACATAGATTAGATGTTCATTTCAATATTGTTTCACAACATTGAAATAATTATTTATTCTATTACAGTGTACTCGGAGAACAATGTGGAGGTGCTGCCGAAATTTTCTCGAAATAGATGAAAACACAAATGAATGGGTGTCTTCTCTATACATTCTTAATAGGATAGAAGCTTTATCCCCGATAGCCATTGTAATATCTTAAACCATGTGATGTTGTTAAGAACTAAAATCTCTTCAAATTACATACTTTATTTGCTTTATTATCAATGAAGAAGGATGAATATGTATAACAATATAGTGACATATAATAGGATTTAAATCACATGAACAACTCATACTTGAGAGCGATAATCTTATACACACACGCACATACGCTTTTAGGATCTGTTAACGGGTGTGTGTGTGTGTGTGTGTGTGTGTGTGTGTGTGTGTGTTATATAGCCTAATATGGCCTATGAGTACATCAAAGTTAAGGACTTGATGTACGTGGATCACCAAAAATGCACGAACCCTTAGTTTGTCGCAGGAGTTGTTGCTTTTATCGAATTTGCATGCAAATATCATAAGGTCATGTCGGGGAAGATCCTTTGTCCATGCGACAATTGTGGATATAAAATATACCGGAAGATAGGGGAGGTAGAAATTCACATCGTTAAACATGGTTTTACTAGATTTTATACAACCTGCTTATATCACGTGGAAGAAGAAGAAGACGGTAATGCGGTGGAAAAAGAAGAAGATAACTTCTTTCCAGGAGAAGAAATGGAAGATATGGTAGAGACTGCTCTCGGTGATAGTAATTCTACTGAAGAATACCTTCCTTCCTGTCATGGACAACATGCGGATAATATGAGAAGTACATGAATGATGTTAGGAGACCAATTTATAAGAATGCAAAGTATTCCACACTATCATGGTTCGCCCATCTTTTCGAGATTAAGTGTCTAAATAGATGGAGTAACTAGTCATTCATGATACTTCTCAAGTTTCTGAAAGATTCTATGCCCCCAGGAAATAATGTGCCTGAGTGCTGGTATGAAGCCCAGAAGATGATATCTAATTTGGGTATGATCTTTAAGAAGTTGAAAGTGTTTCCTAGCACCATCAAAGGGTTTCAACCGACATCAAACATGAAATTTTAAAAATTTCTTGGTGCCAAGCTACAGTAATCTAGAATCTAACTAGATTATTAGGGTTAACGTTGATGATATCACAAACTAATCTAAATGAAAGAAACAACAACATTTGAAAACCAAGTCCTTCACTTCTAAAGCTCCGGGTAGTAGTCCCTACGACTCCTCTAGGCTCCACTTGAAGAATGAATGAGCTTCCTTCGCGATCTTCGTGTCGAAAATGATCCACCCGAAGCTCCTCTAATTCATGCTACCTCTTCACTAATCTTTCATCAGTGAAGGAAACACCCTAATTTAAATTGCTAATCTAAACTAGGATGATGAAGTAGGGGTTTGTAAGCTTACTTAAATTTATCCAAAGCTCTATGGTTCACATCACATGTGAGGGTTAGGGCTTTCAGGTGGAAGAAGATGGAGAGAACAAGAAAGTGTAGGAAATGAGCTCAAGAAAAATGAACAAGTATATAAACCTCAAGTGAAGAATGGCTTAACAAATACCTCACTTATTGAAGCATCTATTATTTTTCAAATAAAAAATAGAACCATGCTTCAATAGTGAGTCAAGAGAAATAAAGAATTGTAAAAGCCATGCTTCACCCATACTACAAATATCTCCCCATTTTCCACCTTTTATTTCTATTTTCACAAAATAGAAATCCAACCTGTTGGAGATAGTGCCCTCAGAGTCAATTATTAGGTCACAGGTACGTGATTGTAATGATTGATGGAGGACCTATCCCGGTAGGACAGTCTTACTCGAGATGATAGTATGCTATCATGCTATCTGGTTTACCTTTATCATCGTGTACTGCTTGAGGTGACCTGACACGTCGCTATTACACGTTGATAGAGCCCCTAGGATTCTTGCATGACCACCAGCAGTATGAGGGCGATCAAATAAGTGGGAGCTGGGGGTCTATAAGCTTATCCTTAAAAGGTCCCTAGTCGTGGGAGTTTCGAGACTGGGCATCGATACTCCATTAGTAGACTAGTGTATACAATCGAGACCCCGACGAGGGGCGGTGGCCGGTCTCACAAGCCACTGGTGTCAGTTGGATCACCTAAGATGTATACAGGTGCTCATTGGGTTATGAGTACACCGGACAGGACTCGCCGGGAACATGCTAGTTGGTCATATACCAGACGTCAGATGGCAGTTCCCTGGTGACATGTGTGCAGATTAGTTCATCGACCTGGGGATCGTCATTTGTCTCGTGTGAGTTCCCACTGTACTTTGATTACTACCCTACCACGGCTCAAAGGAGTCGTGCAAACAGGTTTTAGTTGGGTACAGTCCCGAGCCACATGGAGGCAGTGAGCGTAACTTCAGGGGGTTCGTCTCTCCCGGTATTGGGGGTGAGGTCGTGCTGTGTCTAGGAGAGCCATTACACAAAGTCCTTGGCCAAGGCAAGGAGATTTACTGGTAGGTATTCCAGTAGTATCTCAGGGTGTTCTGGGCTACACTCCGACACGACTTGTACCGCTTTTGGGGGTCTGACTTTTACCAACCCCCTAGGCCCGCCATGCGATACTCATAGACGAACGGACCGGACTGCACGGATATTGTCACTGACAGGCTCAGTAGGGTTGTCAGGCTGAGTTCGCTCGCAGACATCCCTTTTGGTCAATACCTGGTAGCCCGTTACGTATTGGCTTATACCTCTGACGTGCTAGTGGTTAAATCCACAACCAAGGTGTTGATGAGTCTTTAGAGTCCCCCACATTCAGTTACTCAGCTTTCGGGCGAAAGGCTGTAGAGGCCGTATGGAGATATGGCAAGGTCCGATCAGATACGTGCGGTATTGCACGGATCAGGATCGGACAGTTTGTACTATAGGCCGTATGGTTATATGGCAGGGTTCGATCAGATACGTGCGGTATTGCACGGATCAGGATCGAACAGATATAACTAGCCGGCTTTGGTTTAAGCCGGATCCTAGTATAGTACAGTGTAGACTTTGTCTCATTGCATTTGTATTTCGGTCGAAATACAGATGCGGGTGTGTATGCACAGTATCGGGGTTTTCCTGTAATTTATTACGGGACCAGTTTTCTGGAGTTGCCAGTTTGCTTTCCGTTTCGGCCAATTTCTATTGTTCCGTTCATTGGCCGAAGATTGGTGGAGGAGGGCTTATTTGCATTGTTGCAAATAAGCTTTTGTGGAAGGGGGTCTTTGCATGTTTCCTTGTATCATGATGGTGCACCATTCTTTTGACCTTGACTTGTATCTTCATGATGGCATGACTTTTAAGCCATCATGTTTGATGGTGGTTGGTGTTTGAGTGTGGATGTATTTTGTCATCATGTTCTTTCATGATTCCCTTTTGCATTATTGTTATGGTTGCACCACTCATTCCTTGGCTCACTCTCTCTCATTCTCTCCATTCACCTCTCATGGCCGGCCAAGCTTGGAGGAGGGGTTGCCCATTTTTGTAGTGGGGATTTTTGCTCTCTTGATGTTAGAAAAATCCCCAAACTCCTCCACATATAACTTGTATCATCCCTCCACCAAAATGGCATCTCCATGAACCCCAAATGAGACTTCTTCACTACATATTCTACAGCGAACCTTGGGCACGTCGAGTAGCCGGCTTCGTGCCCGAGTTGCCTCGGCATTGAGGTGGGAGCCCGTAAAAGAAGTAGGCGATGTGGTGCACTTCCGGCGACGAGGAGGAGACCGGGACATTCCGCAGGAGATCGGGACTATGACGAGAAGACCGGAGGACTTGGATCGTCGGTATATCTCTATTCCCATCTTATAGTTATGCTAGGACTAGTTAGTGGTTCGATCCGGGTGTTTAGTGCGCGGCGGTTTGCCAGTTCAAGAAAATTTAAAGTTTTTCACCGCTTCCGCATTCCGGCGTCGGATTGACGGCCGGGGCGCCGCCGTGCACTTACAGTGGTATCAGAGCCTCGCCATTAACTTAGTCTAGCTTTGTGTAATGTGTTTTTCGTTTCCGATCGAACAAAATCCCGAAACCGCATTTTTCATGCACATCAGTTTCTGTCGAATTTTTTTTGAGTCCAAAAATTTTTCAGGTTGTCTCAGAGTGATGTGCAGAGAGTTCTAAGAATACTGCAAAATTTTGGTGAAGTGATGATTCCGTACGACCGCAGAAGGGCGGCCTAAGCCCCTCATTGGCCGCGCTTCCGCCGCAGGAATAAGACTTCACTTCATCAATTTTTTTCAGTGGGCTTGTGGGCTTATAATATGGGTTTTGGAATATTAAAATTGGGCCCAGTTTTTCTGTGAGTGCTGCAGTATTGGTTTGGGGGCCCACTTGTTAAGTTTGATCAATCGGAAAATTTTAAACACATTTTTCACAGTATTTACATTATATCTGCGACCGTGAATGTCACTCGATCGGTAAATCCGGTCTAACTGCTATAGCCCGGTTAGACGGATTTGCGAACGTGACTTTCACGTTGATGTTTTGTTTTTTGCTGTGATGTTGCGGATCGGTCGTGGGGGATAGCCTGGATGCAATGCTAGTACAGTTCTGTTGTATTATGTACATTTGATATTGCGGGGCGAGCGTCCGACATGTGGACTGCCGTCACTGTCTGTTTGTATTATTCTTTTGGGGCACGACCTGGTTGCGGTCGATGTACCCGTTATATGTATATTTTACTTTCTGTACTAGGATTGCCCCGCGGAGGGGTGCACGGATAGCCGGGTTCTGGAGGGCAACAAGCCCGCATCTCATGGCATTGAGACGGAGGGGGCTTCACTCTAGGATTGGCGGGCTATTCGCCGCACTCGTAGGGGGTACAGGTTGACCCAGGAGGGGTGCCCAAGTTACCGGATTCCGTGAAGTGCTGGGTGGTCCATTCACGGAGCTGAAGGGGGCTGCCTCGCTTCAGGTTTTGGTGGGTGACTTGCCGCGCCCGTAGGGGTCTAGGTTTTCATTGCACAGGCTATCCACACGACCAGGGGAACGTCGGGTTTCAGCGGCTCTGTGAAACCCGGGGATCCCAGATATCTGTATTGTTTCTGTGATGCTGTTCATTCTCTGTGATGTTGCATTTCTTTCACGCCTTGAGCGAAATATAATATATTGGTATATATATTAGTAGATGTTGTATATGTTTTACATCCGCGCTAGTCCATTCCCCGCTCTGTCGTTAGTTAGCTAACCTAACGGGTAATGACGGGACCCAGTGGCGAATGCGGATGACATATACGTACATCAGTATATTTTCGTTCTTTGTGGTGTGATCAATTGATGGGACTGCATTGATTCGGATCAATGCAAGTTAAAACAAACCTAATCTGATGTTGTTGGAACATTTTTCAAAAAGCTGTTATTGCAAGAACGTTCACTTTTGTTTTGCATCGTGATATTCAGTTGGAATATCCTGCTCCTCAGTCGACGAGGCAAGGGCCGAGATCCCTTCACCGGGAGTGACCCCTTGGACAGAAGTTTGCGTCAGGGCATTAACTTCACTATAGCCGATTACTTTTGCTTTGCATCGCGGTATTCATTTGGAATATCCTGCACCCCATTCTACGGGGAAAGAGCCGAGATCCCTTCACCGGGAGTGACCTCTTTAGCAACGGTTTTCGTCACTATATTTTTATAAAAGCTATCCGTTCCTTCAACGATATCAAGTTCTTTACGTTAAAGGTTTTCGCCAGAAACCATTCGTAGCCCTCCGTCGTTTCAGACGGGTAGCACGTAGTATTCATGCTATGTTTGTTGGCCTTCGTCAAGGCATAGTGTATGGTAGCTGCTTGTTGCCTTTCTGCAGCATAGATAGATGCGTTGGTTTGGGACAGTCGTATAGCCTTGTTGGCCTTCGTCAAGGGCTTGTGCGGGTGGGTTCAAATCAACCTGGAGAATGACGGGTAGAACTTGACATGTGACTTATGATTTGTTGGCCTTCGTCAAGGTCATAAGAGCATGGGGCAAAAATCACATCGGGAGTTTCAAAAGAACTGAAACTTGCCAGATATGCGCATACCTTCTGGAGTGTGATACCGTGAGCGGATTCCGTCACGTTATCATGCGATGATAGTTGGATCCCAATTCCCACTGATGAGTTAGTTTACTCCTCGGGTGACCCCGACTAATTCTTCTTTCAGGTTTGGAGGAGAATTTGAGGTACAGTGGGAGGTTTCCAGATTAGATAAATTGGTGACCATTCTGATCTAGGTTAGAGTGCACGCTGAGTGTTTCTTTTCTCTCTCTCTTTGGCAGCGACCATTGACCCGACCCTAAGACTATGACTCAGTGACCAAGTTGACCAAACCTTCTTGACACAGGCTTTTGGATTGTCAGAGTTGCAAACCTCATTGCCACTCCTACTTTTACCCTTTTCTCCAGGACACCCCGTATTACTACGAACGTCCACTTCCATTGGACAAAACCATCGTATGGTTAGATACGAACTCGAAAAGATTTATTCGAGGATGGTTTCAGGTTCTGGAGAAAACGGATAGGATTATTCAGTTGTCTTTTCCTTTTACCCTCTCTCAGGTTACGAGTACTCCTTGGTTTAGGGGTAGTACACCTATTACGCAAATTGGATTGTCTTCTTCCAAACCTTAGGCTGGTGCCGACCGGTAGGGAATGAAGAAAACCAATTAGCATAACGATGGTGTGCAGAAGGTATTAAGTTCAGACAAAGCAAGGGATTAGTAAGAGGGCAAAGTAAATTGCAACAGATATTCACGACCAAACCAGGTATTTCATTACCACTCCCAAATCACCTTTGTATTTCTCCAGAACACTCCGTATCACTACGAAGATCCACAGTTTATTGGATACTCCATCGTATGGTTATATACGAACTCGAAAGGAATTTATTCCAGTTCGGGGATGGATTCTGGTTCAGGAGAAATAGGAATAAGGTTTATTCAGGTGTCTTTTATCTTCACCCTCTCTCATTGCGAGTGTTCCTAGGATTGGGACAGTACACCCATTATGCTTATTGGATAGTCTTCTTCCAAACCATAGGCTGGTGCCGAACGGTAGGGAAGGAAGAAAACCATTTGGCATAAAGGGGTGTGCAGAAGGTAGAGACTAAAGACATATGAAGGGATTTGGAGAGGTGGCAAAGAACTATACGGTTACAGTCGTGAATCTGGAAGAGGCATTACTAGGAATACCAGAATACCCCATCGGAACATTTCAATGTTTCAGTTTCACTGTGTAATGTTAAAAGAAAACTGATTTCCCGATTAGATACTTATTCCAGGGTATGTATTTACCAAGTATGATTCTCACATCTGTATGGTTTTACAGATGATGAGTGGGAGTAAGTTATTGGGAATTGGGTGATTATCCTCATTATATCGGGATTCGTTGTAATCGGTGATATTTGAGGAAATCACCTGGGTTGTTTGCCGGTCGGCAAATATTTGGTTTTGAATATCCGCTGTTATGCACCAATTTCAAATTGATATATCTGTACGTCTATTTTCTTAGAGTGAGATGTACCTTTTTGAAATTATGTCTATGACATTTACCTATATCAGTGGATGGTTAGGTAAGGAGCATTGAACAGCGGTGTAATTCTTCTTAACCATAAGTACAGTTTTCAACCTACGACACACAGTGAATGAGTTATCAGACTCAAGGGACTTATACAGAGTATTGTATGTTGTCCAGGGTCCATCAGGACAGAGGGGTTGGTCCTCATACTATATTCGGTTTACTTATGACTTCTTTACTTTTTAGACAGGTGTTTCGCGGAAACACAGGGTCCAAATTTTGAGAAGTTATAAGTATTTGAATAGAGTAGAGAACCAGGTGTAGCAAGTATCGGGATTCTTCAAAGAGATCGAAGATGTAGATACTTGTGTATGGTATTCAGTTAATAGTAATGATAAAGAGATCTTGCTTCTCTTTCAGGTTACTCATAATTGGAAGTATTCCCAAGTTGAGTAACGCTGATCGGCCTCCTTCCATTTAGTTGACATGCGCTGGGGACAGCTGCATGATTTGAATCTGGTTCAATTAAATCAGTGCCTCTGTTTCTATATTGGATATAGAACAGTTCATATCTTAACGATGTTAAGGTACGGGGAGTTGTCCGGTTTATGATTAAAACCAGACACTGGACAACTCAAGGCACGTTTCTGTAATGGCTGTTTGTGGGTTAACCCAGGCTATGACGAGGGTTGACTTTCTACCATCTGGATGAACAATAGCGATATTGTTCTAGACTCGCCACAGTTTTATTAAAGATGGATTTTTTCAGAAAACAGTAGTGGGAGTACGGTAGAACTGGAAGTGATTCCAGAACCACAAACGATTACTGAAGATTTGATAAGGAACCTAAAGATTCAATCTGGATTGACATTCCATTGGCCACTCCGCAGATAAGGTGGGTAACTTCAGGCACCCGAGAGGTACTACGGTAGCCTCAAGGACGGTGACAGGGAAGTTCTTGTTTACCCACAATTACCATTGCTGTTGTTCCAAGGTGCGAGACCCGGCGGGAGGATGAGTATAGCGTCGTTCTAAACTAGTTTTAGAAGTGTACGTGTATATGACTCTGCCAGAGGGTTGTCGTAGTCAGTGGGAGCAGCGGAAGCATTGGTGGACAGGTAGCTTATGTCTACTTATAGACTAAAGCAGATGTAGCGGAGATAGATCATCTATTTCTGACGTGACAGTCATAGGTTTGACTTCATCAGAATAGGAGATGGATCTGTTGAGAAGGTAGTAGGGTGTGATATCCTGGTATTTGGATGACATACACAGAATAGGAAAAGAAACTCCTATACTACAATCGGTTATACTTTGGTCGTCACACAGTAGTTTCTCCACATAGGAATTGGGTATTATATCAGACATACTGGTTACTAGATCTATGGTTTTAGATCTAGATTTGGGTGGTTTCCCAATCAGGGTACTTTGACAGCATTCTAAGAGTATTTAGAATGGACGACTCCTGGCACGGTAGTGTACCTGCAGGTAATGGAGTCACCCTCTCTAAAGGTGTCTTACAGACTAAAGGGGAGAGGGACGTGCATGATTGGCAGATCACTTGCTCAGGCAATTGAGTCAATCATGAGATGTCAAGTACCACACCAGATGTTGTTCTTGCACTAGATGCAATAAGTTGACATTAATCCAATCCTGGAGAAGCAGTCGGAAGCAGTTTTAGAACATAAGTGGATGTTCTAGGGATATGATAACGACAGCCTCATTCGGGAAACAGTTATCATTCCAGGCTTCCAAGGTGACATGGACGACAAGGAGGTTGTCAGAGTTATAGTTTTCCTTCTGATGAGGGGCAGTATTTTGGACAGGTGGTCCAAGGCAATACTGAGGGAGGCATGGCGCGCAGGATACTGATTAAGTTCAGTTGACGATACAGTCTAAGAAGTTTGGATTTGGAGTTCATTTATGAGCTATGTCCCATCAGACATCCAGACACATTCTAAGACAGGTATTGCTCATTTCGGGAGATGGCTTTCTCCGCGAACTTGAGATATAGAGAGACATAGAAAGAAACAACTAAGCGGATCCACTCACTGAGGTTATTCCTCGAACGCGATAGTCTTCCAAACAGGCTTTGTGAGACTGACTAGTAGAGGAGTTGGGTGTTCGGTATCACACGGGCTGTGAGTATGCGACATCGCAATAATTAGCCTTGAGTGCAAGTGGGAGATTGTTGGAGATAGTGCCCTCAGAGTCAATTATTAGGTCACAGGTACGTGATTGTAATGATTGATGGAGGACCTATCCCGGTAGGACAGTCTTACTCGAGATGATAGTATGCTATCTGGTTTACCTTTATCATCGTGTACTGCTTGAGGTGACCTGACACGTCGCTATTACACGTTGATAGAGCCCCTAGGATTCTTGCATGACCACCAGCAGTATGAGGGCGATCATATAAGTGGGAGCTGGGGGTCTATAAGCTTATCCTTAAAAGGTCCCTAGTCGTGGGAGTTTCGAGACTGGGCATCGATACTCCATTAGTAGACTAGTGTATACAGTCGAGACCCCGACGAGGGGCGGTGGCCGGTCTCACAAGCCACTGGTGTCAGTTGGATCACCTAAGATGTATACAGGTGCTCATTGGGTTATGAGTACACCGGACAGGACTCGCCGGGAACATGCTAGTTGGTCATATACCAGACGTCAGATGGCAGTTCCCTGGTGACATGTATGCAGATTAGTTCATCGACCTGGGGATCGTCATTTGTCTCGTGTGAGTTCCCACTGTACTTTGATTACTACCCTACCACGGCTCAAAGGAGTCGTGCAAACAGGTTTTAGTTGGGTACAGTCCCGAGCCACATGGAGGCAGTGAGCGTATCTTCAGGGGGTTCGTCTCTCCCGGTATTGGGGGTGAGGTCGTGCTGTGTCTAGGAGAGCCATTACACAAAGTCCTTGGCCAAGGCAAGGAGATTTACTGGTATGTATTCCAGTAGTATCTCAGGGTGTTCTGGGCTACACTCCGACACGACTTGTACCGCTTTTGGGGGTCTGACTTTTACCAACCCCCTAGGCCCGCCATGCGATACTCATAGACGAACGGATCGGACTGCACGGATATTGTCACTGACAGGCTCAGTAGGGTTGTCAGGCTGAGTTCGCTCGCAGACATCCCTTTTGGTCAATACCTGGTAGCCCGTTACGTATTGGCTTATACCTCTGACGTGCTAGTGGTTAAATCCACAACCAAGGTGTTGATGAGTCTTTAGAGTCCCCCACATTCAGTTACTCAGCTTTCGGGCGAAAGGCTGTAGAGGCCGTATGGAGATATGGCAAGGTCCGATCAGATACGTGCGGTATTGCACGGATCAGGATCGGACAGTTTGTACTATAGGCCGTATGGTTATATGGCAGGGTTCGATCAGATACGTGCGGTATTGCACGGATCAGGATCGAACAGATATAACTAGCCGGCTTTGGTTTAAGCCGGATCCTAGTATAGTACAGTGTAGACTTTGTCTCATTGCATTTGTATTTTGGTCGAAATACAGATGCGGGTGTGTATGCACAGTATCGGGGTTTTCCTGTAATTTATTACGGGACCAGTTTTCTGGAGTTGCCAGTTTGCTTTCCGTTTCGGCCAATTTCTATTGTTCCGTTCATTGGCCGAAGATTGGTGGAGGAGGGCTTATTTGCATTGTTGCAAATAAGCTTTTATGGAAGGGGGTCTTTGCATGTTTCCTTGTATCATGATGGTGCACCATTCTTTTGACCTTGACTTGTATCTTCATGATGGCATGACTTTTAAGCCATCATGTTTGATGATGGTTGGTGTTTGAGTGTGGATGTATTTTGTCATCATGTTCTTTCATGATTCCCTTTTGCATTATTGTTATGGTTGCACCACTCATTCCTTGGCTCACTCTCTCTCATTCTCTCCATTCACCTCTCATGGCCGGCCAAGCTTGGAGGAGGGGTTGCCTATTTTTGTAGTGGGGATTTTTGCTCTCTTGATGTTAGAAAAATCCCCAAACTCCTCCACATATAACTTGTATCATCCCTCCACCAAAATGGCATCTCCATGAACCCCAAATGAGACTTCTTCACTACATATTCTACAGCGAACCTTGGGCACGTCGAGTAGCCGGCTTCGTGCCCGAGTTGCCTCGGCATTGAGGTGGGAGCCCGTAAAAGAAGTAGGCGATGTGGTGCACTTCCGGCGACGAGGAGGAGACCGGGACATTCCGCAGGAGATCGGGACTATGACGAGAAGACCGGAGGACTTGGATCGTCGGTATATCTCTATTCCCATCTTATAGTTATGCTAGGACTAGTTAGTGGTTCGATCCGGGTGTTTAGTGCGCGGCGGTTTGCCAGTTCAAGAAAATTTAAAGTTTTTCACCGCTTCCGTATTCCGGCGTCGGATTGACGGCCGGGGCGCCGCCGTGCACTTACACAACCATGCTTCATAACACACACACACACACACACACATATACACACACACATATCATATATGTATATATACATATATCATATGTATATGTATATATACATATATCATACATGTATATAGAATAATGGAGGAAAGACGCCATAGGAGGGAATTTCCTCCTATGGCGTCGAAAAAGTATGCCCTACCTCATTTTTTCAAGCGATCGGCACCTATCATCTTCATCGTTATCTTCTAAGATGTGGGTACACCAAATTTCATGTGATTCTACAACTTTTTCACCGTTGATTTAGCAATGTAAAAAGTTCTGTTGTCGGTAAACCATTAATTTTGAACCCACTAAATTAACGGTGAAAAGGTTGTAAAATCGCATGAAATTTGGTGTACCCACATCTTAGATGATAACGATGAAGATGATGTGGGCCGATCGTCGGAAAAAATGAAAGGGGGGGTATTTTTTCGATGTCATAGGAGAAAATTCCCTCCAATGGCATCTTTCCTCCTTTATTCTCATATATATATATACATATATCATATATATATATACATATATACATATATCATATATATATATATATATTAAGAAAAGAAAATAATTAGTGAGCAATAATATTAGTTAATATATAATTATATCAAATATAAATATATATCATATTATTAAATCAACACTTGATTCAATAATCTGGTTATATCATATATAACTGACTAATATCATTTATCTGCAGATTAGAATACGGTCACATACTCGTATTTAATCAGGCCCCCGCACATATCATCATATGTGCTCTACTTCGTTTTGCTTGAACTAGGAAACCTCTGTGTGGGACTCTAAAGACTTGTCAATACACCGGCAGTAGGTAATGATCACATCAGTTACCCACAAGCCGTCAGCGGTACTAGCTGGACGGAACTGCTACCCAAGTATTGAGCGATTAGAAGACCAACAAGCAAGCTTGTCCAAACTCCCATGAAGCCTATAAGTAACACTTCCCGTTCAGTCCGGCCTCTTCGTCTGATATGTCGCAAATCGAGTCTAGGGGTGGAATCGTCAGACTCCAGTAACTTGATAAGTCATGCCGATGTGTGGCTCATAACGGTTCGAGAAACTACTGATAACACTTACCAGTAAATCACATCAGCCCTGGCCAAGGACTTACTGTTATAGCCAATCGAGCATAGCGAAACATCAACTCCCAATACCGGAAGAGACGAAATCCCTCCTATCGCTCACTGCCTCCATGTGACTCGGGACTGTACCCAAAATCCACCTGTTTGCATGACTCCTTTGAACCGTGGTAGGGAGGAAATCAAAGCACAGTGGGAACCACACAAGACACCATGATGATCTCGGGTCTACAGACTAACCTATACCAGTGTCACCAGAGAACTGCTATCTAACGATAGGTATAGTACCATCTAGGAGTTCACGGTGAGTCCTGTTCAGTGTACCCATTCTCTAATGAGCACCTGTGTACAATCTTTGATGTCAAACACCAATGGTTATGGGATCAACCATCGCCCCATACAGGGTCAAGAAACGTACACACTAGTCTACTCTGGAATATCGATGCCCTATCTCGATACTCCCTCGACTAGGAATAGTTAAAGGATGTGCTTATAGACTATACAAGTCCTAGTAGTATGATCCGCATCATAATCCTGGTAGTCAAGTAAACATCTTAAGGGTTTTATCAACATGTATCAGAGAGACAGTATAATAATACAGGTGTGCATGTTTAGATAAAGAGCAACTGGATAGCATACTATCATGTCGAGCAAGAAAGTCCTCTCTATATATGTCCAAGCATCCACTATATCATACAATAACCGCCTCTAGGGCATACATATTCCTAACAATCTCCCACTTGCACTAAGGCCAGTTGTTGTAGTATCTCATACCCAACATTCCAAAAAGTCTCTTAAACGGGGGAGGGTCTTTGTGAGTGGATCCGCTGCGTAGTCCTTCGTGTCAACTCTCATAACCTAGATCTCTCGTCGATCTACTATCTCCTGGATCAGGTGATACCGCCTAAGAATATGTCTGGAGCGCTGATGGGACCAGGGTTTCTTGGCCAAAAGCTATAGCTCCATTGTTATCACAATACACAGGTATTGTATGCTCAATGGATGGAACCACACCAAGTTCAGCTATGAACTTCTTCATCCAGACAGTATCTTTGGTAGCATCGTTGGCAGCGATGTATTCAGTCTCCATCGTCGAGTCTGCTACGGTATCTTGCTTGGAACTCTTCCAACATACCTCCTCTCTATTGAGGGTGAAGAAAAAACCCGAGACCGACTTACTGTCATCCTTATCAATCTGAAAGCTCGAATCGGTAAAGCACTCCATCTGGAGTTCTCCGTTACCATACACCAAGAACATTTCTTTAGTCCTTCTCAAGTACTTAAGAATGTTCTTCACAGCTTTCCCGTGTTTCTCCCCAGAATCTGATTGATACCTACTCACTAACCTAATGAGTAAGCTACATCCGGTCTGGTACATAACATCGCATACATGATAGACTCGACTGCCGAAGGATAGGGTATTCCTTGCATGCGAGCCCTCTCCAAATTATTCTTGGGAGACATCTCTTTGGAGAGAGTGATTCTTGAACAAGCGGGTAAATTACCACGCTTAGAATCTTCCATACTAAATCTCTTTAGTATGGTGTCAATGTACCTAGATTGGGACAATCCCAACATCCGCTTAGATCTATCTCTATAGATCTTTATCCCCAGGATGTAAGAGGCATCACCTAGATCTTTCAAGGAGAACTTTTGTGATAAGAATAGCTTGACCGAGTGTAGCATAGGAATATCGTTTCCTATCAAGAGTTTGTCATCCACGTACAATACGAGGAAGACAACCTTACTCTCTACAACCTTCTTGTATATATATGGTTCATCTATATTTTTGATGAAGTCAAACTCTTTGATAACTTCATCAAAACAAATGTTCCAGCTCTGCGATGCCTGCTTTAATCCATAAATGGATTTAAGTAGCCTGCACACCTTTCCGCTGCTCCTACTGTCTATGAAGCTCTTTGGCTGTGTCATGTACATTCTCTCTTCTAAATCACCAATTAGAAAAGCGGTCTTGACGTCTATCTGCCAGATTTCATAGTCATGGTATGCAACAATGGCAAGTAGGATCCTAATGGATTTAAGAATAGCGACTGGAGAAAAGGTTTCATCATAATCGACACCAGGTCGTTGACGAAAAGCTTTTGCTACAAGTTTAGTTTTGAAGGTCTCAAACTTTCCATCTACACCAATTTTCTTCTTAAAGATCCACTTGCTCCCGATGGGTTTTACCCCTTTAGGAACAACTTCTAAAGTCCATACTTTATTGGTGTACATGGATTCCATCTCAGATCGCATAGCATCCAACCATTTCACAAAGTCTCCACTTGTGATGGCCTGCTCGAAACGAGTTGTATCATCATCTTCCATGATGCAATCCTGGCTCCCACCATCTATGAGAAAACTGTAGTATCTCTCAGGTGGATGAGGAACCCTATTAGATCTGCGGAGTGGATGATCTTCGTCGGGGACTATCGAATCCTCCGGTTCCACCAAATCATCAGTTGTAGTTTGTACGGCTGGAACTTCTTCCAGTTCTACCTCATTACCACTAATTTCTATTATAAGAAATTCCTTTTCTAAAAAGGCGGCATGTTGAGCAACAAACACTTTTTGTTCCTCACTATGGTAGAAAAGATATCCATGGGAATTCTTTGGATATCCTATAAACTTGCAAAGAACCGATCGTGCCTCGAGTTTGTCCGGATTCTATTTTTTAACATAGGCCGGACAACCCCATATCTTAATAAAATTAAGGCATGGTCTTTTCCCTTTCCATATCTCATATGGAGTTGTAGGCACAGATTTGGTGGGAACCATATTTAATATGTATGCAGCTGTCTCAAGTGCTTATTCCGAAAAGGAAATAGGTAACTCAACAACACTCATCATAGAGCGCACCATGGGTGCGATTCCTCCGCTCTGATACTTCGTTGTGCTGTGGTGTATACGGAGGAGTAAGTTAAGAGAGAATCCCATTCTCTTTTAAATAGTCTCGGAATTCAGTGCTCAAGTATTCTCCTCCAAGATCAGATCGAAGGATTTTGATACTTTTACCCGTCTGGTTCTCAACTTCGTTCTTATATTCCTTGAATTTCTCAAAAGTTTCAGATTTGTGTTTCAACAGCAACACATGTTCAAATCTTGAGAGATCATCGGTGAATTTAATGAAGTATGAGGAACCAATCCTGGCATGTGTAGACATAGGACCATGTACATCACTATGTATCAGTCCTAAGAGTTCAGTAGCTCTTTCTCCATGTCCAGTAAATGGAGTTTTGGTCATCTTGCCTTTGAGACATGACTCGCAAGTTTCATAAGATGTAAATTCAAAAGGATTCAAATATCCATCTTTATGCAACTTAGCTAGTCTTGTCGCATTGATATGACCTAGTCTATAATACCACAAGTAGGCTTCGTTCATTTCTGAACTTTTCCTCTTGTGTGTTCTGTATATTTAGAACCGTGGTTTGATTTAGAACGTATATACCGTTACACAACGTACCAAACCCAATCAACACTTGATTTTGAAAAATGTTCATAACATTATCCTCCAATACAAAATTATATCCTTCTTTATGTAATCAAGAAATCGATATAATATTGCATATCATATTTGGTACGTAATAACAGTCGCTCAGAATCAATGTATTACCATTTGGTAATACAAGGTGATATTCACCAACTATTTTGGTTGCAACAATTGCTCCATTCCCTACTTTCATAGACATATCACTTTTTCCCAGCTCTTTACCTCTCCTTAACCTATGTAACAAATTACATACGTGGGATCCTGATCCGGTATCCAATACCCAGGACGTAGAGCATACTAAGAAAAAGTTCTCGATAACGAACACACCCGAAGAAGATACATCATCATACTCATTCTTCATTCGTGTTGCGTAGGAATCCTGGTATTCCTCTATTCCTTACTCAGACTTATGACATTCATAAGATAGCGCGGAACCAACGTTCGCTAGCCCAGTATTATAAGTGGGTTTGGTCAATATATCCATATTATTATCTTGATTAAGGTGTGTCATTGGTCGCTACCTGGAGAGAGAGAATGAAACACTTTAGCGTGCGCTCTTGCAAAATTAGATTGATCATTATCTTATCTAATCAGGATGGCTCCTACTGTTTTTATCAAATCTTCCTTTAAACCCTAAAAGATAAGATTAGCCGGGATTAATTACATCCTACAAGTTCGCCAATCGGTCAGCCAGGCAGGTATTGGTACTTCGAGTGAGTCTCCCCATGATTTTTCATGGAACTAATTAAATAATCTCGTTTCCGCAGGGGAATAACCCCATTAACACCTTTCTTAGACACCTACTTGATCAGCTAATTGTAAAGTGGAAAACTTTTCCAGGAGTAACTCTTACTCGCAGTGGGTATTGGGATCTAACTATCTCATAGAAGGTATGCAATCTCATTGCAAATTTCAACACTTGAAATACCCAATATCTATTTTTACCCCTAACGACTTATGCCCTCGACGAAGGCCAACAAACCATAGGCCACTAGTCAAGTTCAACCTGTTCATTTCGTGATTGAATTAAACCCAACCGCACGACCCTTGACGCAGGCCAATAAGGTCGTACGACTAACCTAATCCAATCGTATCATATACGGATGATAAGAACTAATCAGCTACCATACACTATGCCTTGACGAAGGCTAACAAACGCAACACGGATACTAAAATAGTCCTTATCTGAAATGACGGAGGGCTACGACTGGTTTTAAAGAAAATATTTAACGTAATGAACTTGATATCGTTGTAGAATCTAGTGATTTGAAAAGGAGTGGTTTTTATAGCATATTCTAGTTTTGCTAAAGAGGTCACTCCCGGTGAAGAGATCTCGGCTCTTTCCTTATCGAATAAGGTGTTGATATTCATCAAGAAATACCACTATGCAAAGCAAGGACTAGAGAAGCTATCAAAACAAAACCGAGTGGGTTGTAGCATTTGCTAGTTTTGCTAAAGAGGTCACTTCCGGTGAAGGGATTGTAGGGTTGCTATGCACGCGCACAAGGGTCTACGAGGCATCAACCATGCCCGATTATAAATTTAGCCGTGCCGAACAACCCGAATACGGATCTTTAAACTAGAGATTAGGCGAAAACTAATATGTTAACAACTTTAACACTAAGTGAGAGGGATTACAACCTTTGTAGATCCGGTCCTTCACTTCATATGTTCCGTGTTGTGGTCCCTTCGCTGCGATCATCGGGATCCGGACTCTCGAGAGGTTCCACGAAGAGAAAGATGCAACCTTTGCTTCCGATCTTCGATACTAAGATGATCTACCTTGAAGTTCCGTTAACACAAGCTAACACTCATGAAATGATGTGAACACCCTCATCTAAATGGCAAGGGAAGATGAGGATGATGAAGTAGGATTTTTGCTCTTTTTATTTATCTTTTTCTCATATTTATTCATCACAAAAATCAAAACAAGAAAGCTTTGCATGAAGAACTCAAGGAAGAAGAAGAATAGTGATCCATTTTCTTTTGTGATGAATAATGAAAGGATTAATATGAAGAATAATGCAACCATGGCTGACTTAACCATTGTAGAGAATTAACCAAGGGTTAGAGTTTGGGTTGAGTTAAGAATGAGTCACTCACAAATATCTTTATCATGACAAAATGAAAAGCTTCTAGAATCAACTAGAAGACTTAACCCTAATCCAAACCCTAATCATGTTTAAACTCCACAAAACATGTTGCATTATTTATCATATCATGTTACAATATTCTATATCATATATATAATATTTATCGTAGAAAAATAAAATAATACAATTAACATATATCGCATATATATCAATGTATTACCCGAGTGAGAAAAAGAATCTTTTAGTGAGCTAATATTAGTTAATGTAATTTAATATATCATATATATTATTATACATTAAATTATCGAATCAACACTTGATCCGACAATCCGGCTATATCGCATATAACTGACTAATATTTATCCGTACCGATTCATCGAATCAACACTTGATCCGATGACCTGGTTGACATCAAATATCGAGAGAATAGAATACGGTATCTCATATCGTATTATCCTCGGTCCCGCAAATATCACATATGTGCTCCTACTCCATTTTTCCTGAGTCAAGAAACCTCTGTGTAGGACTCTAAAGAATCGTCAATACGCCGGCAGTAGGTGATGATCATATCAAACACCCACAAGCTGCAAGCGGTCAGCTAAACGTAACAGCTACCCAGGTATTGAGCGCTCAGAAGATCAACAAGCAAGCCTGTACATTCTCCTATGAATCCAAACAGTGACACTCCCGTACAGTCCGGTCTCGTCGTCTAATATGTCGCATATCTCGCCTAGGGGTGGTAAACATCAGACCCCAGTAGCTTGATAAGTCGTGTCGATTTGAGGTCTATAACAGTTCGAGAAACTACTGATAACACTTACCAGTAAATCTCAGCAACCCTGGCCAGGGATTTCCGGTTATAGCCAATCGAACACTGCACAACATCAACTCCCTATACCGGGAGAGACGAATCCCCTCCTATTGCTCATTGCCTCCATGTGATTCGGGACTGTACCCAAAAGCCACCTTTTTGCACGCCCTCTTGGACGTGGTATGATGGAAATCAAAGCACAGTGGGAATCACACAAGACTCTATGACGATCTCGGGTCAACAGACTACTCTGTACCAGTGTCACTGGAGAACTGCCATCTGACGTATGGTATAATACCATCTGGGAGTTCTCGGCGAGTCCGTCCAGTGTACCCAGTCTCTACTGAGCACCCGTACACCATCCTTGATGTCAAACACCGATGGATATGGGATCATCCATCGCCCATCATATGGATCAAGATGCGTATACGCTAGTCTACTCTGGTGTATCGATGCCCTGTCTCGATACACCCTCGACTAGGAACAGTTATAGGATGTACTCGTCGACTACCGTGGCCCCACTAGTATGATCTCATCATAGTCCCAGTAGTCGAGTACATATCCTAAGGGCTTTATCAACATGTAACATAGAGACAATCAGAGTACATGTTAAGATAAAGTACAACCAGAGAGCATACTATCATGTCGAGCAAGAAAGTCCTCCCTATATATGTCCTAGCATCCACTACAATATACATCGTACGTACAGTAATGGCCTTTAGGGCATACATATAACTAACAATCTCCCACTTGCACTAGGGCCATCTGTTATGGTATCACATACCTAACAATTAGCTGCGGTTGAAGTATCTCATACTCAACCATCCCATAAAAGTCTCTACTGGGAAAAAGGCCTTCGTGAGTGGATCCGCGCTGTTGTCCTCTGTGTCTACTCTCCTAACCTCGATCTCCCGGGAGATCAACCATCTCCATGATCAGGTGATACTGCCTAAGAATTATATCTGGATTTCTGATGGGACGGTAGTTTCTTGGCTGAAGCCACAACTCCATTGTCACACAATGGTAGGAACGAAGTTCATCTTATGAACTTATATATATCCAGACTGCCTCTTTGGTAGTATCCTTGGTAACGATGTATCATGCCTTTAATCGTCTAGTAAGTCACGGTATCTATCTTGGAACTCTTCCAACATACTGTCCCTCCACTGAGGGTGTAGACAATGCCTGCGACTGACATTCAGTCGTCCTTATCAGCCTGGAACCTTTCCAGTGATTCTCCCAAGGATCGATTGATACCATCTCACTACAATTAGTGAGTGTCCTAACATCCAATTAGATCTATCTCATAGATCCAAAACCCAGGATTTAGGAGGTATCACTTTGATCCTATATGGAGAATCCTTGTGATAAGCGGAGATTGACCGAGCGTAGCATAGGAAGCTCCTTCCCTATCAAGAGTATGTCATCTACGTACTCTACGAAGATCACCACCATACTCTCTACTACCTTTTCGTATATACAAGGTTCATCTACCATTTTGATGAAGTCAAACTCTTTGACTACCACATCAAAACAGATGTTCCAACTCCGCGATGCCTGTTTTATCATATAAAACATCTTGCACACGTTTCCGCTGCTCCCACTGTCTACGAAGCCCTCTGGCTGTGTACTTATAGACGCTCTTTTCTAAATCATCATTTAGAAAAGCAGTCATGACACCCAACCACCAGATATCGTAGTCATGGTATGTAGCCGTGGCAAGTAGGATCTGGATGGACTTAAGCATAGCTTTGAAAGTCTCAACTTTTCCATGTACACCAAGTAATCTTCTCAAGATATACTCGCTCCTGATGGGGATTTAACCCTTAAGATAAAGCAACCAAAGTCCATACTTTGTTGGTGTATAAGGATTCCATCTCAGATCGATAAGCATCCAGCCATTCTTACAGAGTCCCACTCCTGATGGCCAGCTCGAAACTAGTTGGGTCATCATCTCATGATGCAATCCTCGCTCCCACTGTCATAGAGAAACCGAAGTATCTCTCAGGTGGGTGAGGAACCCTACTAGATCGGCAGAGAGGCTGAGGTATGTTGGAAACTATTGAATCCTTTGGTTCTACCAAATTATCAGCTGCAGTTTGTATGGCTGGAACATTTCCAGTTCTACATAACGGACCATGCCTCGAGCTTGTCCGGATTTTGCTTTTAGACATAGGCCGGACAACCCAAATCTTAACAAACTTAAGATATGGGCTCTTCCCTTTCCATATCACATATGAAGTGGTAGGCAACTGATTTGATTTGAACCCTATTCAATAGGTATGCAGCTTCTCAAGCGCATAACACCCAAAAGAAAATAGGAAACTCAGTAGTAATCATCATAGAGCACACCATATCAAATAGGGTGCTATTGCTCTGCCCCGATACACCGACGTGCTGTGGTGTATGCGGAGGAGTAATGCTGAGAGAGAATCTCATTCTCCTTTAGAATAGTCCAGGAATTCCGTGCTCAAGTATT
Organism: Agapanthus africanus; assembly: GCA_030015575.1. NCBI lineage: Eukaryota > Viridiplantae > Streptophyta > Magnoliopsida > Asparagales > Amaryllidaceae > Agapanthus > Agapanthus africanus. The sequence goes on along the minus strand of CM057341.1, from coordinate 315,414,964 downwards.
CTCCTCCTTGATCTCATCAAAGGACATAATACTTATACCCGTATTTTGGTTCTCTACTTCTAACTTATATTCTGTGAATATCTCAAAAGCTTCGGACTTATGTTTCAACAGGAACACATGTCTGAATCTTGAGAGATTATCAGAGAACGTAATGAAGTAAAAAGAACCGGTCTTGGCATGTGTAGACAGGGGACCTTCATACATCAGCATGTATCAATCCCAAGAGTTCACTAACTCTTTCTCTGTTTCCAATAAACAGAGCTATAGTCATCTTATCTTTGTGACATGACCGGCAAGTTTCACAAGATGTAAATTCAAACAGATTTAAATATGCATCTAAATGTAACTTAGCTAGCCGGGTCGCATTGATATGACCTAGTCTACAATGCCTCAAGAAGGATTCGTTCATTTCTGAACTCTTCCTCTTGTGTGTGTTCTGTATACTAAGAACTGTGGTTTGATTTAGAACGTCAATGCTTTTAGATAACGTACCTGAACCGATCAACTCTTGATATAGGAAATGTTCAAAACATTATCCAACAATACAAAATTATATCCTTTCTTTACTAATAAAGAGACTGATATGATTTTGTATATCAGGTTCGGTATCTAATAACATTTGTTCAGAATCAATGTATTCCGGTAATACAGGGTGATAGTGACCAACAGACTTGGCTGCAACACTTGCACCATTTTCTGTCTCATGAAACTTATCACCCGTTCTCAGTTCTCTACCTATCTGTAGCCTATGTAACAGATTACATATACGGGATCCTGATCCGGTATCACATACCCAGGACGTAAAGGATACTGAGAAACAGTTCTCTGTAATGAACACACCCGAAGAAGATGCATCAGCATGCACTTTCTTTGTTTGGGCGGCACGGGAAATCTGGTATTCCCTAATTTCTTGCTCTGTCTTATAACAATTATAAGTTGGAGCGGGACCAACGTTCCCCAGCTCAGTATAACAAGCGGGTTTGGTCAATACATCCATATTATTATCTTGATTAAGGCGTGATATGGTCGCTACCTGGAGAGAGAGAGAAGAAAACACTCAGCGTATGCTCTTGCAAGATTAGATTGGTTATCTAATATATCTAATCAGGATGTCTCCCACTATTTTAATCAAATCTTCCTTCAAACCCTAAAAGGAAAGATTAGTCGGGATTAATTACACGCTACAAGTTCGCCAATCTTTCAGCCAGGCCAGTGTCGGTACTTTGAGGGAGGTCCCCCGTGCTTTCGCACGAACCTAATTAAAGTAAACCCCGTTTTGCCAGGGGCGTAACCCCGTTAACACCTTTCTAGACACCTACTTGATCGGCTAATTGTAATGTGTAAAACTCTCCCAGGAGTAACTCTTACTCGCAGCGGGTATCGGGATCCAACTATCTCATAGAAGGTATGCAATCTCATTGAAAATTTCAACACTTGAAATTCCCAATAATATTTTACCCCTAGCGTGCTATGACCTTGACGCATGCCAAACAACCCATAGTCCGCTAGTCAAGTTCAACCCGTCATTTCCTGATTGAATTAAACCCACCCGCACGACCCTTGACGCATGCCAAACAACGCCGTACGAATACCCTAATCCAATCGCATCGTATGCTAGCAGATAAGCACTAGTTAGCTACCGTACACTACGCCTTGACGCATGCCAAACTACCGCAGCACGAATACTAAATAATACTTATCTGAAATGACGGAGGGCTACGCAGGTTTTTAAGAAAACCATGAGCGTAATGAACTTGATATCGTTGTAGAATCGAGTGATTTTAAATGGAGTGTTTTTGAGGCTTTTCTAGTTTTGCTAAAGGGGTCACTCCCGGTGAAAGGATCGTCGGCCCTTTCCTCATCGAATAAGGTGCAGGATATATCATATATATCACTATGCAAAGCAGGAACTATAGGAGCAATCAAAAGACAAACCGAGGGTTGTAGCATCTGCCAGTTATCGCTAAAGGAGTCACTCCCGGTGAAGAGATCTCGGTCCTTTCCTTATCGAATAAGGTGCAGGATGTTCTACAAGGAACACCGCGATGCAAAGCAAGAACTGTAGCTACATGTTTTAATTTTGAAATTCGATTCCATAACATCTTAGGTTTCTTTTATTTCATCAATCTCATTAATGAAGTCCCATTTTAATATGCTTCATAAGCATCTCTTTTGAAACGAAATCTGCAATATAACATATCTCATATATATAATATAAACATTCGTCTCAGGCAGTAATATGATCTCATCACAGAACATTGCAGCAGAAGAAACATATATGAAATATTTGATATACTAGGACGTTCGTGTTTTCAATACGAGCCTGTATAAAACACGGATTCCACGGTCGCGATGAATAGCCAAACCCACATCCCTAGACCCCTACGAGAGCGGCAAGTAACACTGCCAATTCTAGGGTTAGGAGACCCGGTCTCGACTCCTCGAGATGGTCTCCCACTGGACCCTAGAACCCGGTTACTTGTGCTCGCCGCCTTGGGTCTATCTAATGCGGAAAAGTAAATAATATACAACGGTGACAGCTTCCGCTACCTGGAAGTGCCCCAATAAAAGAATATTATATACAAATGAATTTTACATGAATGAAAAAGAAAAACTCTCATCTCACATAAAACCCCCGGCTATTCAAAACGCGACGATCCAATATAACATATCACAGCAACATATAATATCTCATATCATCAACGTAAACAAGTATGCGTATCCCGATTGTCGTTGATGTATAGCAACGAAGCCGGCGATACACCACATACTTCGCTTACTGTCACAGAAAAGAAAGTGAAAAACTACAACAGTTGGAATCCGCAACTTCCTTAGACATCACATGCCTAACCAAATGAATTCCTTAGACATCGCATGCCTAACAATTATAAACCCCGCATTTTAGTCTTATTTATCGAAAACTCTTTTCAATATCAAGTCGGCCAATTCAACAAGATTCCCGACATCCTGATCGAATGCTCGTCGCAAACTTTAGTAGACGGCCGCACCCCCAGATGCCGTCGACGAAGTGCACTAAGGCGGAACACCGCTACCGCGAGCACCCGAACGGATGCTTTCGGCGACGGGGTTCTCCTACAGTCACTTGGTCGGGGTTATGGGGCATAGCTGTCTATTAAGTTTTCCCGGCGAGTATCTGCGTACGCTACGTGATTGCGACGGACTTTTGATCACATCAAAATTCCGTGGAAACCGATCAATTGAGACTAAACTGCTATGTTTATAATATTCAAATTAGTTATCTTATAACTACCTGTGGATTCCAAATATTGTATCACATTCCAGATAAATAGACAAAGTTAAACTTTCCGATCGAATCTTCAAACACCCAAGATTTCCCCAATATATCTCAACACTTGAAATCAGTTTTAAAACATCCATCACATGCCACAGTACCAATGGTCCAGCCGTAGAAGGGTCAAGCCAACGCCTCACATGTGGCACGCCGTACTGCCCCAAACCCTAAGGTTCAAAAGGCAGTTCAAGACGGTCACATAATCGAGTTAAGGTTTGTTGTCTTCTAGAGGGTCCACCGCGTTACTTGCACGACTTAGAACGTTTTTAAACACGAGAAAAAATCCAACTTTTGAAAATATTTCCGACAGGGGAAAAAGTGAGTTATTGATATCCGTTCGAACTTTTTAACAGTTTCTAAAAATTATCCGGACAAAACTAAACGAAGTTAAATTATTCGATCGAAACATCGAGTCCCCAATACAACCCTTGAAAACTCAACACTTGAGTGGAATAAAAATATTCACAGAAAAAATTGCCAAGAAAGGACCTAAGATTAAATACAAGAAATTTCAGGGACTAACTCAAAATTTTGGCCACGGAACCGCCGCAAAACCCATGCTTTAGCCGCGGTTCCGCGGTCATTTTGGCAAATTAGAAGTCCGTACTTCACAGTAATTCTTAGTTTTTCCTGATTGTTTTTCTGAGAATTTTTAATTCAGAAAAAACCACATTTTTGAAAAAAGTCCAGAGAGGGGTTAAATCGGGGTTTCGGGTTTCGATCGGACTTTAAACTTCGTCTAGACTTCGCCTAAAGCTCTAGCTTGGCTCTGATACCACTGTAGGGTTGCTATGCATGCGCACAAGGGTCTACGAGGTATCAACCATGCCCGATTATAAATTTAGCCGTGCCGAACAACCCGAATACGGATCTTTAAACTAGAGATTAGGCGAAAACTAATATGTTAACAACTTTAACACTAAGTGAGAGGGATTACAACCTTTGTAGATCCGGTCCTTCACTTCATATGTTCCGTGTTGTGTTCCCTTCGCTGCGATCATCGGGATCCGGACTTTCGAGAGGTTCCACGAAGAGAAAGATGCAACCTTTGCTTTCGATCTTCGATACTAAGATGATCTACCTTGAAGTTCCGTTAACACAAGCTAACACTCATGAAATGATGTGAACACCCTCATCTAAATGGCAAGGGAAGATGAGGATGATGAAGTAGGATTTTTGCTCTCTTTATTTATCTTTTTCTCATATTTATTCATCACAAAAATCAAAACAAGAAAGCTTTGCATGAAGAACTCAAGGAAGAAGAAGAATAGTGATCCATTTTATTTTGTGATGAATAATGAAAGGATTAATATGAAGAATAATGCAACCATGGTTGACTTAACCATTGTAGAGAATTAACCAAGGGTTAGGGTTTGGGTTGAGTTAAGAATGAGTCACTCACAAATATCTTTATCATGACAAAATGAAAAGCTTCTAGAATCAACTAGAAGACTTAACCCTAATCCAAAACCTAATCATGTTTAAACTCCACAAAACATGTTGCATTATTTATCATATCATGTTACAATATTATATATCATATATATAATATTTATCGTAACAAAATAAAATAATACAATTAACATATATCGCATATATATCAATGTATTACCCGAGTGAGAAAAAGAATCTTTTAGTGAGCTAATATTAGTTAATGTAATTTAATATATCATATATATTATTATACATTAAATTATCGAATCAACACTTGATCCGACAATCCGGCTATATCGCATATAACCGACTAATATTTATCCGTACCGATTCATCGAATCAACACTTGATCCGATGACCCGGTTGATATCAAATATCGTGAGAATAGAATACGGTATCTCATATCGTATTATCCTCGGTCCCGCACATATCACATATGTGATCCTACTCCGTTTTGCCTGAGTCAAGAAACCTCTGTGTAGGACTCTAAAGAATCGTCAATACGCCGGCAGTAGGTGATGATCATATCAAACACCCACAAGCTGCAAGCGGTCAGCTAAACGTAACAGCTACCCAGGTATTGAGCGCTCAAAAGATCAACAAGCAAGCCTGTACATTCTCCTGTGAATCCAAACAGTGACACTTCCATACAGTCCGGTCTCGTCGTCTGATATGTCGCATATCTCGCCTAGGGGTGGTAAACGTCAGACCCCAGTAGCTTGATAAGTCATGTCGATTTGAGGTCTATAACAGTTCGAGAAACTACTGATAACACTTACCAGTAAATCTCAGCAACCCTGGCCAGGGATTTCCGGTTATAGCCAATCGAACACAGCACAACATCAACTCCCTATACCGGGAGAGACGAATACCCTCCTATCGCTCATTGCCTCCATGTGATTCGGGACTGTACCCAAAAGCCACCTTTTTGCACGCCCTCTTGGACGTGGTATGATGGAAATCAAAGCACAGTGGGAATCACACAAGACTCTATGACGATCTCGGGTCAACAGACTACTCTGTACCAGTGTCACCGGAGAACTGCCATCTGACGTATGGTATAATACCATCTGGGAGTTCTCGGTGAGTCCGTCCAGTGTACCCAGTCTCCACTGAGCACCCGTACACCATCCTTGATGTCAAACACCGATGGATATGGGATCATCCATCACCCATCATATGGATCAAGATGCGTATACGCTAGTCTACTCTGGTGTATCGATGCCCTGTCTCGATACACCCTCGACTAGGAACAGTTATAGGATGTACTCGTCGACTACCGTGGCCCCACTAGTATGATCTCATCATAGTCCCAGTAGTCGAGTACATATCCTAAGGGCTTTATCAACATGTAACATAGAGACAATCAGAGTACATGTTAAGATAAAGTACAACCAGATAGCATACTATCATGTCGAGCAAGAAAGTCCTCCCTATATATGTCCTAGCATCCACTACAATATACATCGTATGTACAGTAATGGCCTCTAGGGCATACATATAACTAACAGGGATCTCGGCTTTTTCCTCATCGAATGAAGTGCTGGATATTCATCAAGGAATACCACTATGCAAAGAAAGAACTAGAGCTACCTTTTTGAAAATTTTGATTCTACAACATCTTTAGGTTTATTTTCTTTCCATTAATCTCATTAACGAAGTCCCATCATTTATGATTCCCTACATATCACAGAAAAGAAACGAAAATAGAATGTACTCTTATGCCATCCGCATTCGCCACGGGGCCCCGTCATTTACCGTTAGGTTACTTAACTAACGGCAGAGCAAGGGCTGGACTAGCGCTGGTGCAAAACATAAGCAATGTTTATATATATATATATATATATATATATATATAGCATTCGTCTCATGCAGTTATATGATCACATCACAGAACTCAAGCAGCAGAAGTCAACATATGAAATATTGGATATACTAGGAGGTCCATATTTTAAATTAAGCCAGTAATGAAAACACGGATTCCACGGTCGTGATGAATATCCAAACCCACATCCCTAGACCTCTACGAGAGCGGCAAGCAACCCTGCCAATTCTAGAGTTAGAAGACCGGGTCTTGACTCCTTGAGATGGTCTCTCACTGGACTCTAGAACCCGGTTACTTGTACTCCCCGCCTTGGGTCTATCCTAATGCGGAAAAGTAAATAATATATATCAATGGTGTCATCATCCTTGTTCCCCTCCGAAAGACGGCGCGACAGGACGTCTCGCCTGCGATTCGGGGCAGATGCTAATTGGTGCTATCCGTCCACCTCTTCGAAGATGCCAAGTTGATTTATGGCACCATGTATCGAAGGTTTAAACGGATGCGGCCGATGTAGCAGACTTCGTCAGATTCCCCCTCGCTTGAGGGGTTTTTGATTGTGGGGACGCTCTTCCCTGCAGGTGCAAGCCCCTGCAGTTAATTACGCTACCGCATCGCGGTAACAACTTTCTCCTTCTCCAGATGGTCACTTCGTGTCGTGGGTGTTTGTTTTGTTTGTGGTTGCCCGTGGATTGTATACGGAGACTAAGTTATGTTGTCGCCCGTAGGGCGTAGACTACTCCGAATCCGTATTATCTTAGATTTGGGTTTGTGGGTTTGGGTTTAAGGATACGTTATCCTCATTTGAGACTAAGATCAACTTAAACGTTAGTTAAGGATACGTTAGTCTCATTTCTGACTAAGATCAACTTAACGGGATCGTTTAGATCCAACAAAAGAGCATTTGGGCTCTATTGTTTAGTTTAGGGACATTGCGGTCGATAGGTAGTTTAAGGACATTGCGGTCCAATGTTAGTTTTAAGACGTTGCGGTCAAGGTTAAGGACATCATAGTCCGAGGGTTTAAGGACTCCACAGTCCGGCGTTAGTTTTAAGAAATCACGGTCAAGGTTAAGGACGCCATAGTCCATTGTTAGTTTTAAGACATCCCGGTCAAGGTTAAGGACATCATAGTCCATGAGTTTAAGGACCCCACAGTCCGTTGTTAGTTTTAAGACATCCCGTTCAAGGTTAAGGACGTTATAGTCCATGTTTTTAAGGACCCCATAGTCCGTTGTTAGTTTTAAGACATCCCGGTCAAGGTTAAGGACGTCATAGTCCATGAGTTTAAGGACCCCACAGTCCGTTGTTAGTTTTAAGACATCCCGGTCAAGGTTAAGGACGTCATAGTCTATGAGTTTAAGGACCCCACAGTCCGTATCAATGTGTGGTTGTCAGGACCCATCACCTCTTTGAAGACGTTGAGGAATTACACCGACAAGTATCAAAGGAGTGAAGAGATGTACCCTTGAACCAAAGTAGATTAAATGATCTGTAGTCCAATTTGGAATCAAGACCAATTCATTAGGTTATGAGCACATTGGCTAAGTTGAGTCTGGATTGAGGACTTATGGCCTTCTTGGGCTAAGTCCAATCATGTTTGGAATATTGGCCCTCTGTTGGTCCATTGAAGGAGAGGGCCTCTGAAAAATCAGCCAACTTGGCTTAGAGTAGTGTTAAACACTAAAGATAAAAAGTGTTAAACACTAGAGATAGATTCCTTAAACTAGTGTTAGCCACTAAGAGTACAATCAGTGTTAAACACTGGAAACATAGTTCTTCATGTAGTGTCAAACATCAGAAGGTAATAGTGTTAAACACTGTAGATAGGTTTTTTTCAAATTAGTGTTAATCACTAAGAAAATCAGTGTTTACACTGGAAATCGGGTTTTTAAATTAGTGTTAAACACTAATAAAATCAATGTTAAACACTGGAAACAGAGTCTTCAAATTAGTGTTAAACACTAAGAAAATCAGTGTTAAATATTGGAAGCAGAGTTTTCAAATTAGTGTTAAACACTAAGAAAATCAGTGTTAAACACTGGAAACAGAGATCTCAAATTAGTGTTAAACACTAAAGAAAGAGGGGTCACATGTAGCACGTGAGAGCGCCCTGATTCCCTTTATTTTGTTCTGTCAAAAGTATTGAATACTTTGGAGCATAACGTGCTGTCACGTGGCGGGAATTTGGGTATTTGTCTGCTAAAGCTTTTGCCAAGGGGTCACGTAGGGCACGTGAGAGCGCCCATAGCTTCTGTTTCTTTTGCTTTTTCTTTGTGTGCTTCAGGGGTCACGTGGGGCACGTGAGGCGTTGCCTCAAAGTTCTTTTCTGTGGATCTTTACAGGGGTCACATGGTACTACGTGACTTTGGTTCTTTGCATGTTTGAAGATCTCTTTATCTTTTTACGAGTTAAATCCTTCATAGGGTTAAACCCTAGCAACAACTTTAAAGGAATTAAATTCCCACTTTTCTTTTGAAGAATTATATTCTTAGATAGGGTTAAACCCTAATTTCTTTTCTGTAGGAATTACATTCCCCATGTATGTAAAGAATTAAATTCTAGCATAGGGTGAAACCCCAATTTCTTTTTTAAGGGAATTAAATTCCTATGAGTTTGAGATAATTGAGTTCTCAATTAGGGTTAAACCCTAGTTCTGTTAATTTTGAAGGAATTAAATTCCTATAATATAGGGTTAAACCCTAATTTTATCTCAAAGGAATTAAATTCCTATAACTCTTGTGAGAATTAAATTCTCAAAACTCAATTCCTCCTCTATGTTTTAGATCTGCATGGCAGGATCTCAACCCAATAAGAATTAAATTCTCAATTTATGGGGAGATGTGCACTTTGCAGATCTTCCACCAGAGAAAGAACTAAGTTCTTTTCTTTATAGAAGAGTTAAACTCTTTTGAGAATTAAATTCTCTTTTTGAAACCTCTCTTTTCTTACCTAAGGTTTTTCTTTGCAGAGAATTAAATTCTTCCTTCTGAATTTTCAAGATTCCAAGGCTCTATATCTCTCTGTGTCTGTTTTTCTCCTCCTTTTCTCTTTTTTTAACTCTCTCCCTTGGCACCTATTTATAGGAGAAGGAAAAGAATCAATCTGTTTAGTGAATCTTTCATTGAAAGATTTGATTTGTTTATTGAGAGATTTGATTTATTTTCATCAGTGATCCGGGCCTTTAAATTATTAGGTGAATTTTATTCACCGTTGGATTTTAAATCCAAAGATATTCTTTTGTTATTTCGGTTAGATTTAGGGGGAAATCTTTCCATGTCCAAGATTTTTCCATAAATTGGTGATATTTAATCACCATCGGATTTTTAATCCAACGGTTTTACATAATTCTTCTCCATTTTGGAAAGATTTAAATGATCTTTTTTCAGAATTTAATTCTGTTGAATAGCAAGGCTTTTAAAGCCAGTCACGTGTGGCCACGTGACCTTTGGTCACGTGTGAGCACGTGACCCCCGATCACGTGTAAGCACATGATCTCCGGTCACGTGTAAGCACATGACCCCCAGTCACGTGCAAGCATGCGACCATGGTCACGTGCAAGCACGCGACTCCCTGAAGGGACTCTTCTTCTGCGCTATGTTTTTTGCCGCTGCTCAACCATCACGTGCCAACACGTGACCACTGGTCACGTGTGAGCACGTGATGCTTCCTCTGAAGCTTTTTCCTGATTTTTTAATCAGGGAACAAATGCCCCCACAGCGTTGCTCTCACGTGTCTGCACGTGAGTGCAACGCTGTCACTTTTGTGACCGTTGGATCAGCTTTGGGAGTAGGATAGATGAAACGTTTTTCATCCCATCCTATAAATGGAAGGGTCTCTTCAGAAGCGCCTCCACTCTTCATCTTTTTCCTTTGATAACTTTTCTCTTGAGAATTTAATTCTCGTTCCTCAGAGCTTAGTTCTCTTCTTTGAAAACTTTTCAGAGTTTAACTCTGTTTGAGAAAGACTCCTTCCTTCAGGTAATGATGTTGAACGATCGCAGAACCTCCATTTTTTTAAAAGAAACTCTGTGGATTTTAAATCCACATCAAGGGTTTCACCCTTTTAACATGAATCCATTTTTTCTTCAAGTTCTTCAACAGAAATATAAAACCATTTAACCGTAGATCTCTTAGGGTTCATCCGATCTTTTAGGGAGATGATGATGTCGGTTGTTTTCCCTAGAATTTAATTCCATCCCAAGGAGCTCTGACTCTGGAAAAGGAATTTAATTCCTATGAAGAACTAAGTTCTTCCTAGAGAACTTCATGGGTTTTCTCGCTCTGAGTCATCTTCTTCACAATCCAGAAGAAGTTTGCACTGTTGGTCTTTGGGAATTTAATTCCTTTGATTCTGTTTGATTCATCACAGAGCCCAAGATGGATTTGTCTTTTAGGGGAATGTGTAGGGTCACTTGAAACCCACTGCCTATTTGATTAGAATATTCCCTTTGTCTCATTATAATTGCTGTGCCTTATCATTAGCCAGCCGTCATCTTGATTTCGTGGGACCTACATGTTTTGTAACTAACGGTCCTACCAAACAAGTCCTCTGTCGCTTTCTTCAACTGTCTTCATATATTTATGCTCATATATATATATATTGCTGGCTTCACTTTTGACAGTTTTCTTTTACTTTGTTTCAGGTGCGATGGCTTCTGTTCCGTGCTTTCCCTTCACTCGCTCGGAGGCCGCTTTTCCTCAGTCACCATCTGATGAGGAAGTGATGGCGATGATCTGGGCTCATGACCCGAACTGCACTAGCTTACTTCTATGGTGAACTTGGTACAACCATATTATCCGGGGTCGCCGGAGTTTCCTCTGCGAAGTGCCGACAGAGCCCACTTTCCCGTTCTTGCCGATGGACCCTCCGAGGATGGTTTTCGCTGTGGAGATGCCAAATTGGACTCCAACGGGATGGCTCGAGCCTTCGACAACCGGTATCCCGAACCATCCGACCCAGCTATAGATATCCTGGGACGACGTATTTGCCAGGGTGAGACCCACCCATGGGGACAGATTTATAAGATAGGGCTCACTCCTCGACACCCCACGGGCTACCTCTTCTGGGCTCGCTATATTCTTTCTGCCCATCGTGCGCGGCTGCAAAAGGTCAGGCTTTATCAGGTAATATATGCGTCGCTCTTCCATTATCAATCCCCCCATGTCTGGTGGGTTAAGGCGTTCTTGAATCAATGGAATCTCCCCACCAACACTTTTCTTCTGGGGGACAGAGAGGTTTCGATCTCTTTGGGGGAATTTTATGAGATCTCGGGGCTGCCAATTCGAGGGACACTTTATGAGGAGTTGCTTCCTTCTGATGAAAACGTCTTTGAACCCGAGCCCGCATCGCTTGACGGCTTGTCTGCTGAGAACGCCGTCCGCCACAAGCGTCCCAGCTTGATCAAGGTGCTAGGTATCTTTGACCAATTGTTCACCGAATCTGAGGAGTAGGGCGTTACTTTTAAGAGCTTCATTGCCTTTTTCCTTCGCGAGGGCATCTTGTCGAAGACAGCTCCGAAGTTCGCAAATATCAAAGACCTTTTTGGGTTTGGTCCGAAGAAGCTGCCGACCAATGAATCGGATCTACCGCAGTACTACATCCCCATAATATCGTCGATATCTTTCGAATCCATTGCAGCTCCCGGCATGGATGAGGAGACGTTCTTTGTGGGGTTTATCAGTGTCTGGCTCAGCTGGTTTGTCATCCCTATGCATCGCCGCTTTATGAGAGTTTCGGTCATCTATCCGGCTCACCGTATAGCTGAGGGGACGCGGCTGGCATTCGCATCCCGGCATTGGCGCATCTCTATCATGGGCTGGGCGCTGCAGCTAATGCTTCCACCCCTGGCGTAGATGTGGTAAACTTTTCGCTTCACTACTTCACGTCTTGGATCGAAATGCACATCTTAGGTGCTTTCGCTATGCATCAGAGGCCTGCATTTTATGATGCTTACACCTTTCCGCGACTTATGTGATTGTTGGATGCTTCTGCCGCTGACCCGACTCAATTCGGGGCTATTCGGGCATTGATTTCTCCTTATGCTACTGCTGGCGGGTTGGTATTTACTGATTGGGTCTTATCTTCTTCCTTGGGTTCAACTCAGCCGCTTTGGGACTGGTCAAAAGATAGCGTGCCCTCTTTGAGGCCCCGAGAGGCCGCGCACTTATACGCAATCAGATCGGGCTACCTGGTATTCCGTGAGGATAGGCAGCCCTTTTCATGCGGTACAATCCGTATCGCTTTGCCCGGCAGCTTGGCTATGATTAGGGCGTCCTATTTGAGGCTTTCATAGTCGTGCTAGTTCCATCGCTCAAGGCCGTTCGAGATGCCGCCCATCATTTTGTGAGGCTGAACACCGGTTCCCAGTTCATGACCCCCGATGCTGATTACATGCCCCGATGCGTAGGGTCGTTCACGGGCTGGTATCTCCATCGGGTCAACCCGATTATTATTGAAGAATGAAGGGTACTTCTTGGCCACGGTGCCACTACTCAAGTTCCGGCCACAGGAGCTACGCTGCGACCGCGCGCCCCGGTCCACTTTCCTCCGAGGGATACTGGCATCGTGCTTATTCCGGGAGAGTCGGGGGTGGATCTTACCCCAACAGCTGGTATGCCCCTGGGTACCCAGTCGTGGGGTAAACGGGCTCCGGTAGCAGCACCACTGCCCGTGGCAGCACCGCCCCCCGTGGCATCGACAATGGCAGTGTCATCCTCGGTTGTGGCGCCAAGCGAGGGTGATAAGGAAGAGGGTGTTGAGGGTGACTTGGGCCGGCGCCGCACTAAGGCTCCACGAGGGAGGAAACGGTCGTCTTCGGCGGCCGGTTCTGGATCTAAAAGGCGGAGGAGGGTAGCCATCAACTTACTTGATTCTCTAACGGAGTCCGAGCCCAAACTTCCAGATGAACCGTTGGTTATGCAAGAGTCGGACGCCGGTCTTCTCTTCCCGGGTTCGGCCGCCGAGGAAGCCGCACAGTTGGCTGAGGCTATAAGACGTTCCAAAGATGCGTCTCAGAACGCCAGGGTTTCGAAGAAGCACTATCCTGCTGTAATTTTTTACGAAGACCCCTCGTGGATCCGGCGACGGTTTATCGGCCCTTTAGAGGAATGGGGAGAAAGGGCCCTGAAGCAGGCTGCTTCGGAGGATGCGGTGGACGCGCTTTCCTTGTGGACTGGCGGCCACGAGTCCACCCTCGAACCCCGGTGAGCACACCCCCTTGAGAAGGAGCATCGGCTTGAAGAAGCCATATTGAAGGCTTCCCTACGCATTGGTATGTTCTTGTACTTCTTTGTAGCTTTTTAGATTATTAACGCCTGTATGTATGTATCCTTATTCTTGTGTGAATTGTGTAGAATCTTCGACGATGGGGGAGGTCCCTACGGGCTTATTGAAGCTAAAGCCTGTCGACATTCCTGATGAAGCATTGCTCGATGTGGAAGGGGCTGACGAGGTTGCTCCTCTTACAATAGAGCCTCCAGTGGCAGTTCTTGATTACGGAGCACTCTCTCCTTTGGTAGAGGCTCCTTTGGTGGTCTCCGCCCCAACGACTCTTCCTGAGGGCGGCCCAGAGGATGGAAGAGAGGTAGTCGGGACTACCCTCCCTTTGTTGGAGTCGGAGATCACGGCGGAGGCCGTTGAAGCTGCCATCTCCCCGACTCAGAATGGGAGGAGTGTTGAAGATAACCTTTTACATTTTAAATTAGCAATCTTTCTGTAGTCTGAACTCTTTTGTTTTCTCAGAATTGCGCGGGCTGGCGGCCTCTATTGCTGATTTGTCTCCCCGGCAATCGTTTCAGCGTTTGTTAGAGATGGCAGCTCCGCAGGCGATATCCCCTCAACGCATTGTCCTCTCATCTGGGCATGGTTAGTGTTGTTCGCCATTTCTTATAGCGTCATTGTTATTTTGCGTATTGACATTGATGTTCTCTACAGTTTTGGAGGCCGATGACGAGGTTGAGGTCCTCGAAGGGCCAGGGGAACCTTCAGCTCCTACTTGCATGACCGTAGGTAAGTGACATCTCAATATGGCCCCACTTATTCCTTCGCTTAAGAGTTTTACTGACATTTTTCAAATCTGAACAGCCTTGCCAGTCCACATAGCGCTGGAATCGCGTATCGCCATGCCGCCCGGCCCCTACGCTTTGCGAGCCTCAGAGCGCCTTGCCCAGTTAAGCCTTGTCTCTATATCGTCTTTGATCGAGGAGCTTCGTGCTGGCAGCGCAACCACAGCTGAAGCATTTGCTGCCGAGGCTAACGGTTCTCTTCCTTTTCTTGCCACCTACCATAGCGAAGAGGTGGTACGAGTCTGGGTGGAGTTCTGTTGGCAGGTGGAGGCTTGCTTGCATGCGCTTGAGTGCTCCCGCCTTTCCTCAGAGGCCGTGGCTGCAAATGCGGACTTGCGGGGGCTGATAGCGCGGTGCGCGACAAATATGGTATCATGCGAGAAGAGGCTCGGCTGCAAATTCTCGGAAAAGGAGTTGGCCTCTAAGGCATTGAGCGAGCTTCAAACCAGCCTTACAGCCAAAGCCAATAAAGCGTATGAACTCTGGCGGGTACTTCAAGAGTTTATCAAAGAGGTGGTGGCTCTTGATAAAGCTGCCGTGTTCACTCGCGAAAGGGTTGAGGCTCATAAGGCTACTGAGACAGAGCTCGAAGGCCGGCTCGCCTCGTATCAGGCCCAGCAGCCTCAGGCGGAGGCCCGTCTCCTGGAGATCCCGAATCATGAAGCTGTGGCACAGCAAAAGAAGGATGAGCTAGTAAAATTGCTAAATCGCCCACCGGCTTGAAGACTTGTATCTTTTCTTTTCTTTTTGTACATACTCCTGAATGAGAGTATATACTTTTTGCTTTTTCATGAATTGTACTTTGTATCCATTTTGGTTCATGAATAAAATACATATTTTTTTTCAATGGTGTGTCTCTTTTATTGAATGTGTTCTACGGACAATTTATCTTGGTCTCATTACAGGGTAGTGATGGCTTAGGATTCAGTGTTAAGATCTGCCTCCTAAGACTTTTGAGCTTTATGAGCCGTGAGGATCTCATAAAGAGTTTTTCTCCCTACAGGTCGAGAGGATCCCGTAGGTGTAAGTTCTTCTTAAGAATCGTGAGGATTCTTAAGCGGGTTTCCCTTGGGAGTCGTAAGGATCTCACAAGAGAGTTTTCTTCCTTACAGGTCGTGAGGACCCGCAAGTGCTGGGTGCGGTCGCCCTTATCCGTATTTTACGGGATCAGGGGTTGCTTTGGGATGTTTTCCAGGGTACCGTAGTTTAAAGACATCGCGGTCAAGGTTAAGGACATCATAGTTCGTGGGTTTAAGGACTCCACAGTCCGATGTTAGTTTTAAGACATCACGGTCAAGGTTCAGGTCGTCATAGTCTGTGGATTTAAGGACTCCACAGTACGATGTTAGTTTTAAAACATCACGGTCAAGATTAAGGACATCATAGTCCGTGGATTTAAGGACTCCACAGTCCAATGTGAGTTTTAAAACATCACGGTCAAGGTTAAGGACATCATAGTCCGTGGATTTAAGGACTCCAAAGTCCGATGTGTGGTTACTTGGACCCGTCACCTTTTTGAAGACGTTGAGGAATTACAAGGACAAATATCAAAGGAGTGAAGGGATGTACCCTTGAACAAAGGTAAAATCAGTCTAGAGTCATCACGATTGATCGTTAGTTTTAAGACATTACGGTCGAGGTTAAGGACATCATAGTCCGTGGATTTTAAGGACTCCACAGTTCGATGTTTGCTCTGGATGCTTCGCACAGGTTCACTGCCCTGCTCTGCGAGGACCAGGCTCCGCTCTGGGCATTTTCCGTGGGGTCAAAGAGTGACGTTATCCGCGTTCTACGTGACCAGGAATTTTGCACTAGATGCTTCACACGGGTTCACTGCCGTGTTCGGCGAGGACTAGGCTCTGCTCTGGATTCTTCACACGGGTTCACTGCCGTGCTCTGCGAGGACCAGGATCCGCTTTGGACGTTTTCCATGGGGTCAAAGAATGACGTTATCCGCATTCCACGTGACCAGGAATTTTGCCTTGGATGCTTCCCACGGGTTCACTGTCGTGTTCTGCGAGGACCAGGCTCCGCTCTAGACGTTTTCCACGGGGTCAAAGAGTGACGTTATCCGCGTTCCACGTGACCAGGAATTTTGCTCTGAATGCTTTCCACGGGTTCACTGCCGTGTTCTGCGAGGACCAAGCTCCGCTCTGGACGTTTTCCACGTGGTCTAAGAGTGACGTTATCCGCGTTCTACGTGACAAGGAATTTTGCTCCGGATGCTTTCCACGGGTTCACTGCCGTGTTCTGCGAGGACCAGGCTCCGCTCTGGACGTTTTTCATGGGGTCAAAGAGTGACGTTATCCGCGTTCCACGTGACCAGAATTTTTCTCTGGATGCTTTCTACGGGTTCACTGCCGTGTTCTACAAGGACCAGGCTCCGCTCTGGACGTTTTCTACGGGGTCAAAGAGTGTTGTTATCCGCGTTCCACGTGACCATGAATTTTGCTCTGGATGCTTCCCACGGGTTCACTACCGTGTTCTGCGAGGACCAGGCTCCGCTCTGGACATTTTCCATGGGGTCAAAGAGTGACGTTATCCGCGTTCCACGTGACCAGGAATTTTGTTGATTGTATCCGCATTTCACGGAGTTGGGATTCGGCTCTCGGTCATCTGTACGCCGTCGAGTCATGGAACTGGGAATTGCCGCAGTTCCGCTTTGCTTGATATTGTATCTGCTGCAATGAGATGAACGTCGAGATGATCTCTAGGCTATCTGTGACTCATCGAGATTTGGCTTCTTCTTCTGATGAAACCTGGGAGAGGAGGAGTGCAATTCCTTCTTTGTTTGCGCCCCTGGATTGTATACAGGGATTGATGTAATATCACCTGTAGGGCATAAATTTCATTTTTTTGTTTTATTTCTTTTTCCGCGATGCTCTATCATTTCAGCTTTTACATCGCGAAGGTCGCGATTGCCCTATCATTTCGGCTATTTTTCGCGGCACCTATTCATTTCGGCTATATTTTTTTTTATTTTTACTCGCTGCTTTTTATTGCGAGTTGCCCAATCATTTCGGCTATTTTTCATGCATACATTTTTACTTGCTGCTGTTATTGTAAGTTGCCCTATCATTTCGGCTATTTCATATGCATTTTTAGCTCGCTGATTTTTTTATCGCGAGTGTAGACCTTGGAATCTGGTGCTAATTTCAGCATCAGCATCGCTACAACTGGAATATGGCCAGGAGCGAATCATCATTTGCCTCTGTCGATGTCGAACAAAGGTGGCTTAGTAAACAGGGTTAGGGTCTTGTCGACTAAAGCTTTTGACTTCATGAGCCGTAAGGGTCTCACAAAGGTATTTCTCCCTACAAGTCGTAAGGATCTCATAGGTGTGTTTTCTTCTTGGGAATCGTGAGGATTCCTAAGTGCGTGTTCCCCTATAAGTCGTAAGGATCTTACAAAAGGATTTTCTCCTTATAAGTCGAGAGGACTCATAAAGGTTGTTCACCATATGGACATATCCCTAGTCACGGGTGGGACTTTGCTGGGAAAATGTTTATTTGCGCCCGTGGATTGTATACAAGTGTAACGTTTCCAAAATAATAAAATATTATTTTTGGGAATTTTTATAATTTAATATTATTTTATTGAATATTTTAATATTTAGGTAAAATTAAATACAGAAAAATTTGGAAAAATTATGGAAAATTCTAAAATAGGTTATTTTATGGAATTATGCCATTTTTAAGTTTTATAATTAGTTATATGCTAATTTAGTGCTAATCGCGATTTAAAATCGCTAATCGGTTTTTTAGCAATTTTGTGCAAAATATGCACATATCTTTTTCTACACATGTGTTAAATTTTTATTGCCATGGTTTTACTTTGGGGTTACTATTCTTGGGAGAAGGATTTTGAGAGAAAAAGAAAAAGAAAAAGGAAAAGAAAAAGTGGGGACAAGTGCCTTAATGAGGCATGGTGTATTTTGACTTGGATATTTTCTCTCTCTCCCTCTCATTTCCCTCATCTTTCTCCCTCTTCATTTTCCTTCAGCTGAAACCCTTGCCCTATTCACCCTCCCCTCTTCAAGCCCCAAATCACCTCAAAAAAAAATACCAAAACCCTACCCCCATTTCATTAAAAGTGTGCACAAACTCAAGATCTACACATTGGACTAAGGAAGCACGGATTTTGGCCACTAGGGGAAACTCAAGAATTTTCTTGAGTTGTCAAATGAGGTAATTACTGAACCATTAGCTTAATTTTAGAATTCCTTATACCCCCATGTTGTGATAGAACCGATATTGTTTGATTTTGTGGACTTGAGGGAAACCTAGTTAGGGTTTGAGGAAATTATGAGTTGTGATGGGAAATTGAGCTCAGTAGGGCTACACCAACACCTTAGTTCTATAATTGAGACCCAAACCTAAAGCTTAAACCCAAAATACGGATTTGTAGAAACCGATATCGGAAAATTTGTGAAATCTGTGAAGGTTACTTGGGATCTGCTATCACCCGGGACATCCTAAATTAAAATTGATTGGACAGTGACATGTGCAGGAACCCAGGAAGCTACCACCAAGACCCCAGCCCCTACTTCCCTTTCCCGGCCGCAAATTTAACCCATTTGGCCGCAATTTGCGGCCTAGACCCCACCAAATTGTCTCGTTTTTGTTCTGTTGCCCCCTTACCAGTAGATTAGACCCCTGTTATGTATAGATTTGTCTAATTTGACCAAGGGTGAAATCTGGAGCCTATTTCCTTAGTTGCTGTTTTGGATTCGTGTTTCCGTATTCCGTATTTTAATTCTGAATTTACGTATTGTGTTTTACCTCGACTATTTGGCGTTTATACGACGGTATCGAGGTTTGATTGTTGGTTTTGGAGGCGTACCCATAGGTTCTAACCTATAGGCCCCATAGCGTATCGTTTTAGTTTTCGTGTGCCGTGTTAAGTTTTGATTTGGGTTTTAATACGCATATTATGATACGTTGATGTGTAGGTACCCCATCAAGACTTCGGGAGGACAAGCAAGCGCGTGGCGACGTCGACAAATGAAGACACAAGGTGAGTAAATTATATCTACGGGGGAAGTCAGATGGATGGCGTATAGCACCCCCGCAGTCCGTAGATAGTATATTATATGTATATTATATATGATAGTTTTAGTGCATTGTGGATATTGTGTTAGGTGTATTATGGATAGTTTAGGGTTAGAAGCAACTAGCGTAGTTCATAGTCGCGAACCCTAGAATAGATTTGCACCTACACGTACACCCTTGCATATTCATTATACTTGCACTGTGTTTGATGGATATTGGACGACATTGGAGGTGAGTCGATGATGTGGGCATTGTGCCGCGAGATCGGTGTTTTGATGTGACTCATATTTGGGATACGATATGTGATCTCTAGCGGGCCTTTGGGCGTGTGTTTACACACGCAATTATATTGATGGTATCAGTTGTACTTGACTTAGATCAGTACCCCAGATTATGTGATATGGTGATGAGGATACCAAATAATTGATGAGCTGATTGTGATATTGACCCGTACCCAGCTATTGGGATGCCATACGACGATTTACCATACGAGCTTTATATTGATGATAGATCCGCGCTCATGACTCGAGAATGTCGGATGATATACTGTATCGTACGCGATACTATTGAGGCGGGATCACCGACTAATATATATATCGACTCAGATTTAGGTGGTTTCCATACCCCTCCTGATGGACTTGGCTTAGTAGATGTTAGACCAGACCCGAGTCATACCTATTTCAAAACTAACGAATCGGGAATTATCTTAAGGACAAATAAAAGGGATTCTACGGGTATTTTCAAAAGACGCACCTATTCTTAAAAACACCGTAACCCTTATTTTACCAAAATCCCGATTCGTTTTATTTCAATGGCACCACCGCATGACATGTACATATTGGTGTAGATTCTTCACTGTTGAATTGATTATTCTATTCCGCATCGCATTGCATGTGTTTATTTCTATATTGTAATCATGCTGTTAGGACACCAACACCATTATCGATGATGCTTACGATCCACGTACACTTGCTTGCCGGCTCACACACTTCATCATCGATAATTGCCATGTCACTACACATAGTATTATTGCATCAGGATATGACTTTGTATGTGCATACCAGTATTCTATGTTGCATGATATACTGTTATACTTGCATCTCATTTATATGTCACATACATCATGCTTTCTGATTATACGCATTGAGATATTCATTTTCATGATATTTCTGGATTTGGGAACCGTGGGGATTTTTCAAAGGAGAGTATGTACTTATTTGAAAAACCCGGTTTCCTTGATTATGATATTTGCGCAGCCACCATGAGATTTATCGGTTTTGATTATATACCCCATACGAGGAGTGTGTGCCGTATGAGGGTACATGGTGGGGCCCGGTATGGTTCCCCTCGGCCAGAAGATCGAAGGATTATGCCGATTGAGCCTGGAGGTGGGCGAGTACCTACCGGTGATTGTATTTGAGCTCGGCGGATATCCGGGGGATACCGACCGGAGTTAAGAGATGGACATGGGTTAACCCGTGCTGCCGGGGCCGAGGGCCGATACCGCAGACGGAGCCCCATATGGACGAGGATTTACGTACCGATGCTAGGCACAGGTTTCATGATGTTTCCATGATTTTGATTATATCCTCACATTTACATGCATGATGCATTTTGTCATTGGGTGACAGGTGGACGGGATCCACATATATACAGACTTTTATTACATTGATCATACTTCATTTGTATATATAACAGGGTATGAGGGCGCTGTTATATATATCCTTACACCAATATTAGTGGAATGGGACGCTAATATATGTGCATTGATATTCATTTTGATACTTCATCATATTTACTTCATGCAGACATACCTTATATGTATGACATGTTATTACCTGAGGCACTGGCACGGTTACTTGGCACTACATACACGATTAGATGTTACATTGCCACCTTATCATGCTTCAGGCTTATTCTTCGAGGTTTACATATATCTGATTGTATTGACCTAGGATTATGTCATGCATTCGGTTTCTGCTTGTAGATATTCTCTATTCACGAGTTGGCAACTCACCCCCGTTGTGCCACAGTTCTTGCAGGTTTTGCCGCACAGGTTCCATTGAGGCATTTCTGGCACATTGCTTTCCTTTGCGGGTGATTTGCTTGGTAGGTGGGTTCTTGCATCAGAACCACCCTTGTATATGTATTATTCATTGTATCTAGAATTCCATCAACCAAAACTTGTATATTGTTTCAGACTTAGACATTAGTGATGTATTATTCGACCTTAGAGTCGCGCTTAGTAGTATTGCGGTTTTCATGCTTATTGAGTTTCTTTTTGGATTTGACCCTCGCCATTCGGCGTTGTATATTATTGCTTGCGTGGTTGTGACCGTCGATTGACGAAGAGCTAGCTCCCTCTTGAGAATGTCTCTTATTCATTGCATATATACATTGTTCTTGTTGTACCCCGTTCGGGGCCAGTATTTACAAAAGAAACTCTGCCGAAATTTTTAGAAAAGACTTTACTTTTTTTGAAATGCATATTCGGCTTAGTTATTTAAAAACCTTGACTTCAAACATGTTTTCCTTCACTTCTTTAAACCAGTTTTCTTTACTTACTCTTTAAATGGTATTAGATTTCTGGGCTTTTGGCTTACTTGGATCTGATGGTGTCCTATAAACTTCATATGGTTCAAGGGCCAGTCACGTGCTCTTTCGGGTTGTGACAACAAGGGTCAGTATGAGCCGCTTGTAGGGCAATATCGAAGTTTGTGGGGGTTGCTTAAGAACAGGTTCATGTCTTTGTAACTTAAGACTTTCAAGTCTTATGAGCCGTGAGGGTCCCATAAGAGAGTTCTCCTTACGAGTCTTGAGGATCTCGCAAGTGTAATTTCTCATTAGGAATCGGGAGGATTCCTAAGTGTGTTGCTCCCTTGTGAGTCGTAAGGATCTCATGCGGGTGGTTCCTCCTTACAAGGTCGAGAGGACCCTGCAAGTGTCTTTTAATGAGGTTGCGCCCTTTCGGGTTTTCACAAACACTCGCCGGTAGCCCTACTGTTTTTACTCACGGAGCCCTTTCGGGTTTTCATACGTGCCCATTTTGCTTACAGACATACCGTTTTTTTTTTTATTTTTTATTCTTTTTTTTTTGTATTGGTTTTGGGATGCCGCGATCCATCGTAGTTTGTCGACATCTCGGTCAACAGCTACGTTTCGGTCCGTCATTAGTTTAAGGACGTTTCGGTCCGTCGTTAGTTTAAGGACGTTTCGGTCCGTTGTTAGTTTAAATACGTTTCGGTCCGTCGTTAGTTTAAGGACGTCTCGGTCCGTTGTTAGTTTAAGGACGTTTCGGTCCGTTGTTGAAGAGGGCCGGTTACTACTTATAGAGTTCGGGCTTAGGAAGATAGTGAGCGGACATGGTCGTCGTCATCTATCATTGACCTAGGCCCTGACCCGTCAAGCGTAGTATTTCTTTAGGAAGCGACCGTTTATTGGCTTGAAAGGTCTTTCACCGTGCATATCCATGAGTAGATATGCTCCACCCTGGTAGACCTTGTCTATGATATACGGGCCTTCATAGTTCGGCTCGAATTTTCCTCGCTTGGCGCGATTAGGGACATAGGTCTTTTGACCACCAGCATGAGTTCGCCTTGGCGGAATGTCCTCGGCCTGGTCAATCTTTCATATGAGCGCATCATCTTTGCTTTATAAGCCTCCAGATTTTTTTGCGCTATGAGCCGGGTTTCATCAAGGGCATCAAGCTTCTCAAGCCGAAGGTGAGCATTTTCTTCGTCCGTTAGCTCATAATGGACTGCCACTCGTAGAGAAGGTAATTCTATCTCGAGGGGTAGTACTGCTTCTGTACCGAATACCAATGCGTATGGAGTTGTGTTCGTGGCCGTCTTGAACGTAGTTCGATACGGCCAGAGAGCTTCTTGCAGTCTCTCGTGCCAGTCTTTCTTATTTCGGGACACCGTCTTCTTCACGATCTTCGTCAAGGTCTTGTTGAAAGCCTCGGCTAGATCGTTAGCTCGAGAATTATAAACTGAGGAATATCTTCAGTCTATGTTGTGTTGTTGCGCGAAGCGGCTGATCTTGTGGCTTCTGTAGGCTGGCCCATTATCGGAGATGATCCGTCTCGGAGTTCCAAACCGATAAATGACGTGTGTCTTGAAGAAGTGGAGGATATTCTCCGTCTTCACTTCCCTCAGTGGTACTGCTTCTGCCCATTTGGAGAAGTAGTCAGTTGTCGCCAAAATGAATCGATGTCCCCTGGACGATGTTGGTTCGATGGGGCCGATTATATCAGTCCCCCACATTTCAAACGGCCAGCTGGCCACTGTTGGATGTAGAGGATTTGGGTGCTGATGGATAAAGTCCCCATGGATCTGGCACGAGTGGCATTGCTTCGCATATTCGAGGCAGTCCTGAATCATCGTGGGCCAATAGTAGCCTATTCGTTTAATCTTCAACTTCATCTTCGGGCCTGCTTGGTGAGAACCGCAGAGTCCGTCGTGAACTTCCTGAACGACTCTTTTCGCTTCGTCAGGTCCGAGGCATCTCAACCACAGAGAATCAAACGACCTCTTGTACAGAGTATCATTGACGAAGGCGAAAGACAGAGCTCGTTTCACAAGATGATGTCTTAAGGGCGAATCTTCAGGCGTTCGACGGGATTTGAAGTAGTCCATGAAGACTTCTCTCCAATCTTCAGCATTTTCTTGGTCCTTTATTTTCATAGCCATTTGCTCGGTCGCTTCCTTTTCCTCAGATGATTTCGGAGATATTTCTGCCGGTGTGAGGACCCGACGGCTTTGTACCACGATTCTGACGTCATCGAGGTTTTCATCAGCCAGTTCTTTAGCGAGCTTGGCTAGCGCATCTGCTTTGCTATTTTCCGCACGCGGTATGCTTTCCAGCATATAGGAGGGAATTTGGGTCAGTAATTACTGTACTCTCTCGCCATATTTCACCAGTTCGGGTTTGCACGTTTGGTAGTCATCATTTACTTGACTGACGACCAGTTGAGAATCTCCGTATATGAGGAGGTTTTCAATTCCCATGTCGATGGCGATCTTGAGGCATGCTATCAAAGCTTCGTATTCAGCCTCATTATTCGTCCTCGGCTCTGTCAAGGAGAAGGCGAAGTGCATTATCCCTCCTTGTGGGGTCACGAAGATGAGGCCTACCCCTGATTTGATTACATGGGTGTTCTGTCTGCGCTTCTTCATGGAGGATGCTCCGTCAAAGTAAAGTTCCCACCGGGTACCACTTCCGTCAATCGCGTCAAACGCATGTTCATCTGGAAGTTCGCAATTTAAGGGAGAATCGGCCGGTATCGGATGCTCAGCGAGGAAGTCGGCGATGGCCTGGCCTTTCACCGCCTTAAGAGGCTGATAGGTTATCGAAAACTCCATTAAGAGCAAGGCCCATTTAGCGAGTCGTCCCGTCAATATGGCTTTTGACATCAAATATTTGAGAGGGTCCACCTTCGAAATGAGACGGACTTCATGTGCCAACGCGTAGTGCCTGAGCTTTGTTATCGCGAAGATCAACGCCAGGCAGTGTTTTTCAATGGGAGAATAATTGCTTTCTGCCCCCAGTAGGACTCGACTCAGATAGTAGAGCGCTCTCTCCTTCCCTTGGTCGTTCTCCTGTGCCCACAATGCGCCTAAGGAATCTTCAAGGGCGGTTGTATACAGAATGAGAGGCTTTCCCTTGACTGGAGCAGCTAACACCGGCCGGTTCTGCAGGTATTGCTTGATCTCGTCCAGTGCGTCTTGGCATTTGTGATCCCAGACGAACGAGGTTCCCTTCTTCATCAGGTGACTGTAAGGACGGCACTTGCCTGAGAGATTGGCTATAAATCGCCGGATGTATGCGAGCTTTCCTTGGAGAGACCGCAATTGTTTGAGAGTCCTTGGCGGTGGCATTTCCATGACCGCCTTGATCTTCGACGGATCTATCTCAATGCCTCGGTGCCAGACAATGAACCCTAGGAATTTTCCTGAGGACACCCCGAACGCGCATTTGAGAGGGTTCATCTTCAGGTTGTATTGCCGAAGGCGTTGAAATACGATCTTCAGATGCTCGAGATGTTCCTCGTATGATTTGCTTTTAAATACGAGGTCGTCGATATAGCATTCGACGATTTCATGTATGAGGTCATCGAAGATCTTTGTCATGGCCCTCTGATAGGTAGCACCAGCGTTCT
The DNA here is from genome assembly GCA_030015575.1 of Agapanthus africanus. Taxonomy (NCBI): domain Eukaryota; kingdom Viridiplantae; phylum Streptophyta; class Magnoliopsida; order Asparagales; family Amaryllidaceae; genus Agapanthus; species Agapanthus africanus. The sequence continues at coordinate 315,389,119 of CM057341.1, read as the reverse complement.
TTAGATCAAAGGGCATCACCTTGTAGCAGAATACACCCAAAGGGGTCCGGAAAGCGGTGTGCTTCTGATCCTCGGGATGCATCTTTATCTGATTATATCCTGATGAGCCGTCCATGAAGGAGAAAACTTCGTGAGTGGACGTGTTGTCTATCATTAGCTCGGTAACTGGAACTGGGAAATCATCCTTTGGGCAGGCTTTATTGAGATCCCGAAAGTCTACACATATGCGCACTGTCCCATTTTTCTTCATCACCGGGACGATGTTGGCGATCCAATCGGGATACTGAACTTCATGGATAAACCCAGAGTCGATCAGCTTCTTGACTTCGGCATTAATGCTCATATCAAGCTCAAGCCGCATTCTTCTTGGTGCTTGTTTGATTGGTTTTAACGTCTGGGGATATCGCCAATTTATAGACAGCAATTTCTGGATCTAGTCCTGGCATTTCGGAATAGTTCCATGCGAAGCAATCTTTATACTTTACGAGCACGTCTTTTAATGAAGACACCCTTTCTTCAGATAACAGCTCACTAACAAACGTAGGCCTTGGGTCACTTGTTGTTCCCAAATCAATCTTCTTGAGGTTATCTGCAGTAGTGTGTATTCCATCTTCCAGCTCTTTGGGCGCCGGTGGAAACTCTGAGATCACCTCATCACTATTGTTTTCGAAGCACCAAGTGAAGTCATCCACATTCTCGGGTTCTTCTTTTGATATTGTTATCATATGACAAGTACGAGCCCGCTTCCAAGACCGATGTGGATCTGGTTCTGCTCTCGTGGCTTTGGGTTCATGCTTCTGTGGTGGCGTTACCCTCCAGCTGTCAGATAGAGCGAACTTTCCGAGCCGATGCTGATCTTCGACCCAGTTCTTGAAGGTGAAGCAGTCTTCGAGAGGATGCCCTATTACCCTGTGATAAGAGCAATAGTTCATGTGTAAGAATTTGCCTGCTTACTCACGGTTTTTAGACTCCGGCAGTGTAAGCATTTGATGCCTTATGGCGATATCTTCTTTGTCTTATCTTGCGGAAAGGAGTATGCTCGACTCATCTTCTTCATAAGGGACGAATCCAGACCACTTGATTCTCGACAGCATAACTTTTTAGTCCCGCTTTGTCGTTGCCGAACGCCTTTTCCGCTCTTTGACTTATTACTGCCTCTGCGTCGGGCCTTTTGCACAACAGGTTGACAGGGAGGAGCATTTTCGTCTTTTGCAGCCTGTTGAAGAAGACGTTGCGTCCTGGCTTTCTCGTAGATGGCCATTTCGCTGTTATGGTCGTCCCGAGCTTTTTGACCCGCTTTCCTGATGAGCTTGTCTATTCGTTCTTCAAATGACGGACTCGGCACTTTGATTGCGGGAGCTAGTTTTGGTACGGGGTCGGTGTTTTCTGACAGGGCATCCTCTTCTCCATCGAAGTTATATATGGCGTAGCTACTGTGGACTCGTTCCCATTTCCTGGATCTCACATATCCAAGCCCAAGCGTCTCCATTCTCCCGTTGGGCAACTTGCGCTGAGTCCCAGGGACATCCCAAATCCTGTTGTAGAACCGAGCTTGTCGAATAGTCTGTTTTAAAGGTACCCCTTGGCGCTTCAATAGCCTTTTTAGTCCATTCGTGTTGTATCTGGGCAAATGGATGGGTTAGAGCTTGTCAAGCGTAGAATTTGCGCCGTGCCAGATTTCTTTCTCCACTCTTGTTCCCGTGAACTGATAGAATAGGATCGCCTTTTCTCCTGGGAGGGACGTAAAATGTTTGCAGGTCTTGCACATTGTAAGCTTCAAGTGCGCCAAGGTTTTTGTAGTGCTCCCACGGAATCATGGTAATTTGCAAACTATGATCATCACCAGGGAATGCTTGTATTGACGGCCGACTGGAGAACACATCATTAACCTCATTTTCTGAGTTGCTTCCAAAGATCAATATGGGGGCGGACGGCCCTAGGTTGTTGCGTCGAGACGGCCCAGCGTAAACTATCTCTTCTTCTTCTTCGGTATCACTCCCGAAAATAGAAATGGTGGCAGCGGCTTTGTTCTCCGGTTTGCGACACTTCTCCGTATCCTTGAAATCTGGCAAAAAGTATTTTGCATCTTCATACTTGTGGACTTCGTTCACGGAGAACGGGTTCAGCTCTCCTGTTACGGTATACTCGAGACCATCCTTGAAATACTTCATACACTGATGTTGCGTAGAAGGGATGATGTTGTACTCGTGTAACCAAGGATGACCGAGCAAGGCGTCGTAGCATGTCCTGGCGTCAATGACATGAAATTTAATGTCTATGACAAGCAGTCTGAAGCGCAGCATCAGTATTACAGACCCAAGGGTCCGTGATGATTGGGAGTCGAACCCGGAGATGGTGATCTTATCACGAGCGAGGTGTTGAACGCTCATGCAGATTTCTTTCAACACTCGCACGTTGAGGAGATTAACGGAAGACCCATTGTCGACCAGGATTTTGCCTATCTTTATATCGTGGCAGTATCCTGAGACATAGAGGGGACGGTTGTGGTCGCACATCCTAAGAAGAAGGTCCTCATCACCGAACGTGACATCGGCTGTGTGTACTTCTTCTAGTTCATCCTTCATCCTTTCTTCGGCGAGGAAGGCTTGGAATTGCTCGGGCTCTTGCAGCGCCTTGATTAACGAATCTCTCGCTTCATTTGATAATAAGAGGGCGTCGAGAATGCTGAGCTGAGAGGGTAGCTTCCTCAGCTGCGCTAGGATGTTGTAGTCCACTTTATTCTTCCTGGGAGGGTCCTTGGCAGTCAGTTCTTTCATGACTTGGTCATCTAAGGCGATATCCGCAGCGACCTTTTCCTTTCCCTTATCATTTCTAGTTGCGGGTCCGAGATTCTTTTCTGGAAGCGTGCGATTGCGCAGCTGAATGTTTTCACAGGCCTCTGATTCTTCCTCTTTCCCTAAGATGGATTCTTTAAAGAGAGGGCCCAGAGCCATTTCCTCGTCAGAGTCGCTCCCAAAGGTGAGAACCTGTGATCCTCCGGCGTTGACCGTGCGACAGTTACCGGTAGTTCTTTTATGCTCCTCGGTCGTACCTCTCTGCTCCCAACGAGTTCTGCGTTTCATTCGCTTAAAATGTTGCCGGTGAGCAACATATCTCTGCCACCATCTCTTAAAAGCGTCGCACTCCTCAGTAGGGTGTGAAATCTTCCGATGATATGTGCAGTAATTAGGATGCATTTCTGCTCCACCGAGCGTGTTTTCTTCCGAGGGTGGTAGCTCCATTCCCATTGATATGGCTTTGCCAAACCTTTTCCTCGTCTTGAATATGTTTTTATTCGCATTGGATGTCTTTTGATCAGGTGGGGGTGCTTCGACTGTTTCGTTTATCCGCCTGCGTTTGGCTCTTTCTGATGCGGCCATCTCACGCTCCCGATCGGCTTTACATTTCAAACGAATCTCATCTAGAAAAGCGTCGATCATTTCGTTTGACATCCATACAAGCTTTGGTTCAGGCTCTGCCCCCAGTTTCTCAGTGCCAGGAGTTTTTTCATCGTCCGTATATGAATGGGAGATCACATGACAACTCGCAACGTATCCCTCGGATTCATCCGACTAGCTTTCTCCATCATCTTCCTCCTGAAAGACGTGGTTGAGGAACTATTGGAGTGTGATGGGAGTCCGCGCCATTTGATTATACTCTTCCAGCGCGTCAATTTGTTTCTGTATGTCCTTGCACTTGTCGCCAGGCTCCATGGGCTTTTTGGACCTCTTCTTCTTCTTCTTTGAAGATTTCGACGGCTGGGTGTGAGTACTTGGGCCATCACCACCAATCTTTGGAGTTGGGCGCGGCTTCAGCGTCCCCTCGATGATTTGAGGTTCAAGCGGGTTCTTCCATCTGACCGCCGAGCACGTATGAAGATCACTCAGCATCCTTTTGGTTTTGGCTGACAGCACGATTTCCCATGGAGCTTCTTCAATTAAAGAACAAGTTGCCCCCAGTGTGTCTGTCTTCTTAGGAGTGTGTGGTTGGGGTGGGTTGACCTTCCACTTCTCGGACAGCACAAACTTGCCCTGTAGGTACTGATATTCAATCCATCCTTTGAAGACGAAGCAATCCTCAATCGGATGGCTTACCGTTTGATGGTAAGGGCAGTAACTGGGGTTATTCACCTCGCTGGGTTGCGGGGGTCGCCTTGGATTTGGTAAGTTGATAAGCCTGTTGTGTACCGCTAGCTCGAAGAGCCTCTTCGTTTTATCCTGCGAGAATGAGTAAGGGCATTTCATTTTCTCATTGTAATAACGTCGTCTCTCCTCCAATTGATCCGCCAGTCTTGGAGCACTGGGTTGCTGTTGAGCGTTCGCAACGAAGGTCGCCTTCCCTTTACCCTTGTCGTTCCGAGGTTCCAGTTTCGGGGGAGACGGTCTATGACCCATCTGGTCCATTTGGGCCAGCTTGTCGATTAAAGCCCGGAACGTGATTGGTTTGAAGAACATCATGAACTGTGAAATAGTTGCATGAGGGTCTAGGGTGCCCACGAACATGCCTACCGCCGGCGCTTCTTCGATGCACTGTTCGCACTTCGACCACAGGTTTCTCCAACGTATAGCGTATTGGACCCAAGTTTCACCCAGCTTCACCCAGCTTCACCCTTGCATTAATCAAAGCTGTTATCGAGGTGCATTCGCTGGCACTTGCGAAACGCTGGGTAAACAGAAACTCCATTTCAGCGAAAGTTTTGACGGAGTCGTTCGGAAGCTCAGAGTACCACTCAAACACCGTCTCTGATAAACTGCCGACGAATTGGCGAATTAAGAGCTTATCGTTGCCGCCAGTGTTGCCGCAAAGAGCCCTGAACTGGTCCACATGTTGATGGGGATTGCCTATCCCCTTGTAGACATGGAATTTTGGGATCGTGTAGCCCGGCGGGTATTTGATCTGATCATACCAGCTCGGATATGGTCTCCCCGTCCTGACAACTTGACCGGCTGCCTCAGTTGCCTGGTGAACTCGTATCTGCTGGGCTATGTATTCGTCCAGGTCAGCCTTGGAAATTGCCTCCTCTCTGGCCGTTGAAAGAGCCCGTGGAGGATTCGACGTCTCTCTTTTGTCATCTTCGAGGACGATCGGTGGGTTTTCAGCAGGAGGATCTTGTTGGATCATTATACCTACCATATCCTGAAACAGAAGGGCCATTCATTGTATATTGGCTGCTTGTTCCGCAGCCTCTTTATCCTTCTTTTCCAGTATTCTCCGAAGGAATTCGGCGTCGGTTTCTTACTCTTGGCATTGATTCGAGGACGCTTCGGGACTTTCTTTTGGCCCAGTGAGTGCGGCCATCGCGGTCATCATTTCTTGGAGCTTTTGCTGCTGCTCCTAAGCTTTAGTCACCGATCGCGTGAGCGGTCTGTGACCCGTGGATGTATGGCTGTCTTCTTTCCCAGACGCCATGTAAACGGTGTGTACCAGCATGCCCCCAGACTTAGGGCGTTTGGGTCCACTACCCTTGACATTCGCCGCAGGCGTGGGGACTTTCTCCGGCCTTCTCCTTTTATGGGCAGTTGACGTGGAGGGAGCCGTTGCAGCGGGCACCCAAGTGGTTGTCGTCCTTTGTGGTTTGACAGGACGGTTCTTTTCTTCCTGAACTTTCACCTTCTTCTGCCGATGAGAGTGATCTCGAATGATTGCTGAGTCCTGAACCCGTCGTCAGACCTTGTAAATTTTGGAGGACAGCCGTTGAGGGGGCTGTTCTGGCCTTGTTTCTGTAACATTCTCCGCAGGTCGAGGGGGTCTTTTCAGTGTGGCAGTCGGAGAGTTTCTGCGCACCTTGTTGAGCAGTTCAAAGCTGTTCCCAGTCGGAACAGCAACATTGATTTCCATCGTTGGAGATGGTGGGGTAAGCCCGGAGGGGGAGTTGCCCCCGACCTTCCTTAATCGGCGCCAGTGGCGACGTCGAGCGTGTCGAGTTGTTGGGGCTGGTCCGGTGATGGGGATGGTTTCGTCTTGCCCCCCGTCTAGATGAGGGGCCGCTGATGTCAGCCTCTTGAAGACTGATGCCTTTTGAGTAGCGGTATCCAATCTGTCAAAGATAGACCTTCGAGCAGGAACAGGAGCCGGGATAGTCAGTCTTGTAAAGACCGACTCTTTGGCAGGAGAAGCCGCCTTGACGACTTCAGGGGCAGATATGGCTATCTTCCTCGGGATGGCCACTTCAGGGGTCATGGGATTCCTGGTAGGCCCATTGGAGTTCAGGCTCAGTCTGGTGAAGACCGAGGAGTTGGCATTGGACGACCCGTTGAGAGGGGCCGTTGTAGTAGTGAGCCGATCGAAGACCGACTTCTTTTGCGCTTCCTTCGGCGGCTGGATATTAATGTTCACTGGTGGGAGCATGGTCCCAAAGAACAGACCGGTGGTAGCCTGAGTCACTTGTTCCACAGGCATAGTGAACAGGGAAGCAACCTGCGGTCCATAGGCTACACCTCCAGGTGAGGCGGAGGGTCGGTTGCATTTGTTAGTGTATATGCCCTAGAGGCCATTACTGTATCATACTAGTTTGTATATTACTTAATAGAAGCTTAGGATATTCACAGTTGTATAGACAATCTTGCTCAAAATGGTAGTATGCTACCTGGTTTGTTTCTACTTTAATATGTGCATGTGTTTCTTTTAGCATATTGCTAATACATATTAGTGGAGCCCTTAGGATCTTTGCTTGATTACCAGCGTTGTGATGGCAGTCGCACTTGTGGGGCTGGGTAATCTATAAGCACATCCTTATACAGGTCCCTAGTCGTAGGATTATTGAGACAGGGCATCGATACTCCGGAGTAGACTAGCGTATGCGCTTCTCATCCCAGCAGGGGAGATGGTCTGTCCCACAGCCATCAGTACGTCGTACTGGAGATAGTATGCGGGTGCTCGTTAGGTTACGAGTACACCGGACAGGACTCGTTGGGAACTGTTGGTTGGTATTATACCTATCGTCAGTTATCAGTTCCAAGGTGACATGAGTACAGCTTAGTCCGTTGACTTGACACTGTCACTTCGCCTCGAGTGTTTTCCCACTGTTCTTTGATTACTACCCTACCACGGCTCAAAGGAGTCGTGCAAACAGGTAGTAGTTAGGTGCAGTCCCGAAGCACTTGGAGGCAGTGATGGTTAGACAGGATTCGTCTCTCCCGGTATTGGGGGTTGATATCGCGCTGTGTCTAGGAGAGCCATTACACATAGTCGTCCATGGCCAGGGCAAGCGAGATATACTGGTAGGTTTCCAGTGTTATCTCAGGGTGTTGTGGGCTACATTCCGACATGACTTGTACCGCTATTAGGGGACTGACGTTCGCCACCCCCTAGGCCCGCCATGCGATATTCTTAGTTGAACATACCGGACTGTACAGAGATTGTCACATTCAGGCTCACTAGGAGTTCGGATGAGTTTACCTCATCGGCCTTCTTATCGACATCTATCTGGGACCGTTACGTACAGCTAGTGCCGCTTGCGGTCTGTGGTTAAACCCACTGCCAGCATAGTATCGAGTCTTTACAGTCCCACACAGAGAGTTTCCCTGCACTGAGAGAAAGGTGTAGAGGCCGTATGGTTTTACGGCAGGGCTACGATCACTTACGTGCACTTGTGTGCGTATGCTGTTCGGGTAGGCAATACTAGTGGGCTTTGGTTTAAGCCGGATCCTAGTATTGCACGGATGGATTTTTTTTTGTCTTCTGTGCATTCGCATTCTACGGAATGTGGATGCGGGTGTGTATGCACAGTTGTGAGGAGCGAAGAAGAAGGTAGTGCCTCATAAGGGTTTTGACAGTTGATTCGGTCAAAAACATTATGAGGCGGACTCATTTAGGTTTTGGCAGTTGGTTCGGTCAAAACCATTATGAGCCGGGGACTTTATTTACTAATCTTTTTAGTGATAATTACGTTATGGCTAATTTCTTTGACCATTTGACTACACATGACTTTGTTGACCGTTTGACCAAAGTTGACTTGGACCTTCATGAGAGGTCTAGAGTATTCTTTGGTTTTCTTCTTCTTATTGATATGAAAATGGTCAATTCAAATTTAGCCATCAACTTTATCATGAAAGGATTAGTAATGATGATGTTTATGCATTATTGCAACCATGGTTCTTTTTCTTTAGTTCATTATTCTTTTTTCATTCTCTCTCTTGAAATGAGAAAGCTCCATGGTTGCTAGTTCTTCTTCCTCCTCTTGATATTTCCTTTGATCTCATGTGTTGAGAGAAAAAGGATCCAAATAGAAAAACACATCCATCTACCTCTTCTACACAACCTAGGACATCAAGCATAGCGATCTTGTTTCCCTAGTTACCTCGGCTCGAGGTGGAGCTCGGAGCACAACTCTCGGGTGGATCGTCTTCGACTCAAGAAGGCCGCGGAGGTGATCAAGATCCGGATCGATCCTCGGAGCTTAGATGGACGAGCATGACAGCGGAGAGAAGACCTGAAGGACCGGTATCGTGAGGTATAATCTCTATGGCATAGTAGATAGAACCTCATATACTTTGCTTGGTTTTTGTTTAGCAAAGATCCTCTCTTTTTAGTCCATGTTGCTTCGTGTCAAAATTCATTTTTTACCGTTTCCGCCTCCCTGTAAGAACCAGGGTGAGCAACGTGGACTTACAGTGGTATCAGAGACTAGCTAAACATAAACTAGTATGTTAGCAAAGTATTTAGAATTTCGATCGGAAAAAATTCGCATAACAAGTCCGGAAAAATCAACTTTCTGCCGATTTTCAAAACAGCTCCAAAAATTATTTAACATACATAAAAAATCAGCTCAGGGTTTTCTAAAGATACCCACCAAAAACGATCCAGTGACTCGGTCAAAGCGCCGCGGAACCGCGGCAAGAACATGCTTCTTGCCGCGGATCCGCGGCCGAGTTGACTCGGCCGTGGACCGTTTTTGGTGCAGTGTTCTTAGTTGGATGTTTTGGGATTTTTAGTATATTTTGTTTCTGCCCAGAATTTCCAGAAAACAAATTTGTGTTTGGGGTGGTTACAAATCCGTACTTTGATCAAAATTCCGTAGACTTTGGCTAATGGATCTTATCTGTGATGTGATATATGTATTGAACGTTTGCTAGTCGCTATACGACGATTAGTGGGGGTTATACATATCTGTGATCTGTAATGTTGATGGTTTGTGTATATGAACTCGGTGGATTGTCGCGGATGAATTGCCGGGGGATGTGAGATGAGAGTTTCTTTTTCTTTCATTCAATGTAAAGTTTGTAATTGATGTAATATTATTTTATGGCCGCACATCCGGGATGAGGTTGTAGCCGCCATTGTATAATTTCTTTTACTGTTTTTGCTCCTAGAATAGACCCAAGGTGGGGTGCACAAACTACCGGGTAGCTCGAAGTGCCGAGTGGCCTACTCACGTTGTTGAGGGAGGTTGCTTCGCTTCGGGTACTTGGTGGGTAGTTTGCCGCACCCGTAGGGGTCTAGGGTGGGGTTTGGCTATTCATCGCGACCGTATAATCCGTTTTTCATTGCAGACTCGAACGAAACGCGGATTCCTAGTATATCCAATGTGTTCATCTGTGATCTGGAATGGCTATTATTGCATCTGACGAATGTATTTATCTATATATGATATCTATTTAGGCGTTGCTTATGTTTTGCATCCGCGCTAGTCCAGCCCCCGCTCTGTCATTAGTTAAGTAACCTAATGGGTGATGACGGGACCCCGTGGCGAATGCGGATGGCATAAGCGTATGTTATATTTTCGTTGTTTGCTGCAATGGTAGGATTAAATGATGGGACGCATTAAAATAATGCAAGAAAATAAACCAAAGCTAAGGTCGTTGGAACAATTTCAAAACCACTCGGTTTCTTTTCAAAACAGAAAACTTTTAAAAACGCGGAGCTTAAGACACTCCTTTTAAAAGCTATCAGGTTCCTTCGATTATATCAAGTTCACTACGTTCACGGTTTCGCCAAAACCTTTCGTATCCCTCTGTCATTTCAGTTAAATATTCAGTAGTATTCAAGCTATGTATTTTGACATTCGCCATGGCATAGTGATTGGTAGCTGCTGAATATTTATCTATAGCATAGATAGATGCGTTGGTTTGGGACAGTCGTACTAATATTTTGGCCTTCGTCAAGGGTATGTACGGGTGGGTTCAAATTAACCTGGATAATGACGGGTAGAACTTGACATGTGACTTATGATATGTTGGCCTTCGTCAAGGTCATAAGAGCATGGGGCAAAAATCCACATCGGGAGTTTCTAAAGAAACTGAAACTTGCTAGTGCAGCATACCATTTGGAGTGTGATGATTCTGGTAGGATTCCTTCAGTTTTATCACACGATGATATTTGGATCCCGATCCTACTATGAGTATATGCTACTCCTCGGGAACTTTCTCGCTTAACGATCAATGCTATAAACCAAGTAGGTGTCTAGAAAGGTGTTAGCGGGGCTACGCCCACAGGGAAAAGAGGTTGCTTAATTAAGGAACTTCGCGAAAGTGTTGGAAAACCTCCCTCGAAGTATCGACACCAGCCTGGCTGAACGGTTAAGCAAGTATTGTACGGTGAGATTGATCTCGACTAATTCTTCCTTTATGGTTTGAGGAGGGATTCGAGAGACAGTGAGAGCCATCCTGTTTAGATAAATTAAAAACCAATCTAAACTTGCAAGAGCATCATGCTAATTGTTTTCTTCTCTCTCTCTCTCTCTTAATTGCAGCGACCCAGTGACCAGACATAGGTTACATCTAGATAATAAAATGACTGAATCTGACTCTTATGATTGGCAAAGGTCTGTCCAGATGTCCATTGCCCATGACAAGCTGGGACACCTCTTAACTAATCCAACCCCTGCCGTCTCAGGACCAGTTTCCCCTGTCATGGATATTGATATCCGTAAGACATCGGAAAAAGACTGTGCGAAAGCCAAGTGCCTCGTGTTAGCCTCAGTTGATGGTGCATACCAGAGGCAGCACGAGAAGATGGACTTAGTTTCTATCTTCCTCCATAACAAAGATTTATATGGAGCGCAATCTCGTATCACAAGATATGAGACCTCGAACGAATTTCTTCCAGCGAGGTTGGATATCGGGTCATCTGTAGAGGGCAACGTCCTTACAGAGACCAGCTACTTTAAGCTCACGGACCTGAAGACCACGTTGAAAAACGGGTCAGATGCTGACTTGATTCTACATTCTCTACCTTCTACCCTGAAGGAAACCAGGGAAGTAGAAGGAAAGGGAAGGGCAAAAGTTTCGGGACTGGATATAGTAAAAGAGGGACGTTCCTATTGTTACGGGAATGAACATTGGCAGAAAGATTGCTGGGCTAGTAAAGCCAGTAGCCAGGATTCGAAACATGTTGTGGCTTCGGCTTTGGGTGTGTTTGTAATAGAGAACTGTATGTCAGTTAACCCTACTTCCTGGGTATTGGATACCGGGTCAGGATCTCACATCTGTAATTCGGTACAGGCTCTGAGAAGCCGTAGGGTTATCAGGATAGGTGATATGAGTCTCAGGGTTGCTAATGGAATGAGCATGAACGCTGAATCCGTAGGGGAATATCATCTTGGACTGACAACTGGGCAGATATTGATTCTGCGTAACTGTTTGTATGTACCAGGTGCGACTTGTAATATCATATCTGTATCCTTACTTTCTAAAGAAGGATACGATTTTACTTTTGTAAGCGATGTGGTCCACATCCACCTAAATCAAGCTCTGATTGGGTCAGGTATATTAGAAAACGGGATATACGTATTAAATCAAGCTCAGATTTTCAGTGTCCAGAACACACTTAAAAGAAAGTCTCCAGAATTAAATCAGGCTTTCTTATGGCATTGTAGACTGGGTCACATTAATGAGACACGGTTGACAAAGTTACATAAAGAGGGATACTTGAATCCGTTCGAGTACCAGTCTTATGCCACTTGTGAATCATGTCTCATGGGAAAGATGACAAAGACTCCGTTCACTGGACACGGAGTAAGAGCGAGCGAGCTCTTGGGACTCATACAAAGTGACGTGTGTGGTCCAATGTCTACACATGCGCGAAGTGGTTATTCATACTTCATTACTTTCACAGATGATTTCTCTAGGTATGGACATGTCTTCCTAATGAAGCATAAATCCGAGGCCTTTGAGAAATTTCGGGAATACAAGAATGAAGTTGAAAAAAAAATAGGCAAAACTATCAAGACACTGAGATCTGATCGTGGTGGTGAATACTTGAGTGCCGAGTTTCTGGACTACTTAAAAGAGAATGGAATTCTCTCTCAGCTTACTCCTCCATACACACCACAGCACAACGGTGTATCGGAAAGGCGGAATCGAACTCTATTGGATATGGTTCGTTCCATGATGAGTAAGGCTGAGTTACCACGATCTTTCTAGGGTTATGCACTAGAATCAGCAGCATATCTTTTGAACAAGGTTCCCTCCAAGACTGTGCCTACCACACCATATCAGATGTGGTGTGGGAAGAAACCCCATCTTCAATATCTGAAGATATGGGGATGTCCAGCTTTTGTTAAAAAGCAGCATGCGGACAAACTTGAGGCACGCTCAGTACTGTGTAAGTTTGTGGGATACCCAAAGAACTCCAAGGGGTATTTTTTCTATTACGCAGAAGAACAAAAGGTTTTTGTTTCTCGTCATGCCCACTTTCTGGAACATCAGTTTTTAGAAAAAGGAACAAGTGGGAGCGTAGTAGAACTGGAAGAAATTCCCGAACCACAAGCTATTACTGAAAGCTTAGAAGAACCAGAAGGTTCAGGAGAACCGGACATCCCAGCGCCACTCCGCAGGAGTAGTAGGCAGTCTCATCTGCCCGAGAGATACTACTGTTTTCTCATAGACGGGGATAGAGAGGATTGCACCATTGACTATGATGAGCCTACTAGCTTCCAGCAAGCCATTCAGAGCGATGACTCAGTAAAATGGCTGGATGCAATGCGGACCGAGATGGAGTCCATGTACACCAACAAAGTTTGGAATTTGGACTTTGCTCCAGAAGGGGTAAAACCCATAGGCTGCAAATGGATCTTCAGAAAGAAGATTGGTGTAGATGGGCAGGTTGAAACCTATAAAGCTAGACTTGTTGCAAAGGGTTTTCGTCAAAGACCTGGTTTGGACTATGACGAGATCTTTTCTCCAGTGGCTATACTCAAATCCATTCGGATTCTTCTTGCCATTGCTGCCTTCCACGATTATGAGATCTGGCAGATGGACCTAAAGACGGCTTTCCTAAATGGAAATTTGGAAGAGTGCGTCTATATGGATCAGCCGGAAGGATTCCTTCAGCGTGGGAGCAGCGGTAAAGTGTGCAAGTTGCTCAAGTCCATCTATGGACTGAAGCAGGCATCGCGGAGTTGGAACATCTGCTTTGATGATACTGTCAAGGAATTCGACTTTATCAAAAACCCAGATGAACCATGCATTTACAGTAAGATTGTAGGGAGAACTGTGGTATTCCTCGTCTTGTACGTGGATGACATTCTCCTAATAGGAAATGATATTCCTATGCTACAGTCAGTCAAAGGATTCTTGTTACAGAGGTTCTCCATGAAGGACCTGGGCGATGCCAACTAAATTCTGGGGATCGAGATCTATCGTGATAGATCTAAGAGGATGTTGGGACTTTCACAGTCCAGGTACATCGACACCATACTGAAACGATTCAATATGGAAGATTCCAAGCACGGTAATCTACTGGCTTGTCACGGAATCACCCTCTCCAAAGAGATGTCTCCCAAGACTGATTTGGAAAGGGCTCGCATGTCATCTATACCCTACGCATCTGCGGTAGGCTCTATAATGTATGCGATGTTATGTACCGGACCAGATGTAGCATACGCATTGAGCGTTGTAAGACGGTATCAGTCAGACCCAGGGAAGAAACACTGGATAGCAGTAAAGAACATTCTCAAGTACCTGAGAAGGACTAAGGAGATGTTCTTGGTGTATGGCGGAAAAGACCTCCAGATCGAGGCCTTTGCTGACTCCAGCTTCTAGAGTGACAAGGATGACTCCAAGTCCATGTTGGGTTATGTCTTTACCCTCAATGGAGGGGCGGTTTGCTGGAAGAGTTCCAAGCAGGAAACCGTTGCTGACTCAACTATGGAAGCGGAGTACGTAGCTGCTTGCGATGCCGCAAAGGAAGCTGTCTGGATGAAGAAGTTCCTCGCGGAGCTTTAGGTGGTTCTTACCATTATTGATCCAATAACGCTGTATTGTGACAACAATGGAGCTATAGCTTTAGCGAAGGAACCCAGGTCCCATCAGAAGTCCAGGCACATTTTGAGGCAGTTTCACCTGATCAGGGAGATCGTAGATCGCCGGGAGGTCGAGGTGAAGAGAGTAAATTCAGAAGATAACACTGCAGATCCATTCACGAAGGCCATTCCCCAGACTCAGTTCGAGCGGCTGATCGAGATGACAGGTCTTCGATACGCCAGTACATGGCCCTAGTGCAAGTGGGAGATTGTTAGTGTATATGCCCTAGAGGCCATTACTGTATCATACTAGTTTGTATATTACTTAATGGAAGCTTGAGATATTCACAGTTGTATAGACAATCTTGCTCAAAATGGTAGTATGCTACCTGGTTTGTTTCTACTTTAATATGTGTATGTGTTTCTTTTAGCATATTGCATATACATATTAGTGGAGCCCTTAGGATCTTTGCTTGATTACCAGCGTTGTGATGGCAGTAGCACTTGTGGGGGCTGGGTAATCTATAAGCACATCCTTATACAGGTCCCTAGTCGTAGGATTATCGAGACAGGGCATCGATACTCTGGAGTAGACTAGCGTATGCGCTTCTCATCCCAGCAGGGGAGATGGTCTGTCCCACAGCCATCAATACGTCGTACTGGAGATAGTATGCGGGTACTCGTTAGGTTACGAGTACACTGGACAGGACTCGTTGGGAACTGTTGGTTGGTATTATACCTATCGTCAGTTATCAGTTCCGAGGTGACATGAGTACAGCTTAGTCCGTTGACTTGACACTGTCACTTCGCCTCGAGTGTTTTCCCACTGTTCTTTGATTACTACCCTACCACGGCTGAAAGGAGTCGTGCAAACAGGTAGTAGTTGGGTGCAGTCCCGAAGCACTTGGAGGCAGTGACGGTTAGACAGGATTCGTCTCTCTCGGTATTGGGGGTTGATATCGCGCTATGTCTAGGAGAGTCATTACACATAGTCGTCCCTGGCCAGGGCAAGCGAGATATACTGGTAGGTTTCCAGTGTTATCTCAGGGTGTTCTGAGCTACACTCCGACACGACTTGTACCGCTATTAGGGGACTGACGTTCTCCACCCCCCTAGGCCTGCCATGCGATGTTCCTAGACGAACAGACCGGACTGTACGGAGATTGTCATATTCAGGTTCAGTAGGAGTTCGGATAGGTTTACCTCATCGGCCTTCTTATCGTCATATACCTGGGGACCGTTACGTACAGATAGTGCCGCTTACGGTCTGTGGTTAAACCCACTGTCAACTGTAGGGTTCCTAGGCATCCTAATGAGGTCTCACAAGGCATCAACCATGCCAATTTCAAAAAATCTAGGTGCCGAGAAACCCGACTACGGATCGTTGGCTAGAAATCTAGGCGAACAAAGTAACTAGTTAACACTTAACTATAAGAATCGGAAATACAACCTTTGTAGATCCGGTGCTCCTCCTCCATAGCTCCGCAATGAAGTCTCCTCGCTGTCCATAACAAGTCCCGGGCTCTAGCGTCGGCTTCATCGGAGAATGGACGGGCTAGGTCATCGATGTCCATGCCGAAGATGATCTACGTCGAGGCATCGCTAAATCAAGCTCCGACTTCACCAAGTCAAGAAACTTGTGAAGAAAACACACTCTACTACTTGGCAAGAGGTAGAGGATGAAGAAATAGGAAGTGGGTAGACTTTAGAATTGGATTTCTCACTCATTTCCATCAATCACCGTTGATGGAGCTTGCTTTTTGCTTCTTGAAGAAGAAGAAGAAGAAGAAGATGATAAAGAATGATTATTCTCATAAGAATTATTTAAAATGAAAAGAATAATCCATTCTTATCATAAGTGAACCATGGTTAGTTGTAGAGAGTGAACTAGGGTTAGTGGAGTGGTTAGGGTTAAGCATGAGACAAAATGGTGACAAAGTCAAAGTGTTCATGAAACTTCATGAACAAAACAAAAATTGCCACCATTTTCTTATTTTCTTATTCTTTTTCCAAAAAGAAAAAGATTAATATATAAATAAGGAAACCAAAAACCCTAATCATCCACTTAACTATAGTTTGATACTTTACACTTAACCAAAAAGCATGTATCATCAAACATGATACAATCAAGTGCACAAAATCATATCGCATATGGAATGCGCACACCCGAGTGAGAAAATCCATTCAAAGTGAACCGATACTAATTAATGCAAAGTAATATATCAAATATATAATTATGCATTAAATCACTAAATCAACACTTGATTCAGTGATCCGGTCATGTCGCACATAACTGACTGGTATCATCAGTAACAACTTATCGAATCAACACTTGATCCGATAACCCGGCTATATCGCATATAACCGATCAATGTCACATCGCGAGAATGAAATACGGTATCACATACACGCATCATTCTCGGTCCCGCACATATCTCATATGCGCTCCTATTTCGTTTCGTTTGAGCCAGGAAACCTCTATGTAGGACTCTGAAGACTCGTCAATACGCCGGCAGCAGATGATGATCATATCAAACACCCACAAGCCGCAAGCGGTCTGCTAAACGTAACGGCCACCCGGGTATTGAGCTATCTGAAGATCGACGAGCAAGCCCGCTCACACTCCAGTGAATCCAACCAGTAACACTACCGTACAGTCCGGTCTGATCGTCTGATATGTCGCATATCTCGCCTAGGGGTGGTAAACGTCAGACCCCAATAGCTTGATAAGTCGTGTCGATATGAGGTCTATAACAATTCGAGAAACTACTGGTAACACTTACCAGTAAATCTCAGCAACCCTGGCCAGGGATTTCCTGTTATAGCCAATCGAACACAGCGCAACATCAACCCCCTATACCGGGAGAGACGAATCCCCTCCTATCGCTCATTGCCTCCATGTGACTCGGGACTGTACCCAAAAACCACCGTTTTGCACGCCCTCTTGGACGTGGTAAGATGGAAATCAAAGCACAGTGGAAACCACACAAGACTCTATGACGATCTCGGGTCAACAGACTACTCTGTACCAGTGTCACCAGAGAACTGCCATCTGACGTGAGGTATAATACCATCTGGGAGTTCTCGGCGAGTCCGTCCAGTGTACCCAGTCTCTACTGAGCACCCGTATATCATCTCTGATATCAATCACCAATGGATATGGGATCATCCATCGCCCATCTGTATGGGTCGAGAAGGTATACGCTAGTCTACTCTGGTATATCGATGCCCCGTCTCAATACACCCACGACTAGGGACTTTGAAGGATGTACTTATAGACTACCATGTCCCCACTAGTATGATCCGCATCATAGTCCAGGTAGTCAAGTACAGATCTTAAGGGCTTTACCAACATGTAACAGAGAGACAATCAGTGTACACGTTAAGGTAAAGAGTAACCAGATAGCATACTATCATGTCGAGCGAGAAAGTCCTCCCTATATATGTCCAAGCATCCACTACAATATACATCCTATGTATAGTAATGGCCTCTAGGGCATACATATAACTAACAATCTCCCACTTGCACTAGGGCCATCTGTAGCAGTGGTTGTAGTATCTCATACTCAACCATCCCATAAAAGTCTCTCTCTGGGAACAGGCCTTTGTGAGTGGATCCTCTGTGTTGTCCTCTGAGTCTACTCTCCTGACCTCGATCCCCTGGAGATCAACCATCTCCATGATCAGGTGATACTTCCTTAGAATATGTCTGGATCATTGATGGGACCGGCGTTCCTCGGCATAAGCCACAACTCCATTTTCTCACAATGGTAGGAACGTAGTTCATCTCATGAACCAATATACACCCAAACAGCCTCTTCGGTAGCATCTTAAGTAGTGATGTATCCTGCCTTTATCGTCTAGTATGCCACGGTATCTAGCTTGGAACTCTTCCAACATACCGTCCCTTTACTGAGGGTAAAGACAATGCCTGCGACTGACATTCAGTCGTCTTTATCACCCTGGAACCCTTCCAGTGATTCTCCCCAGGATCGATTGATACCATCTCACTACAACTAGTGAGAATCCTAACATCCAATTAGATCTATCTCATAGATCCAAACCCAGGATTTAGGAGGTATCACTTTGATCCTTTATGGAGAATCATTGTGATAAGCGGAGATTGACCGAGCATAGCATAGGAAACTCCTTCCCTATCAAGAGTATGTTATCCACGTACTCTATTAGGATCATCACCATACTCCCTACTACCTTTTTGTATATACAAGGTTCATCTACCATTTTGATGATGTCAAACTCTTTGACTAATCCATCAAAACAGATGTTCTAACTCCGCGATGCCTGCTTTATCACATAAAACATCTTGCACACGTTTCCGCTGCTCCCACTGTCTACGAAGCCCTCTGGCTGTGTACTTATAGACGTTCTCTTCTAAAACATCATTTAGAAAAGCTGTCATGACACCCAACCACCAGATATCGTAGTCATGGTATGTAGCCGTGGCAAGTTGGGTCTGGATGGACTTAAGCATAGTCACTTGAAAAGGTTTCATCATAATCCACGCCTGGTCGATGACGAAAAGCTTTAACAAGTCTAGCTTTGAAAGTCTCAACTTTTCCATCTACACCAAGTAATCTTCTCAAGATATACTTGCTCCTGATGGGGATTTAACCCTTCAGATATTGCAACCAAAGTCCATACTTTGTTGGTGTACATGGATTCCATCTCAGATCGCTAAACATCCAGCCATTCTTACAGAGTCTTACTCTCGATGGCTAGCTCGAAGCTAGTTGGGTCATCATCTCATGATGCAATCCTCGCTCCCACTGTCTTCGAGAAACCAAAGTATCTCTCAGGTGGGTGAGGAACCCTACTAGATCGGCGGAGAGGCTGAGGTTCGTTGGTATCTATTGAATCCTTTGGTTCTTTCAAATCATCAGCTGCAGTTTGTATAGCTGGAACCTTTCCAGTTCTACATAACAGATCTTACCTCGAGCTTGTCCGGATTTTGTTTTTCAGACATAAGCTGGACAACCCCAAATCTTAACCAACTTAAGATATGGGCTCTTCCCTTTCCATATCAAATATGAAGTGGTAGGCAACTGATTTGATTCGAACCTTATTCAATAGGTATGCAGCTTCTCAAGTGCATAACTTCCAAAAAGGAAACAGGTAACTCAGTAGTACTCATCATAGAGCACACCTTATCACATAGGGTGTGATTGCTCCGTCCCGATATACCATCGTGCTATGGTGTATGCGGAGGAGTAATGCTGAGAGAGAATCTCATTCTCCTTTAGAAAAAGTCCAAGAATTTTGTGCTCAAGTATTCTCCTCCTTGATCTCATCATAGGACATAATACTTTGACCCTTATTGGTTTTCTACTTCTAACTTATATTCTGTGAATATCTCAAAAGGTTCGTACTTGTGTTCTAACAGGAACATATGTCTGAATCAAAAGAGATCATCAGAGAATTTAATGAAGTATAAAGAACCGGTCTTGGCAAATGTAGACAGGGGACCTACATACATCAACATGTATCATCCCAAGAGTTCACTAACTCTTTCTCTGTTTCCAGTAAACGGAGCTATGGTTATCTTATCTTTGTGACATGACTGGCGGGTTTCACAAGATGTAAATTCAAACTGATTTAAATATGCATCTATATGTAATTCTAGCTAGTCGGGTCACATTGATCTGACCTAGTCAACAATGCCTCAAGAAGAATTCGTTCATTTCTGAACTCTTCCTCTTGTGTGTGATCCGTATACTAAGAACTGTAGTTTGATTTAGAACATCAATGCTTTTAGATAACGTGCCTGAACCGATCAACTTTTGATATAGGAAATGTTCAAAACATTATCCAACAATACAAAATTTTACCGTTTCTTTACTAATAAAGAGACAGATATGATTTTGTATATCAGGTTCGGTATCTAATAACATTCGTTCAGAATCAATGTATTGTAATACAGGGTGACAGTGACCAACAGACTTGGCTGCAACTCTTGCCCCGTTTTCTGCCTCATGAAACTTATCACCCGTTCTCAGTTCTCTACCTATCTGTAGCCCTATGTAACAGATTACATATCTGGGATCCTGATCCGGTATCATATACCAGGATGCGGAAGATACTGAGAAACAGTTCTGTATA
Source organism: Agapanthus africanus (assembly GCA_030015575.1). Lineage (NCBI taxonomy): Eukaryota > Viridiplantae > Streptophyta > Magnoliopsida > Asparagales > Amaryllidaceae > Agapanthus > Agapanthus africanus. The sequence continues at coordinate 315,368,820 of CM057341.1, read as the reverse complement.
ATGAACACACCCGAACATGATGTATCAGCATGCACTCTCTTCGTTTGGGCGGCACGGGAAATCTGGTATTCCCCAATTTCCTGCTCTGTCTTATAACAATTATAAGTTGGAGCGGGACCAACGTTCCCCAGCTCAGTATAACAAGCGGGTTCGGTCAATAATCCGTATTATTATCTTGATTAAGGCGTGATATGGTTGCTACCTGGAGAGAGAGAGAAGAAAACACTCAGCGTGCGCTCTGCAAGAATAGATTGGTTATTATTTTATCTAATCAGGATGGCTCCCACTGCTTTTTATCAAATCTTCCTTCAAACCCTAAAAGGAAAGACTAGCTGGGATTAATTACACACTACAAGTTCGCCAATCTTTCAGCCAGGCCAGTGTCGGTACTTTGAGTGAGGTTCCCCGTGCTTTCGCACGAACCTAATTAATGTAAATCTCGTTTTCCCAGAGGCGTAACCTCGTTAACACCTTTCTAGAAACCTACTTGATCGGCTAATTATAATATGTAAAACTCTCCCAGGAGTAACTCTTACTCGCAGCGGGTATCGGGATCCAACTATCTCATAGAAGGTATGCAATCTCATTGCAAATTTCAACACTTGAAATTCCCGATAATATTTTGCCCCTAGCGTCCTATGACCTTGACGCAGGCCAACAAACCATAGTCCGCTAGTCAAGTTCAACCCGTCATTTCCTGATTGAATTAAACCCACCCGCACGACCCTTGACGCAGGCCAACAAAGTCGCACGACTATCCTAATCTAATCACATCATATGCTTATACAGATAAGCACCAGTTAGCTACCGCACACTACGCCTTGACGCAGGCCAACAAACGTAGCACGAATACTAACTACTACTTATCTGAAATGACGGAGGGCTACGACAGGTTTTTCTGAAAACCTATTGCGTAATGAACTTGATATCGTTGTAGGATCGAATGATTTTAAAAATGGAGTGCTTTTGAGGCTTTTCTAGTTTTGCTAAAGGAGTCACTCCCGGTGAAGGGATCGTCGGTCCTTTCCTCGTCGAATGAGGTGCGGGATATATCATATATATCACTGTGCAAAGCAAAAACTCTTAAAAGCAATCAAAAGACAAACCGAGTGTGTAGCATCTGCCAGTTATTGCTAAAGGAGTCACTCCCGGTGAAGGGATCTCGGTCCTTTCCTCATCGAATAAGGTGCAGGATATATCATATATACCGCTGTGCAAAGCAAGAACTGTAGCTACCTGTTTTAATTTTGAAATTCGATTCTACAACATCTTAGGTTTCTTTTATTTCATTAATCACATTAATGAAGTCCCATCATTTAAGTACCTAAACATCACAGATAAATACGACGTACACTTATGCCATCCGCATTCGCCTCGATGTCCCCTCGTGCACCGTTAGGTTAGGTAACTAACGGCAGAGCAGGGCAGGGCTAGCGCGGGTGTAAAACATAAGTAACGCCTATATAATATATCATATATACTATATACTGTATCTATCACAAAACATCACATGATCACATCACAGATATCGCAGCAGAAGAATCATATGAAATATTGGATATACTAGGACGTCCGTGTTTTCAATACGAGCCAGTATAAAACAAGGATTCCACGGTCGTGATGAATAGCCAAACCCACACTCCTAGACCCCTACGAGAGCGGCAAGCAACCCTACCAATTCTAGAGTTAGGAGACCCGGACTCGACTCCTCGAGTTGGTCTCCCACTGGACTCTAGAACCCGGTTACTTGTGCTCCCCTCCTTGGGTCTATCCTAGTGCGGAAAAGTAAATAATATACAAAGGGTGACATCTTCCGCAACCTGGAAGTGCCCCAATAAAAGAATATTACATACAAGTTTTTTCATGAATGAAAATGAAAAACACTCATCTCACATAAAAACCCCCGGCTATTCAAACACGACGATCCAATATAACATATCCAGCAACACATGTCATCAACGTCAGTAAATATGTGCATCCCAATTGTCGTTGGCATATAGCAACGAAACCGGCGATATCACATATTACACTTACGGTCACAGAAAAGAAAGTGTAAAACTACAACAGTTGGAATCCGCAACCTCCTCAGACATCGCATGCCTGACCAAATGAATTCCTTAGACATCGCATGCCTAACAATTATAAACTCCGCATTTTAGTCTCAAAATCGAAAACACTTTTCAATACCAAGTCGGGCAATTCAACAGGATTCCCGACATCCTGATCGAATGCTCGTCGCAAACTTTAGTAGGCGGCCGCACCCCTGATACCGTTGACGAAGTGCACCAAGGCGGAACACCGCTGCCGCGAGCACCCGAACGGATGCTTTCGGCGACGGGGTTCTCCTACAGTCACTTGGTCGGGGCTATGGAGTGAGGCTGTCTATTAAGTTTACCCGGCGAGTATCCGCGTACGCTACATGATTGCGACGGACTTTTGATCACATCAAAATTCCGTGGCAACCGATCAAGTGAGACTAAATTGCTAGATTTATAACATTCATTCAGTTATCTCATAACTATTGTGAATTCCAATTATTGTATCCCATTCCAGATAAATAGAAAATGTCAAACTTTCCGATCGAACAATCGAACACCCAATTTTTCCCGATACAGATCAACACATGAAATAAGTCTAACAACATTCAGTTCGTGCCTCAGTACCGACGGTCCAGCCGTAGAAGGGTCAAGCCAACGCCTCACATGTGGCACGCCGTACTGCCCCAAACCCAAAGGTTCAAAGGGCAGTTCAAGACGGTCACATAATCGAGTTAAGGTTTGTTGTCTTCTAGAGGGTCCATCGCGTTACTTGCACTACTTAGAACGTCGTCAAACTACGGAAAATCCAACACTTGGAAATTTCCCGACAGGGAAAAAATTGGGTATTTATATCCGGTCGAACTTTTTAACATATTCTAAAATTTATCCGGAAAACACATAGACACAGTTTGATAATCCGATCAAATATATGAACTCCCAAAACAAACCCAGAAAACTCAACTGTAGAAAAAATATTAAAAATTCCCAGGAAAAGCACCACAGGAAACTAAGAATTACTGTGCAATCAACTTTAAATAATATGGCCGTACAGCCGCGGAACCGCCGCATGAGCTTTGCTCATGCCGCGGATCCGCGGCTCCTTAGTGGAATTTGACTGTCGAATTTCACAGTAACTCTTAGAGGTTTGTGATGTGTTCTCTGCATATTTTTAATTTTGAAAAAGACCAGATTTTAGAAATTGTCCAGAGAGCATGATCCGGGTTCGGGTTTTGGTTCGATCGGACTTCAAATTGCGTCTAGACTTCGCCTAAGGCTCTAGCTTGGCTCTGATACCACTGTAGGGTTCCTAGGCATCCTAATGAGGTCTCACAAGGCATCAACCATGCCAATTTCAAAAAATCTAGGTGCCGAGAAACCCGACTACGGATCGTTGGCTAGAAATCCAGGCGAACAAAGTAACTAGTTAACACTTAACTATAAGAATCGGAAATACAACCTTTGTAGATCCGGTGCTCCACCTCCATAGCTCCGCAATGAAGTCTCCTCGCTGTCCATAACAAGTCCCGGGCTCTAGCGTCGGCTTCATCGGAGAATGGACGGGCTAGGTCATCGATGTCCATGCCGAAGATGATCTACGTCGAGGCATCGCTAAATCAAGCTCCGACTTCACCAAGTCAAGAAACTTGTGAAGAAAACACACTCTACTACTTGGCAAGAGGTAGAGGATGAAGAAATAGGAAGTGGGTAGACTTTAGAATTGGATTTCTCACTCATTTCCATCAATCACCATTGATGGAGCTTGCTTTTTGCTTCTTGAAGAAGAAGAAGAAGAAGATGATAAAGAATGATTATTCTCATAAGAATTATTTAAAATGAAAAGAATAATCCATTCTTATCATAAGTGAACCATGGTTAGTTGTAGAGAGTGAACTAGGGTTAGTGGAGTGGTTAGGGTTAAGCATGAGACAAAATGGTGACAAAGTCAAAGTGTTCATGAAACTTCATGAACAAAACAAAAATTGCCACCATTTTCTCATTTGCTTATTCTTTTTCCAAAAAGAAAAAGATTAATATATAAATAAGGAAACCAAAAACCCTAATCATCCACTTAACTATAGTTTGATACTTTACACTTAACCAAAAAGCATGTATCATCAAACATGATACAATCAAGTGCACAAAATCATATCGCATATGGAATGCGCACACCCGAGTGAGAAAATCCATTCAAAGTGAACCGATACTAGTTAATGCAAAGTAATATATCAAATATATAATTATGCATTAAATCACTAAATCAACACTTGATTCAATGATCCGGTCATGTCGCACATAACCGACTGGTATCATCAGTAACAACTTATCGAATCAACACTTGATCCGATAACCCGGCTATATCGCATATAACCGATCAATGTCACATCGCGAGAATGAAATACGGTATCACATACACGCATCATTCTCGGTCCCGCACATATCTCATATGCGCTCCTATTTCGTTTCGCTTGAGCCAGGAAACCTCTGTGTAGGACTCTAAAGACTCGTCAATACGCCGGCAGCAGATGATGATCATATCAAACACCCACAAGCCGCAAGCGGTCTGCTAAACGTAACGGCCACCCGGGTATTGAGCGATCTGAAGATCGACGAGCAAGCCCGCTCACACTCCAGTGAATCCAACCAGTAACACTACCGTACAGTCCGGTCTGATCGTCTGATATGTCGCATATCTCGCCTAGGGGTGGTAAACGTCAGACCCCAATAGCTTGATAAGTCATGTCGATATGAGGTCTATAACAATTCGAGAAACTACTGGTAACACTTAGCACTAAATCTCAGCAACCCTGGCCAGGGATTTCCTGTTATAGCCAATCGAACACAGCGCAACATCAACCCCCTATACCGGGAGAGACGAATCCCCTCCTATCGCTCATTGCCTCCATGTGACTCGGGACTGTACCCAAAAACCACCGTTTTGCACGCCCTCTTGGACGTGGTAAGATGGAAATCAAAGCACAGTGGGAACCACACAAGACTCTATGACGATCTCGGGTCAACAGACTACTCTGTACCAGTGTCACCAGAGAACTGCCATCTGACGTGAGGTATAATACCATCTGGGAGTTCTCGGCGAGTCCGTCCAGTGTACCCAGTCTCTACTGAGCACCCGTATATCATCTCTGATTTCAAACACCAATTGATATGGGATCATCCATCGCCCATCTGTATGGGTCGAGAAGGTATACGCTAGTCTACTCTGGTATATCGATGCCCCGTCTCGATACACCCACGACTAGGGACTTTGAAGGATGTACTTATGGACTACCATATCCCCACTAGTATGATCCGCATCATAGTCCAGGTAGTCAAGTACAGATCCTAAGGGCTTTACCAACATGTAACAGAGAGACAATCAGTGTACACGTTAAGGTAAAGAGTAACCAGATAGCATACTATCATGTCGAGCGAGAAAGTCCTCCCTATATATGTCCAAGCATCCACTACAATATACATCCTATGTATAGTAATGGCCTATAGGGCATGCATATAACTAACACCAACGTAGTGTCGAGTCTTTAGAGTCCCACACAGAGAGTTTCCCTACACTGAGCGAAAGGTGTAGAGGCCGTATAGTTTTACGGCAGGGCTACGATCACTTACGTGCACTTGTATGCGTATGCTGTTCGGACAGGCAATACTAGTGGGCTTTGGATTAAGCTGGATCCTAGTATTGCACGGATGGATTTGTTTTGTCTTCTGTGCATTCGTATTCTACGGAATGCGGATGCGGGTGTGTATGCACAGTTGTGAGGAGCGAAGAAGAAGGTAGTGCCTCATAAGGGTTTTGACAGTTGATTCGGTCAAAACCATTATGAGGCGGACTCATTTGGGTTTTGGCAGTTGGTTCGGTCAAAACCATTATGAGCTGGGGACTTTATTTACTAATCTTTTTAGTGATAATTATGTTATGGCTAATTGCTTTGACCATTAGACCACACTTGACTTTGTTGACCATTTGACCAACATTGACTTGGACCTTCATGAGAGGTCTAGAGTATTCTTTGGTTTTCTTTTTATTATTGATATGAAAATGGTTAATTCAAATGTAGCCATCAACTTTATCATGAAAGGATTAGTAATGATGATGTTTATGCATTATTGCAACCATGGTTCTTTTTCTTTAGTTCATTATTCTTTTCTCATTCTCTCTCTTGAAATGAGAAAGCTCCATGGTTGCTAGTTCTTCTTCCTCCTCTTGATATTTCGTTTGATCTCATGTGTTGAGAGAAAAAGGATCCAAATAGACAAACACATCCATCTACCTTTTCTACACAACCTAGGACATCAAGCCTAGCGATCTTGTTGCCCTAGTTACCTCGGCTCGAGGTGGAGCTCGGAGCACAACTCTCAGGTGGATCGACTTCGACTCAAGAAGGCCGCGGAGGTGATCAAGATCCAGATCGATCCTCGGAGCTTAGATGGACGAGCATGACAGCGGAGAGAAGACCCGAAGGACCGGTATCGTGAGGTATAATCTCTATGGCATAGTAGATAGAACCTCATATAGTTTTCTAGGTTTTTGTTTAGCAAAGATCCTCTCTTTTTAGTCTATGTTGCTTCGTGTCAAAAATCGTTTTTTACGGTTTCCGCCTCCCCATAAGAACCGGGGTGAGCAACGTGGACATACAGCATTTGCAGTTGGAGCAGCTTGAGCAGTTGCCAGCCATTGATCCTTTTGCTTTCTGCAGCAAACGAAACGCTAAATCTTAGTACTTCGAAACCCAAGGGCAACCATTAGCGAACCGCGATTGGTTCTCGAATCACGACCCACGAAGTGTGGAGTGGAAAGAGGAAAAGGTCCCACCGGGCGTGCCGGAATCTGTTCCCCTCCGAAAGACGGCGCGACAGGACGTCTTGCCTGAGATTCGGGGCAGATGCTAATTGGTGCTATCCGTCCACCTCTTCGAAGATGCCAAGTTGATTTATGGCACCATGTATCGAAGGTTTAAACGGATGTGGCCGATGTAGTAGACTTCGTCAGATTCCTCCTCGCTTGTGGGGTTTTTGATTGTGGGGACGCACTTCCCTGCAGGCGCAAGCCCCTGCAGTTAATTACGCTACCGCATCGCGGTAACAACTTTCTCCTTCTCCAGATGGTCACTTCGTGTCGTGGGTGTTTTTTTTGTTTGTAGTTGCCCGTGGATTGTATACGGAGACTAAGTTATGTTGTCGCCCGTAGGTCGTGGACTAGTCCAAATCCGTATTATCTTAGATTTGGGTTTGGGGGTTTGGGTTTAAGGATACGTTGGCCTCATTTGAGACTAAGATCAACTTAAACATTTGTTAAGGATACGTTAGTCTCATTTCAGACTAAGATCAACTTAACGGGATCGTTTAGATCCAACAAAAGAGCATTTGGGCTCTATTGTTTAGTTTAGGGACATTGCGGTCGATAGGTAGTTTAAGGACATTGCGGTCCAATGTTAGTTTTAAGACGTTGCGGTCAAGGTTAAGGACATCATAGTCTGAGGGTGTAAGGACTCCACAGTCCGGCGTTAGTTTTAAGACATCACGGTCAAGGTTAAGGACGTCATAGTCCGTTGTTAGTTTTAAGACATCCCGGTCAAGGTTAAGGACATCATAGTCCATGAGTTTAAGGACCCAACGGTCCGTTGTTAGTTTTAAGACATCCCGGTCAAGGTTAAGGACGTCATAGTCCATGAGTTTAAGGACCCCACAGTCCGTTGTTAGTTTTAAGACATCCCGGTCTAGGTTAAGGATGTCATAGTCTATGAGTTTAAGGACACCACTTTCCGTTGTTAGTTTTAAGACATACCGGTCAAGGTTAAGGACGTCATAGTCCATGAGTTTAAGGACCCACAGTCCGTATCAATGTGTGGTTGTCGGGACCCGTCACCTCTTTGAAGACGTTGAGGAATTACAACGACAAGTATCAAAGGAGTGAAGAGATGTACTCTTGAACCAAAGTAGATTAAATGATCTGTAGTCCAATTTGGAATCAAGATCAATTCATTAGGTTATGAGCACATTGGCTCAGTTGAGTCTGGATTGAGGACTTATGGCCTTCTTGGGCTAAGTCCAATCATGTTTGTAATATTGACCCTCTGTTGGTCCATTGAAGGAGAGGCTTTGCCTCTGAAAAATCAGCCAACTTGGCTAAGAGTAGTGTTAAACACTAAAGATCAAAAGTGTTAAACACTAGAGATAGATTCCTTAAACTAGTGTTAGCCACTAAGAGTACAATCAGTGTTAAACACTGGAAACATAGTTCTTGATGTAGTGTCAAACATCAGAAGGTAATAGTGTTAAACACTGTAGATAGGTTTTTTTTCAAATTAGTGTTAATCACTAAGAAAATCAGTGTTAAACACTGGAAACAGGGTTTTTAAATTAGTGTTAAACACTAAGAAAATCAATGTTAAACACTGGAAATAGAGTCTTCAAATTAGTGTTAAACACTAAGAAAATCAGTGTTAAACACTGGAAGCAGAGTTTTCAAATTAGTGTTAAACACTAAGAAAATCAGTGTTAAACACTGGAAACAGAGATCTCAAATTAGTGTTAAACACTAAAGAAAGAGGGGTCACGTGTAGCACGTGAGAGCGCCCTGATTCCCTTTATTTTGTTCTGTCAAAAGTATTGAATACTTTGGAGCATCACGTGATGTCACGTGGCGGGAATTTGGGTATTTGTCTACTAAATCTTTTGCTAAGGGGTCACGTGGGGCACGTGAGAGCACCCATATCTTCTGTTTCTTTTGCTTTTTCTTTGTGTGCTTCAGGGGTCACGTGGGGCACGTGAGGCGTTGCCTCAATATTCTTTTCTGTGGATCTTTACAGGGGTCACATGGTTGCACGTGACTCTGGTTCTTTGCATGTTTGAACATCTTTATCTTTTTAAGAGTTAAATCCTTCATAGGGTTAAACCCTAGCAATAACTTTAAAGGAATTAAATTCCCACTTTTCTTTTGAAGAATTATATTCTTGGATAGGGTTAAACCCTAATTTCTTTTCTGTAGGAATTAAATTCCCCATATATGTAAAGAATTAAATTCTAGCATAGGGTGAAACCCTAATTTCTTTTTTAAGGGAATTAAATTCCCGTGAGTTTGAGATAATTAAGTTCTCAATTAGGGTTAAATCTTAGTTCTGTCAATTTTGAAGGAGTTAAATTCCTATAATATAAGGTTAAACCCTAATTTTATCTCAAAGGAATTAAATTCCTATAAATCTTGTGAGAATTAAATTCTCAAAACTCAATTTCTTCTCTATGTTTTAGATCTGCATGGCAGGATCTCAACCCAATGAGAATTAAATTCTCAATTTATGGGGAGATGTGCACTTTGCAGATCTTCAACCAGAGAAAGAACTATGTTCTTTTCTTTATAGAAGAGTTAAACTCTTTTGACAATTAAATTCTCTTTTTGAAGCCTCTCTTTTCTTACCTAAGGTTTTTCTTTGCAGAGAATCAAAATCTTCCTTCTGAATTTTCAAGATTCTAAGGCTCTATATCTCTCTCTGTCTGTTTTCTCCCCCTTTTCTCTTTTTTATAACTCTCTCCCTTGGCACCTATTTATAGGAGAAGGAAAAGAATCAATCTATTTAGTGAATCTTTCATTGAAAGATTTGATTTGTTTATTGAGAGATTTGATTTATTTTCATCATTGATCCGGGCCTTTAAATTTTTAGGTGAATTTTATTCACCGTTGTATTTTAAATCCAAAGATATTCTTTTGTTATTTCGGTTAGATTTAGGGGGAAATCATTCCATGTACAAGATTTTTCCATAAATTGGTGATATTTAATCACCCTCGGATTTTTAATCCAACAGTTTTACATAATTCTTCTCCATTTTAGAAAAATTTAAATGATCTTTTTTCAGAATTTAATTCTGGTTAATAGCAAGGCTTTTAAAGCCGGTCACGTGTGGCCACGCGACCCCCGGTCACGTGTGAGCACGCGACCCCCGGTCACGTGTAAGCACGTGACCCCCTGAAGGGACTCTTCTTCTGCGCTATGTTCTTTGCCGCTGCTCAACCATCACGTGCTAACACGTGACCACTGGTCACGTGTGAGCACGTGATGCTTCCTCTGATACTTTTTCCTGATTTTTTAATCAGAGAACAATCCTCAACCCAGAAGTGTCCCAATAAAATAATATTACATACAATATTACATGCATGAAAATTGAAAAACTCTCATCTCACGCAAAAAAACCCCGGCTATTTAATCACGACGATCCAATATAACATATCACAACAACACATAACATCACATGTCATCAACGTAAGTAAATATGCGTATCCCAAATGTCGTTGACATATAGCAACGAGATCGGGAATACCCTACATATTACACTTACGGTCCCAGAAAAGAAATGAAAAACTACAATATTTAGAATCCGCAAATTCCTTAGACATCATAAATATGGAATATCTTATATTTCGAATTTCATGCCTAACCTGTAAACCTTGCATTTAAGTTTGAAATTGAAAACTCTTTTCAATAAGCAGTCGGATAATCCAACAAGATTTTAGACTAAGTGTTCGCGTACTATACGCAATTGCGACGGAGTTTTGATCCGAATCGAAACTCCGTGGCAATCGATCAACCGAGACTAAAACGCTAGATTTATAAAACATTAACCAGTTTTATCAAAACTAATTGTTGTGGATTCTAAATATTGTATCATATTTCATCATAATCTAGACGCCGTTGAACATTTTGATCGAATTAGGAAACACCCACAAATCACAGAGACCTCAACAACTTGAGTCTCACTAAAAACACATAGAAAGTGCCAAATAAGACAATGGAGTATCACAAGAAGCAGGAGCCCACAATTCAACAAACTTGCGGCGGAACCGTGACCAAACATGGGTTTAGGCCGTGGTTTCGCGGCGGTTTGAATGAATTAGGTCCTCGTACTTCTTGAGGCTCCATAAAATCCCCTGCACAATTTTTTGCATATTTTTAATCTGGAAAATTCTAACTTTTGAAAAAATGGACAGAAACTTGTAAAAAGTCGGGTTTTGAAACTCGATCGAACACTTTAATGTCGTATAGAGTTCCCCTAATGTTCTAGCTTGGCTCTGATACCATGAAAGTGTTTCCTTAGCACCACCAAAGGGTTTCAACCGGCATCAAGCATGCAATTTTAAAAATTTCTTGGTCCTAGCTACACTAACCTAGAATTTAACTAAATTATTAGGGTTAATATTGTTAGTTATATATATGCCCTAGAGGCCATTGTTGTACATATGATGTATATTATAATGGATGCTTGGATATATATAGAGATGACTTTCTTGCTCGTCATGATAGTATGCTATTTGGTTTCACTTTATCTTAACATGTTGACTTGTATTGGTTTACTGTTTAACTCTCACATGTTGATAAAGCCCTTAGGATCTGTACTCGACTACTGGGACTATGATGAGATCATACTAGTGGGGCCGCGGTAGTCGATGAGTACATCCTATAACTGTTCCTAGTTGAGGGTATATCGAGACAGGGCATCGATACACCAGGGTAGACTAGCGTATACGCATCTTGACCCATATGATGGGTGATGGATGATCCCATATCCATCGGTGTTAGACACCAGAGGTGGTATACGGGTGCTCAGTGGAGACTGGATACACTGGACGGACTCGCCGAGAACTCCCAGATGGTGATATACCACACGTCAGATGGCAGTTCTCCGGTGACACTGGTACAGGGTAGTCTGTAGACCCGAGATCGTCATGGAGTCTTGTGTGATTCCCACTGTGCTTTGATTTCCACCTTACCACGTCCAAGAGGGCGTGCAAAACGGTGGCTTTTGGGTACAGTCCCGAATCACATGGAGGCAATGAGCGATAGGAGGGGATTCGTCTCTCCCGGTATAGGGAGTTGATGTTGTGCTGTGTTCGATTGGCTATAACTGGAAGTCCTTGGCCAGGGATGATATGGAGATTTACTGGTAAGTATTACCAGTAGTTTCTCGACCCGTTATGAGCCATACATCGACACGACTTATCGGTTACTGGGGTCTGACGTATACCACCCCTAGACTTGATATGCGACATATCAGACGAACAGACCGGACTGTACGGGAGTGTTACTGGTTGGATTCACAGGAGAACGCACAGGCTTGCTTGTTGATCTTCTGATTGCTCAATACCTGGGTGGCTGTTACGTTTAGCTGACCGCTTGCAGCTTGTGGGTGTTTGATATGATCATCACCTGCTACCGGCGTATTGACGATTCTTTAGAGTCCTACACAGAGGTTTCTTGGCTCAGGCGAAACGGAGTAGTGGCGCATATGTGATATGCGCAGGAGCGAGAATAATGCGATATGAGATACCGTATTATATTCTCGCGATATTCAGATTTGAACCGGGTCATCGGATCAAGTGTTGATTCGATGAATCGGTACATGATATATTAGTCGGCAATATTCGATATAGCCGGATCGTCGGATCAAGTGTTGATTCGATGATTTAATATATAATAATATATATGATATATTATTACATTATCTAATATTGGCTCGCTTTATTATTTCATTTTCTCAGTGGATGATACATTGATATATATGCGATATATGTTAATTGTATTATTTTCTTTTGTTGCAAATATATAATATATATGTGACATATATTATTGTGACATGATATGATTAATTGTTAAACATGTTTAAGGATGATTAATTGAGGTTAAGGTTTGATTAGGGTTGGATGCTTCAAGTTCCTTCTAGAAGCTTTCTTCTTTTGTCATTCTTAAGATATTTAGAATGACACATTTTTAACTTAACCAAACCCTAACTCTAGTTGTTTCTCTACTCATTCTTAGCCATTCATCCTTGACCATGGTTATATATCAATCATATGTTTTATTTCTATTCATCACAAAAGGATTTGAGATTATCATTATCCATTATCTTCTTCTTCTTCTCTCTTGAAGAAGCTCTCTTGAAAATCCTAAAGTGATGATAAAATATGAGAAAATGATATAAAAAGAAAGCAAAATTACTACTCTCTCATCCTCATCTCATCTAGCCATTGAGATTAGTGTGTTCATCTCATAAGAGTGAGAAAGCTTGAGTCGTAGCAACTTCAAGGTAGATCATCGGAGATTTGGAATACGACAAGCTAGAATGGATCGTTCGAGTCGTGGAGCCTCTCATGAGTCCGGGAGATCGTGGATCACGGCAAAGGGACTTCTACTCGGAGCTTGTGAAGTGAAGGAGCGGACTACAAAGGTTGTAATCCCTCACACTTAGATAAAAGTTATCTTAATGCATGTTTAACCCTAATAATCTAGCAAAGATCCCGGCTTTGGGTTGTTCGGCACGTCTAAAATTTAATCCGGGCATGTTTGATGCCTTTTGAACCTTCGCAAGAGTGCCTAGGAACCCTACAGTGGTATCAGAGCCTAGCTAGAGCATTAGGCGATGTGTTTACGAAGTTAAAACTCCGATCGAACCCGAAACGACGAAACTAGACCCCTCTCTGGAAATTTTCTAAATTTTGGGATTTTTCTGAATTAAAAATATGTAAAAAAATCAGCAGGGAATTCTAAGAATTACCATAAAACCCGAGCCCCTAATTCGATTAAACGGCGGCGGAACCGCGGCGAAAGCAAGCCTTTCGCGGCGGTTCCGCGGCGGATTGATGAGATCATGACACGTGGATTTTATGGTAATGACCGTAGGTACTTGCTGACTATTCTGGGTATTTTTAATCTGCTCCAGGTGTTTAAAATTCTGGGGTTTGTTTTGTAATAGTAGACTCGATCGGAAATTTTAAATTCGTATTTTTTCGGATATTTAGAAACTGTTAAACTATTTGAACGGATATCATTAACTTACTGTTTCCCGGTACGGCAAATTTTCAAGTGTTGAAATTTATTCGGGTTTAAATCTTTCGGAAAATTGTACAAGTTAAGCGGTGGACCCTCTAGAAGACAACAAACCTTAACTCGATTATGTGACCGTCTTGAACTGCCTTTTGAACCTTCGGGTTTGGGGCAGTACGGCGTGCCACATGTGAGGCGTTGGCTTGACCCTTCTACGGCTGGATCACCGGTACTGTGACATATTCTGGGATTATTTGAACCCCGCTCAAGAGTTGAGCAGTTTAGGAAATTTTGGGTATTTGATTATCTGTTCAGAAAGTTTAATACCGTCTATTTATCTGGAATGTGATACAATATGTGGAATTCATAAAGTTAGGCATGAAATGCGAAGTATGTGATATTTCGGATTTACGATGTCTAAAGTGATTGTGGATTCCAAATGTTGTAGTTTTACACTTTCTTTTCTGTGACCGTAAGTGTAATATGTGATATCGCCGGTTTCGTTGCTATATGATTCAACGACAATTGGGATGCGCATATTTACTTACGTTGATGATATGTGATATTATGTGTTGCTGTGATATGTTATATTGGATCGTCGCGTTCTGAATAGCCGGGGGTTTTATGTGAGATGAGGGTTTTTATTTTCATTCATGTAAAATTCATTTGTAATGTAATATTCATTAATTTGGGGCACTTCCAGGTTGCGGTTGATGTCACCAGTGTATATTATTTACTTTTCCGCATTAGGTAGACCCAAGGAGGGGAGCACAAGTAACCGGGTTCTAGGGTCCAGTGGGAGGCCATCTCGAGGAGTCGAGACCGGGTCTCCTAACCCTAGAATTGGCAGTGTTACTTGCCGCTCTCGTAGGGGTCTTGGGATGTGGGTTTGGCTATTCGTCGCGACCGTGGAATCCGTGTTTTATACAGGCTCGTATTGAAAACACGGACGTCCTAGTATATCCAATATTTCATATATGTTCTTCTGCTGCAATGTTCTGTGATGAGATCATATTACTGCCTGAGACGAATGCTTATACTATATATATATTTGCTGATATATAAATATTACTGCTTTCGTTTCTTCTGTGATGCTTAGGAAGCATAAGCTGATGGGATTTTTATTAATGAGATTAATAAAAGGAAAGAAACCTAAAAATGTTGTAGAAACAAAACTTTATAAAAAGGGTAGCTACAGTTTTGCTTTGCACAGCGATATATATGATATATCCTGCACCTTATTCGATGAGGAAAGGACCGAGATCCCTTCACCGGGAGTGACTCCTTTAGCAAAACTGGCAGATGCTACAAAACGCGGTTTGTCTTTTGATTGCTTTTAATGTTTTGCTTTGCACAACGGTATATATGATATATCCTGCACCTTATTCGATGAGGAAAGGGCCGACGATCCCTTCACCGGGAGTGACCCCTTTAGCGAAACTAAGAAAAGCCTCAAAAACACTCCTTTTGAAAAACTTCACTCGATTCTACGACGATATCAAGTTCATTACGCTCAGGGTTTTCTGAAAAACCTGCGTAGCCCTCCGTCATTTCAGATAGATATTATTTAGTATTCGTGCTATGTTTGTTGACTTAGTTAAGGCATAGTGTACGGTAGCTAAGTAATGTTTATCTGCTAAAACATGAGATGTGATTGGATTAGGGTATTCGTACGGCTTTGTTGACTCAGTTAAGGGTCGTGCGGGTGGATTTAATTCAATCGGGAAATGTACGGGTTGAACTTGACTTGCGATTTATGGTTTGTTGACTTAGTTAAGGTCATAGATCGCTAGGGGCAAAATATTATCGGGAATTTCAAGTGTTGAAATTTGCAATGAGATTGCATACCTCCTATGAGATAGTTGGATCCCGATACCCACTGCGAGTAAGAGTTACTCCTGGGAGAGTTTTACACAGGACAATTAAGTCATTCAAGTAGGTGTCTAGAAAAGTGTTAACGAGGTTACGCCTCTGGGAAAACGAGGTTTACTTTAATTAGGTCCGTGCGAGAGCACGGGGAACCTCCCTCAAAGTACCGACACTGATCTGGCTGAAAGATTGACGAAATTGTAGGGTGTAATTAATCCCGGCTAATCTTACCTTTTAGGGTTTTAAGGTAGATTTGATAAAAACAGTGGGAGACATCCTGATTAGATAAGATAATAACCAATCTAATCTTGCAAGAGCATACGCTAAAGTGTTTTCTTCTCTCTCTCTCCAGGTAACGACCATTTCAGGCCTTAATCAAGATAATAATATTGATGTATTGACTGAACCCGCTTATTATACTGAGCAGGGGAACGTTGGACCCGTTCTTTCTTATAAGAGTTATAAGACTGAACAGGAAACAGGAGAATATCTAGATTCTCACGCCGCCCAAAAGAACATGCATATTGATGCATCTTCATCGGGTGCGTTAGTTATTGAGAACTGTTTCTCAGTTCACCCTACGTCCTGGGTATTAGATACCGGATCAGGATCCCATATATGTAAACAGTTACATGGGCTACGGAAAGGTAGAGAACTGGGAAAGGGTGATCATTCCGTTCAAGTTGGGAACGGTGCAAGTATTGTAGCCAAAGCAGTTGGCGAATATCACCTTGTATTACCAAGTCGTAATACACTGATACTAAATGAGTGCTATTATATACCGAACATGATGTGCAACATTATATCAGTTTCTTTATTGAATAAAGAGGGATATAATTTTGTAGTACAGGATAATGTTATGAACATATTCCTAGATCAAAAGTTGATTGCATCAGGCTCGTTACATAATGGCATATTCATTCTAAATCAGAATACAGTCCTGAATATACAAAACACACACAAGAGGAAAAGTTCAGATATGAACGAATCCTACTTGTGGCATTGTAGACTTGGTCATATCAATGCGACACGACTGGCTAAGTTACATAAAGATGGTTATTTGAATCCGTTCGAATTATCATCTTATGATACTTGCCATTCATGTCTCAAAGGAAAAATGACCAAAGCTCCGTTTAGTGGACACGGAGAGAAAGTTACTGAACTCTTAAGACTGATACATAGTGACGTATGCGGTCCCATGTCTACGCATGCCGGGAACGGTTTTTCCTACTTCATTACATTCACTGACGATCTCTCTAGATACGGACATGTGTTCCTGTTGAAACACAAGTCTGAAGCTTTTGAGAAATTCAAAGAATATAAACACGAAGTAGAGAACCAAACGGGCAAAAGTATTAAGATTCTTCGATCTGATCGAGGAGGTGAATACTTAAGCGGTGAGTTCCTAGATTATCTAAAAGAGAATGGGATTCTCTCTCAGCTTACTCCTCCTTATACACCACAGCACAACGGTGTATCTGAGCGAAGGAATCGGACCCTATTAGATATGGTGCGATCTATGATGAGCGAAGCTGAGTTACCTATTTCCTTCTGGGGGTATGCGCTTGAGACAGCCATATACATATTGAATCTAGTTCCGTCTAAATCTGTACCTACCACACCATATGAGATATGGAGTGGGAAGAGACCATATTTTAAACGAGTTAAGATATGGGGTTGTCCGGCCTATGTCAAAAGACAAAATCCAGAAAAACTCGAGGCACGATCAGTTCTTTGCAAATTTGTGGGATATCCTAAGAATTCTCAAGGATATATTTTCTATCACACTGAGGAACAAAAAGTGTTTGTTTCTCAATATGCCACCTTTTTAGAAAAGGAATTTCTTGCAAAAGAAATTAGTGGCAAAGAGGTAGAGCTGGAAGAGGTTCCAGAAACACAAATTGCAACTGAAGATTTAGTAGAACCAGAGGATTCAATTGTACCCGACGAACCCCAGCCTCTCCGCCGATCTAGTAGGGTTTCTCGTCCACCTGAGAGATACTACGGTTTTCTCATTGATGGTGGAAGCGAGGATTGCATCATGGATGATGATGACCCGACTAGTTTCGAGCAGGCCATCACGAGTGGTGACTCTGTGAAATGGCTGGATGCAATGCGATCTGAGATGGAATCCATGTACACCAACAAAGTATGGACTTTAGAAAATGCTCCTGAAGGGGTAAAACCCATTGGGAGAAAGTGGATCTTTAAAAAGAAATTTGGTGTAGATGGAAAAGTTGCGACTTTCAAAGCTAGACTTGTAGCAAAAGGTTTTCGTCAAAGACCAG
The DNA here is from genome assembly GCA_030015575.1 of Agapanthus africanus. NCBI lineage: Eukaryota > Viridiplantae > Streptophyta > Magnoliopsida > Asparagales > Amaryllidaceae > Agapanthus > Agapanthus africanus. The sequence continues at coordinate 315,350,802 of CM057341.1, read as the reverse complement.
GTGTGGACTATGACGAAACCTTTTCTCCAGTGGCTATGCTTAAGTCCATCCGGATCTTACTTGCCATTGCTGCATACCATGACTACGAAATCTGGCAAATGGATGTTAAGACCGCCGTTCTAAACGGTGATTTAGAAGAGAGCGTGTACATGACTCAGCCAGAGGGCTTCGTAGATAGTGGGAGCAGCGGAAAGGTGTGCAAGCTGCTTAAATCCATTTATGGGTTAAAGCAAGCATCGCGGAGTTGGAACATCTGTTTTGATGTTGTAGTCAAAGAGTTTGACTTCATCAAAAATATAGATGAACCTTGTATCTATAAGAAGGTAGCAGAGGGTAAGGTTGTCTTCCTCGTATTATACGTGGATGACATACTCTTGATAGGAAATGATATTCCTATGCTGCAATCAGTCAAGCTCTTCTTATCACAGAGATTCTCAATGAAAGATCTAGGTGATGCCTCCTGCATATTGGGAATCATGATCTATAGAGATAGATCTAAACGGATATTGGGATTGTCCCAATCCAGGTACATTGACACCATACTAAAGAGGTTTAGTATGGAAGAATCCAAGCGTGGGAATCAGCCCACGATCTCTGGACTCACTCTCTCCAAAGAGATGTCTCCCAAGACTGATTTGGAGAGAGCTCACATGCAAGGGATACCCTATGCTTCGGCAGTAGGCTCTATCATGTATGCGATGCTATGTACCAGACCCGATGTAGCATACTCACTAAGTGTAGTGAGTCGGTATCAAGCAGATCCTGGAGAGAGTCATTGGACAGCTGTGAAGAACATTCTCAAGTACTTGCGAAGGACTAAGGAGATGTTCTTGGTGTATGGTAACGGAGAACTCCAGGTGGAGTCCTTTACCGATTCCAGCTTCCAAAGTGATAAGGACAACTCTAAGTCGCATTCGGGTTTTGTCTTTACCCTCAATGGAGGGGCGGTATGTTGGAAGAGTTCCAAACAGGATACCGTTGCAGACTCGACGATGGAGGCTGAATACATCGCTGCCAACGATGCTGCCAAAGAGGCTGTCTGGATCAAGAAGTTCATTAGTGAACTTGGTGTGGTTCCATCCATTGAGCATCCAATACCTCTGTATTGCGATAACAATGGAGCTGTGGCGTTAGCCAAGGAACCCAGGTCCCATCAGAAGTCCAGACATATTCTGAGGCGGTATCACCTGATCAGGGAGATAGTTGATCGCCGGGAGATCGAGGTCAGGAGAGTAGATACGAAGGACAACACTGCGGATCCATTCACGAAGGCTATTCCCCAGATACAGTTTGAGAGATTATTTGGGATGCTAGGTATGAGATACTACAGCAGCTGGCCTTAGTGCAAGTGGGAGATTGTTAGTTATGTATATGCCCTAGAGGCCATTGTTGTACATATGATATATATTATAATGGATGCTTGGATATATATAGAGATGACTTTCTTGCTCGTCATGATAGTATGCTATTTGGTTTCACTTTATCTTAACATGTTGACTTGTATTGGTTTACTGTTTAACTCTCACATGTTGATAAAGCCCTTAGGATCTGTACTCGACTACTGGGACTATGATGAGATCATACTAGTGGGGCCGCGGTAGTCGATGAGTACATCCTATAACTGTTCCTAGTCGAGGGTATATCGAGACAGGGCATCGATACACCAGAGTAGACTAGCGTATACGCATCTTGACCCATATGATGGGCGATGGATGATCCCATATCCATCGGTGTTAGACACCAGAGGTGGTATACGGGTGCTCAGTGGAGACTGGGTACACTGGACGGACTCGCCGAGAACTCCCAGATGGTGATATACCACACGTCAGATGGCAGTTCTCCGGTGACACTGGTACAGGGTAGTCTGTAGACCCGAGATCGTCATGGAGTCTTGTGTGATTCCCACTGTGCTTTGATTTCCACCTTACCACGTCCAAGAGGGCGTGCAAAACGGTGGCTTTTGGGTACAGTCCCGAATCATATGGAGGCAATGAACGATAGGAGGGGATTCGTCTCTCCCGGTATAGGGAGTTGATGTTGTGCTGTGTTCGATTGCTATAACTGGAAGTCCCTGGCCAGGGCTGATATGGAGATTTACTGGTAAGTGTTACCAGTAGTTTCTCGACCCGTTATGAGCCATACATCGACACGACTTATCGGTTACTGGGGTCTGACGTATACCACCCCTAGACTTGATATGCGACATATCAGACGAACAGACCGGACTGTACGGGAGTGTTACTGGTTGGATTCACAGGAGAACGCACAGGCTTGCTTGTTGATCTTCTGATCGCTCAATACCTGGGTGCCTGTTACGTTTAGCTGACCGCTTGCAGCTTGTGGGTGTTTGATATGATCATCACCTGCTACCGGCGTATTGACGATTCTTTAGAGTCCTACACAGAGGTTTCTTGGCTCAGGCGAAACGGAGTAGTGGCGCATATGTGATATGCGCAGGAGCGAGAATAATGCGATATGAGATACCGTATTATATTCTCGCGATATTCAGATTTGAACCGGGTCATCGGATCAAGTGTTGATTCGATGAATCGATACCTGATATATTAGTCGGCAATATTCGATATAGCCGGATCGTCGGATCAAGTGTTGATTCGATGATTTAATGTATAATAATATATATGATATATTATTACATTATCTAATATTGGCTCGCTTTATTATTTCATTTTCTCAGTGGATGATACATTGATATATATGCGATATATGTTAATTGTATTATTTTCTTTTGTTGCAAATATATAATATATATGTGATATATATTATTGTGACATGATATGATTAATTGTTAAACATGTTTAAGGATGATTAATTGAGGTTAAGGTTTGATTAGGGTTGGATGCTTCAAGTTCCTTCTAGAAGCTTTCTTCTTTTGTCATTCTTAAGATATTTAGAATGACACATTTTTAACTTAACCAAACCCTAACTCTAGTTGTTTCTCTACTCATTCTTAGCCATTCATCCTTGACCATGGTTATATATCAATCATATGTTTTATTTCTATTCATCACAAAAGGATTTGAGATTATCATTATCCATTATCTTCTTCTTCTTCTCTCTTGAAGAAGCTCTCTTGAAAATCCTAAAGTGATGATAAAATATGAGAAAATGATATAAAAAGAAAGCAAAATTACTACTCTCTCATCCTCATCTCATCTAGCCATTGAGATTAGTGTGTTCATCTCATAAGAGTGAGAAAGCTTGAGTCGTAGCAACTTCAAGGTAGATCATCGGAGATTTGGAATACGACAAGCTAGAATGGATCGTTCGAGTCGTGGAGCCTCTCATGAGTCTGGGAGATCGTGGATCGTGGCAAAGAGACTTCTACTCGGAGCTTGTGAAGTGAAGGAGCGGACTACAAAGGTTGTAATCCCTCACACTTAGATAAAAGTTATCTTAATGCATGTTTAACCCTAATAATCTAGCAAAGATCCCGGCTTTGGGTTGTTCGGCACGTCTAAAATTTAATCCGGGCATGTTTGATGCCTTTTGATCCTTCATAAGAGTGCCTAGGAACCCTACAAATATTGATGATATCACAAGCTAATCTAAGTGAAAGAAACAATAACCTTTGAAGACCAAGTCCTTCACTTCTAAAGCTCCGGGTAATAGTCCCTATGACTCCTCGAGGCTCCACTTGAAGAATGAACGAGCTTCTTTCGCGATCTTCGTGTCGAAGATGATCCACCCGAAGCTTCTCTAATTCATGCTACCTCTTTATTAATCTTTCACTAGTGAAGGAAACATCCTAATTTAAATTGCTAATCTAAACTAGGATGATGAAGTAGGGGTTTATGAGCTCACTTAAATTTATCCAAAGCCCTATGGTTCACATCACATGCGAGGGTTAGGGTTTTGAGGTGGAAGAAGATGGAGAGAGCAAGAGAGTGTAGGAAATGAGCTCAAGAAAAATGAACAAGTGTGTAAACCTCAAGTGAAGAATGGCTTAACAAATACCTCACTTATTGAAGCATCCATTATTTCTCAAATAAAAAATAGAACCATGCATAAATAGTGAGCCAAGAGCAATAAAGAATTGTAAAAGCCATGCTTCACCCATACTACAAATATCTCCCCATTTTTCACCTTTTATTTTTATTTTCACAAAATAGAAATCCAACCATGCTTCATAATATATATATATATATATATATATATATATATATATATATCTGTGTGTGTGTGTGTGTGTGTTAAGAAAAGAAAATAATTAGTGAGCAATAATATTAGTTAATATATAATTTTATCAAATATAAATATATATCATATTATTAAATCAACACTTGATTCAATAATCCGGTTATATTATATATAACCGACTAATATCATTTATCTACAGATTAGAATACGGTATCACATACTCGTATTTAATCAGGCCCCTGCATATATCATCATATGTGCCCTACTTCGTTTCGCTTGAACTAGAAAAACTCTGTATGGGACTCTAAAGACTCGTCAATACGCCAGCAGTAGATAATGATCACATCAGTTACCCACAAGCCGTTAGTGGTACTAGCTGGACGGAACGGCTTCCCAAGTATTGAGCGATTAGAAGATCAACAAGCAAGATTGTCCAAATTCCCATGAACCCTATAAATAACACTTACAGTACAGTCCGGTCTCTTCGGCTGATATGTCGTATATCGAGTCTAGAGGTGGAATCGTCAGACACTAGTAACTTGATAAGTCATGTCGAAGTGTGGCTCATAACGGTTCGAGAAACTAATGATAAAACTTACCAGTAAATCTCATCAGACCTGGCCAGGGACTTAGTGTTATAGCCAATCGAGCATAGCGCAACATCAACTCCCAATATCGGGAGAGACGAAACTTCTCCTATTGCTCACCGCCTCCATGTGACTCGAGACTATGCCCAAAATCCACCTGTTTGCATGACTCATTTGAGCCGTGGTAGGGAGGAAATCAAAGCACAGTGGGAACCACACAAGACACTATGACGATCTCAGGTCTACAGACTAACCAGTACCAGTGTCACCAGAGAACTGCTATCTGACGATAGGTAAGGTACCATCTAGGAGTTCTCGGCGAGTCCTGTATCGTATACCCATTCTCTAATGAGCACATGTGTACAATATTTGATGTCAAACACAATTGGTTATGGGATCAACCATCGCCCCCTACGGGGTTAAGAAACATACACACTAGTCTACTCTGGAATATCGATGCCCTGTCTCCATACTCGCTCAACTAGGAACACTTAAAGGATGTGCTTGTAGACTACACAAGTCTTAGTAGTATGATCCGCATCATTGTTCTAGTAGTCAAGCAAACATCTTAAGAGCTTTATTAACATCTATTAGAGAGACATTATAATAATACAAGTGTACATGTTAAGATAAAGAGCAACCAGATAGCATACTATCATGAAAGTCCTATATATATGTCCAACCATCCACTATATCATATAATAATGGCCTCTAGGGCATACATATTCCAAACAGAAGATTCATACATTTCCCAAAGATTGTGTACTGTACTAGAAAGAAAATTCAGATTTGAAAGAGTGTCCCACCTATGGAAAGGATATGCACAAGCCAAAAGTATCTGATAAGAAGACAGATATACCAGTCTAGGTAGTACAATACTTTCCCTTAACATAGAGACTGCAGATGCTATTTAGGTGTAAGAAGACAGCGGGGGCAATAAATTTTAATCACCATGCTCCTGTAAATGAAGATGGAAGAATGTGTCATCTAAGAGATTCGTCGGCATGGAAGCATTTCGATAGGAGGCACCCAATATTCAGCAATGATTCTCGCAATATTATGCTCGGACTGGCTAGTGATGGCATCTTCCCATTCAACCATAAGGGTGGTAATCATATTACATGGCCTGTTGTAATGATGGTTTATAATCTATCGTCGTGGTTGGTTATAGATTAGTCCTACCTTATGATGCCTCTTCTTATTAACGGACTGAAATCCTATGGAAACAATATCGACGTCTACCTCTGACTTTTGATCGAAGATTTAAAATCCTTATTCATTGATGGTGTGGAGAATTATGATGCAAACACAGATAGAATTTTCTTGATGCAAACGACATTAATGTGGATAATTAATGATTTTCCTGCATATGGAATGCTATTAGATTGGTCTGTACATGGTTACAAAGAACGTCCTTACTGGCAGCAAAATACAATATCGAGATGGTTGAATTTTAGCAACACGATTTCATTTTGCGGTCATCGGCGTTTCTTGAAACCAGACCATCCCTACAGGTTTGACGATGGTCATTTTGATGGTCATCAGGTGCTTCATGGGCATCTAGCTCCATTATCCGGAGAGGATGTGATTGCTCTATGGAATGGTTACAGTAACACGACTTTTGGGATAGATCCCAGAAGACAGGTGATTGTTGCATGCTTTTGCGTCATCGTTTTTCAAAGAATTTAAAGTTAACCGCAATCAAGACGGCGTCGCGTATAGATTGCCGCGATAAGTACGGGGCGTCCGTTGGGAGATGGTGCGTTTTACGTTCTTATTATCACGAGTTAAGCAAGGTTTGGAATGGTTCGTTTCTAACCTAAGTTTTTGTATATGCAAAGTATAAGTTTTTAAGGACTAGAGATAGGTTAGTGTAAGTTAGGGAAGTCCGTACTCAATCCTTTGTACTGAGCTTGACTATTTAAGCTAGAGCAATCGGCAACAACGTGGATTAGCGTGCTTAAGCACGGTATTGGTGAAATCCGACTTATTGAACTTTGTCCGTCCGTTCATGTCTCTTGACTTTCGCCTCCGACCAAACCGAACGCAATCGGTCACGGTTAGGGATCACCGATACCTTCGTAGGGTAGGATGCATAATGGAGCGCTTGCGTAAGGTTTGGACGGAGTTCAATTGGAAAATATTGGGTAAAGGAAATGAGAAAAGAAAACCATAACTTACAATACCATTCTTTTTCCTAACAACATTATTTACAAACCATCAAAACCAAAAAAAGAAAGAGCAAATGAAATGATAAAAGAAAAGAATAGAACAACATTGCAAGTAAGTAAATGGTAAGGAATAAAATAGCAAGTAAGTAAATGGTAAGAAGTAAATACTAAGAACCCAAGTGCAAAATGGAAGCTTTATTAAGTTCAAGTGATGAGACAAACCATGAGTTCAATAACCAAAACTTAAATTTGCAAGCTTAATGAAGAGATTACAACATTAAGAGAAGGCAAATAACTCAAGGTGAACTAGCTATGTACAAGACTAAAACTAAAATGGAAAATGAACAAAAAGTATATCAAGTGTATCCTTCCCTTGCTCACTGATCTGGCTTTTATAGGCACAAAATAAGATTAAACAAACAATAAAAATAAGATGATGTGACAACAAGGGATGGACAGAAGAAAAATGGGGCTCATTGGACATGAAAAGACCGGCGACGCCGGATTTAATGAGCATCTCACCTATTTTCTTGAGGGGTTTGGGGCTCGTGTTGGTTCTGTGATGATGTGTTCTCTCGACAATTCCACTGGTGTAGTTTGATTTGTCTATATGAACCTGGTCTGCATTCAGGGATTTGGAGAGAACTTGTAGCTTTATATCACATCATAACTTTTTAGCATTTATAACACATCACCTCACTTGTGCACACCATGTGCCATGGGCAGCCTCACCATGGTCCATGTGCCAAAGAGTTATGTGCACACTTATATTTTGTTGGACCAAAATTGTGTACATATTTATTTGTTGCAAAAGAACTCTTTGGATATCGATCGGTTTGTAGTTCCGGTTGTAGTGTCGGCTCACAAATGTTATATCCGTGATTTTGAGTGTGTTTCTAATATTGTGTCACGGATACCTGTAATCTGTATTTACCGAGCAGACACTGGTTAATAGTACCGATATATAACAAAATAGATAAAGAATGAGTGGTATTAAAATGCAGTTTTCTGAGATGAACAACAGAACACTCCACCCGGTAAGAACAAGTTAAGCATTTTCAACGAACTACCGTACTGGCCAACAAATTTAGTTCATCATTGTCTGGATGTCATGCACATTGAGAAGGGAGTATCCGTGCATGTACTTAAGTTTCTTCTTTGTAAAGATGAAAAATTGAAAGACAACCTTCATACTCGGATGGATCTTCAGGACTGGGAAATTAGGGATGATTGGCATCCTAAACCGATAGCGTGTATCTGGAAAGTTTGTACTTCTCAATTCCATATATCGTATGTCACTGTAGGGTGTTTTTCGTCACCCCATTGAGATGGGAATACGCGCGCGCTTGTCAGGCGTACTACAGATTCCTCCTGCCTAGGGTAGGCCGGGGTTTAATGATTGTGGGGATCCGAATCTCCGGCAGCCACGGACTAAGCTGCCGTTAATTACTCCTTGCCATTGGAGCGAGGGAACTTCCGATTGACGGGTTAAACTGGTCATGTGAACTCAATATGCAGTGTACGTGTGTTTTGTTTTGGAGGAAGCTTGGATATATCGGGAGCCACGCAGAATTTTTATGGGGGTCCCGCTACTCGGATAGTGGGCTGGGGGTGAAGGGGGCTAGTAGCCCCCTTGCGGGGTGCGGGGCAGCACCCAGGCCCAATTTTTTTTTCGAGGGACAGTGTTGTAGAGTGTGTGTGTGTGTGAATGTGTGTGTGTGTGTGTGTAGAGGGAAAGCATCCAAAGGACGCGTGGGGCTGGCGCCTCACGTGCCTAGCACGTGGGCGCTGTGCGCTTGAGCACTGTGCTCTTAGGCGCTGTACGCACCACGTGTCTGACACGTGAGCAGTGGGCGCTTGAGCGCTAGGCGATCGAGCGCCAGCGCACCACATGCCCGATATGTGGGCGCTGGGCGCTGTGCGCTTAGGCGCGAGCGCACCACATGTCCGACACGTAGGCGCTGGGCGCTTGGACGCTAGCGCACCGTGTGTCCGGCACATAGGCGCTGGGCGCTTGAGCGCAAGGCGCTCGAGCGCGAGAGCGCAACATGCCCGGCACGTGGGCACTGGGCGCTTGGGGTGCTAGGCGTTCGGGCGCTTGGACGCCGGTGAAGAAAATGGGATTTTAGCCCCAGAAATAGGATTTAAAATCCCAAAAGAGGATTTAGAGTGGAGTTAAACTCCTAAGATGTTTTGGAATTGATGAAAGGGGTTATTCTTTGGAGCCCTGGGTCTTCCCAAAAATGGGGTTTTCGGAGATGGGCCTCCTTCTTCCTCCTCTGTTGGCAGGATCTTGAAGATCAAGAGATGTGAGATTTTAGAAATCTTTTCTTTTTGAGATCTGGTGGGAGATCTAAGCTCCCCATTGTGGGGTTTGTGGTGAAAAACTATTTAGTTTTGGAAAAGGAAGAGTAAAACTCTTGATTTAATTCAAAAGAAAGAAAAAGGTTTAGAACCTTCAGAAAGGAGAAAGAGGCACAAACCCTAGATTTTAAGGGGAATGAAAAAAGTGTGTTAGATATTTTCATCATGTTGTCTTATATAGGCTTACATATTTACGTATGGCCTCTTGGGCTTTACAAAATAGCATTTTGCCCATCCCATGGCTCTTGTGCCATTTCTTTTTGCACATAAGCCATGGGCTTTACAAAAATTTTTTAGCTTTATGCCCATTTTGCATACACTCATGCATAAAAAAATACATAAAAATTATTTATTACATGATCTTTATTTTGGCATGGAGGAGGGCCGTCCGCTTCATCTTCAGGCTCGACTCGGGCATGGGCCCACTTGATCTGGGCTTGAGCCTACTTGGCTTGGGGTCGACCTTGAATTTGACTCGGTCAACCGGGGTGCAAATTTTGACCCCAACAAAGTGCCCCCATCAATAAATGCACACCGCACATTTGAGTTGTGTGCATGAAATTGATGGATCTTGAAGCTGGACTTCGAGGTGGAACATCATTCCGGGGGCGGAGCATCCCTCGGGGAGCATGATTCCCGGGGATCGAAGCTTCATTTTGATTTATGGAGCATAATTCCAGAGTCGGAGTATCATTCCGAAGAGTCGGAGCATAATTCCGAAGATCGGAGCATCATTCCGAAGAGTGGAGCATGATTTTGAAGATCGGAGCATCATTCCGAAGGGCGAAGCATGATTCCAGGGATCAGAGCATCATTCCAAAGAGCAGAGCATGATTCCAAGGATCGGAGCATCCTTCCGAAGAGCGGAGCATTATTCCATGGATCAGACCATCATTCCGAAGAGTCGGAGCATAATTCCGGGGATCGGAGTATCATTCCGAAGAGCGGAGCAAGATTCCAGGGATCAGAACATCATTCCGAAGAGTCGGAGCATCATTCTGAAGAGCGACATACATTCTGACCGAAGTATAATTTCGATGAATAGGTTGATTCCCAGGCGAAGCATAATTCCGACAGGGAAAGCAGATACTCCGAGGCGAGGCATGATTTCGACACGGGGTACATTCTGAGATGGAGCATGATTCCGGCGTAGAGCTTGTTGGCTGACTTGATTCCGAGACGAAGCATAATTTCGACAGGGAAGGCAGGTACACCGAGGTGAAGCTTGATTTCGACACGGAGTACGCTCTGAGACGAAGCATGATTCCGGCGCAGTGCTTGTTGGCTGACTTGATTCCGAGATGAAGCATAATTTTGACAGGGAAGGCAGGTACACCGAGGCGAAGTTTGATTTCGATGCGGAGTACACTCTGAGACGAAGCATGATTCCGGCGCAGAGCTCGCTGGTTGACTTGATTCCGAGGCGGAGCATAATCTCGACAGGGAAGGCAGATACACGGAGGTGAAGCATGACTTCAACACGGGGTGCACATTCTGAGACGAAGCATGATTCCGACGCAGAGCTTGCTGGTTGACTTAATTCTGAGGCGGAGCATAATTCCGACGAGGAGGTCGTTGGTTGATTCTGAGTCGAAGCATAATTCCGACAGGGAAGGCAGATACACCGAGGCGAAGCTTGATTTCGACGCGGGGTACACTCTGAGACGAAGTATGATTCCGACGCAGAGCTGGTTGGTTGATTTGATTCGGAGACGGAGCATAATTCCGGCAGGGAAGGTAGATATCCCGAGGCGAAGCATGATTTCGACACGGGTAAATTTTGGACGGAGCATGATTCCGCCGCAGAGGTTGTTGGTTTGATTTGAATTGGGTTGACATCAGCATCGCTACACTGGAATATGGTACCAGGAGCGAATCATCATTTGCCATGAGTGGATTTGAGGATTTCGGTTTTGGTTTGGAATCTGCATTGCTGCACTGGAATAATGCCAGGAGCAACTCATCATTTGCCCCAGGAGGATTTGGGAATTGGTGGCTTAAGAGACAGGTTTAGATCCCTATCACCTAAGGATTTTCGATTTTATGGGCCGTAAAGGTCCCATAAAAGCATTTTCTTCCTACGAGTCGAAAGGATCTCGTAGGTGTTTTTTCTCCTTAGGAGTCATGGGGACTCCTAAGTGTGTGGCTCCTTTGTGAGTCGTAAGGATCTCACGCGGGAATTTTCTCCTCACAAAGTTGAGAGGACTTTGCGAGTGCATTTCATCTCTTCCTTTTTTTACGAGTTTGCGCCCTTTCGGGTTTTCACAAACTCGCCGGCAGCCCTGTTGTTTTTACTCACGGAGCCCTTTCGGGTTTTCTTCCGTACCCATTTTGCTTGTGGACATGCTTTTTTTTGGTGGGACTTTAAAAGTAGTCTCACCGGCAGGACTTAGGAGAGATTTGGATTGTTTTACGCCTGTGGATTGTATACGGTTTTGCAGGATGTATGATCCAGACCGTAGGGCAGGAAAAATTTTGGGACTTTATTGGCGTCTGCATCACTGCACTGGAATGTGGTACCAGGAGAGACTCATCATTCACCATTGGGATTTGGAATTTGGTTGGCGTCTGCATCGCTGCACTGGAATATGGTACCAGGAGCGACTCATCATTCGCCATTTGGGATTTGAGTTTGGAATTTGGTTGGCGTCTGCATCGCTGCACTGGTATATGGTATCAGGAGCGACTCATCTTCTCCACCCGGGGATTGGGGAGCGATGGATTAGGAGACAAGTTTAGATCCTATCGCCTAAGGCTTTTCAATTTTATGGGCCGTAAGGGTCCCATAAAGCATTTTCTCCCTACGAGTCGTAAGGATCCCGCAGGTGCATTTTCTCCTTAGGAGTCGTGAGGATCCCCAAGTGTGTTTTTCCTTTGTGAGTCGTAAGGATCCCACGAAGGTTTGTTCTCCTCATGTATCATGAGGACACATGAGTGGGTCTTCTTAATGGAGCATAATTCCAAAGGCGGAGACCTGCCGCGTAACTGATGATTGTGGTGGGGCATGGGTATGAAGAGAACTATTAGAGCCCGTAGATTGTATACGGCAGGTTATTTGGGGACTGGACGTAGGGCTGGGAGAATTTTGGAAATTTGAATTTTTGTTGGCGTCTGCATCGCTGCACTAGAATATGGTACCAGGAGCGACTCATCATTCACTATTGGGATTTGGAATTTGGTTGGCGTCTGCATCGCTGCACTGGAATATGGTACCAGGAGCGACTCATCATTCGCCACTGTTTTGTTTGTTTTTTTTTTACCGCGATTGCTCTATCATTTCAACTTTTCTTATCGCGAAGGTCGCGATTGCCCTATCATTTCGGCTATTTATTCGCAGTTGCCCCATCATTTCGTCTTTATCTTTTATTTATTTATTTATTTACACATTCCATTTTTTTATTTACACAATTTTTTTTACATTCCCAGTTTAACGACTTAGAGGTCGACTGTTCCCAGTTTAACGACATGGTGGTCATCGGTTCCCAGTTTAAAGACTTAGAGGTCTACTGTTCCCAGTTTAATGACGTGGTGGTCAACTATTTTCAGAGAAAGGCAGATGTCTGAGAGAATCAGTTTCACGAAGAACTTCGGTCTCTGTTTGTATGAAATTGGCGGTCACAGCTGGACTGTTTGTTAACACGCCTTTAGACAGTCTATCTCTCTTACCTGGTATTGCTTTTCGACCCAATCTTTGAAAACGAAGTAGTCCTCAATGGCATGACCTATCACTCTGTGATAGGGGCAGTATTTGGGGTCGTCGGTCATATTCGCTTCTTGCGGTCTTTTTGACTCTGGCAGTTGTAGACCGTTCCTCAGGGCGTCTTTGAATATTTTGTGGACTTTGTCCCTTCTGAAGGAATAAACCTTATCCAGCTTCTTTTTCAGTAGAGATTCTCCTCCCTTTCCGAACACTGGCTTCCGAGGCTGGTTGGCATTAGGCCCGCTCATCCCTTGCTTATTTCAGTTAGCCGAAGTGTTAAAAGACTCAGTATCGTCAAAACCTCCGCCTTTGCGATTTTCGTCCTTTCGGTTTCTCCAGGACCTATTGTTATTTTAGGAGTCAGAGGAGGGCTCCTTCTTTGAGCGCTCCAGCATCTGAACTTTTCTGGTCAGCTCTTGGAATGTTTTGAAACCCGCGGTGCATAAAAACGGGGCTATCCCATTGTTGAGATTTCTGACGAGGAGACTGACAGATTGGTCCTGCTCTATCGGCGGTTCACATTTGACGGGGAGATTACGTCATCGGGTTATAAAATCCATGCTGCTTTCGTTGTTCTTGGACTTGGTCCTTACGAGCTCGGCAATGGTGATCTTATCGCTGACGCTCATGAACCTTTGTCAAAACAAAGATTCCATTTGGACGAAAGTAGTAACGGAGCCATCCGGTATGCTCGCATACCCAGCGAAAGCAACATTGGTCAAGCTATTAACGAACTGGCGGAGGAGAAACGCATCGTTGCCCCCAGTATTCCTGCATGAGGCTTTAAAGTGGGCGATGTGCTGATTCGCATTTCCCGTCCCATCAAATCTTCCGAATTTAGGGATGACATAGCTGCTAGGAAATTCTACCAGATCATACTGAGCAGGATATGGTCTCCCACTGCAGCTGATATCTTTTTGCGCTTCGACTTCGGCTACCAACGTTTTGACTTTATTGGAAACTAAATCCATGATTTGATCTTGAGTTAGCGTGCTACTGTCATCGGCAGCCAAGACATTTCCCGAGATAGGATGCGACTGATTTTCATGCGGTCCGCCCACTTTTGGATTTGAGGGAACGGGCGTCGGCTGTTTCGGGACACTGTTTCCCGGTTCATGAGCAGAGCCCTGCGCTTGATTGGGCGGCTGAGAGGCAAGTTGGGCTGTAAGCCGTAAGACGACGTTTGTCAAGTCATCAATTTTCGAGTAGATCTTGGCCATCTCCTTGTCTTTGCTTCTGAGCTGTTTTCGGAGCTCTTGGAGAAGTTGCTGCTCTGCGTTCTTGGGACGGAAGATTGGCTCATCTTCACTTTCCGAGCCCGACTCCTCATGGACCGAAGGGTCTTTCTTCCTATCATCCTCATCGAGAGGGTTTTCATCACCCAGCAGAGGCGGCTGTTCTTGGGAAACGACAACCATATTCAAGCCAGATTGGATTTGAGATGTGGTGGCCCCGTCCTTGCTCTTGCTGCGCGTGCGCACTATGTAGACAGTGTGGACCACATAGCCAGCCATTTCCTCATCTTTGGCAGGGTAACCCTGTTCTTCGAACCTCATGAGGTTCAGCCTAGCAGGAGCCCAAGCCCTTTTGTTGGCTCTATACCTGAGCCTTTTCTGTCTTAGCTTCTCGATTTTGAAGGCTTGGCGGGCATCCGTTATCCGGGAAGCCATCGTGAGTCGATTAGCGGGGAGCTTAGAGAAGACACCCGATCGAGCAGTTGTCAGGGGCACCGCCGGAGCTTGCTTAAGATGCGTTGCAGCTTTGTTGGTGTTGATGGCCATGCCCCCAGCTGGGGCCAAGGAAAGTCGTTCAGACACCGACTTGCATTTGGGTTGGGGCGCCCTCGAGATCACCACATTTGGTCTCCTGCCTTTCAAGACCGGTCTGTCTGTTGCTGGAGCTTGGGGAGCTAGAATGGCGTTAGCTGGCACGAACAAAATAGAGCCAAACTGTAGCAGCGGCTCCTCCCACTGTCGCCTAAGACTGACCGGGAGGACCGTTCTGGAGTCCATCTTCATCATGTAGGAGATGGGAGCTGTGTCGAGAGCTGAGCTTGTCCTTGGAGACATTTTTGCTGCGACCGGAGATTGCAACTTGAAATATGTTAACTTGCGCAAAGAAGTATGATTTCAGTACAGGCAGTCGATATGTATATTGATTGAGTTCGCATGAACGCTTAACCCGAAATATGGGAGGAGAGATAGGTCCCACCGGGCGTGCCAGAATCTGTAGGGTGTTTTCGTCACCCCATTGAGATGGGAATACGCGTGCGCTTGTCAAGCGTACTACAGATTCCCCCTGCCTAAGGTAGGCCAGGGTTTAATAATTGTGGGGATCCGAATCTCCGGCAGCCGCGGACTAAGCTGCCGTTAATTACCCCTCGCCTTTGGAGCGAGGGAACCTCCGATTGACGGGTTAAACTAGTCATGCGAACTCAATGTGCAGTGTACGTGTGTTTTGGTTTGGAGGGGGCTTGGATATATCGGGAGCCACGCAGAGTTTTTTTGAGAGGGACAGTGTTGTAGAGTGCGGTGTGTGTGTGTGTGTGTGAATGTGTGTGTGTGTATATATATATAAAGTGGGAAAGCATCCAAAGGATGCATGGGGCCGACGCCTCACGTGCCTAGCACGCGAGCGCTGTGCGCTTGAGCATTGTGCGCTTAGATGCTGTACGCACCACGTGTCCGACACGTGGGCGCTTGAGCGCTAGGCGCTCGAGCGCCAGCGCACCACCTGCCCGGCACGTGGGCGCTGAGCGCTTAAGCGTTGTGCGCTTAGGTGCTAGCGCACCACGTGTCCGACACGTAGGCGCTGTGCGCTTGAGCGCTAGCGCACCGCGTGTCTGGCACATGGGCGTTGGGCGCTTGAGCGCAAGGCGCTCGAGCGCGAGCGCACCACGTGCCCCGCACGTGGGCGTTGGACGCTTGGGGTGCTAGGCGTTCGGGCGCTTGGGCGCCGGTGAATAAAAGGGGATTTTAGCCCCAGAAATTGGATTTAAAATCCCAAAAGAGGATTTAGAGTGGAGTTAAACTCCTAAGATGTTTTGGGGTTGATGAAATGGGTTCTTCTTTGGAGTCTTAGGTCTTCCCAAAAATGGGGTTTTCGGAGATGGGCCTCCTTCTTCCTCCTCTGTTGGCAGGATCTTGAAGATCAAGAGATGTGAGATTTTAAAAATCTCTTCTTTTTGAGATCTGATGGGAGATCTAAGCTCCCCTTTGTGGGTTTTGTGGTGAAAAACTATTTAGTTTTGGAAAAGGAAGAGTAAAACTCTTGATTTAATTCAAAAAAAAGAAAAAGGTTTAGAACCTTCAGAAAAGAGAAAGAGACACAAAACCTAGATTTTGAGGGGAATGAAAAAAGTGTGTTAGATATTTTCATCATGTTGCCTTATATAGGCTTACATATTTACGTTTGGCTCCTTGGGCTTTACAAAATGGAATTTTTCCCATCCCATGGCTCATGTGCCATTTCTTTTTGCACATAAACCATGGGCTTTACATAAAAAAATTAGTTATATGCCCATTTTGCATACACTTATGAATAAAAAATTACATAAAAATTATTTATTACATGATCTTTATTTTGGCATGGAGGAGGGCCGTCCGCTTCATCATCGGGCTTGACTTGGGCATGGGCCCACTTGATCTGGGCTTGAGCCCACATGACTTGGGGTCGACCTTGGCTTTGACTCGGTCAACCAGGGTGCAAATTTTGACCCCAACAGTCACAAGCAGAGAAGAAAAGGTTCTTGCAGGCGTTACATGATTTGAAAGTTCCCACAGGTTTCTCAGGATCATTTAATAAAGACTTTGAAAGGTAAGATCGATAGGCTGAAAAGTTATGATCATCATGTTTTTATGGATCACTTTCTCTCATTATCCCTCAGGACTTCCCATCTTGAATCGGTTGGTCTAATAATCAATGAATTTTACTTCTTTAGGAAATTGTGCACTAAAAACATCAAGGTTGTGGCGATGGAGAAGCTAGAAAATGCAATTCTCTTGATACTGTGCAAACTTGAGCGGATTTTCCTGCCGACGTTCTTCGATATCATAATACATCTGACAGTTCATCTTGCAACCAAGGTTATGGTTGCCGGACCGATACAATATCGATTGATGTATCCCATCGAAAGGTACCTTGAATTTTTCGGTTGACGCAATCGATATATTTTTTCTATCTTATATGCTTGTATTTTTTTATTTAACATAAGTTTCTTTAGGTACCTCTTGACTCTAAAAAATTATATATGCAATAAAAATCGACCATAGAGTTCTATTATGGAAGGTTATCTCTTAGATAAAATAACCACATTTTGTTCCCGCTATCTAGATGAAGACATTAAGACAGCTTAACAGGCTTCGGAAAATTTAGGATGGACCATATGGTAAAGCAGATTACAAAAGAATGGAACCCATATTTATCAATAAAATACATCGGTTTATCCTCCTCAACAGCGTATGTTTTGATGAAGTTAGAGTGTAAGTCTGTTTTGCATCAATTGTTCTTTATATATATTTATATGAAATAATGTAATGTTGACGTCAAAATTTAATGTTGAGAACATAATTCATAAGAATGAAGTACGTGGCGGGCATCCTAATTAGAACGATGATCGATTGGAAAAATATAATCAGGACAATTTTTGCGACTGGTTTGCACATCTTGTAAGTTGTTCGAATCTCATGTTTTTGCGACTAGTCTTAATCTAAACTTATATCATTATATAATTGCCGCATAATTTGTTTTGTCAGATCTAAAATCTGAACATGTTTATATCATTAAAGAAAGACTTGAGATGTCTAGCTCATTTTCCTAACATGTAGATTGCATAATACAAAGGATTTGGTTTTCTTGGATACAAATTTGAAGTTAAGGACATAAAAAAATCTCGAACCACCCAGAATAGTGGGATTACGACCGTTGGCTCTGGTGTGAGTTATAATGGGTACTTAAATTGCATACTTGGTATCTAATTTTCTGGATGATCAGAACCATTTTATATATTTTAGTGTATTGGTATGATACATGAACCGAAATTAGAAGGTGGAGAAACAATATTTGGAATTGGAAAGATGAATATTGATTGACTAGTGTAAACACACGTCGATTTTTCTATGAGGACGATCCATTTATATTTTCGCATCAAGCATTTCAAATATACTACTCAAAGTGGTTGAAACATCGGGAATAGAGTGTTGTATGCCGATCGAAGCCCAGGTCTATTTATGATGTCCCAGAATTCGAGGATCGCATGAATGACAATGATGAGGAAGAAAAAGAGAGAAGATTTAGAGTGCTTCAACCGTCTGTTTCCGTAGAAAGGTTATTTTCGGATGGGAGTGAAGTTATGTGGATTAGGAATGATATTGATGATCAAATCTAAGTAGATATTCCTATAACGTCTAATGCGTCTACGAAATGAAAATGGTAATCATTAATATTATATTATGAGTCAACATTTTCTATAATCTATACATGTATTTTTGTTATTTTTTTTTCTCTTACATACATATATTATATGCATATGTAATAATTATACTTCTATCTAGTTGTGATGGCGATGCCAGTACAAGCGAGGGGAAGGGGCACCAGGGGCAGCGACAGAGGTGGCTTCAGAGGTAGGGGTAGAGAGATTATGCCTGGGAAGCTTCGTAGGGAGCAGCTCCTACAATAGAGGGGTGGTGTTGCACCCCCGTCCGGACAGAGTCCAGATGACTCTTTCCGTGTGGAATTTGTCACACCTGCAGATATATTTATATATTATATATTGCACGCAATTCATTTTGAACGATATATTATAGATATACACGTATATTCATTTTGAAGTTACTTATTTAGTCATTTTTATTGTCTAGTTGGAGGGGATGCCTCCACATCCGTGACATAGGTTGTTCCCCCATGATCTGTACCTTCTGAGTACTTTGCAGGTTAGTATTTTTTATTATATAATAAATCAAATTGATTATGTATTATTTTATTTAGAAGTTACTTATATAGTCATTGTTTATTATCTAGTTGGAGGGGATGCATCCACGTCCGGGTCACCGGCTGTTCCTTACTCGATGAACTATCGTCTTGCTCGTATTGCTGTCCAGGCACAGACTCGTGGTGATCTCGTCGGAGGTATATACTGCACTACAATTTTCGTTTATTCTTGAATTCTAAATATTGTTTAGTCTTGATATTGCATGTATATTTATATATTTTTTGGATGTAGGGCAGTCACGACCCGTTGGAGGACTCGAGAGCCGAATAAGTCCCACGGTCTCACAAGCCGAGGCTCGATCCCACTAAGGGTGAGAGAGCATTACCTTTATTCTTTACCTCCAAGGGTCTCTACACTGTCTATCATGCCAAGAGATTTGGCCAGTATATGGAGAATGAGAGCCGTCACCCCAAGAAGCATCCTTTTCTTGTTGATTGGGGTGCACAACACAACCTTTCCTTCGACATATTCTGGATACATGCTCTGGTATAATTATAGATTTTTATTTGATTTATCAAATAAATTTACTAACATTTGGCACTTATAATTTTAAAAAATTAATTATTGTATTTGTATTTGGACTACGACTTTCTTGCAGTCGATCCTGATGATCCTAATGAGGGGAAGGATAGAGAGCTTGATCTTCGCGTTATTTACCGGAGCCTTAAGGAAAACATGCAGAGTAAATTCTGGTATCATAGGAATTAGCTGAAGAAAGATTGCTATGAATTATGGCTGGTGACCTCTGAGGAGAGAGAGGATCTCCAACAGTCTTCAGCCTTTAGCGGAGTCGATTTAGAGATATGGCCTCTCATGTGCCCGTATTGAACGTCCGAGCACAAGTAAGCTTGTAATTTAATTGCAATTCAGTATTCAGTATATAATTTATATTTTAATTAGTGAATTAGAAAACTAAATCTGATTGTGTACTGTAGAAGCAGGCCCAACAGAACAAAGATAATAGAAAGTCAACGAAGAGGGGTCGAGCTACCTACACCGGTGGCTCGAAAAACATAACTTGTGCCATGGAGGCAGCGGTAAATTATAATATATTTCTTTCGATATAATGCAATATAAAAAGTTATATTATATATGTGTGTTTTTTTTTAATTGTAAAGAGCTTGGATCGTGGCAGATGGTGGTACACCAAGCATGTTACAGGAGTATCTTTGTACCCACGCCACATCGATATATCTGGCCATGGGTACGCTTACAAATCTCGATGCTGCTATAGAGGATTATTGTGTAAGTGTTAATATTTGTCCAAATTTGAATGAAATTTTATTTTGTTAAGTTTAAATTTAAATAGTTTACTTGCGTTTGAATACTTTGCATGGGTGTAGGCACGGGTGGTAGAGCATGCGAGCTTATCAGGGGTTGATTTCAGTGGAGAGACCAATCCGGTCATGCTGAGCCCTATCATTGGCACCGTACACGGAGGACATCACAGTGGTTACGAGAGGAGCCTGGGACTTAGTCCCTGCAGGGCCCATCTAAGGTTGTCCTCCACTCCGGCGGTTACTTCTCCTACCCCATGCGAGCGATGTCTGGAGAAGGAAATAGCCACATTGAAGTCCGATTTTGAGGAGTTGAAGGAGTTGGTATGTATGTTACTTTTGTTTGTGTGTATATATATCTTAATTGTCTAATCTATGTAGTACGAATTCGAATACAGATACGAGTAGGATTTGCTCATTCATAAGAATCCGATATTGATACGAATCCGACAAGAATCCTATAGATCAATAACACATCATTTCAATTCGTATGACTTGATTTCTAGACTTAGAATTTCACAACGAGACCAAATCTAGTACACTGTTCCTTATTCTTCTATTACACAAACTTAAAAAATTTACAGCTCCATTTTCTATATGTCCTGGTTCGGTTTTCGGTACACCGTCGACGACTCCATAGTACACTCTTTCGGCTATGGCTTTGCAGGCCACTCCTCCAGGTTTTTCTGCTCCTGCTCCAGGTACTACTCCAGCATCATTTTTAGAGCATTTGAGGCTCATGGGGTATAGCGCGGACCGGATTCACCAGATTTCAAGTATTCATGGAGATGGAGCACCTGGATCGAGCCAGCAGTGATTTTTTAAAATATTATTTAAAATTTTTTATAAGATGTCTGCATTATATTTCTGAAATATTATATATTTTGGATATCGGTTGTCGTATATGTTGATTATGATTATGATTTTAGAGTGATTTTGTATTGTATTTGTTTATTTTGTGTTTTTACATTTTTGTATTTCGTTATATATTATGCGTAGGATGCTATTGATATATATTTTTGTATTTGGATATGTAACATAGTATGTGATATATTATTGTATAAAGGGCGGACAAAAACAAACGGGAGGATTTTTAAAAATAAATTTAAAGTTTCCCCCTGCGGGCACATTTAGCTCCTCCAGTTTACACGGTATGGGCAAAGTATCAGGAAAAAACAGATTATCTATACCTACGGTTTAAACCGTAGGGACAACCTTTATCCCTATGGTGATAACCGTAAGAATAAAGTATCAGAAAAGCTGATATTATGCACCTACGGTGGAACCCGTAGGGCTAAGTTTACCCTATATTATGTTTTTTGAAACTGTATAAAATGGTGTCCTTACGGTAAACACATAGGGGCAGTACTTTGCCCCTACGATGAACACCGTAGGGACAAGATATTATTATTTTTGTAAAAAAAATTAAAAAATAATAATTGCCCCTACGTTGGAAACCATAGGGGCAGTTATCCCTACGGGTTTCTCCATAGTGACAATATTACAACCATATAACCATTTATCAGTCACCCATAGGGGAAAGCTATATTAATAGTAGTGTCATTAGAACAAGTGTGCATAGAATTTGAAACATTTGTATTCTATATAATAGATTTCATTAACAACTCAGAAACTACATGGGTTTAAACACAAGTCATGTTTCGAAACCGGTATATTCTTAAATTTTCACTACTACGAATATGGTTTACCCCAACGGTTGAAACCATAGGGGAAAACCACTGTCCTTATGGTTACCATCGTTGGGACAAAAATATGATCCGTAGGGGAAAAAGTAGCAGGGGAAGATAAATACCTCTACGGTTGTAATATTAATCCTACGGAGAAACTTGTAGGGGTAACCGTCCTACGGTTTCCAACGTAGGGGCAATTATAATTTAAAAAAAAAAATAATATCTTGTCCCTACGGTGTCCACCGTAGGGACAAAGTACTGTCCCTACACATCTCACTGTAGAGACATCATTTTATACAGTTTCAAAAAAGATATTTTAATATGGAACAAACATAGCCCCTGCGGTTTCCATCGTAGGCATAATATCAGTTTTTTGATACTTTATCCCTACGGTTGTCGCTGTGAGGATAAAGGATGTCCCTACGGTTGTCACTGTAGGGATAAAGGTTGTCCCTACGGTTTAAACCGTAGGTATATAATATCAGATTTTTTTCTGATACTTTGCCTTTACGGTGTAAACCGTAGGAGCTAACTATTCCCATATTGTGATAACCGTACGGAAAAAATTTAAATTTTTTTAAAAAAAGTCTTGCCTTTGTTTTGTCTGGTTTGTACACAATAATATATCACACACAATATTGCATACCCAAATACAAAAATATATATCAATAACAACCCATGCATAATTTATAACGAAATACAGAAATGTAAAAACATAAAATAAACAAACACAATACAAAATCACACTAAAATCATTATCATAATCACTATATACAACAACTGATATCCAAAATATACAACATGACGGAAATATAATACAGACATCCTACAAAATCTAAAAAATATAAAAAAAATCACTGCTGGCTCGTTCTAGATGCTCCATCTCCAAGTATACTTAAAATCTGGTGAAGCCAGTCCGCGGTATAGCCTATTGTTTGCACCTAATTTTAGGGCACACCCAATAGATGCGCACCTATCATACGATGTGATGACATGAAAAGCATGTGAGCATGGCAAAGGCCATCGCATGCGATGCGAATACAGGAAAAGCATATGCACATGCATTATCAGTACGCATGTTCTTAGTTAAGCTGTCTTTAGAAGAAAATCTTCTATTAATTATTAGACTTAATGAATAAATCAAAATTGATTTGGGATCAATGATCCAATGGTGCGCAAGCTCCCTAAATTGAAATAAGTCAATTTAAATTTGTATGTTGATCACAAACTTAACGAAGTAATCAAAATTGATTCGTGGATCAACGGTCCAATGGTGCGCAAGAATCTTAAATTGATATAAATCAATTTAAATCTATTTTTTCACAACAAACGTGACAAATCAAACAAAATTGATTTTTAGATCAATGATCCAATGGTGCAAATGAATCCAGAAATTGATATATATTAATCAAAATCAAATTGAGATAATAAATCACCTAATTATTGGGAACAAACCCTAACAATTCTTCACCTTTAAATAGGAAACCCCTCACAGTGAACATGAGAGGGTTTTGATCTTATTGCTTTCTCAGATTTCAAATCTTTTTGCTCTCTTCATCTTCTTCATGAACCGAAGTTTTTTTTTTGAAGAAAACCCTAGTTAACTAGGTAATCAAGAGAAAAGAGGATCCTCTCTTTTCATAAAAACTATTGCTTTTCATAACAAAATTAGTGATTCTCTAAAAAAACATTAAAGATCTTAGAGTCGATCTCTCTCCTACAAAAAGCCATTGCTTTTCATGAAAGATCTATTCTAAGGACCAAGACTTTGGGTAGAACCTATATCAAAGGATGATCGCATCACATAAAATCGAAGCTAGTGCTTCTCCTGAAAGTTTTTACTTTCATCAAATTTAATTGTGCTATACGAATGCATTTTAAATCAGACAATAGAGATATCAATTTCTTTGAAAGCCAAACCTTTCTGCATCATAGTGCGCACCCTAGCATAGGGTGTAAACTATTGATCTGTGCATCATGTGATATACACATGAGCGCATGTGTAGGATATTGTCCACATCAACTTGCATATCATGTGTTGGGAACATATGCACACTAGCAAACTAATTTTAGAAGATGCAAACATGGGTTTAAAAAATTTCTAGTTTGCTAAAGTTCCAAAACCATGAATCGAACTAAAGAGCTAGAATTTGCCAACAAAAACTAGTGAGCTATGCTAATCAACTATGTTAGCAATACTCACATCCTCAAGTTTTCTTCATTTGCTCTAATTGGGTTGGACTCTAGCATGCTCTCAAGAGCTCCAGATCATGTTTGCAAGCCGGTCCTCTTTCGCCGAAGATGATCCACCTGAGAGAACCGATCAAAGCTCCGGCTTCATCTAGTGCATCAACCGACACTCTATGCTCGCTAGGAATAGAGAGTGGGGATATAGGAATTTTCCACTCTCCTTTTCTCTCAAATCTAAGCTCAAGAGAGAATGTATAGAAGGAGGAGGAGGCGAGGAGAAATAGTCATGAGCAAGTGTTGAAGAACTTGAGAGAGTATGAATAGAATGAAGAGTAGAATGGCTTCAACATTTTTCAACCATACAAAAATATCATAACTCATTTGTAATAAAATAACGAAGCCCATTTCTCTCTACATGTCTTCAACCATACTCAATGCCACCTCACCCTCCATCTCATTTCATGAATATTCACAAATGAAGTGTCTATTTTCTAGAACAAATTCTGTATAAATACGGAATACGACCAGGTATACGTATCGAAATATATATATACGCGTATCCGTATAAAAATACAAATATCTAAGAGAGAAAATGAATAGTGAACAATAATACTAGAATACATATATTAAAAATATATATAAAAATTATTAAATCAAAACTTGATTTAATAATCCGGCTTAATCCTAAGCCGCTACTATTATCAACTATTCGATTAAAGTATTTGTAGCCTGTACACATATTTAATCGGACACCTGTATGTATCAACATACGTCCCACATCATATCACCTGAACCAGAAAAACCCTCTGTATGGGACTCTAAAGACTCGTCAATACCTTGGCAGTGGGTTTAACTACAAGCTTGTCAGCGGCACCAGCTGTACGTAACGGCCACCCAGGTATTGAGCGAAAAGAAGGCCGGCTAGTAAACTTATCTGTATCCTTACTGAACCTATCTGTGACAATCTCCGTATAGTTCGGTCTGTTCGTCTTAAGAGTATCACATATCGGGTTTAGGGGTGTGGATAAATTCAGACCCTTAATAATGTGATAAGTCGTGTCGGTGTGAAGCCTATCACCTACTAAGAAACTACTGATCCAAATCAGTAAATGTCATCCACCTTGGCCAAGGATTTCTGGTGATGTTGACCCGTGCACAGCGCGACATCTACCCCCAATATCTGGAGAGACGAATCCCCGACGATCCACTCACTGCCTCCATATGGCTCGGGATGGTACCCAACTAAAACCTGTTTGCACGACTCCTTTGAGCCGTGGTAGGGTAGTAATCAAAGCATAGTAGGATCTCACAAGAGACAAATGACGATCTTAGGTCAACAGACTAACTTGTACTCATGTCACCTGAGAACTGCTATCTGAAAATCAGTATAATACCATTTAGCATGTTCCCGTCGAGTCCGTACAGTATACTCACCCCCAGTGAATACCTGTATACTATCTTAGGTGACCAACCGACACCAATGGTTTGTGGACCAGCCACTGCCCCTCGTCAATGTTTCGAAAAGTATACACTAGTGTACTCCGGAGTATCGATGTCCAGTCTCGATACTCCCTTGACTAGGGACATTAAAGGATGTGCTTATGGACCACCCAATTACTGTTAGTGTATATGCCCTAGAGGCCATTACTGTATCATACTAGTTTGTATATTACTTAATGGAAGCTTGGGATATTCACCTTGTATATACAATCTTGCTCAAAATAGTAGTATGCTACTTGGTTTGTTTCTACTTCAATGTGTACATGTGTTTATTTTAGTATATCACCTATACACATTAGTGGAGCTCTTAGGATCTTTGCTTGATTACCAGCGATGTGATGGCAGTCACACTAGTGGGGCTGGGTAACTATAAGCACATCCTTATGCAGGTCCCTAGTCGCAGGACTATCGAGACAGGGTATCAATACTCCGGAGTAGACTAGCGCATGCGCTTCTCATCCCAGTGTGGGAGACGGTCTGTCCCACAGCCGTCAGTGCGTCGTACTTGAGATAGTATGCGGGTGCTCGTTAGTTTTCGGGTACACTGGACAGGACTCGTCGGGAACTGACTAGTTGGTATTATGCCTATCGTCAGTTATCAGTTCCCAGGTTACATGAGTACAGCTTAGTCCGCTGACTTGACACTGTCACTTCGCCTCGAGTGTGTTCCCACTGCATTTTGATTACTACCCTACCACGGCTCAAAGGAGTCATGCAAACAGGTAGTAGTTGGGTGTAGTCCCGAAGCACTTGGAGGCAGTGACGGTTAGACAGGATTCGTCTCTCCCGGTATTGGGGGTTGACATCGCGCTGTGTCTAGGAGAGCCATTACACAAGTAGTCCCTGGCCAGGGCAAACGAGATATACTGGTAGGCTTCTAGTGTTATCTCAGGGTGTTTTGGGCTTCACTCCGACACGACTTGTACCGCTATTGGGGGACTGACGTTTACCGCCCCCTAGGCCCGCCATGCGTTGTATCAGACGAACAGACCAGACTGTACGGAGAATGTCACGTTCAGGCTCAGTAGGAGTTCAGATGGGTTTCGTCTCGTCGGTCTTCTTGTCGGCACTACCTGGGGACCGTTACGCACAGCTAGTGCCGCTTGCGGTCTGTGGTTAAACCCACTGCCAGCGTAGTGTCGAGTCTTTAGAGTCCCACACAGAAAGCTTTTCGCCTTTAGGCAAAAGAGTAGAGGTCGCATGGTTTTGCGGCAGGTCGCATGGTTTTGCGACAGGGTTCGGTCACATCTGTGCACTTGTGCACGTACAGTGTCCGGACAGTTTACACTAGCGGGCTTTGGTTTAAGCCAGATCCTAGTGTACCTTTTGGGATTGGATTTATCCAGTATGCATTCGTGTTCCTCGGAACACGGATACGGGTGTGTATGCACAGTTGATGGAGAGACAGAGGCAGAGAATTCTCATTAGGGTTGTTGACCGTTGACAGTTGACTATTGACTTTTTGCTCAACCCTAATGAGAATATGATATGTGATTAACAATTATATTAATTAAGTATTATGGTGACATGGTTGTTGAGTTGTTGACTTTGTTGACTTTTGTTGACTTGTTGACTTTGTTGACCGGTTAACTGGACTTGACTAGTTGACCATCATGATAACTATAGCTATCATTTCATGGCAAAGACTTTTGCTTGCTTGCTTCTTTGTGCAAAATGAGTGCATGAAATGATATGGTTATGGTTGCTTCAACCATCACATAACACTTGATTGGTATGATGAGTTATGATGGTTATGGATTATGAGAGGGTGAAAGACAAAAGAGAGGCTCATTCTTGCTTGACCTTTCTCTCTCTTTGTTTTTGAGCTCTCTTGCTTTTGCTCTCACCCTCTTCCTCTTGCTCCCTCTCTTGACTCTATGGTTCACTTGTCTCATGAGTTGAGAACCAAGAACCATAGATAAAATCCCATACAAACTCTTCTCTACTCACTCTAGTTCACAGGGTTTAGCAAACCGAGTGAACTAGTTTCTTCAAAGATCGAAGAAGGAGCCAAAAGGTTGAAGCTTTCAGGTGGATCTATCTTCGGCGTAAGGAGACGACGGGAAGAAGCCGATCCGGACCACCATCGGAGTTTGAAGACGAAGGAGTTCAAGACAAGCAAGGTATAAACCCCCTAACCGAGTAGTTAACGACTCCTAGTTAGGTTGTTAGTTAGATGTTTAATAAAGATCCGGGTTTTAAGTCCATGTTACCACCTCTATAAAAATCGTTTTTTATCAAATTCCGCATGCCCGAAAGTACCGGGAGAAGTAGCATGGACTTACAGCGGTATCAGAGCCTAGTTAAACCCTATCTAACATGTTAGCAAAGTAGCTTGAAGATCGATCAAAGAAAAGTCGCAAAACGAACCCAAAACTGTCAAGTTTCTGCCGATTTTTATTCTGTTCAAAAGTTGATAATTTTCATCTCTAAAATCGGCTCAGGCTTTTATTTGAATAACCACCAAATTTGGTCCAACGATCGAGTCAAAGCGCCGCGGAAACGCGGCGGGAGCACGCTCCCGCCGCGGTTCCACGGCCGAGTTGACTCGGCCGAGGTCCATTTTTGGTGCAGTGTATTTCTGGGGCTAGTTTGGGATTTTTGGAATATGTATTTTCATCCCAGATTTTCCAGAACGAAAATTTTATTTTTTGGGGTCCTAAAAATCCGTATTTTTGATCGAACTTCTAAAAGACTTTAGCTGACGGGTTTTTCTGTAATGTGATATTTGTATTGAACGTCTACTAATCGCTATATGTCGATTGTTGGGGGTTATACAAATCTGTGATCTGTAATGTTGCTGGAATGTGTATATGAATATGTTGGATTGTCGCGGGTGAATAGCCGGGGGTTGTGAGACGAGAGTTTTTCTTTTCTTTCAATTCATATAAATTTGTAAATTGATGTAATAATTATTTGTATGGCCGCACAACCGGGTCGGGGTTGTAGCCCTCATTGTATAATTTCTTTTTACTGTTTTTGCTCCTAGGATAGACCCATGGAGGGGGTGCACAAACTACCGGGTATGCCGAAGTGCCGAGTGGCCTACTCATGGAGATGAGGGAGGTTGCTTCGCTTCGGGTACTTGGCGGGTAGTTTGCCGCGCCCGTAGGGGTCTTGGGTGGGGTATTGGCTATTCACCGCGACCGTGTAATCTGCTTTTCGTTACAGGCTCGTACGAATTACAGATTCCTAGTATATCCAATGTATTCATCTGTGATCTGAAATGGCTATCATTGCAATATATCTATATATGATATTATTTAGGCGTTGCTTATGTTTTACAGCCGCGCTAGCCCAGCCCCCGCTCTGTCGTTAGTTAAGTAACCTAACGGGTAATGACGGGGCCCAGTGGCGAATGCGAATGGCATAAGCGTACGTCATATTTTGGTTGTTTTCTGCAATGGTAGGATTAAATGATGGGACGCATTAAAAGAACTAATGCAAGAATATCACGCATTAAAATAACTAATGCAAGATAATAAACCAAGTTAAAGTCATTGGAACACTTTCGAAAAACCACTCGGTTCTTTTCAAAACCAACTTTTAAATGCGGAGCTTGAGCCACTCCTTTTAAAAGCTATCTCGTTCCATCGACTATATCAAGTTCACTACGTTCACGGTTTCACCAAAACCATTCGTAGCCCTCCGTCGTTTCACATGAATAGTCAATAGTATTCAAGCTGTGTTTGTTGGCCAAAGTCAAGGCATAGTGATTAGTAGCTATTGGGTATTCATGTGCAGCATAGATAGATGCGTTGGTTTGGAACAGTCGTACTGCCTTGTTGGCCAAAGTCAAGGGTAGGTGCGGGTGGATTCAAATTAACCTGGAGAATGACGGGTAGAACTTGACATGTGACTTATGATTTGTTGGCCAAAGTCAAGGTCATAAGAGCATGGGGCAAAAATCCACATCGGGAGTTTCATAAGTACTGAAACTTGCTAGATTTGCATAACATTTGGAGTGTGATGATTCTGGTAGGATTCCTTCAGTTTCGTCACGCGATGATATTTGGATCCCGATCCTACTGTGAGTATATGCTACTCCTCGGGAAATTTCTCACTAAACGATCAATACTATAAACCTAGTAGGTGCCTAGAAAGGTGTTAGCAGGGCTACGCCCCCAGGGAAAAGAGGTTATTTAATTAAGGAACTTCGCGAAAGCGTTGGAAAACCTCCCTCGAAGTACCGACACTGGCCTGGCTGAACGGTTAAGCAAGTATTGTGCGGTGGGATTGATCCCGACTAATTCTTCCTTTATGGTTTGAGGAGGGATTCGAGAAACAGTTGGAGCCATCCTGTTTAGACAAACTAAAAACCACTCTAAACTTGCAAGAGCATCATGCTGATGTTTCTTCTTCTCTCTCCTAATTGCAGCGACCAATCGACATGACTGGACTTAAGTTACTTCTAGATAAAAACATACTGACAGGGCCAAACTACAAAGATTGGCTCAGGAATGTCAAAATGGCAATCACTTACGACAAGCTGGGGTATCTTCTTACCACCAAAGCTCCCCCTGTCCCTGGTCCCACTTCCAGCGTCACGGATAAGGAAATCCGTAAGACTTGGGAGATTGATAGCGCGAAGGCCAAGTGCCTCGTACTTGCCCCTATGGACAATGAACATCAGAGGAGGCACGAGAATATGGACTTGGAATCCATATTTCTTCATACAAAAGAACTGTATGGAGAGCAATCTCGTATCGCAAGGTACGAAGCGTCGAAAAAGTTATTTTCGGCAAAGATGGCCATCGGATCATCAGTAGCAGAACACGTGAAGATGATCGGCTACATTAAGGAGCTCGCGGACCTAGGGACCACATTGGAGAGTGAGCTCTATACGGACATAGTTCTGCAGTCCCTTTCTTCCACTTACGCCTAGTTTATACTGAATTTCAACCTACAGGAAAAAGAGGTTGAACTTTCAGAGCTCCTCAACATGCTGAGGAGCGCAGAGGGCACCCTACAGAAAAGTAGGGAAACATCCACTTTGTTTGTAGGAGGATCATCTTCTTCTAGGTCCAAGGCGAAAGCTAAGGGAAAGAAGAAGAAAGCCCCCGCCAAACCAAGGGGCGGTGTTAGTAAAGTGGATACGAAGGGAAAAGCCAAAGCAACAAAGAAAGCGGGGAAGCTTGTGGACAAGGAAGAATGCTTCTATTGTCATAAGAAAGGACACTGGAAGAATGATTGCAGGGCCTGGAAGGCCAGAACACAGGAATTGAAACAGGTTGCAGCTTCAGCTTCAGGTGTGTATGTTATTGAAAACTGTCTTTCAATAAACTCTACTTCCTGGGTACTGGATACCGGATCAGGATCTCATATCTGTAATTCTTTGCAGGCGTTGAGAAACCGTAGGGTTTTGAAGGCAGGTGACATGACCCTCAGAGTTGCGAACGGAGCTAGCATGGATGCTAAAGCCGTGGGGGACTATCACCTGGGAATGTCAGATGGACATGTTTTGGTTTTGCGTAATTGCTTTTTTGTACCCAACGCAACTTGTAATATCATTTCTGTATCTTTGGTTTCTAAAGAAGGTTATGAATTTGCGTTTGTAAGCAATGTTGTAAACATTCACCTTAATCAAGTTTTGATTGGGTCAGGTACATTGAGCAATGGTATATACGTATTAAACCAACCACAGATTTTCAATGTCCAGAATACACACAAAAGAAAGTTTCCGGAAATAAATCAGACTTTCTTATGGCATTGTAGACCGGGTCACATCAATGAGAGAAGGTTGACTAAGTTACATACAGAAGGATATTTGAATCCGTTCGAATATCAATCGTATGCCACTTGTCAATCCTGTCTCAAAGGAAAGATGACAAAGACTCTGTTTACTGGACACGGAGTAAGAGCGAGCGAGCTCTTGGGACTCGTACACAGCGACATGTGCGGTCCAATGTCTACACATGCGCGAAGCGGTTATTCTTACTTCATCACTTTTACGGATGACTTCTCAAGGTACGGTTATGTCTTCTTAATGAAACATAAGTCCGAAGCCTTTGGAAAGTTCCAGGAATATAAGAGTGAAGTAGAAAAACAGACCGGCAAAAGTATCAAGATTCTAAGATCGGATCGAGGTGGAGAATACTTGAGTGCCGAATTCCTGAATTACTTAAAAGAGAATGGAATTCTCTCTCAGCTTACTCCTCCATACACTCCGCAACATAACGGTGTATCGGAGAGACGGAACTGGACCCTATTGGATATGGTACGATCTATGATGAGTAACGCTGAGTTACCGCGATCATTCTGGGGGTATGCGCTAGAATCAGCTGCATACCTTTTGAACCGAGTTCCTACTAAGACTGTGCCTACTACACCATATGAGATGTGGTGTGGGAAGAGACCCTATCTTAAGCATATTAAGACATGGGGATGTCCAGCTTTTGTCAAAAAGCAGCATGCGGACAAGCTCGAGGCACGCTCAGTACAGTGCAAGTTTGTGGGATATCCAAAGAACTCCAAGGGATATTTCTTCTACTGTGAAGAGGAACAAAAAGTTCTTGTTTCTCGTCATGCCTACTTCTTGGAAACTGAGTTTTGGAAAACCAGATAAGTGGGAGCACAGTAGAACTGGAAGAAATTCCAGAACCACGGGCTATTACTGAAAGTTTAGTGGAACCAGAGGGTTCAAAAGAACGGGACATTCCTACGCCGCTCCGCAGAAGTAGTAGGCAGTCTCATCCGCCCGAGAGATACTACGGTTTTCTCATAGACGGGGATAGAGAGGATTGCATCATAGATTATGATGAGCTTACTAGCTTCCAGCAGGCCGTTCAGAGCGTTGACTCAGTGAAATGACTGGATGCAATGCGGACCGAAATGGAGTCCATGTACACCTACAAGGTATGGACGTTGGACATTGCTCCAGACGGGGTAAAACCTGTAGGATGCAAGTGGATCTTCAAAAGGAAGATTGGTGTAGATGGACAGGTTGAGACCTATAAAGCTAGACTGGTAGCAAAGGGTTTTCGTCAAAGACCTGGCTTGGACTATGACGAAACCTTTTCTCCAGTGGCTATGCTGAAATCCATTCGGATCCTTCTTGCCATTGCTGCCTTCCACGATTATGAGATCTGGCAAATGGACGTAAAGACCGCTTTTCTAAATGGAAATTTAGAGGAGTGTGTCTATATGGACCAACCAGAGGGTTTCATTCAGAGTGGGATCAGCGGAAAGGTGTGCAAGTTGCTTAAGTCCATCTACGGACTAAAGCAGGCATCGCGGAGTTGGAACATCTGTTTTGATGAGACGGTCAAGGAATTTGGCTTTATCAAAAATCCAGATGAACCATGCATCTATAGTAGATTTGTAGCGAGAACTGCAGTATTCCTCATTTTATACGTGGATGACATTCTCTTAATAGGAAATGACATTCCTATGCTACAATCTGTCAAGGGGTTCTTATCGCACAGGTTCTCCATGAAAGACCTGGGTGATGCCTCATACATCCTGGGGATCCGGATCCATCGTGATAGATCCAAGAGGATATTAGGACTTTCTCAGTCCAGGTACATCGACACCATACTGAAAAGATTCAGTATGGAAGATTCCAAGCGCGGTAACCTACCGGCTTGTCACGGGATCACCCTCTCTAAAGAGATGTCTCCCAAGACTGATTTGGAGAGGGATCGCATGTCTATTATACCCTACGCTTCTGCGGTAGACTCTATAATGTATGCGATGTTGTGTACCAGACCGGATGTAGCTTATGCACTGAGTGTGGTAAGCCGGCATCAGTCAAACCCTGGGGAGAAACACTGGATAGCAGTAAAGAACATTCTCAAGTACCTGAGGAGGACTAAAGAGATGTTCTTGGTGTATGGCGGAAAAGACCTCCAGATCGAGGCCTTTGCTGACTCCAACTTCCAGAGTGACAAGGATGATTCCAAGTCCATGTCGGGTTTTGTCTTTACCCTCAATGGAGGGGCGGTGTGTTGGAAGAGTTCCAAACAAGAAACCGTTGCAGACTCGACGATGGAAGCGGAATACATCGCTGCATCTGATGCCGAAAAAGAAGCTGTCTGGATGAGGAAGTTCTTGAAAGAACTTCAGGTGGTTCCGTCCATTGTTGATCCAATACCTCTGTATTGTGACAACAACGGGGGTATAGCCTTAGCGAAGGAACCCGGGTCCCATCAGAGATCCAGGCACATCTTGACGCGGTATCACCTGATCAGGGAGATCGTGGATCGCCAGGAGATCGAGGTTCAGAGAGTCGCTTCAGAAGATAACACTGCAGATCCATTCACCAAGGCCCTGCCCCAGACTCAGTTCGAGCGGCTGATCGTGATGATAGGTCTTCGATACGCCAGTACATGGCCTTAGTGCAAGTGGGAGATTGTTAGTGTATATGCCCTAGAGGCCATTACTGTATCATACTAGTTTGTATATTACTTAATGGAAGCTTGGGATATTCACCTTGTATATACAATCTTTCTCAAAATAGTAGTATGCTACTTGGTTTGTTTCTACTTCAATGTATACATGTGTTTATTTTAGTATATCACCTATACACATTAGTGGAGCTCTTAGGATCTTTGCTTGATTACCAGCGATGTGATGGCAGTTACACTAGTGGGGCTGGGTAATCTATAAGCACATCCTTATGCAGGTCCCTAGTCGCAGGACTATCGTGACAGGGCATCGATACTCCGGAGTAGACTAGCGCATGCGCTTCTCATCCCAGTGTGGGAGACGGTCTGTCCCACAGCCGTCAGTGCGTCGTACTTGAGATAGTATGCGGGTGCTCGTTAGTTTACGGGTACACTGGACAGGACTCGTCGGGAACTGACTAGTTGGTATTATGCCTATCGTCAGTTATCAGTTCCCAGGTGACATGAGTACAGCTTAGTCCGCTGACTTGACACTGTCACTTCGCCTCGAGTGTGTTCCCACTGCACTTTGATTACTTCCCTACCACGGCTCAAAGGAGTCATGCAAACAGGTAGTAGTTGGGTGCAGTCCCGAAGCACTTGGAGGCAGTGACGGTTAGACAGGATTCGTCTCTCCCGGTATTGGGGGTTGACATCGCGCTGTGTCTAGGAGAGCCATTACACGAGTAGTCCCTGGCCAGGGTAAACGAGATATACTTGTAGGCTTCCAGTGTTATCTCAGGGTGTTTTGGGCTTCACTCCGACACGACTTGTACCGCTATTGGGGAACTGACGTTTACCGCCCCCTAGGCCCGCCATGCGATGTATCAGACAAACAGACCGGACTGTACGGTGAATGTCACGTTCAGGCTCAGTAGGAGTTCAGATGGGTTTCGCCTCATCGGTCTTCTTGTCGGCACTACCTGGGGACCGTTACGCACAGCTATTGCCGCTTGCGGTCTGTGGTTAAACCCACTGCCAGCGTAGTGTCGAGTATTTAGAGTCCCACACAGAAAGCTTTTCGCCTTTAGGCAAAAGAGTAGAGGTCGCATGGTTTTGCGGCAGGTCGCATGGTTTTGCGACAGGGTTCGGTCACATCCGTGCACTTGTGCACGTACAGTGTCCGGACAGTTTACACTAGCGGGCTTTGGTTTAAGCCAGATCCTAGTGTACCTTTTGGGATTGGATTTATCCAGTATGCATTCGTGTTCCTCGGAACGCGGATGCGGGTGTGTATGCACAGTTGATGGAGAGACAGAGGCAGAGGATTCTCATTAGGGTTGTTGACCGTTGACAGTTGACTATTGACTTTTTGCTCAACCCTAATGAGAATATGATATGTGATTAACAATTATATTAATTAAGTATTATGGTGACATGGTTGTTGAGTTGTTGACTTTGTTGACTTTTGTTGACTTGTTGACTTTATTGACCGGTTGACTGGACTTGACTAGTTGACCATCATGATAACCATAGCTATCATTTCATGGCAAAGACTTTTGCTTGCTTGCTCCTTTGTGCAAAATGAGTGCATGCAATGATATGGTTATGGTTGCTTCAACCATCACATAACACTTGATTGGTATGATGAGTTATGATGATTATGGATTATGAGAGGGTGAAAGACAAAAGAGAGGCTCATTCTTGCTTGACCTTTCTCTCTCTTTGTTTTTGAGCTCTCTTGCTTTTGCTCTCACCCTCTTCCTCTTGCTCCCTCTCTTGACTCTATGGTTCACTTGTCTCATGAGTTGAGAACCAAGAACCATAGATAAAATCCCATACAAACTCTTCTCTACTCACTCTAGTTCACAGGGTTTAGCAAACCGAGTGAACTAGTTTCTTCAAAGATCGAAGAAGGAGCCAAAAGGTTGAAGCTTTCAGGTGGATCTATCTTCGGCGTAAGGAGACGACGGGAAGAAGCCGATCCGGAACACCATCGGAGTTTGAAGACGAAGGAGTTCAAGACAAGCAAGGTATAAACCCCCTAACCGAGTAGTTAACGACTCCTAGTTAGGTTGTTAGTTAGATGTTTAACAAAGATCCGGGTTTTAAGTCCATGTTACCACCTCTATAAAAATCGTTTTTTATCAAATTCCGCATGCCCGAAAGTACCGGGAGAGGTAGCATGGACTTACAATTACCACGTATATGATAGCCATCATAATGCTGGTATTAAAGCAAGAATCCAATAGGCTCTATCAACATGTAATAGTGACCTGTAATACCACATAATGCATGTACATGATGATTGTTGGATATGTATGACCTAGTGGCCATTATTGTATATGTTTATATAGTGGATGCTTGGACATATGTATGTACAAGACAATCTTGCTCAATATGATAGTATGCTATTTGGTTTGTCTTTATCTTAACATATTTATATATTTTACTTGTTATTACGTATCATTAATACATGTTGATAAAGCCCGTTGGATTATTTCTTGACTACCGATGTTATGATGGTGATCATACATGTGGGGGCTGGGTAGTCTATAAGCACATCCTTAAATGTCCTTAGTCATGGAAGTATTGAGACTGGACATCGATATTCTGGAGTAGACTGGTGTATACGTTTCTAGACCCCGACGAGGGGCGATGGTTGGTCCCACAGCCATTGATCTTTCGCACCTAAGATCGTATATGGTGCTTATTAGGGGTGAGTATACTGGACGGACTTGCCGAGAACTTCTAGATGGTACTATATCAATCATCAGATAGCAGTTCTCAGGTGACATAAGTACAGGTTAGTCTTCAGACCTGAGATCGTTATTTATCTTGTGTGAGTTCCCGTTGTAATTAGATTACTACCTTACCATAGCTCTACCGAGTCGTGCAAATGGGTTTTGGTTCGATACTATCCTGAGCCACATGGAGGCAGTGGGCGATTATTGGGGATTCGCCTCTCCCAGTATAGGGAGTCGATATCATACTGTGTTTAGTTGGCCAGCACTATAAGACCTTGTCCCAGGCAGTTGGGATTTATTGATAGTTAGACCAGCAGTTTCCCGAATTGGTCCTGAGACTCATCGACATGAATTATCAGGTTATTAGGGTCTGATGTTTACCATCCCTAGACCCGGTATGCGATACTCTTATACGAAGAGACCGTACTGTACGGAGATTGTCACAGATAGCCTCAATAGGGGTTCGGAAGAGTTTACTCGTCGGCCTTTCTTTTCGAAAGGTACCCATGTAGCTGTTATGTATAGCTAGTTCCGCTGACGTTCTTATGGTTATGGATTTATCTAGTAACTCATTGTCGGCGTACTATCGAGTCTTTAGAGTCCCACACAGAGATTTTCCTAGTTCAGGCGAAATGATGTAGTAGCTGTATTTTGATACGTGCAGGGTTTCGATCGAATAATTGTACTAGTTATCCGGACTTTCGATCGGACGGTTGATAATAATAGCCGGCTTAGAATTGAGCCGGATTATTAAATCAGGTATTGATTTAATAATTTACGTTTATATATTTTGATATGTATATTCTAGTATTATGTTCTTTATATTATTCTATCGTTTTGAGTATTCGTATTTTGATACGAATATGGGTATGTATATACGGTAGAGTGTGTTCCGTATTTATATGAAAAATATTCTAGAAGGTGGACACTTCATTTTAGTTTATCCATTTATTAATTTAATTGGAAAATAAGGTGTAAAGGTAGTGAGGTGAGAATGGTGAGAACCATGCTTTAATAGTGTTGACAAATGAATTGTATATTCATTTGTGCAAACTATTCAAGTATGGTTGCTATATTTTTATTGCAAAAACCTTTTATACAAAACCATGATTCATTATTTTCTCTCACATGATGAAAACATTCTCACCATTTGCTTCTCTCTCCTCACTTGCTTTTCTTGAGCTCCTCCTCCTTCTTCTTTATCTTCCTCCCTACCATCTCATGAGTTGAGAATCAAGGGTGGAAGAGAGATAGAAATACACTAAGAACAACTCATTACATTACTAGACACTCTAGATTAGCAACTTAGAGACTTTAGTTTCTCCACTAGATTTTTAATGTGGAGCTAGAGCCATGAACTACATCCCTCGGGTGGATCATCTTCGATGGAGGAAAACCGGGGGTTAAGCTCGATCATGGAGACCTCAAGGAGCTAAGGAAGAGAGTAGAAGACCAAAGAACACGGATCTTTTGATATAACACTTCTATCTTAGTAGTTAACCTCTTTGTGTTTTAATTGTTTAATGCTTGGTTTCGATCTAGGTAGTTGTTTCTAGCGCCAAGTTTTTTAAAACTAAAAGTTTTTCGTTACGCAACGGCCGCGGTTAGCGGTTAGTGCGCTAGAAACCCCAACATGGTATCAAATCCACTTAAACATTATAAACTAGTAGTAGACGATGCTTTAGTTTCAAAACCGAAAATTTTCAATTTGCAAAACCAATTCTCTGTTCAAAATTTTTAAGGTCTCTGAAAAATTTTCAAACAAGTGCAGAGGCTACTCTTGATATAATAGTGACACACGATGAAAACGAGGCAAAACCACAATGATAAAACCACCCATATCCCCAAAAACCCCGTTTCTGTCGGTTTATTGTTCACTTCTTGTCCTCGTTTTCATCCAGTGTCTTGGGTTTTAGAAATTGAGATTTTTGGTCTTGTTTGATTTGCCCCAGATTTCACTTAGTATTATCTTAGCATTGGGACAACTTGGAAAGTTTTAAAACTTGAAATTTTGCATTGTTTATATCTGTAATGTATTGTATGTATTTTTCAAACGTCTTCTAATTGCTATATATCATTTAAACGGGGTTGCACATACTTGCTTCTGCTGTTGTGATGTTTGTATCTATGATGGTTTGTTCGGATTGTCATGTGGGATAGCTGTCATGACCCGAAATGGCACCTTACTGGCACTTGAATCATATGAAGTCTATAGGACCCCATCTAATTCAAGTAAGCCAAAAATCCTAGAAATCTAAACCATTTTTAAGGAAGAAGGAAAAATTTAGTTTTAAAGCAAGTAGTTTAACAACCTAAGCCGAAATATGCATTTTTAAAACATCAAGTATTTTCTGAAAATTCGACAGAGATTCCTTTGTAAATACTGGCCCCAAAAAGGTACAACACATGAAATATACATAAAGGCATCCCCAAGCGGGAGCTAGCTCTTCGCCAATAGGCGGTCACAACCACGCAAGCAATATAATATACAACGCCGAAGGTCGAGGATCAAAACTCAAAAGGAAACTCAAAATCATCAAGAAAACCATAATAATACAACATGTGACTCTAAGGTCGAAAGAATAAACACCGGTCTTCTAAGTCTATAAATAAATACAAGTCGGGTTGATGGAGTTTACTAGATACAACTGAAATATAATAAAAGTACAATGGTGGTCACTGTAAGTCTACGTTAGCGCCCCGGCAGTCTACAGACGCCAAATGCGGAATAAAACTTTTTAACTTGGCGCTATCGTATACTTTCACCCGGATCTGCCATTATTGCTAAACTAACAAACAGTAAAGAGTGTGGAAATGTTGTACCGACTGATCCGAGTCCTCCGGTCTTCATCTCCACTCCGATCTCCTCGCGGGATCTCCGTCCGTCTCCTCCTCGTCGGAAAGGGCACCACATCGCCTTCTTCGTTTACGGGCTCCCACCTCAATGCCGAGGCAACTCGGGCACGAAGCCGGCTACTCGACGTGCCCAAGATATGCTGTAGGAAGTGTAGTGTAGAGGCTACTTGTCTCTTTGGGGTTTGTTGCCTTTGGATGGAGGAATGAGGATTGAACTTTGGAGGGAAATGAAGCTACCAATTTTTGCAAGGAAAATGAGATGAAGAATGAAGCATCAAAAATGAACCTCTCATTTTTTTTTTCTTTTCTCACAATGTGTGGCCGGCCTAATCATCTAGGAAATGGAGGTGGGAACAAAAAATACATGTCATGAAGGGAGGTGAGGGTAGGAGAAGTCAAGAGGTGACCATAAACAATGAACCATGCTTGTAACACTATTGAAACCATACCCTCACTTTAACCCATCCTCATTCAATCAAATCCCATTAAAGCAAAAGCATGGTGCAAAAGAAAAGAATCTTATCATATCAAACCCATTTGCAAGAAAACCCCTCCACAAATGTAATTTGCAAAACTGCAAATTACCCCCTCCATCGGAAAAGTCCGGCCGGGAAAGAACAAAGGAAAACCGGCCGGAACGGAATGCAAACTGGCAACTCCAGAAAACTGGTCCCGTAATAAATTACAGGAAAACCCCGATACTGTGCATACACACCCGCATCTGTATTCCGTCCGGATACAAATGCAAAGAGACAAAATCTACACTGTACTAAACTAGGACCGGCTTAAACCAAAGCCGGCTAGTAATATCCGTTCAATCCTGATCCGTGCAATACCGCACGTATCTGATCGAACCCTGCCATAAACCTATACGGCTACTAGTACAAACCGTCCGATCCTGATCCGTGCAATACCGCACGTATCTGATCGGACCCTGCCATATCTCCATACGGCCTCTACAGCGTTTCGCCCGAAAGCTGAGTAATTGAAAGTGTGGTGGACTCTAAAGACTCGTCAATACTATGGCTGTGGATTTAACCACTAGCACGTCAGAGGTATAAGCCAATACGTAACGGGCCACCAGCTATTGACCAAAAGGGACGTCGATGAGCGAACTCATCCTGACACCCTACTGAGCCTGTCAGTGACAATATCCGTGCAGTCCGGTCCGTTCGTCTATGAGTATCGCATGGCGGGCCTAGGGGGTTGGTAAAAGTCAGACCCCCAAAAGCGGTACAAGTCGTGTCGGAGTGTAGCCCAGAACACCCTGAGATACTACTGGAATACCTACCAGTAAATCTCCTTGCCTTGGCCAAGGACTTTGTGTAATGGCTCTCCTAGACACAGCACGACCTCACCCCCAATACCGGGAGAGACGAACCCCTGAAGATACGCTCACTGCCTCCATGTGGCTCGGGACTGTACCCAACTAAAACCTGTTTGCACGACTCCTTTGAGCCGTGGTAGGGTAGTAATCAAAGTA
Organism: Agapanthus africanus; assembly: GCA_030015575.1. NCBI lineage: Eukaryota > Viridiplantae > Streptophyta > Magnoliopsida > Asparagales > Amaryllidaceae > Agapanthus > Agapanthus africanus. The sequence goes on along the minus strand of CM057341.1, from coordinate 315,309,765 downwards.
CAGTGGGAACTCACACGAGACAAATGACGATCCCCAGGTCGATGAACTAACCTGCACACATGTCACCAGGGAACTGCCATCTGACGTCTGGTATATGACCAACTAGCATGTTCCCGGCGAGTCCTGTCCGGTGTACTCATAACCCAATGAGCACCTGTATACATCTTAGGTGATCCAACTGACACCAGTGGCTTGTGAGACCGGCCACCGCCCCTCGTCGGGGTCTCGACTGTATACACTAGTCTACTAATGGAGTATCGATGCCCGGTCTCGAAACTCCCACGACTAGGGACCTTTTAAGGATATGCTTGTAGACCCCCAGCTCCCACTTATATGATCGCCCTCATACTGCTGGTGGTCAAGCAAGAATCCTAGGGGCTCTATCAACGTGTAATAGCGACGTGTCATGTCACCTAAAGCAGTACACGATGATAAAGGTAAACCAGATAGCATACTATCATCTCGAGTAAGACTGTCCTACCGGGATAGGTCCTCCCTCAATCATTACAATCACGTACCTGTGACCTAATAATTGACTCTGAGGGCACTATCTCCAACAATCTCCCACTTGCATTCAAGGCTAATTATTGCGATGTCGCATACTCACAGCCCGTGTGATACCGAACATCCAACTCCTCTACTAGTCAGTCTCACAAAGCTCGTTTGCGGAACTATTGCGTTCGAGGAATAGCCTCAGTGAGTGGATACGCTTAGTTGTTTCTTTCTATGTCTCTCTATATCTCAAGTTCGCGGAGAAACCCATCTCCCGAAATGAGCAATACCTGTCTTAGAATGTGCCTGGATGTCTGATGGGACATAGCTCATAAATGAACTCCAAATCCAAACTTCTTAGACTGTATCGTCAACTGAACTTAATCAGTATCCTACGCGCCATGCCTCCCTCAGTATTGCCTTGGATCACCTGTCCAAAATACTGCCCCTCGTCAGAGGGAAAACTATAACTCTGACAACCTCCTTGTCGTCCATGTCACCTTGGAAGCCTGGAATGATAACTGTTTCCCGAATGAGGCTGTCGTTATCATATCCCTAGAACATCCACTTATGTTCTAAAACTGCTTCCGACTGTTTCTCCAGGATTGGATTAATGTCAACTTATTGCATCTAGTGCAAGAACAACATCTGGTGTGGTACTTGACATCTCATGATTGACTCAATTGCCTAAGCAAGTGATCTGCCAATCATGCACGTCCCTCTCCCCTTTAGTCTGTAAGACACCTTTGGAGAGGGTGACTCCATCACCTGCAGGTATACTACCGTGCTAGGAGTCGTCCATTCTAAATACTCTTAGAATGCTGTCAAGGTACCCTGATTGAGAAACCACCCAAATCTAGATCTAAAACCATAGATCTAGTAACCAGTATGTCTGATATAATGTCCAAGTCCTTTGTGGAGAAACCACTGTGTGACGACCAAAGTATAACCGATCGTAGTGTAGGAGTTTCTTTTCCTACTCTGTGTATATCATCCAAATACCAGGATATCACACCCTACTACCTTCTCAACAGATCCATCCCCTATTCTGATGAAGTCAAACCCATGACTGTCACGCCAGAAATAGATGATCTATCTCCGCTACATCTGCTCTAGTCTATAAATAGACATAAGCAACCTGTCCACCAATGCTTCCGCTGCTCCCACTGACTACGACAACCCTCTGGCAGAGTCATATACACGTACACTTCTGAAGCGAGTTCAGAACGACGCTATACTCATCCTCCCGCCGGGTCTCGCAGCCTGGAACAACAGCATTGGTAATTGTGGGTAAACAAGAACTTCCCCGTCACCGTCCTTGAGGCTACCGTAGTACCTCTCGGGTGCCTGAAGTTACCCACCATATCTGTGGAGTGGCCAATGGAATGTCAATCCAGATTGAATCTTTAGGTTCCTTATCAAATCTTCAGTAATCGTTTGTGGTTCTGGAATCACTTCCAGTTCTACCATACTCCCACTACTGTTTTCTGAAAAAATCCATTTTTAATAAAACTGTGGCGAGTCTAGAACAATATCGCTATTGTTCATCCAGATGGTAGAAAATCAACCCTCGTCATAGCCTGGGTCAACCCACAAACAGCCATTACAGAAACGTGCCTTGAGTTGTCCAGTGTCTGGTTTTAATCATAAACCGGACAACTCCCCGTACCTTAACATCGTTAAGATATGAACTGTTCTATATCCAATATAGAAACAGAGGCACTGATTTAATTGAACCAGATTCAAATCATGCAGCTGTCCCCAGCGCATGTCAACTAAATGGAAGGAGGCCGATCAGCGTTACTCAACTTAGGAATACTTCCAATTATGAGTAACCTGAAAGAGAAGCAAGATCTCTTTATCATTACTATCAACTGAATACCATACACAAGTATCTACATCTTCGATCTCTTTGAAGAATCCCGATACTTGCTATACCTGGTTCTCTACTCTATTCAAATACCTATAACTTCTCCAAATTCGGACCCTGTATTTCCACGAAACACCTGTCTAAAAATTAGAGAAGTCATAAGTAAACTGAATGTAGTACGAGGACCAACCCCTCTGTCCTGATGGACCCTGGACAACATACAATACTCTGTATAAGTCCCTTGAGTCTGATAACTCATTCACTGTGTGTCGTAGGTTGAAAACTGTACTTATGGTTAAGAAGAATTACACCGCTGTTTAATGCTCCTTACCTAACCATCCACTGATATAGGTAAATGTCGTAGACATAATTTCAGAAAGGTATATCTCACTCTATGAAAATAGACGTACAGATATATCAATTTGAAATTGGTGCATAACAGCGGATATTCAAAACCAAATATTTGCCGACCGGCAAACAGCCCAGGTGATTTCCTCAAATATCACCGATTACAACGAATCCCGATATAATGAGGATGATCACCCAATTCCCAATAACCTACTCCCACTCATCATCTGTAAAACCATACAGATGTGAGAATCATACCTGGTAAATACATACCCTGGAGTAAGTATCTAATCGGGAAATCAGTTTTCTTTTAACAGTACACAGTGAAACTGAAACATTGAAATGTTTCGGTGGGGTATCCCGGTATTCTTAGTAATGCCTCTTCCATTATCCAAATTCACAACTATAACCGTATAATTCTTTGCCACCTCTCCAAATCCCTTCATATGTCTTTAGTCTTTACCTTCTGCACACCCCTTTAGGCCAAATGGTTTTCTTCCTTCCTTACCGTTCGGCACCAGCCTATGGTTTGGAAGAAGACTATCCAATAAGCATAAAGGGTGTACTGTCCTAATCCTAGGAGCACTCGCAACGCGAGAGAAGGTGAAGATAAAAGACACCTGAATGTACTTTATTCCTATTTCTCCTGGACCAGAATCCATCCCCGAACTGGAACAAGTTCCATTCGAGTTCGTATATAACCATACGATGGAGTATCCAAATAAACTGTGGATCTTCGTAGTGATACGGAGTGTCCTGGAGAAATACAAAGGTGATGTGGGAGTGGTAACGAAATATTTGGTTTGGTCGTGAATATCTGTTGCAATTTACTTTGCCCTCTTACTAATCCCTTGCTTTGTCTGAACTTAATACCTTCTGCACACCATCGTTATGCTAATTGGTTTTCTTCATTCCCTACCGGTCGGCACCAGCCTAAGGTTTGGAAGAAGACAATCCAATTTGCGTAATAGGTGTACTACCCCTAAACCAAGGAGTACTCGTAACCTGAGAGAGGGTAAAAGGAAAAGACAACTGAATAATCCTATCCGTTTTCTCCAGAACCAGAAACCATCCTCGAATTCCTTCGAGTTCGTATCTAACCATACGATGGTTTTGTCCAATGGAAGTGGACGTTCGCAGTAATACGGGGTGTCCTGGAGAAAAGGGTAAAAGTAGGAGTGGCAATGAGGTCTGCAACTCTGACAATCCAAAAGCCAGTGTTAAGAAGGTTCGGTCAACTTGGTCACCGAGTCAAAGTCTTAGGGTCGGGTCAATGGTCGCTGCCAAAGAGAGAGAGAAAAGAAACACTCAGCGTGCACTCTAACCTAGATCAGAATGGTTACCAATTTATCTAATCTGGAAACCTCCCACTGTACCTCAAATTCTCCTCCAAACCTGAAAGAAGAATCAGTCGGGGTCACCCGAGGAGTAAACCAACTCATCAGTGGGAATCGGGATCCAACTCTCATCGCATGACAACGTGACGGAATCCGCTCACGGTATCACACTCCAGAAGGTATGCGCATATCTGGCAAGTTTCAGTACTTTTGAAACTCCCGATGTGATTTCTGCCCCATGCTCTTATGACCTTGACTAAGGCCAACAAATCATAAGTCACATGTCAAGTTCTACCCGTCATTGTCCAGGTTGATTTGAACCCACCCGTACAAGCCCTTGACTAAGGCCAACAAGGCTATACGACTGTCCCAAACCAACGCATCTATCTATGCAACATATGAATACCCAACAGCTACCAAACACTGTGCCTTGACTAAGGCCAACAAACACAGCTTGAATACTATTGACTACCCATATGAAACGACGGAGGGCTACGAATGGTTTCTGGCGAAAACCTTTAACGTAGTGAACTTGATATCGTTGAAGGAACGAATAGCTTTTTAGAAAATATAGTGACGAAAACCTTTACTAAAGAGGTCACTCCCGGTGAAGGGATCTCGGCTCTTTCCCCGTAGAATGGGGTGCTGGATATTCATAACCGAATATCTCGATGCAAAGCAAAAGTAATCGGCTATAGTGAAGTTAATGCCCTGACGCAAACTTCTGTCCAAGGGGTCACTCCCGGTGAAGGGATCTCGGCCCTTGCCTCGTCGACTGAGGAGCAGGATATTCCAAATGAATACCACGATGCAAAACAAAAGTGAACGTCCTTGCAATAACAGCTTTTTGAAAAGTGTTCCAACAACATCAGAATAGGTTTGTTTAACTTGCATTGATCCGAATCAATGCAGTCCCATCAATTGATCACACCACAAAGAACGAAAATATACTGACGTACGTATATGCCATCCGCATTCGCCACTGGGTCCCGTCATCACCCGTTAGGTTAGCTTACTAACGGCAGAGCGGGGACTGGACTAGCGCGGATGAAAAACATATACAACATCTACTAATATATATACCAATATATAGTATTTCGCTCAAGGCGTGAATAGAAATGCAACATCACAGAAACGTACAACATCACAGAACAATACAGATATCTGGGATCCCCGGGTTTCACAGAGCCACTACTGAAACCCGACGTTCCCCTGGTCGTGTGGATAGCCTGTGCAATGAAAACCTAGACCCCTACGGGCGCGGCAAGTCACCCGCCAAAACCTGAAGCGAGGCAGCCCCCTTCAGCGCCGTGAATGGACCACCCAGCACTTCACGGAATCCGGTAACTTGGGCACCCCTCCTGGGTCAACCTGTACCCCCTACGAGTGCGGCGAATAGCCCGCCAATTCCAGACTGAAGCCCCCTCCGTCTCAATGCCATGAGATGCGGGCTTGTTGCCCTCCAGAACCCGGCTATCCGTGCACCCCTCCGCGGGGTAACCCTAGTACAGAAAGTAAAATATACATACACCGGGTACATCGACCGCAACCAGGTCGTGCCCCAAAAGAATAATACAAACAGGCAGTGACGGCAGTCCACATGTCGGACGCTCGCCCCGCAATATCAAATGTACATAATACAACAACACTGTACTAGCATTGCATCCAGGCTATCCCCCACGACCGATCCGCAACATCACAGCAAATACATAGAACATCAACGTGAAAATCACGTTCGCAAATCCGTCTAACCGGGCTATAGCAGTTAGACCGGATTTACCGATCGAGTGACATTCACGGTCGCAGATATAATGTAAATACTGTGAAAACTAACGTGTTTAAATTTCGATCGACAAAATATCAAGAAGTGGGCCCCACGATTTACTGGTGAACAGTAACAAAATCTGGGCAAAAACGATATATATCAAAAACCCCAAAATCCCAGTGAGAACAACCTGACAAAATTTGGGAGCACGTGCTCCCCACGTGGCCGCGGTTACGCGGCCAAACCATGGGTTTGGCCGCGCTTCCGCGGCGACTTCGAGGGATCACGAACCCAAATTCTGTCGTCACTCTTAGAAGTTCCTGCTCTGATTTTTAAGACATCCAGAAATCATTTTTGAGACCGTTTAAAAACAACAGAAACTGTCGGCTTGGATTTTTGCAGTTTTCGATTTTCGGTCGGATCGAAGTTTTAAACGCGTTAGCACAAGTTAGCATAGCAAAATGGTGAGGCTCTGATACCACTGTAAGTCTACGTTAGCGCCCCGGCAGTCTACAGACGCCAAATGCGGAATAAAACTTTTTAACTTGGCGCTATCGTATACTTTCACCCGGATCTGCCATTATTGCTAAACTAACAAACAGTAAAGAGTGTGGAAATGTTGTACCGACTGATCCGAGTCCTCCGGTCTTCATCTCCACTCCGATCTCCTCGCGGGATCTCCGTCCGTCTCCTCCTCGTCGGAAAGGGCACCACATCGCCTTCTTCGTTTACGGGCTCCCACCTCAATGCCGAGGCAACTCGGGCACGAAGCCGGCTACTCGACGTGCCCAAGATATGCTGTAGGAAGTGTAGTGTAGAGGCTACTTGTCTCTTTGGGGTTTGTTGCCTTTGGATGGAGGAATGAGGATTGAACTTTGGAGGGAAATGAAGCTACCAATTTTTGCAAGGAAAATGAGATGAAGAATGAAGCATCAAAAATGAACCTCTCATTTTTTTTTCTTTTCTCACAATGTGTGGCCGGCCTAATCATCTAGGAAATGGAGGTGGGAACAAAAATACATGTCATGAAGGGAGGTGAGGGTAGGAGAAGTCAAGAGGTGACCATAAACAATGAACCATGCTTGTAACACTATTGAAACCATACCCTCACTTTAACCCATCCTCATTCAATCAAATCCCATTAAAGCAAAAGCATGGTGCAAAAGAAAAGAATCTTATCATATCAAACCCATTTGCAAGAAAACCCCTCCACAAATGTAATTTGCAAAACTGCAAATTACCCCCTCCATCGGAAAAGTCCGGCCGGGAAAGAACAAAGGAAAACCGGCCGGAACGGAATGCAAACTGGCAACTCCAGAAAACTGGTCCCGTAATAAATTACAGGAAAACCCCGATACTGTGCATACACACCCGCATCTGTATTCCGTCCGGATACAAATGCAAAGAGACAAAATCTACACTGTACTAAACTAGGACCGGCTTAAACCAAAGCCGGCTAGTAATATCCGTTCAATCCTGATCCGTGCAATACCGCACGTATCTGATCGAACCCTGCCATAAACCTATACGGCTACTAGTACAAACCGTCCGATCCTGATCCGTGCAATACCGCACGTATCTGATCGGACCCTGCCATATCTCCATACGGCCTCTACAGCGTTTCGCCCGAAAGCTGAGTAATTGAAAGTGTGGTGGACTCTAAAGACTCGTCAATACTATGGCTGTGGATTTAACCACTAGCACGTCAGAGGTATAAGCCAATACGTAACGGGCCACCAGCTATTGACCAAAAGGGACGTCGATGAGCGAACTCATCCTGACACCCTACTGAGCCTGTCAGTGACAATATCCGTGCAGTCCGGTCCGTTCGTCTATGAGTATCGCATGGCGGGCCTAGGGGGTTGGTAAAAGTCAGACCCCCAAAAGCGGTACAAGTCGTGTCGGAGTGTAGCCCAGAACACCCTGAGATACTACTGGAATACCTACCAGTAAATCTCCTTGCCTTGGCCAAGGACTTTGTGTAATGGCTCTCCTAGACACAGCACGACCTCACCCCCAATACCGGGAGAGACGAACCCCTGAAGATACGCTCACTGCCTCCATGTGGCTCGGGACTGTACCCAACTAAAACCTGTTTGCACGACTCCTTTGAGCCGTGGTAGGGTAGTAATCAAAGTACAGTGGGAACTCACACGAGACAAATGACGATCCCCAGGTCGATGAACTAACCTGCACACATGTCACCAGGGAACTGCCATCTGACGTCTGGTATATGACCAACTAGCATGTTCCCGGCGAGTCCTGTCCGGTGTACTCATAACCCAATGAGCACCTGTATACATCTTAGGTGATCCAACTGACACCAGTGGCTTGTGAGACCGGCCACCGCCCCTCGTCGGGGTCTCGACTGTATACACTAGTCTACTAATGGAGTATCGATGCCCGGTCTCGAAACTCCCACGACTAGGGACCTTTTAAGGATATGCTTGTAGACCCCCAGCTCCCACTTATATGATCGCCCTCATACTGCTGGTGGTCAAGCAAGAATCCTAGGGGCTCTATCAACGTGTAATAGCGACGTGTCATGTCACCTAAAGCAGTACACGATGATAAAGGTAAACCAGATAGCATACTATCATCTCGAGTAAGACTGTCCTACCGGGATAGGTCCTCCCTCAATCATTACAATCACGTACCTGTGACCTAATAATTGACTCTGAGGGCACTATCTCCAACAGTCACGATGCAAGTGAACCCACCTACCAAAGCAATCATCCGGAAACGAAGCAGTGTGCCAGAAATCCGCAATGAAACCTGTACGGCAAAAACCTGCAAGAACTGTGGCACAACGGGGGTGATTTGCCAACTCGTGAGTAGAAAACATAACCGAGCAGAAATCATATTTATGACTCAAACCTAGGTCATACGATCATAATATCCTCAAATAATAATATGGCCTGAAGCATAATAAAATGGCAAGGGTAAACATCTATGCATAAGTGTAATCCCATGTGCTCGTGTCAGTGCCTCAGGTAGCAATATATCATAAATATGATGTATGAATGCATGAAAACAGAGTGCATCTAAATGTGGAAACTGTTTTCTTATCTCAATGAGATTTTTATATAAAATCGAGTATCATCAATGAAATCATGCAGAAAATTAGTGTCAATCATCGACATAAAATATAAATATCAAATCTCGATATCTCAGGCTTCGGCTATCCGGTGGCTGCTACAAGAATGGAATATTCCAAAGCATTCACTTCTGGAAGAATTTGAACTCATCAAATATCAATATCTAGGGCTCCGGCTATCCGTACTGGCCCGTATCATCAAATATCAATATCTAGGGCTCCGACTATCCGGACTGGCCCAAATCCTCAAATAAAAGACCCCGTCGGTATCCTCTGGATATCCGGCGCATCACAATAAAATCACCGGTCAGTAGTACTCCCCTGTATCAGGCTCAACGCCATCATCTGCGACCTTCTCGCCCCGGGGTACCGTACCGGGTCCACCATGCACCCACATATGGTTTCTCCTCCTCGAATCGGGTGTATGATATCGCTCAAGAGCCGAGAAAACTCATGGTGGACATATCTCAAATCATATCAGGAGAAAACAACACTTTTGTATCTTCAAAAATGATAATACGTTTTATAAATCCTTGCGATTTCTTCAAATCCAGAAATCTCATGAAAATACGAAATAACAATCTTTAGTGTAAATAACAGTGAATACTGGGCTCCGGCAATCCGGACTGGCCCATAATATTGCATGACAAATGAATATAAAATTCTTGGGTATCTAAATAAAGAATGCAAAATCTAAACTAGCACATGGAGGCAATAACATATAGGAACTATCAGCTAGCAAGCTATGTCAATGAAATAATATTCTCTAAAGTGTACGTGACATAGTAATTTCCGATGAAGATGTGTGTGAGCCGGAAAGCAAGTGTACATGGAGCATACGCATCATCGGTAATGGTGCGGGTGTCCTAACAACAGGTTTCATCATTACTCACGAAAATATATAGGCATGCAATGCAATGCGAGCAACAAAATAAATGGCAATGAATAGTAAATGCAGCAATAATGAAATATACATTCCTATATATGAGTTATACAGTTTTTTGATATCTGAAATCGCATGAATTGTGGTGTTTAGAAAATAGGGCTACGGTGTTTAAAAAGTACATTCTTTGAAGATCTTGTTTCAGGTCAGCAAGTTAAGACTACCAGACTCTTTATCCGTAGTCTCCCTTGGCTTGTCTATAAAATACTCATGATTCATTAATTTTGGAAATAAGTATGACTCGTGCTCAGTCTAACATCTACTAAGTAACTACAAGACTAAACTAACAGACCAGTCGAAAGGGTAAGGAAATCCACCTAAATCTGAGTCGATATATATATATATATATAATAGTCGGTGATCTCGCCTCAATAGTATCGCGTACGATACAATATATATATCATATGACATCCTCGAGTCAAGAGTGCGGATCTATCATCATAATTATATCTCGTACGGTAAATCCATTGTACGGCATCCCAAATCAGGGGACCGGTCAATATCATATTTATCTCATTATTCAACCGGTATCCTTATCATCATATATCATGAGCTGGGTACTGATCTACTTCTAGTACATACTGATACCATCAATAATATATATCCGTGTGTCTGAAAACACATCGCCTAAAGATACGCTATAAAATCATGTCGTATCTCAAAATACGAACCGAATCACATCACCGATCTCATGGCATCATGCCCAATCACATCGACTCATCTCCAAGTACCATATACTATCCCCATCATCCATGTATATGTATACGTATATACACACACACACACACACACACATTGTCCCATACCTATGTGTGTATATATATATATACATATCCCCATATACGCATAAGTAAAATAAAATGTATGCGAGTGTGTGTGTGTATGCAAATCACTACTCTAGGGTTCGCGACTAAGAAACTAACTAAATGCGTTTTCCTACTAGTATGCTATAACTATCCCAAAGTCACCTAGCATTTCATACTAAGTATACACATCACACACACACACACACACACACATATTATAACGCATTCGCGTTCTATATTACGAAACTGCGGGGGTGCTATACGCCATCCACTCGACTTCCTCCATAGATATATATCTACTCACCATGGTCCTCGCTTGCCGAAGTCGATGTCGCCATCCTCTTCTTTATCGTCCGAAGTCCACGTGAGAGGTACCTATATGTAAACATATGAAATCCTAAACCGAAATTGCGGATAAAACCAAAACGGCACACGAAACGCACATAGGTTAAAACCTATGACCCGTCATGCAAAAGAACCAAATAACACTCGACATAGGCATACAAACACCGATTGATCGAGATAAAACCCAAACGTACCAATCGTGATTTCACAACTCTCTAATTATTATATAAAATAAGTTGTAACCCATCAAAACCTAAAAATTACTCAAATCGATTTATTTCTGAAAACCTAGAAAGTCTCAATTAGCCATTTTAGTACAAAACTTGATGTTTTAACAATTCTAATGGCCACAATGATCACCAACTATCTTAATTAGGTCACATAAATATTAACTAGATTTTAGTCTCACATAATTTCATTAATCCTAAAATTTTGTATGCAACATAGCTTAATTTAAAACAAATTAAATGTAGCAATTAGCAATTTAGCAACTAGATTAGGCTTTAGCATGTCCACTAGATGTTAACTACACAATTAAACCATGAACAAATTTTGAAAACCCTAACTCAATTGAAAATCCTCACTTGAATTTCCAAACTCTCAAATAAACCCATAATTAAACATCTAATACATTTAATTAAGCAACTAACCAACAATCAAACCATAGGGCAAAGATTTGTACCTCACAAATTGAGATCAACAAGCAAACTAAGCCTCCAAAAAGCCATTTTGCTCCTTGATCCATGCTAGCTAGGGCAAAGAAACAATGGGTAAAGGTTGGATTTGGGATTTGTGAGGTTTTTGTGTTGATTTTTGAAGAATTTTGTGAGGGTTTTTGAAGTGAAAATGAGGTCAAGAATTGGGGGGCTGCTTGAGGGAAGGGCTCGGCCAATGCTTGAGAAGAGAGGAGAGAGAGTGAGGTGTGGAAAATAAAGTCAAGACAATACCCATACCCAATATAATAACACCCATACTTCTTTCATTCTCTTTTCTTTTTTGTAATTTCTTTTCATTTTCTCTTAAAGTGTGAGGTATGTGTGTGTGGGGCTGCTATGGAGCTCGGCCAACAGTAAGGGGTGGTGAGTGTGAGGGTGAGTGTGTGGGAACAAGAAAACAAGCACCACACATAAATCTCTAATTACTTTATTTTCACAGCTTAAGCCTTTTTCTTTTATATTTTCTAAAACCATCATAACAACTTCATTTCGTTTCAAAATCCACATGTTACACTTTGGTTTAAAGTTTCATGATGTACAAAACTTGTATTAACCCATTCGAATTTGTAATTATCCCTAATTAAATATATTAGTGAAGGCTTAAAATAATATTTGAAATAATTAATTACAGAAAATATTTCAGTAAACTAAAAATTTTATAAGTGACCCATTAAATACCAAAAACTAGCAATTACATAGCTAGAATAGGTATATTTAATTTTATGTTGAAAAAAATAATTATTTCCTGGTTTTTACGGAAAACACCAGTTATTTTACCGATTATCCGAAATTTCACCTAAGCGATTTTAAAAACGTTACAATAGCCCCTAGTGCAATGGTAGTTGTACAGTTTTGATTCTTTTGTATATTCATTATTGCGAGGCGAGCGTCCGACTTGTAGACTACCGTTTTCTCCAGTTTGTATATTCTTTTATTGGGGCACAGCCGGATTGAGGTTGATGTCACTTTTGTATATATTATTTCTTTTTTGTAATAGGATTACCCTGCGGTGGAGTACTCGAATAGCCGGGTTCTAGAGGGCAATGGGCCCCCATCTCATGGCGTTGAGACCGGGGTGTCTTACTCTGGAATTTGCGAGCTACTCGCTGCACTCGTAGGGGGTATAAGATGACCCATGGAGGGGTGCTCAATTTACTGGATTCCGTGAAGTGCGGGGTGGCCCATTCACTTCGTTGATCAGGGTTGCTTCACTTCCGGGATTGGCGGGTAACTTGCCGCATTTATACGGGTCTTAGTTCTATATTGCACAGGCTATCCACACGACCGGGGAACATCGAGTTTCATTTGCGGCTCAAATGAAACCCGGGGCTCCTAAATTATCCGCTATTCCATTTTGCTTATTGTTTTTCTGTGATGTTGCTTATATCATGCCTGGGATGAATGTTTATATATTTATATATATACTAGTGGATGTTGTATATGTTTTGCATCAGCGCTAGTCTAGCCCTCGCTCTGCCGTTAATTAAGCAACTTAACGGTGCATGATGAGGCCCCGTGGTGAATGCGGATGGCATATACGTACATTGTATTTTTGTTCTTTTCTTGTGTGATAGGAATTAATTGATAGGACCGCATTAATTTTGATTAATGCAAGAAAAAATAAACCTAAAATATGGCGGAACAAATTTTGAAAAAAACTATAGTTGTATTCTTTTGCTTTGCATAGCGGTATTTGTTTAGGAATATCCAACACCTCATTCGAGAAGGCAAGAGCCTAGATCCCTTCACGGGGTGTGACCTCTTGATCAAAAGTTTATGTTGCTATAGATTACTTAATTTTCTTCAAAACCACTAGTTTTTAAAAGCGGAGCCTAAACCACTCCTTTTCAAAATTATTCAGTTTCTTCAACGATATCAAGTTCATTACGTTAAAGGGTTTTTCGGTAAAAACCTAGCCATAGCCCTCCGTCATTTTTTACAAGTATCACCTAGTATTCATGCTATGTATGTTGGCCCACGTCAAGGCATAATGGATGGTAGCTGGGGAGTGCTTGTTTGCTGCATCGATATGCGATTATTTAGGACAGTAATACAATTATTTTAGCCTACGTCAAGGACTTGTACGGGTAGGTCTAAATTAATCCAGGACAATGACGGTGTCACGGCCCGAAATATTAGCTCACGACTGGCACTTAAATCACGCAACGTCTAAAAGCGTAACGTAATTCAAGTAAGCCGAAACCCAGAAATTTAAACCCTTTTTAGAAAATAAAAGAGGTGACATTTTGCAATAGAGGTATAATGAAATCAAGTTTTCTTAAAAGCATAGAAAGGGAACTTGAAAAATGCAAGTGGAATTTATCAGTTGAAAACATGTTTTGTCTTTTTAAAAATTTGGGCAGCACCTCCTTTGTATTTTTTGATCCAAAACCACAATACATAATAATATAAAAACATCCTCAAGCGGGAGCTATCTCTTCGCCAATCGGTGGATCCACAACCATGTAAAGCATAAATATAAGTATACGAAGCCCAACGGCGAAGCTCACCATAAAAGATATGGAAATAAGAAAGACATCGAAACCACAAGTAGCGGAACACCCCTCGCTCTAAGTCTCGTAACAACAAGTCTCACCAAGTCTCATTACTTATACAAATACTAGTTTGATTGATGGAGTTGACTAGATACAATATGAAATATAAATACAAGAGTGGGTACGATACAAATGTCCCACCTACCAATGCAAAGCACCCGAATTCAACTGTGTGCCAGCGATGCCGCTACTGATCCATGCGGTCAACCTATAAGAACTGTGGCACAACGGGGGTGAGTTGCCAACTCATGAGTAGAAAACATCAACAGGTAGAAATCGAATAAACAACGATTTCCTAGGGCATCGGCCTGGTGTATAAAAACATATCTTAAGTGCTATAACTATGCACAAAATGTAAATACCCAGTAGGTGCAGCCATGGTGCACGAAAACAATATCATGAAACTAAATCATAAAAATTCAAATCCAAGCGATATAAGCGTGATACTCGGATCACAAATGCAAATCGCAACAAATGACATTGAGTTACACCTCCTACAATGTCGAAAAACGTCGGTGCGCCAAAAACTGGCAGAGCAAGAACATCCGCTTGCCTCCTGCTCACGGTTTGGCGCCCTCTGTCTCTATGTCCTCATTTCTCTGTGGATTACCAATCTCGAAATCCATCGGCTCATCGGCCCGGTCAGGTGTGCTAACGGGAACAATTCCGCTGTGGCACTTCTCTGGTCATCTCTTGGCCAATTATCACGATCACTCCTAAAGCAGCACGCCACTGGCGTCGGCCTCTGGTCCTCTGAATACATGTGACACAACTGATCCTCGGTGCAAATCTTATTGCAGAGTATCCTTGAAGGAACCTGCTCAGGGTCTCTTCCGATCTCGCCTATGCCGAACTATACAGAGGCTGGTATTCTTGCATAATCTTTTCTCGTTTTCTGGACATCTGTGTTTTCAGAACAACATTTCCTCGGGAACTGGCCGTATCCCAACACCTCTATACACATATCGGGTCTCTAATATCGACGAGGAGTAACAACAGCTCGTCAGCATCTCGTACAAATCCCTGGTTCCACTCGTCTTTATTATCCTCCACTTCGACATCACGTCACGCTATCTGCGTACTGTAATGGTTCTCAGCTACAGTCAATCCGGAGTCTCTCACATGGACTCAAAATCACGAACTCGGTATCTTCGTCACTCTGTAGAAGATATCTAGCCAAACACGTCTTCGGAAATTCGTCCCAACCATCGGAGGAATACTCAATACTCGTCCATTCTCGACCAACTCACAACGCATCTGGGTGAGGTCCTCTATCCGAAGATGGTCAGCTTACTGATCTCCTATCAGATCATCCAACGAACAATGTCATCTCTGTATCGATCTACTTTAGATCTGAATAAGATCTTCTACACTGGAAATCTTCAGCTCAACTGGGCCTGCGTCAGCGTATCAAATCTGATGAATCGCCTTCATCTCTCAACTCAAGATATACTAGCTATCATCTGTCTACATGGTAGACGATATCACAATCTCTGAGGTAGGCTGTACATCAACAGTCCTCTCGCAACTGGCAGCTCTCACAATAGCCTGATCATCCGGTGTGAAACCAAACACTAGCCTCAACAAGAGGTCACAACACAAACACTACATCGAGATGTTCTCATGTCACCAGAAAACACAATGGTCAGTGCTCATCCATAACGAGCTCACTCTGACCGCATCACTAGCAGAAGCTCAATCTACGCTTAAACCATGGTGACAGGAACCTCAAGCGTGTATAAATGAAAACAGATCAAGGGTATGAAAGGAAGCGACAGATCCAGAATGGATACATGATCATATGAAGAAACAACATCAATGAAAGTATAATCATAGAACGAACATAATCAAGGATCTCAAATGGATGTATAATTATGGGTACGAAGAGAATCGCAGATCTCAAAATATGTACATCCTAAGGTTTCTTAAGTGGAGTATCGTATCGTAAATATGTCGCGGAACATACGTACGGTACGTCACTCTACCCAAGATACCTACTCCATCAATCAGGGTCAGCCTATGAAATGAAAGTTCGGGTCTAATACCCCCCCGTTCACGTATAAGTTTTGTAAGGTCAAGCTTAGGTTCCGAAATACATACGTCCTAGACTCCGCATAGTCAAATATAGACTCGAACCAAGGTTAAACCTAGCTCTCTGATACCAACTTTGTCATGACCCGAAATATTAGTTCGTGACCGGCACTTAAATCACGCAACGTCTAAAGGCATAACGTAATTCAAGTAAGCCAAAACCCAGAAATCTAAACCTTTTTAAGAAAATAAAAGATGTGACATTTTGCAATAAAGGTAAAATGAAATCAAGTTTTCTTAAAAGCATAGAAAGGGAACTTGAAAATGCAAGTGGAATTTATTAGTTGAAAACATGTTTCGTCTTTTTAAAAATTTGGGCAACACCTCCTTTGTATTTTTTGATCCAAAACCACAAAACATGATAATATAAAGGCATCCCCAAGCGGGAGCTAGCTCTTCGTCAATCGGCGGATCCACAATCACGCAAAGCATAAATATAAGTATACGACGCCCAACGGCGAAGCTCACCACAAAAGATAAGGAAATAAGCAAGACATCAAAACCAAAAGTAGCGGAATACCCCTCGCTCTAAGTCTCGCAACCACAAGTCTCACAAAGTCTCATTACTTATACAAATACTAGTTTGATTGATGGAGTTGACTAGGTACAATATGAAATATAAATACAAGAGTGGGTACGATACAAATGTCCCACCTACCAATGCAAAGCACTCGAATGCAACTGTGTGCCAGCGATGCCGCTACTGATCCATGCGGTCAACCTGTAAGAACTGTGGCACAATGGGGGTGAGTTTCCAACTCGTGAGTAGAAAACATCAACAGGTAGAAATCATAAACAATGATTTCCTAGGTCAACTATATCGTAAAGGTAATACTATAATATCTAGGGTGACCGTATCTACATCTGTGCCAACAATGTAATCAATGTCTATATGCATGCGGATATCATCCAACCATAAAATCAATGCATGTATCCATGTGCATGTCATCCACGTGTCATCTCATGACACAACAACATCATGCATGTAAATATCATAAAAGCATATGCATGAAGGTATGAGGATATAAATCAACGTGTGTCCCTCGCGACACATCAATATCATGGAAACTGAGTGTCCAGCAGCGACACTCGAAACATCATGAAACCTGTATCCAGCATCGACACGTAAATCCTCATATCTCGGGCTCTGTCAGTCCGGATCGGCCCTCGGGCTCCGTCTGCGGGATTGGCCCGTGGGTTCTGGCAGAACGGGTCGGCCCCTATCCATCTCTCGACTCCGGTCGGTATCCTCCGGATAACCGCCAGGTCTAACCAAACACCTGTAGGTAGTGGTCCCTCTGCCAGGCTCATCGTCATCCCCACGATCTTCTCGCCCCGGGGTACCGTACCGGGTCCACCATGAACCCGCAAACGGATCATCCAACTCCTCGATCGGGTTTCACATATCACATGTCTCAGAACCGAGAAAACCCATAGTGGACGTACTGAAATATCATATCAAGAGAAACCGGGTTTTTAAAACAATATATATATATACTTTCTTTTGAAATGACTATGGTTCTCAAATCCAGAAATCTCATGAAAACAGCATATCTCAATGCGTATAATCGTAAAGCATGATTTATGCGACATATAACAGAATGTAAGCATATCCATATATCACGCAACATGGAACGGAATTATGCACATATCAGGGGAAAACCTCTCTTTTAAATAAATCCAGTTTTTAAATATATCATGCGGTTCCCAATTTCTCCCAAGTCAAATGCAACATCGTAAAAAGGTGTATATGTAATTATAACAGGTAAATCATGCAAGGAGTCATATCATGATGCATCAATTCTACTGTGTAGTGACATGGCAATTATCGATGATGAAGTGTGTGAGCTGGCCAATCTGTGTACGTGTAACATACGCATCATCGATAATGGTGCAGGTGTACTCGCACAGGTATATGTAATGCAATGAGAGTGACAAGAGCGTAGCATAAAGTAAATCGTATGCGAATGCTGACAGGTATACGTATCTAACATGACCGAGCCGGTGAGTCTATCAATCGGCATCCAACCTCACAACAACACGTATGGTATAATCCATCGTACGGCATCTCTAGTCAAGGGTATGGATCAAACATCGAGTCAAACTCATCACGTACGGAAAATCATCGTATGGCGGTATTAAACCATCAGGGATCCTATCAACCTATAAGACAAAGAGGGTACGGACCTAACGTCACGTACGGCCTATGATTCATGATTCACCACATTGCATCTATCTATATACCTATATCCCGGATCGCATCCATAACAATCTCGTATCAGGTGACCGACAAAGGTATTGATCATCTCAATCTACTAGCATCCGTAGTCCGACAAATCAATCAAGTCATCTTATCACATCGTATATCCTTTTCATCGCATTTGTCATCTTACATCAAGTCAATTTTATATATACATCTTATTTGACCGATCTCATAACACATCTATCGCAATCTCGTCATATTCATCGATCTCATGTCACATCCTTATACATCTCGTTTCATATCCTATATTAATCATAATCGCTCGTATTATCTTATCTCATTACCTGCCACTAAAATCTTATACTTAATCTAGTGCAACTACACTTCTATATATATATCGTGATTTACATTCACCTTTCGTATTCTTATATATTAATTCGAGACATCATTTTCTAGCATATCATATCAAACATTCATATCATCTCGAACTATCCTTTATTCCTATCATCTCTAACTATCTCAATAACCATCTCCATAGTTTTCTAATATAGGTTTTTTTAACCACATTCTATATATCGGTTTCCATCAAATTTGCGGGGGTGCTATACACTATCCACCCGACTTTCCCCGTAGATATAGATCTACTCACATTGATCCTCGCTTGATGGAGTCGATGACGCTACGCTCTCCTCATTGTCTTGAATTCCACACGGGGTACCTGCAACCAATACACAATCGCAAATGCGTATAAAAAATCAAGGCGGAAAACCAAAACGACACACGTTTCGCTCGTAGGTTAAAACTTATAGCCTTGCATGCAAAACATGACCAATAGCCCTAGCCGTTGACGTTCAAACGCCACACGACGGGATTAAAATATCAAATATCAAAACTCCAGTTAAAACGAAGTCGCAAAACAATACAACAACTCAAGAAAATAACTCCAGATTTTACCCTAGGTGAAATTAGCCAATTTTGCACACATGGAGGGTCTAGTTTACAGATAATAAAGCCCTGGACCAAATACGGACACAAACACCACTGCTCTGGCCATAAATTGCGGCCAGAAAGAATAAAATTGTGGCCAGGGTGAAGGGTATGGTGCTCGGGTCTTCGGGGTAGCTTCTAGGTCACCTGCATGTATCACTGTGTTTGCTAAATAATTCCTAGGGTCTCCAGGTGTTAGCAGATCTCTAATTACCATCACAAATTTCCAGAAATTCAAATGTCGGGGTTTCTAAATTCTGGGGTTTACTTTATGGTTCCAGTCTAATATACGTTCCCTACAGGTGTTTAAGGTCAAAACTAACCTCAATTGCACCTTTGGATTCAAATCAAACCCTAACCCTTTCGAGGAATTTTCAAAGTTCACTAAACCGCATTAAATCACTTCTACACTTGTATGGGTGCTAAAGAAATTGAAATACAAAACTAATGGTGCAGAAATTACCTCATTTGCCAACTTAGGAAAATTCTTGAGTTGCCCCAAGTGTCCAAAATCCTTGCTTTCTTGGTCCAAAGTGTTTGTTGTGAGCTTGAGCATGTTTTTAGTGAAGTGAAGATGGAGTTTTGAGGTGTTTTTTTGTGATGAAGTGAGGAGGTAGAGGGGAGAGGGAGAGAGGGCAGCAGCCATGAGAGGAGAGGAGAGGGAAAGATGAAGAGAAAATAATGAAGGGAACAAGAGCCATGACCAAGGTTTGACTCCTCACCTCTCTCTCTCATGCCCATACCCCAATTCTTTATCATTTCCCTTTTTCTTTTCTTTTGTTCTCCTTTATGTTTCCTTTCCTTTTAAAAAAATCCCAAAACAAATAACCTTACACAAAAGAATCATGGTAGGAAAAATGTAACAAGTATGAAAAATGACATGGTGCATGTCATGTGTACAAATCAAGCTTAATGCGCGATTAGCGATATTTAATCGTGATTAGCATTAAAATGGAATATAATTAATCATAAAAATTCATAATTTTCTTAAATCATAAAAAAGCACTCTCATTTTAGTAATTCCTATAATTTTCCAAATATTTCCCAATTTATCGGTATTTAATTATACCGCATTATCAAAATATTCATAATATTTCTTATTTAATTATAAAAATTCCCAAAAATAATATTCTATTTTTCCGAAAAGTTACAGACGGGTTGAACTTGACTAACGACTTATGAAATGTTGGCCTATGTCAAGGTCATAAGCGTTCGGGGCAAAAACCATATCAGGAGTTTCAAATATACAGGAAACTTGCTAGTGTTGAATACCTTCTGGAGTGTGGTAACTAGAGTGGCTTCCATCTAAGTTATCACGTGATGATAGTTGGATCCCGATCCTACTGATGAGTAGGATTACTCATGGGAAATATTTTTCACTTCACAATTAACCAACCTATTAGGTGTCTAGAAAGGTGTTAACGGAGCTGCGCCTCTGCAGAAACGAGCTTTATTTTAATTAGGTCCGTGCAAGAGCACGAGGAACCTCCTTCGGAGTACCAACATCGACCAGGCTAAACAATTACCGAATTTGTAAGGTGTTAATGATCCCGACTAGTTCTCTTTTTATGGTTTGAAGGAGAATTTGAGAAAACAGTGGGAGCCATCCTGTTTAGATAAAATAACAACCAATCTAAATTTGCAAAAGCGCATGCTGAGTGTTTCTTTGCTCTCTCTCTCCAGGTAGCAACCAATTCACGTCTTAATCAAGATAATAAAATGTTTGACTTGACCGATCAGGATTCTTATCGGGGTTGAGGAACGTCGGTTCGGCTCTAACTGATGACAACTGTCATGAGTATGGGCAAAAGAAAGAGGATTACATGGACTTCCACATGACCCTAATGAAGAAGAAGCATTGTAATGCATCTTCTTCAGGTGTTTTTCTTATTGAGAACTGTTTTTCGGTCAGTCCCACCTCCCGGGTACTAGAAACCGGATCAGGATCTCTTATCTGTAATTTATTACAGGGACTGAGAAAAAGTAGGATGGTTGGACCTGGTGATATGTCCCTTTGAGTAGGGAACAGAGCATAAGTTGATGCTGCTGCCGTGGGTGAATATCACCTAGTATTGCCAAGCGGTATTACTATGATTTTGAACAACTGCTACTATGTACTTTCTATGCTTTGCAATATCATATCAGTTTCTTAACTTTATAAAGATGGATATAGCTTTTTTGTAGATAGAAATATCACGAACATTTACCTTGATAAGCTATTCGTTGCAGAAGGCACACTTTGTAATGGTATCTGTAAGTCCATGATGCACACCCCATGTGTGGCGGGGAGGCGGAATACTTTAAAAAACGGTTTTCTCACAACAAAAGAAACTTGTTTTGCTTTGCATCATGAACTTTTTCCCACTTTAGGGTCTTTATTAAGTCTTATCTAACAAAACTAAACTAAGAGAGTGCTAACTACTGGGTTAAGAAGTTATACTCTCGTGTCAAGTCCTTCGGATCTTCAAGTTCCTCCTTGCTCCTTGGTTCTAGCTCCCTGTTCTTGATCTCATTTCTTTGGCTACTTCTAGGGTTTGGAAGAGTTCGGTTGCCGGTCTCCTTTGCGTCAAAGATGGATCCACCCGAGGTGCCTACTATCAAGCTCCAACCTCCATGAGATAACTTAGTGATCAAACTTGCTAAGTGAGAAGACTAAGTAGATGTAGAGTGAGTGTTATGGATTAATTGATCTCAAAACTCATTGATTTGCAACACATGCAAGTGTATGAGTTTCATGAAGAAGAGAAGAAAAACCTAGGAGAGAGAAAGCATTTGTGAGAATGAAAAATGAAAATAAGAAGTGAGAATGGCTATGCATTTTTCATATTAATTTAACCATGGAATTCTTTAATCAAATAAAAGGCAACCTTACTTGAATAGTAATTCCATAGTGAATAAATAAATACATAGCCATGCTTTCAACCCATGCTTCATAACTCTCCTAATTCCACCTCATTAATCTTTTAATGAAAAAGAATAAATCAATAATGAGGTGTCTCCTTCTAGAAGGTCAACCTTGTGAATTTACAAGAATTCCCTTTTCCGTATTTTCATACCCGTATCCGTATTTCGAAAAATACGGATACACTGAGATCAGTATAATCCAATACTACAATACTCGTATCCGGCTTAAACCAAAGCCTACCAGTATTATCCGTCCAATCGTCATTCGAGTAGCCAGTACACGAATGCGATCGAAACCCTGCCGTAAGACCATACGACATCTACATCGTCTTGCCTGATCCGAGGAAACCCTCTGTGTGGGACTCTAAAGACTCTACAGTACGCTGGCAGTGGGTTTAACCATAAGTTCGTCAGTGGCACTAGCTGTACGTAACGGCAACCCAGGTACGTGTCGAAAAGGAGGCCGATGAGCGAACTCGTCCGTAACCCCTACTGAGCCTGTCCGTGACAATATCCGCGCAGTCCGGTCTGTTCGTCTGAGAGTATCGCATGTATGGTCTAGGGAGGTGGTGAACGTCAGACCCCTAACAACCGTACAAGTCGTGCCGGTATGGCTCAAGACCATCCGAGAATCTACTGATCAGTCCACCAGTAATTCTCAATCAGCCCTAGCCAGGGACTTATGGTAATGACCAATCGATCACAGTGCGTTATCGACTCCCTATACCGGGAGAGACGAATCCCTAACAGTCGCTCACTGCCTCCATGTGGCTCGGGACTGTACCTAACTAAAACCTGTTTGCACGACTCCTTTGAGCCGTGGTAGGGTAGTAATCAAAGCACAGTGGGAACTCACACGAGACAAATGACGACCTCAAGTCAACAGACTATCTGTACACATGTCACCTGAGAACTGCTATCTGGCATTAGGTATAATACCATCCAGTCAGTTCTCGGCGAGTCCTGTCCAGTGTACTCACATTCGGTGAGCATCTGTATACAATCTTAGGTGCATATCACCAATGGCTGCGGGACCAATCCATCGCCCCTCGTCAGGGTCTAGATATGTATACACTAGTCTACTCTGGAGCATTGATGCCCAGTCTCGATACTCCTGTGACCAGGGACATTTAAGGATGTGCCTATTGACTACCCAGCTCCCACAAGCATGACTGCCATCACGACGCCGGTAGTCAGGCAAACATCCTATGGGCTTTATCAACATGTATATAAATACAAAGAAAAATATATCACACGTTAAAATAAAGACAAACCAAATAGCGTACTATCATATTAAGTAAGATTGTCATGTACATATATATCCCTAGTATCCTATACAATGAAGGCCTCTAGGGCATATATATCCAACAATCTCCCACTTGCACTAAGGCCTATAATTGGCGCAATGAGTACCCACTGTCTGTACTAGATCCAGTTGCTGGCGTACCGCATGCCCAACATCTCAAACAGCCTCTCGAACTGGACTTGAGGGATGGCCTTGGTGAATGGATCTGCCGTGTTGTCTTTTGTGTCCACTCTCCGCACCTCGATCTCCCGACGATCCACGATCTCCCTGATCAGGTGATACCGTCTCAAGATATGCCTGGATTTCTGATGGGACCTTGGTTCCTTCGCTAATGCTACAGCCCCATTGTTATCACAATACAAAGGTACTGGATTAGCAATGGATGGAACCACCTGAAGTTCAGAGATGAACTTCTTCATCCAGACAGCTTCTTTCGCGGCATCGTTAGCAGCTATATACTCAGCCTCCATAGTTGAGTCTGCGACGGTATCCTGTTTGGAACTCCTCCAACATACCGCCCTTCCTTTGAGGGTAAACACAAAACCCGAAACGGATTTAGAGTCATCTTTGTCACTTTGTAAGCTGGAGTCGGTAAAAGCCTCGACCTGGAGGTCCCCATTACCGTAAATCAAGAACATCTCCTTAGTCCTTCTTAGGTACTTGAGAATGTTCTTTACAGCTATCCAATGCTTCTCACCTGGGTCAGACTGATATCTGCTTACCACACTAAGTGCGTAACCTACATCTGGTCTGGTACATAACATCGCATATATTATGGATCCGACTGCCAAAGCGTAGGGTATAATGCCCATGCGAGCCCTCTCTTCATCAGTCTTTGGAGACATCTCTTTGGAGAGGGTGATCCCATGACAAGCGGGTAAATTACCGCGCTTGGAATCTTCCATACTAAATCTCTTTAATATAGTGTCAATATACCTGGACTGTGAAAGTCCCAACATCCTTTTGGATCTATCACGATAGATCTTAATGCCCAGAATGTAGGATGCATCTCCTAAGTCTTTCATGGAGAATTTCTGTGACAAGAAGAGCTTTACTGATTGTAGCATAGGGACATCATTCCCTATCAGTAGTATGTCGTCGACGTACAAAACGAGGAAGACTACTGCTCCTTCTACAATCTTCATATAAATGCATGGTTCATCTACATTTTTGATAAAGTCAAATTCTTTAACTGTCTCATCAAAGCAGATGTTCCAACTCTGCGATGCTTGCTTTAATCCATAAATAGATTTAAGCAACTTGCACACTTTTCCGCTGCTCCCACTGTCTAAGAAACCTTCTGGTTGATCCATGTAAACACTCTCTTCTAAATGTCCATTTAGAAAAGCTGTTTTTACGTCCATCTGCCAGATTTCATAGTCATGGAAGGCAACAATGGCAAGCAGGATCTGAATGGATTTAAGCATAGTTACTGGTGAAAAGGTTTCAACATAGTCCAATCCTGGTCTTTGACGAAAACCTTTTGCAACGAGTCTAGCTTTGTAGGTTTCCACTTGTCCAAATGCACCAATCTTCTTTTTGAAGATCCATTTGCATCCAACTGGTTTCACCCCAGGATGAGCAACTTCTAAAGTCCATACTTTATTGGTGTACATGGATTCCATTTCGGATCTCATAGCATCCAACCACTTCACCGAGTCTTTACTTGTGATAGCCTGCTGAAAATTAGTAGGCTCATCATCATCGATGATGCAATCCTCTCGATCCCCATCTACAAGAAACCCATAGTATCTTTCAGGAGGATGAGAAGGCCTACTAGATCTGCGGAGTGGCGTTGGTTCATCGGGCTCTATTGAAACCTGAGGTTCTGCTAAATCATCGGCAGTAGTTTGAGGTTCTGGAATTTCTTCCAGCTCTACCGCGCTCCCACTAATTTCTTTTGCAAGAAATTCGCTTTCTAAGAAGATAATGTGGCGAGCGACAAACACCTTTTGTTCTTCAGTGTGGTAGACCTATATCCCCTTGAATGCTTGGGGTATCCTACAAACCTTCATAAAACCGATCGTGTCTCGAGCTTGTCCGGATTATGCTTTTTAACATATGCCGGACACCCCCATATCTTGATATACTTGAGACATGGTCTCTTTCCGCTCCATATTTCATATGGAGTTGTAGGTACAGACTTAGTCGGAACTCTATTCAATAGGTATGCTGCTGATTCTAGCGCAAAACCCCAGAAGGAAAGTGGCAACTCAGCACTACTCATCATTGAACGCACCATGTCCAGTAGCGTGCGATTCCTCCTTTCTGATACTCCATTATGCTGAGGTGTATAAGGCGGAGTAAGCTGAGAGAGAATTCCATTCTCTTTTAAGCATTCAAGGAAACTGGTACTTAAGTATTCTCCACCTCAATCAGATCGAAGTGTCTTGATGCTTTTACCAGTCTGTTTCTCCACTTCATTTTTATACTCCTTAAACTTCTCAAAGGCCTCAGATTTATGTTTCATTAAGAACACATGTCCATACCTAGAGAAGTCATCAGTAAAAGTGATGAAGTAGGAGTGACCGCTTCACGCATGTGTAGACATTGGACCACATACATCACTATGTACGAGTCCCAAGAGTTCTGTGGCTCTTTCTCCGTGTCCGGTGAACGGACATTTGGTCATTTTTCCTTTGATACATGATTGACAAGTTGCATATGATGAATATTCAAACGGATCTTAATATCCATCTTTATGTAATTTAGTCAACCTTGTTTCGTTTATATGACCAAGTCTACAATGCCATAGGAAGGCTTGGTTTGAATCTGGAGCCTTTCTTTTAAGCGTGTTTTGAATATTGAAAACTTGAGGTTGATTAAGTATGTATATGCCATTTTCCAGTGTGCCAAACCCAATCATTTCTTGATTTAGGAGAATGTTCATGACATTTCTTTCAAGCGCAAAATTATATCCTTCATTAGATAATAAAGATACTGATATAATATTACACAGCATACTGGGAATACAAAAACAGCTGTACAACACCAAAATGTGCCCACTAGTCAACCCCAGGTGATATTCCCCTATTGCAACAGCATCTACGTGCATTCCATTGCCCATCCGGAGAGTCATATCACCTGTCTTCAGTGCTCTACGGTTTCTCAGAGCCTGCAAAGAATTACAGATATGAGAACCAGAACCGGTATCAAGTACCCATGATGTAGAGTTTACTGAAAGACAATTTTCGATTACAAACACACCTGAAGCAGAAGCAGCAGCTTGCTTCGTGTCCTTGGCTTTGAAGGCCATGCAATCCTTCTTCTAGTGCCCTTGCTTGTGACAATAGTAGCATTCGTTCTTATCTGCCTTCACCCTTCCTGCCTTGTTCGTTCCCTGCACCTTCTTGACCCCGCCTTTCGGTTTGGTGACTTTCATCTTCTTCTTCCCTTTAGCTTTCGCTTTAGATTTAGAAGAGGATGATTGGCCAACATACAGAACGGGGGTCTTCTCCTTTTTCAAGGAGGTCTCTGCTACCCTCAACATGTTGAGGAGTTTTGAAAGATCAGCTTCCATTTCGTGCATGTTGAAGTTCAGCACGAACTGAGAGAAGGTGTAGGGAAGGGACTGCAAAATCAAGTCGATGTACAAATCATTCTCTAGCACGCATCTCAGGTTTGCGAGTTCCTCAATGAGGCTGATCATTTTCAGGACGTGCTCTCCTACAGGTGATCCTGGAGCTAACCTCATCTGGAATAATTTCCTTGAGGTCTCGTACCTCGCGATACGGGAGTGCTCCCTATACAATTCCTTGCAATGGAGAAAGATGGATATAATATCCATACCCTCGTGCTGTTTCTGGAGTTCATTGTTCATGGACGCTAGCACGATACACTTAGCTCTCTCACAGTCTAGATCCCAGGTTTTGCGAACCTCCTTATCCGCAACTGTGGAATCTGGTCCTGGGATAGGGGGAGGAACAGCGGTAGTAACATATGCCACTTTGTCATAAGTCAGTGCAATGTTGACGTTCCTTAGCAAATCTTTATAGTTTAGCCCGGTCAGCGTATTTTTTTCAAGTAATAGTTTTAGTCCTGTCATGGTAGCTGCCAGAGAGAGAGAAAAGAAACACTCAGCATATGCTCTTGCAAGTTTAGATTGGTTTTAGTTTATCTAAACAGGATGGCTCCCACTATTTCCTCAAATCCTTCTTCAAACCCTAAAAGAAGAATTAGTCAGGATTTAATCACACATCACAATTCTTGCTTAACCTTTCAGCCAGGCCAGTGTTGGTACTTCGAGGGAGGTTTTCCAACGCTTTCGCGAATTTCCTTAATTAAAGAACTTCTTTTCCCTGGAGGCGTAGCCCCTCTAACACCTTTCTAGACACCTACTTGGTTTATAGCATTGATTGTTAAGTGAGAAAATTTCCCGAGAGTAATCCTACTCATCAGTGGGATCGGGATCCAACTATCATTGCATGATGCCCTAGATGGAAGCCACTCTAGTCACCACACTCCAGATGGTATGCTAAATCTGCAAGTTTCCATTATGTTTGAAACTCCCGATGTGATTTTTACCCCAAGCTCTTATGATCTTGACGTAGGCCAACAAATCATAAGATGCAAGTCAAGTTCTACCCGTCGTTGTCCTGATTAATTTAGATCCATCCGTACTCGCCCTTGACGTAGGCCAACAAGGCTGTATGACTGTCCTAAACTAATGCATCTATCTATGCAACAAATAAGCAACACATTGCTACCATTCACTATGCCTTGACGTAGGCCAACAAACATAGCATGAATACGATGTGTTGTTTATTTGAAACGACGGAGGGTTACGGCTGGTTTTTGGCGAAACCGTTAACGTAATGAACTTGATATGATCGAAGGAACCATGATAGCTTTTTAAAAGGAGTGGTTTAGGCTCCGCATTTAAAATTTGCTTTTTGAAGAAAACCGAGTGGTTTTGAAATTGTTCCAACGATTTAGTTTAGGTTTATTTTCTTTGCATTAATGAATTAATGCTGTCCCATCATTTAATCCTACCATTGCAGAAAACAACGAAAATACAACGTACGCTTATGCCATCCGCATTCGCCACGGGGCCCCGTCATTACCCGTTAGGTTACTTAACTAACGACAGAGCGGGGGCTGGACTAGCGCGGGTGAAAAACATAAGCAACGCCTAATAAATATCATATATAGATATATCCATTCGTCGCACGCAATAATAAGCATTCTAGATCACAGATTAAGATATTGGATATACTAGGAATGCCGTACTTCGTTTAAGCCTATAACGAAGGACGGGTTCCACGATCGTGATGAATAGCCAAAACCCCACCCGAGACCCCTACGGGTGCGGCAAACTACCCGCCAAGTACCAGAAGTGAAGCAGTCTCCCTCAACAACGTGAGTAGGCCACTAAGCACTTCAAAATACCCGGTAGTTTGTGCACCCCTCCTTGGGTCTATCATAGGAGCAAAAACAGTAAAAAGAAATAATACAACGGTGACTACAACCTCATCCTGGATGTGCCCCGCAAAAATAATATTACATCAATTTCACAAATTACATTGAATGAAAGAAAAGAAAACACTCATTTCACATCCCCCCGGCTATTCATCATCGACAGTCCAATAACATTCATATACACAAACAAACCATTACAGATATGTGCAACCCCCACTAATCGTCGTATAGCGATTAGCGGACGTTTCAAAACATATAAAGCATTACAGAAGAACTGATTAGCTTAAGCAATTAGAATTTCGATCGAATAACCAATTTTGAATCTATTCTCAGGCCAACACAGTATACAAAATATCTGGGCAGAATCAAAATATCCCAAAAATCACAACTTCAGAAACTAAGAATAACAGATGAAATTTGGGCGGAATCCGAGTCAACTCGGCGGCGGTTCCGCGGCCGAACGCATGGTTAGGCCGCGGATCCGCGGTGAGTTGATCGATTCAGGGGCCCAAATTTCATCAGTATTCTTAGAAAACCCTGCCTGTATTTTTAAGCCCTCTAGAAAAATTTTAGGAGCAGATTTCAAAATCGACAGAAACTGATTTTTATCGGATGTGATTTTCGGGTTTTTCCGGTGATCGAATTTCCAACACTTTGCTAACAAGTTAGATAAGGTTTAATATGGCTCTGATACCAGTGTAAGTCCATGATGCATACCCCATGTGTGGCGGGGAGGCGGAATACTTTAAAAAACGGTTTTCTCACAACAAAAGAAACTTGTTTTGCTTTGCATCATGAACTTTTTCCCACTTTAGGATCTTTATTAAGCCTTATCTAACAAAACTAAACTAAGAGAGTGCTAACTACTAGGTTACGAAGTTATACTCTCGTGTCTAGTCCTTCGGATCTTCAAGTTCCTCCTTGCTCCTTGGTTCTAGCACCTTGTTCTTGATCTCATTTCTTTGGCTACTTCTAGGGTTTGGAAGAGTTCGGTTGCCGGTCTCCTTTGCATCAAAGATGGATCCACCCGAGGTGCCTACGATCAAGCTCCAACCTCCATGAGATAACTTAGTGATCAAACTTGCTAAGTGAGAAGACTAAGTAAATGTGGAGTGAGCGTTATGGATTAATTGATCTCAAAACTCATTGATTTGCAACACATGCAAGTGTATGAGTTTCATGAAGAAGAGAAGAAAAACCTAGGAGAGAGAAAGCATTTGTGAGAATGAAAAATGAAAATAAGAAGTGAGAATGGCTATGTATTTTTCACAATAATTCAACCATGGAATTCTTTAATCAAATAAAAGGCAACCTTACTTGAATAGTAATTCTAAAGTGAATAAATAAATACATAGCCATGCTTTCAACCCATGCTTCATAACTCTCCTAATTCCACCTCATTAATCCTTTAATGAAAAAGAATAAATCAATAATGAGGTGTCTCCTTCTAGAAGGTCAACCTTGTGAATTTACAAGAATGCCCTTTTCCGTATTTTCATACCCGTATCCGTATTTCGAAAAATACGGATACACTGAGATCAGTATAATCCAATACTACAATACTCGTATCCGGCTTAAACCAAAGCCTACCAGTGTTATCTGTCCAATCGTCATTCGAGTAGCCAATACACGAATGCGATCGAAACCCTGCCGTAAGACCATACGACATCTACATCGTCTCGCCTGATCCAGGGAAACCCTCTGTGTGGGACTCTAAAGACTCAACAGTACGCTGGCAGTGGGTTTAACCACAAGTCCATCAGTGGCACTAGCTGTACGTAACGGCAACCCAGGTACGTGTCGAAAAGGAGGCCGACGAGCGAACTCGTCCGTAAACCCTACTGAGCCTGTCCGTGACAATATCCGCGCAGTCCGGTATGTTCGTCTGAGAGTATCGCATGTATGGTCTAGGGAGGTGGTGAACGTCAGACCCCTAACAACCGTACAAGTCGTGCCGGTGTAGCTCAAGACCATCCGAGAATCTACTGATCAGTCCACCAGTAATTCTCAATCAGCCCTGGCCAGGGACTTATGGTAATGACCAACCGATCACAGTGCGATATCGACTCCCTATACAGGGAGAGACGAATCCCTAACAGTCGCTCACTGCCTCCATATGGCTCGGGACTGTACCCAACTAAAACCTGTTTGTACGACTCCTTTGAGCCGTGGTAGGGTAGTAATCAAAGCACAGTGGAAACTCACACGAGACAAATGACGACCTCAAGTCAACAGACTATCTGCACACATGTCACCTGAGAACTGCTATCTGACGTTAGGTATAATACCATCCAGTCAGTTCTCGGCGAGTCCTGTCCGGTGTACTCACATTCGGTGAGCATCTGTATACAATCTTAGGTGCATATCACCAATGGCTGCGGGACCAATCCATCGCCCCTAGTCAGGGTCTAAGTTCTAAATCAAAACACAGTTTTCAATATATAATACATACGCAAGAGGAAGAGTTCAGAAGTGAACGAATCCTACTTATGACACTGTTGGCTTGATCATATCAATGAGAAAAGACTGTCTAAGTTACATAAAAATGGATATTTGAATCCTTTCAAATTTTCATCTTATAAAATTTGTCAGCCTTATCTCAAAGGAAAGATGACAAAATCTCTATTCACCGACACGGAGAAAGCACTACAGAGCTTCTGGTGCTCATACACAGTGATGTATGTGGTCCTATGTATATACATGCAAGAGGTGGGTTCTCGTACTTCATTACATTCACTGATGATCTCTCTAGGTTCGGATATGTATTTCTCATGAAACACAAATTTGAAACTTTTGAGAAGTTCAAAGAATATAAAAGCGAAGTAGAGAACCGGACAGGAAAAATTATCAAGAACCTTCGATTAGATCGAGGAGGGGAGTACTTGAGTATGGAACTCCGTGACTTTCTAAAAGAGAATGATATTCTCTTCCAACTTACTCTTCCGTATACATCACAACACAACGGTGTATCAGAGCAGAGGAATCGTACTCTATTAGATATGGTTCTCTCCATGATGAGTAGTGCTGAGTTTCTTCTTTCTTTCTGGGAATATGCACTTGAGACAGCGACATATCTATTGAATAGGGTTTCGACCAATCCGTGCCTACAACTCCATATGAAATATAGAGTGGTAAGAAAGCTTGTCTTAAATTCATTAAGATATGGGCTTGTCTTGCTTATGTTATAAAGAAAAATCTGGACAAATTGGAGGTACGTTTGGTTCTATGTAAATTTGTGGGATACCTCAAGCATTCACGGGGATATCTGTTCTACCACACCGAGGAACAGAAGGTGTTTGTTGCTCGCCATGCCACCTTTTTAGAATGGCAGTTTCTTGCGAAAGAAATAAGTGAGATCACAGTAGAACTGGAAGAGATTCTGGAACCACAAACTAAATTATTAGGGTTAATATTGATGATATCATAAGATAATCTAAGTGAAAGAAACAACAACCTTTGAAGACCAAGTCCTTCACTTCTAAAGCTCCAGGTAATAGTCCCTACGACTCCTCGAGGCTCTACTTGAAGAATGAATGAGCTTCTTTCACGATCTTCGTGTCGAAGATGATCCACCCGAAACTCCTCTAATCCATGCTACCTCTTTATTAATCATTCACTAGTGAAGGAAACATCCTAATTTAAATTGCTAATCTAAACTAGGATGATGAAGTAGGGGTTTATGAGCTTACTTAAATTTATCCAAAGCCCTATGGTTCACATCATATGCGAGGGTTAGGGCTTTGAGGTGGAAGAAGATGGAGAGAGCAAGAGAGTGTAGGAAATGAGCTCAAGAAAAATGAACAAGTATGTAAACCTCAAGTGAAGAATGGCTTAACAAATACCTCACTTATTGAAGCATCCATTATTTCTTAAATAAAAAATAGAACCATACTTCAATAGTGAGTCAAGAGCAATAAAGAATTGTAAAAGCCATGCTTCATCCATACTACAAATATCTCCCCATTTTTCACCTTTTATTTTTATTTTCACAAAATAGAAATCCAACCATGCTTCATAATATATGTGTGTGTGTGTGTGTGTGTGTGTTAAGAAAAGAAAATAATTAGTGAGCAATAATATTAGTTAATATATAATTATATCAAATATAAATATATATCATATTATTAAATCAACACTTGATTCAATAATCCAGTTATATCATATATAACCGACTAATATCATTTATCTGCAGATTAGAATACGGTATCACATACTCGTATTTAATCAGGCCCCCGCACATATCATTATATGTTCCCTACTTTGTTTCTCTTGAACTAGGAAACCTCTGTGTAGGACTTTAAAGACTCGTCAATACGCCAGCAGTAGGTAATGATCACATCAGTTACCCACAAGCCGTCAGCGGTACTAGCTGGACGGAACGCCTACCCAAGTATTGAGCGATTAAAAGATCAACAAGCAAGCTTATCCAAACTCCCATGAAGCCTATAAGTAACACTTACCGTACAGTCCGGTCTCTTTGGTTGATATGTCGTATATCGAGTCTAGAGCTGGAATCGTCAGACCCCAGTAACTTGATAAGTCATTCCGAAGTGTGGCTCATAATGGTTCGAGAAACTACTGATTACACTTACCAGTATATCTCATCAGACCTGGCCAGGGACTTACTGTTATAGCTAATCGAGCATAGCGCAATATTAACTTCCAATATCGGCAGAGACGAAACTTCTCCTATTGCTCACCGCCTCCATGTGACTCGGGACTATGCTCAAAATCCACCTGTTTGCATGACTCATTAGAGCCGTGGTAGGGAGGAAATCAAATCACAGTGGAACCACACAAGACACTATGACGATTTCGGGTCTACAGACTAACCAGTACCAGTGTCACCAGAGAACTGCTATCTGACGATAGGTATGGTACCATCTAGGAGTTCTCGGCGAGTCCTGTTCAGTATACCCATTCTCTAATGAGCACCTGTGTACAATCTTTGATGTCAAACACCAATGGCTATGGGATCAACCATCGCCCCCTATGGGGTTAAGAAACGTACACACTAGTCTACTCTGGAATATCGATTCCATGTCTCCATACTCTCTCAACTAGGAACACTTAAAGGATGTGCTTGTAGACTACACAAGTCTTAGTAGTATGATCTGCATCATAGTCCTAGTAGTCAAGCAAACATCTTAAGGGCTTTATTAACATGTATTAGAGACACAGTATAATAATACAAGTGTACATGTTAAGATAAAGAGCAACCAGATAGCATACTATCATGAAAGTCATATATATATATATATATATATATATATATATATATATATATGTCCAACCATCTACTATATCTTTACTATATCATATAATAAAGGCATCTAGGGTATACATATTCCAAACAGAAGATTCATACATGTCCTAAAGATTGTGTACTGTACCAGAAAGAAAATTCAGATTTGAAAGAGTGTCCCACCTATGGAGAGGATATGCACAAGCTAAAAGTATCTGATAAGAAAATAGATATACCAGTCAAGGTAGTACAATACTTTCCCATAACATAGAGACTGCAGAGACTATTTAGGTGTAAAAAGACAGCGGGGGCAATAAATTTTAATCACCATGCTCCTATAAATGAAGATGGAAGAATGTGTCAACTAAGAGATTCGTCGGTATGGAAGTATTTCGATAGGAGGCACCCAATATTCAGCAGTGATTCTCGCAATATTAGTCTCGGACTTGCTAGTGATGGCTTCTTCCCATTCAACTATAAGGGTGGTAATCATAGTACATGGCCTATTGTAATGATGGTTTATAATCCATCGTCATGGTTGGTTATAGATTAGTCCTACCTTATGATGTCTCTTCTTATTGACGGACCGAAATCACCAGGAACAATATCGACGTCTACCTCTGACTTTTGATCGAAGAGTTAAAATCCTTATTCATTGATGGCGTGGAGAATTACGATGCAAACACAGATAGAACCTTCTTGATGCATGTGACATTAATGTGGGCAATTAATGACTTTCCTGCATATGGAATGCTATTAGGTTGGTATGTACATGGTTACAAAGAACGCCCTTACTGCCAGCAAAATACAATATCGAGATGGTTGAATTTTAGCAACACGATTTCTTTTTGCGGTCATCGGCGTTTCCTGAAACCAGACCATCCCTACAGGTTTGACAATGTTCATTTTGATGGTCATCAGGTGCTTCATGGGCCTCTAGCCCCATTATCCAGAGAGGATGTGATTGCTCCGTGGAATGGTTACAGTAACACGACTTTTACGACAGATCCTAGAAGACAGGTGATTGTTGCACGCTTTTGGGTCGTCGTTTTTCGAAGAATTTAAAGTTAACCGCAATCAAGACGGCGTCGCGTATAGCTAGCCATGATAAGTACGGGTCGTCCGTAGGGAGATGGTGCATTTTACATTCTTATTATCACGAGTTAAGCAAGGTTCAGAATAGTTCGTTTCTAAACTAAGTGTTTGTATATGCAAAGTATAAGTTTGTTAGGAATAGAGATAGGTTAGTGTAAGTTAGGGAAGTCCGTACTCAATCCTTTGTGTTGAGCTTGACTATTTAAGATATAGCAATCGGAAACAACGTGGATTAGGGTGCTTAAGCACGGTATTGGTGAAATCCGGCTTATTGAACTTTGTTCGTCAGTTCTTGTCTCTTGACTTTTGCCTTCGACCAAACCGAACGCAATCGGTCACGGTTAGGGATCACCGATACCTTGTCAGGGTAGGATGCCTAATGGAGCGCTTGCGTAAGGTTTGGACGGTGTTCAATTGGAAAATATCGGGCAAAAGAAATGAGAAAAGAAAACCTTAACTTACAATACCATTCTTTTTCCTAACAACACCATTATTTACAAACCATCAAAACAATAAAAAGAAAGATCAAATGAAATGATAAAAGAAAAGAATAGAACAACACTGCAAGTAAGTTAATGGTAAGGAATAAAATAGCAAGTAAGTAAATGGCAAGAAGTAAATACTAAGAACCCAAGTGCAAAATGGAAGCTTTATTAAGTTCAAGTGATGAGACAAACCATGAGTTCAATAACCAAAACTTAAATTTGCAAGCTCAATGAAGAGATTACAACATCAAGAGAAGGCAAAGAACTCAAGGTGAACTAGCTATGTACAAGACTAAAACAAAAATGGAAAATGAACAAAAAGTGTATCCAAAAAGTATATCAAGTGTATCCTTCCCTTGCTCACTGATCTGGATTTTATAGGCACAAAATAAGATTAAACAAACAATAAAAATAAGATGATGTGACAACAAGGGATGGACATAAGAAAAATGGGGCTTATTGGTCATGACCGGCGGCGCCGGATTTAATGAGCATCTTGCCGGTTTTCTTGAGGGGTTTGGGGTTCGTGTTGGTTCTGTGATGATGTATTCTCATGACAATTCCAATGATGCAGTTTGATTTGTCTATATAAACCTGGTCTGCATTCAGGGATTTGGAGGGAACCTGTAGCTTTATATCACATCACAATTTTTTAGCATTTATAACACATCACCCCACTTATGCCCACTATGTGCCATGGGCAGCCCCACCATGGTCCATGTGCTAAAGAGTTATGTGCACACTTGTATTTTGTTCGACCAAAATTGTGTACATATTTATTTGTTGCAAAAGAACTCTTTGGATATCGACCGGTTTACAGTTCCGGTTGCATTGTCGGCTCACAAACGTTATATCCGTGATTTTGAGTGTGCATCTAATATTATGTCACAGATACCTGTAATCTGTATTTACCGAGCAGACACTGCTTAATAGTACCGATATATAACAAAATAGATAAAGAATGAGTGGTATTAAAATGCAGTTTTCTGAGATGAACAACAGGACACGCCACCCGGTAAGAACAAGTTAAGCATTTTCAACGAATTACCGTACTGGCCAACAAATTTAGTTCATCATTGTCTAGATGTCATGCATATTGAGAAGGGAGTATCCGTGCATGTACTTAAATTTCTTCTTTGTAAAGATGAAAAATCGAAAAACAACCTTCATACTCGGATGGATCTTCAGGACTGAGAAATTATGGATGATTGGTATCCTAAATCGACAGCGGGTATTTGGAAAGTTTGTACTTCTCAATGCCACGTATTATATGTCACAAGCAGAGAAGAAAAGGTTTTTGCAGGCGTTACATGATTTGAAAGTTACCACAGGTTTCTCAGGATCATTTAATAAAGTTTTTGAAAGGTAAGATCGATAGGCTGGAAAGTTATGATCACCATGTTATTATGGATCACTTTCTCTCATTATCCCTCAAGACTTCCCTTCTTGAATCGGTTGGTCTAATAATCAATGAACTTTACTTCTTCTTTAGGAAATTGAGCACTAAAAACATCAAGGTTGTGGCGATGGAGAAGCAAGAAAATGCAATTCTCTTGATACTGTGCAAGCTTGAGCGGATTTTCCTGCCGACATTCTTCGATATCATAATACACCTGACAGTTCGTCTTGCAACCGAGGCTAAGGTTGCTGGACCGATACAATATCGATTGATGTATCCCATCGAAAGGTACCTTGAATTTTTCGGTTGACGCAATTGATATATTTTTTCTATCTTATATGCTTGTATTTTTTTATTTAACATAAGTTTCCTTAGGTACCTCCTGACTCTAAAAAATTATATATGCAATAGAAATCGACCAGAGGGTTCTATTAGGTACCTTCTGAATTTTTCGGAGATGGCTTTCTCCGCGAACTTGAGATAAAGAGAGACATAGAAAGAAACACCAGAGCGGATCCACTCACTGAGGCTATTCCTCGAACGCAATAGTTTCGCAAACGAACTTTGTGAGACTGACTAGTAGAGGAGTTTGAGTGTTCAGTATCACACGGGCTGTGAGTATGCGACATCGCAATAATTAGCCTTGAGTTCAAGTAGGAGATTGTTGGAGATAGTGCCCTCAGAGTCAATTATTGGATCACAGGCACGTGATTGCAATGATTGAGGGGATGACCTGTCCCAGTAGGACAGTCTTACTCAAGATGATAGTATGCTATCTGGTTTATTTTTATCATCGTGTACTGCTTTAGGTAACCTTACGAGTCGCTATTACATGTTGATAGAGCCCCTAGGATTCTTGCTTTACTACCGACAGTATGAGGGCGATCATATAAGTGAGAGCTGGAGTCTATAAGCACATCCTTAAAAGGTCCCTAGTCGTGCGAGTTTCGAGACAGGGCATCGATTCTCCAGAGTAGACTAGTGTATACAGTCGAGACCCCGACGAGGGGCGGTGGCTGGTCTCATAAGCCACTGGTGTCAGTTGGTTCACCTAAGATGTATACAAGTGCTCATTGGGTTATGAGTACACCGGACAGGACTCGCTGGGAACCTGCTAGTTGGGATTATACCAGACGTCAGATAGCAGTTCCCTGGTGACATGTGCACAGGTTAGTTCATCGACCTGAGATCGTCATTTTTCTCGTGTGAGTTCCCACTGTGCTTAGATTACTACCCTACCACGCTCAAAGGAGACGTGCAAACAGGTTTTAGTTGGGTACAGTCCCGAGCCACATGGAGGCAGTGAGCGGATCTGCAGGGGTTCGTCTCTCCCAGTATTGGGGGTGAGATCGCGCTGTGTCTAGGAGAGCCAGAACATGAAAAGTCCTTGGCCAAGGCAGGAGATTTACTGGTAGGTATTCCAGTAGTATCTCAGGGTGTTCTGGGCTACACTCCGGCACGACTTGTACCGCTTTTGGGGGTCTGACTTTTACCAACCCCCTAGGCCCGCCATGCGATGCTCATAGACGAACGGACCGGACTGTACGGATATTGTCACTGACAGGCTCAGTAGGGTGTCAGGATGAGTTCTCTCATTGACGTCCCTTTTGGTCAATAGCTGGTGGCCCGTCACGTATGGCTTATACCTCTGACGTGCTAGTGGTTAAATCCACAGCCATAGTATTGACGAGTCTTTAGAGTCCACCACACTCAGTTACTCAGGTTTCGGGCGAAACGCTGTAGAGGCCGTATGGAGATATGGCAGGGTTCGATCAGATACGTGCGGTATTGCACGGATCGTGATCGGACGGTTTTTACTGGCCGGCTTTGGTTTAAGCCGGATCCTAGTATTAGATAGTGTAGTTTTGTCTTTTTGCATTTGTGTTCAGTGGGAATACAAATGCGGGCATGTATTTGCAGTAGCGGGGTTTTCCTGTAATT
This sequence comes from Agapanthus africanus, assembly GCA_030015575.1. Classification (NCBI taxonomy): domain Eukaryota; kingdom Viridiplantae; phylum Streptophyta; class Magnoliopsida; order Asparagales; family Amaryllidaceae; genus Agapanthus; species Agapanthus africanus. The sequence continues at coordinate 315,270,417 of CM057341.1, read as the reverse complement.
TATTACGGGATCAGTTTTCTGAATTTGCCAGTTTGCATTCTATTCCGGCCGGTTTTCTTTTATTGCTTCACGGCCGGACTTTCTGATGGAGGGGCTAATTTGCAATTGTGCAAATTAGTATTTGTGGAGGGGGTTTATTGCATTTGTGGTTCAACCATCATTAGATTCTTTTCTAGTCTTTTCCATTGCCTTTTTCATGATGGTTTTGTGAAGGGATTTGGATTAGATTTTGGTGTGACCATTTTATATTGTTTTTTCATTCTTTTTTCTATATACATTTTTAGATGCTTTTTTCTCTCTCCAATCTTCTTCTTGAGTAGATTGGGCCGGCCACTTTGAGGAGAGGGGAGAATGAGAGGAAATTTCATTAGGTGTGAAAATATATCATCTCATTTTGCTTGCTCCAAAAATCCAAAAACCCTTCTCCAAAGTTCTTGATTCCTACATCCATGGCAACTTCTAAAAGCCTAAAGAGATAACCCACTACACTATATCTATAGCATCCCTTGGACGCGTCGGCTTGCCAACTTCGCACCCGAGTTGCCTCGGTCCAGAGGTGGGAGCCCGTAAAAGTATTAGGCTACGTGGTGCCCTTTCCGACGAGGACGTGACGGCGGAGATTCTGTAGGAGATCGGAGTGGAGACGAAGACCGAAGGACACGGATCGCTTGGTATAGCTTCTCTAATCTTTTCTAGTTTGCTAGTAGCGAGGTTAATGGCCCGATCCGGGTGAAAAGTGCGTGGTGGTGCCGGTTTGCTAGTTTGCAAAGTTTTTGTTTCCGCGTTTCCGGCGTCGGATCGACGGCCGGGGCGCCGCCGCAGACTTACATTGGTATCAGAGCCACACCATTAACTTAGCCTAGCTTGCTCTAGTATGTTTTGAACTCGATCGAACAAAATTCCCCAAAAACCGTATTTTTCAATGCTTTATGTTTCTGTCGAAATTCTTTCAGCTCCAAAATTTTTTCAGGTCATTGCAGGAACACAAGCAGGAAATTCTAAGAATTCTGGTAAAATTTGATGCAGTGATTGCTTAGTACGGCCGCGGAAACGCGGCCAAACCCCTGGTTTGGTCGCGGTTCCGCGGTGGTATAGTGTCTTCATTGCACAAAATTTTTCCGGTGGGCTTTTGAATAGGAAATAGGGGTTTTGGGATATTATTTTTGGGCCCAGATTTTCTGTAAGTGCTACAGTACTGCTTGGGGCCCACTTCGGTGTATTTGTTCGATCAGATACTTTGAACATGCTACTTCACAGTATTTACATTATATCTGCGACCGTGAATGTCACTTGATCGGTAAATCATGTCTAACTGCTATAGCCCGGTTAGACGGATTTGCGAACGTGACATTCACGTTGATGTTCTGTGTATTGCTGTGATGTTGCGGATCGGTCGTGGGGATAGCCTGGATGCAATGGCAGTACAGTTTTATTTTATATGTACATTTGATATTGCGGGGCGAGCGTCCGACATGTGGAATGCCGTCACTGCCTGTTTGTATTATTCTTTTGGGGCACGACCAGGTTGCGGTCGATGTACCCGTTGTATGTATATTTTACTTTCTGTACTAGGATTACCCCGCGGAGGGGTGCACGGATAGCTGGGTTCTAGAAGGCAACAAGCCCGCATCTCATGGCGTTGAGATGGAGGGGGCTTTACTCTAGAATTGGCGGGCTATTCGCCGCATTCATAGGGGGTACAGGTTGACCCAAGAGGGGTGCCCAAGTTACCGGATTCCGTGAAGTGCTGGGTGGTCCATTCACGTTGCTGAAGGGGGCTGCCTCGCTTCAGGTTTTGGCGGGTAACTTGCCGCGCCCGTAGGGGTCTAGGATTTTCATTGCACAGGCTATCCACACGACCAGGGGAACGTCGGGTTTCAGCAGCGGCTCTGTGAAACCCGGGGATCCCAGATATCTGTATTGATCTGTGTTGCTATACATTTCTGTGATGTTGCATTTTATCACGCCTTGAGCGAAAATTATATATTATATATATACTAGTAGATGTTGTATATGTTTTGCATCCGCGCTAGTCCAGTCCCCGCTCTGTCGTTAGTTAAGTAACCTAACGGGTGATGACGGGACCCAGTGGCGAATGCGGATGGCATATACGTACATCATTATTTTCGGTGTGATCAATTGATGGGACTGCGTTGATTCGGATCAATGCAAGTTAAAGAAACCTATTCTAATGTTGTTGGAACACTTTTTCAAAAGCTGTTATTGCAAGGGCGTTCTCTTTTGTTTTGCACAGTGGTATTCGGTTATGAATATCCAGCTCCCCAGTCGACGAGGCAAGGGCCGAGATCCCTTCACCGGGAGTGACCCCTTGGACAGAAGTTTGCATCAGGGCAATAACTTCACTATAGCCGATTACTTTTGCTTTGCATCGTGATATTCAGTTGGAATATCCTGCACCTCATTCTACGGGGAAAGAGCCGAGATCTCTTCACCTGGAGTGACCTCTTTAGCAAAGGTTTTCCTCATTGTATTTTTATAAAGCTATCCGTTCCTTCTGCGATATCAAGTTCATTACGTTAAAGATTTTCGCCATAAACCATTCGTAGCCCTCCGTCATTTTAATTAAATATTCGGTAGTATTCAAGCTATGTATTTTGACCTCACGCTAAGGCATAGTGATTGGTAGCTGCCAGATATTTATCTGTTGCATAAATAGATGCGTTGGTTTGGGACAGTCGTACTACTATTTTGGCCTTCGTCAAGAGTATGTACGGGTGGATTCAAATTAACCTGGATAATGACGGGTAGAACTTGACATGTGACTTATGATATTTTGACCTTACGCCAAGGTCATAAGAGCATGGGGCAAAAATCCACATCGGGAGTTTCTAAAGAAACTGAAACTTGCCAGATATGTGTATACCTTCTGGAGTGTGATAGCGTGAGCGGATTCCATCACGTTATCATGCGATGATAGTTGGATCCCGATTCCCACTGATGAGTTGGTTTACTCCTCGGGTGATCCCGGCTAATTCTTCTTTCAGGTTTGGGGAAGACTTTGACATTACAGTGGGAGGTTTCCAGATTAGATAAAGTTATAACCATTCTGATCTAGGTTAGGGTGCACGTAGGTTAGGGTGCACGCTGAGTGTTTCTTTTCTCTCTCTCTTTGGCAGCGACCATTGACCCGACCCTAGACTATGACTCAGTGACCAAGTTGACCGAACCTTCTTAACATTGGCTTTTGGATTGTCAGAGTTGCAAACCTCATTGCCACTCCTACTTTTACCCTTTTCTCCAGGACACCCCGTATTACTACGAACGTCCACTTCCAATGGACAAAACCATCGTATGGTTATATATGAACTCGAACGAATTCGAGGATGGTTTCTGGTTCTGGAGAAAACGAATAGGACTATTCAGTTGTCTTTTCCTTTTACCTTCTCTCTCAGATTGCGAGTACTCCTTGGTTTAGGAGATAGTACACCTATTACGCAAATTGGATAGTCTTCTTCCAAACCATAGGCAGGTGCCGACCGGTAGGGAATAAAGAAAACCAATTAGCCTAAACGGTGTACAGAAGGTATTAAGTTCAGACAAAGCAAGGGATTAGTAAGAGGGCAATGTAAATTGCGACTGCTATTCACGACCAAACCAAGTATTTCTGCGCCAATCCTAAATCACCTTTGTATTTCTCCAGGACACTCCGTATCACTACGAAGATCCCAGTTTATTAGATAATCCATCGTATGGTTATATACGAACTCGAAAGGAACTTGTTCCAGTTCGGGGATGGATCCTGGTTCAGGAGAAATAGGAATAAAGTTCATTCAGGTGTCTTTTATCTTCACCTTCTCTCGCGTCGCGATTGCTCCTAGGACTAGGACAGTACACCCATTATGCTTATTGGATAGTCTTCTTCCAAACCATAGGCTGGTGCCGAACGGTAGGGAAGGAAGAAAACCGTTTGGCCTAAAGCGGTGTACAGAAGGTAATGACTAAAGACATAAAAAGGGATTTGGAGAGGTGGCAAAGAATTATATAGTTATAGTTGTGAATCTGGATAATGGAAGAGGCATTACTATGAATACCGGGATACCCCATCGAAACATTTCAATATTTCAGTCTCACTGTGTACTGTTGAAAGAAAACTGATTTCCCAATTAGACACTTACTACAGGGTATGTATTTATCAGGTATGATTCTCACATCTGTATGGTTTTACAGATGATGAGTGGGAGTAAGTTATTGGGAATTAGGTGATCATCCTCATTATATCGGGATTCGTTGTAATTGGTGATATTTGAGGAAGTCACCTGGGTTGTTTGCCGGACGACAAATATTTGGTTTTGAATATCCGTTGTTATGCACCAATTTCAAATTGATATATCTGTACGTCTATTTTTATAGAGTGAGACATTTCTTTTTGAAATTATGTCTATGACATCTACCTATATCTGTGGATAGTTAGGTAAGGAGCATTGAACAGCGGTGTAATTCTTCTTAACCATAAGTACAGTTTTCAATCTACGACACACAGTGAATGAGTCATTTGACTCAAGGGACTTATACAGAGTATTGCATATTTTCCTGTGTCCGTTAGGACAGAGGGGTTGGTCCTCGTACTATATTCGGTTTACTTATGACTTCTCTGGTTCTTAGACAAGTGTTTCGTAGAAACACAAGGTCCAAGTTTTGAGAAGTTATGGGTATATGAATAAAGTAGAGAACCAGGTATTGCAAGTATCAGGATTCTTCAAGGTGATCGAAGATGTAGATACTTGTGAATGGTATTCAGTTGATAGTAATGCTTAAGAGAACTAGCTTCTCTTTCAGGTTACTCTTAATTGGAAGCATTCCTGAGTTGAGTAATGCTGATCGGCCTTTTTCCATTTAGTTGACGTGCACTGGAGACAGCTGCATGATTTGAATCTGGTTCAAATTAAATCAGTGTCTCTGTTTCTATATTGGATATAGAAAAGTTCATATCTTGACATTGTTAAGATACGGGGAGTTGTCTGGCCTATGCTTAAAATTAGACACTGGACGACTCAAGGCACGTTTCTGTAATGGCTGTTTGAGGGTTGACCCGGGCTATGACGAGGGTTGACTTTCTACCATCTGGAAGATCAATAGTGATATTGTTCTTGACTCGCCACAGTTTTAAGAAAAATGGATTTTTTCAGGAAACAGTAGTGGGAGTATGGTGGAACTGGAAGTGATTCCAGAACCGCAAACGATTACTGAAGATTTGATAAGAACCTAAAGATTAAATCTGGTTTGACATTCCATTGGCCACTCCGCAGATAAAGTGGGTAACCTCAGGCGCTCGAGAGGTACTTCGGTATGCTCAAGGATGGTGGCAGGGAGGTTCTTGTTTACCCAGACTTTGCCATTACTGTTGTTCCAGACTGTGAGACCCGACAGGAGGATGAGTATAGCGTCATTCTAAACTGGCTTTAGAAGTGTACGTGTATATGACTCTGCCAGAGGGTTGTCGTAGTCAGTGGGAGCAGCGGAAGCATTGGTGGACAGTTAGCTTATGTCTATTTATAGACTAAAGCAGATATAGCGGAGATAGATCATCTATTTCTGATGTGACAGTCATAGGTTTGACTTCATCAGAATAGGGGATGGATCTGTTAAGAAGGTAGTAGGGTGTGATGTCCTGGTATTTGATGACATACACAGAGTAGGAAGTGATATTCCTATACTACGATCGGTTATACTATGGTCGTCACACAGTAGTTTCTCCACATAGGACTTGGATATTATATCAGACATTCTGGTTACTAAATCTATGGTTTTAGATCTAGATTTGGGTGGTTTCCCAATCTGGGTACTTTAACAACATTCTAAGAGTATTTAGAATGGACGACTCCTGGCATGGTAGTATACCTGCAGGTGATGGAGTCACCTTCTCTAAAGGTGTCTTACAGACTAAAGTGGAGAGGGATATGCATGATTGGCAGATCACTTGCTTAGGCAACTGAGTCAATCATGAAATATCAAGTACCACACCAGATGTTGTTCTTGCAGTAGATGCAATAAGTTGATATTGATCCAATCCCGGAGAAACAGTCGGAAGCAGTTTTAAAACATAAGTGGATGTTCTATGGATATGGTAATGGCAGCTTCCTTTAGGAGACGGTTATCATTCCAGGCTTCCCAAGGTGACCTGGATGGCAGAGTGGCTGTCAGAGTTATAGTTTTCCTTCTGACGAGGGCCAGTATTATGGACAGGTGGTCCAGGTAGATACTGAGGGAAGGTATGGCGCAGGATACTGATTAAGTTCAGTTGACGATACAGTCTAAGAAGTTTGGATTTGGAGTTCATTTATGAGCTAGGTCCCATCAGACATCCAAACATATTCTAAGACAGGTATTGCTCATTTCGGGAGATGGCTTTCTCCACGAACATGAGATAAAGAGAGACATAGAAAGAAACACCAGAGCGGATCCACTCACTGAGGCTATTCCTCGAACGCAATAGTTTCGCAAACGAGCTTTGTGAGACTGATAGTAGAGGAGTTGGGTGTTCGGTATCACACGGGCTGTGAGTATGCGACATTGCAATAATTAGTCTTGAGTGCAAGTGGGAGATTGTTGGAGATAGTGCCCTCAGAGTCAATTATTGGATCACAGGCACGTGATTGCAATGATTGAGGGGAGGACGTGTCCCAGTAGGACAGTCTTACTCAAGATGATAGTATGCTATCTATTTTATCTTTATCATCGTGTACTGCTTTAGGTGACCTTACGAGTCCCTATTGTTAGTTATATGTATGCCCTAGAGGCCATTACTGTACATAGGATGTATATTGTAGTGGATGCTGGGACGTATATAGGGAGGACTTTCTTGCTCGACATGATAGTATGCTATCTGGTTGAACTTTACCTTAACGTGTATACTGATTGTCTCTCTGTTATATGTTGGTAAAGCCCTTAGGATGTGTGCTTGACTACCTGGACTATGATGCGGATCATACTAGTGGGGACATGGTAGTCCATAAGTACATCCTTCAAAGTCCCTAGTCGAGGGTATATCGAGATGGGGCATCGATATACCAGAGTAGACTAGCGTATACCTTCTCGACCCATACAGATGGGCGATGGATGATCCCATATCCATTGGTGTTTGACATCAGAGATGATATACGGGTGCTCAGTAGAGACTGGGTACACTGGACGGACTCGCCGAGAACTCCCAGATGGTATTATACCTCACGTCAGATGGCAGTTCTCTGGTGACACTGGTACAGAGTAGTCTGTTGACCCGAGATCGTCATAGAGTCTTGTGTGGTTCCTACTGTGCTTTGATTTCCATCTTACCACGTCCAAGAGGGCGTGCAAAACGGTGGTTTTTGGGTACAGTCCCGAGTCATATGGAGGCAATGAGCGATAGGAGGGGATTCGTCTCTCCCGGTATAGGGGGTTGATGTTGCGCTGTGTTCGATTGGCTATAACAGGAAATCCCTGGCCAGGGTTGCTGAGATTTACTGGTAAGTGTTACCAGTAGTTTCTCGAATTGTTATAGACCTCATATCGACACGACTTATCGAGCTATTGGGCTCTGACGTTTACCACCCCTAGGCGAGATATGTGACATATCAGACGATCAGACCGGACTGTACGGTAGTGTTACTGGTTGGATTCACTGGAGTGTGAGCGGGCTTTCTCATCGATCTTCAGATCGCTCAATACCCGGGCGGCCGTTACGTTTAGCAGACCGCTTGCGGCTTGTGGATGTTTGATATGATCATCATCCGCTGCCGGCGTATTGACGAGTCTTTAGAGTCCTACACAGAGGTTTCCTGGCTCAAGCGAAACGAAATAGGAGTGCATATGAGATATGTGCGGGACCGAGAATAATGCGTGTATGTGATATCGTATTCCATTCTCGCGATGAATGTATCGATTGGTTATATACGATATAACCTAGTTATCGAATCAAGGATTGGTTCGATAAGCTGATGCATAGGATACTAGTCGGTTATGTGTGACATGACCGGATCGTTAAATCAAGAGTTGATTTAATGATTTAATGCATAATTATATATATTTGATATATTACTTTGCGTTAACTAGTATTGGTTCACTTAAGATAGATTTTCTCACTCGGATGTGCGCATTATATATGTGATATGATTTTGTGCACTTGCTTGTATCATGTTTGATGATACATGCTTTTTGGTTAAGTGTAAAAAATTAAACCTTGGTTAATGAAATGGTTAGGGTTTATTATTTGTTATTCATTTATCTTATTTAATTATCCATTTATTTATGATAAATGAATAAAAGAAAATGAAATGAAATGGTGGCTTTCATTTGTTGTTTTCATGAAGCTTCATGAACACTTTGACTAAGTGACCATTTTGTCTCTAGCTTGACCCTAACCATTCCTTTAACCATGATTGATTCTCTACACATTACCATGGTTAATGTTATGATAAGAATGGATTATTCTTTTCTCTTTTAATTAACTTATCATATCATTTCTTCTTCTTCTTCTTCCTTGAACTCAAGAAGAAAACCTTGAGGTCATCAATGGTGATTGATGATAAAGAGTGAGAAATCCAATTCTAAAGTCTACCCACTTCCTATTTCTTCATCCTCTACCTCTTGCCAAGTAGTAGAGTGTGTTTTCTTCACAAGTTTCATGACTTGGTGAAGTGAGAGCTTGGTCTTGCGATGCTTCGACGTAGATCATCTTCGGCATGTCGTCGATGACCTAGCCCGTCTATTCTCCGATGAAGCCGACGCTAGAGCCCAGGGTTCAACTTGGACAGCGAGGATACTTCATTGCGGAGCTATGGAGGTGGAGAACCGGATCTACAAAGGTTGTATTTCCGTATTCTTTTAGTTAATTGTTAACTAGTTTGCTTTTTCGCCTAGAAATCTAGCCAACGATCCGTACACTAGGGTTTCTCGGCACCATAATTTTTGAAATTGGCATGGTTGATGCCTTGTGAGACCTCTTGGGAGTGCCTAGGAACTCTACAGTGGTATCAGAGCCTAGCTAGAGCCTTAGACAAAGTCTAGACGCAATTTGAAGTCCGATCGAACCGAAACCCAACCCCAAAAATTGCTCTCTGTAATTTTTCTAAAATCGTGGATTTTTCAAGATTAAAAATTGCTAAAAAATTCAGCAGGGAAATCTAAGAATTACGATGCAAAAATTATTTCATGAACAGTAAAATTCGCGGCGGAACCGCGGCAGAAGCATGGCTTCTGCGGCGGTTCCGCGGCTCCTTGATGACGTCAGCCCTGTTCCTTTGCACAGTAATTCCTAGTTCATTGTACTGAGTTTTATGGGAATTTTTAATATTTATTCCAGAGTTGAATTTTCTGGGTTTGTTTTGGGGATTCGGTGTTTCGATCGGAGTATCAAATTTTGTCTATGTGGCTTTCCGGATAAATTTTAGAATATGTTAAAAAGTTCGACCGGATATAAATACCCAATTTTTCCCCTGTCGGGAAATTTCCAAGTGTTGGATTTTTCCGTAGTTTAACGACGTTCTAAGTAGTGCAAGTAACGCGATGGACCCTCTAGAAGACAACAAACCTTAACTCGATTATGTGACCGTCTTGAACTGCCCTTTGAACCTTCGGGTTTGGGGCAGTACGGCGTGCCACATGTGAGGCGTTGGCTTGACCCTTCTACGGCTGGACCGTTGGTACTGAGGCACGAACTGAATGTTGTTAGACTTATTTCATGTGTTGATCTGTATCGGGAAAACTTGGGTGTTTGAATGTTCGATCAGAAAGTTTAACATTTTCTATTTATCTGGAATGGGATACAATAATTGGAATTCACAAGAAGTTATGAGATAACTCAATGAATGTTATAAACATAGCAGTTTAGTCTCACTTGATCGGTTGCCACGGAATTTTGATGTGATCAAAAGTCCGTCGCAATCACGTAGCGTACGCGGATACTCGCCGGGTAAACTTAATAGACAGCCTCACTCCATAGCCCCGACCAAGTGACTGTAGGAGAACCCCGTCGCCGAAAGCATCCGTCCTGGTGCTCGCGGTAGCGGTGTTCCGCCTTGGTGCACTTCGTCGACGGTATCGGGGGTGCGGCCGCCTACTGAAGTTTGCGACGAGTATTCGATCAGGATGTCGGGAATCTTGTTGAATTGCCCGACTTGATATTGAAAAGTGTTTTCGATTTTGAGACTAAAATGCGGGGTTTATAATTGTTAGGCATGCGATGTCTAAGTAATTCATTTGGTCAGGCATGCGATGTCTGAGGTGATTGCGGATTCCAACTGTTGTAGTTTTACACTTTCTTTTCTATGACCGTAAGTGTAATATGTGATATCGCCGGTTTCGTTGCTATATGTCAACGACAATTGGGATGCGCATATTTACTTACGTTGATGACATGTGATGTTATGTGTTGCTGGATATGTTATATTGGATCGTCGTGTTTGAATAGCCGGGGTTTTTTATGTGAGATGAGTGTTTTTCATTTTCATTCATGTAAAAAGTTGTATGTAATATTCTTTTATTGGGGCGCTTCCAGGTTGCGGAAGATGTCACCGTTTGTATATTATTTACTTTTCCGCACTAGGATAGACCCAAGGAGGGGAGCACAAGTAACCGGGTTCTGGGGTCCAGTGGGAGACCAACTCGAGGAGTCGAGTCCGGGTCTCCTAACTCCAGAATTGGTAGGGTTGCTTGCCGCTCTCGTAGGGGTCTAGGGGTGTGGGTTTGGCTATTCATCACGACCGTGGAATCCGTGTTTTATACTGGCTCGTATTGAAAACACGGACGTCCTAGTATATCCAATATTTCATATGTTTCTTCTGCTGCGATATCTGTGATGTGATCATGTGATATGTTCTGTGATAGATACCGTATATAGTATATATGATATATTATATAGGCGTTACTTATGTTTTACACCCGCGCTAGCCCTGCCCCGCTCTGCCGTTAGTTACCTAACCTAACGGTCCACGAGGGGACATCGAGGCGAATGCGGATGGCATAAGTGTACGTCGTATTTATCTGTGATGTTTAGGTAATTTAAATGATGGGACTTAATTAATGAGATTAATGAAAGAAAAGAAACCTAAGATGTTGTGGAATTGAATTTCAAAATAAAAAGGGTAGCTGCAGTTCTTGCTTTGCACAGAGGTATATATGATATATCCTGCACCTTATTCGATAAGGAAAGGACCGAGATCCCTTCACCGGGAGTGACTCCTTTAGCAATAACTGGCAGATGCTACACACTCGGTTTGTATTTTGATTGCTTTTAAGTGTTTTTGCTTTGCACAGTGATATATATGATATATCCCGCACCTCATTCGACGAGGAAAGGATCGACGATCCCTTCACCGGGAGTGACTCCTTTAGCAAAACTGGAAAAGCCTAAAAAACACTCCATTTCAAAATTCATTCGATCCTACAACGATATCAAGTTCATTACGCAGTAGGTTTTCAGAAAAACCTGTCGTAGCCCTCCGTCATTTCAGATAAGTACTGGTTAGTATTCGTGCTACGTTTGTTGACTATGTTAAGGCGTAGTGTGCGGTAGCTAATTAGTGCTTATCTGCATAAGCATATGATGTGATTGGATTAGGGTAGTCGTGCGACTTTGTTGACTATGTTAAGGGTCGTGCGGGTGGGTTTAATTCAATCGGGAAATGACGGGTTGAACTTGACTAGCACTTATGATTTGTTGACTATGTTAAGGTCATATAGCTGCTAGGGGCAAAATATTATCGGGAATTTCAAGTGTTGAAATTTGCAATGAGATTGCATACCTTCTATGAGATAGTTGGATCCCGATACCCGCTGCGAGTAATTGTTACTCCTGGGAGAGTTTTATACATTACAATTAGCCGATCAAGTAGGTGTCTAGAAAGGTGTCAACGGGGTTACGCCTCTGGGAAAACGAGGTTTGCATTAATTAGGTTCGTGCGAAAGCACGGGGGACCTCCCTCATAGTACCGACACTGGCCTGGCTGAAAGATTGGCGAACTTGTAGTGTGTAATTAATCCCGGCTAGTCTTTCCTTTTAGGGTTTGAAGGAAGATTTGATAAAAAGCAGTGGGAGCCATACTGATTAGATAAAATAAAAACCAATCTATTCTTGCAAGAGCGCACGCTGAGTGTTTTCTTCTCTCTCTCTCCAGGTAGCGACCATATCACGCCTTAATCAAGATAATAATACGGATAATTGACCGAACCCGCTTGTTATACTGAGCTGGGGAACGTTGGTCCCGCTCCAACTTATAATTGTTATAAGACAGAGCAGGAAATTGGGGATTACCAGAATTCCCGTGCCGCCCAAACGAAGAGAGTGTGTGCTGATGCATCATCTTCGGGTGTGTTCATTATACAGAACTGTTTCTCAGTATTCTTTACGTCCTGGGTATGTGATACCAGATCAGGATCCCAGATATGTAATCTGTTACATAGGGCTACAGTTAGGTAGAGAACTGAGAACGGGTGATAAGTTTCATGAGGCAGAAAACGGGGCAAGTGTTGCAGCCAAGTCTGTCGGTCACTGTCACCCTGTATTACCAATACATTGATTCTGAACGAATGTTATTAGATACCGAACCTGATATACCAAATCATATCACTCTCTTTGGTAGAAAAGAAATGATAAAATTTTGTATTGTTGGATAATGTTTTGAACATTTCCTATATCAAAAGTTGATCGTATCAGGCACGTTATCTAAAAGCATTGATGTTCTAAATCAAACTACAGTTCTTTTGTATACGGAACACGCACAAGTGGAAGAGTTCAGAAATGAACGAATCCTTCTTGAGGTATTGTAGACTAGGTCAGATCAATGTGACCCGACTAGCTAGAGTTACATATAGATGCATATTTAAATCAGTTTGAATTAACATCTTGTGAAACTCGCCAGTCATGTCACAAAGATAAGATGACCATAGCTCTGTTTATTGGAAACAGAGAAAGAGTTAGTGAACTCTTGGGATGATACATGTTGATGTATGTAGGTCCCCTGTCTACATATGCCAGGACCGGTTCTTTGTACTTCATTACATTCTCTGATAATCTCTCAAGTTTCAGACATATGTTCCTGCTGAAACACAAGTCCGAACCTTTTGAGATATTCACAGAATATAAGTTAGAAGTAAAGAACCAAAATACGGGTATAAGTATTATGTCCTTTGATGTGATCAAGGAGGAGAATACTTGAGCACGGAAATACTGGACTATTCTAAAGGAGAATGAGATTCTCTCTCAGCATTACTCCTCTGTATACACCATAGCACGATGGTATATCAGGGCGGAGCAATCACACCCTATATGATATGGTGTGCTCTATGATGAGTATTACTGAGTGACCTATTTCCTTTTGAGAGTTATGCACTTGAGAAGCTGCATACCTATTGAAAAGGGTTCAAATCAAATCAGTTGCCTACCACTTGATATGTGATATGGAAAGGGAAGAGCCCATATCTTAAGTTAATTAAGATTTGGGGTTGTCCGTCCTATGTCTGAAAGCAAAATCAGGACAAGCTCGAGGCAAGGTCTGTAATGTAGAACTGGAAAGGTTCCAGCTATACAAACTACAGCAGATGATTTGATAGAACCAAGGGATTCAGTAGATACCAATGAACCTCAGCCTCTCCGCCGATCTAGTAGGGTTCCTCACCCACCTGAGAGATACTTCGGTTTCTCTATGACAGTGGGAGCGAGGATTGCATCATGAGATGATGACCCAACTAGTTCCGAGCTGGCCATCAGGAGTGTGACTCTGTAAGAATGGCTGGATGCTTAGTGATCTAAGATGGAATCCATGTACACCAACAAAGTATGGACTTTGGTTGCTATATCTGAAGGGTTAAATCCCCATCAGGAGCAAGTATATCTTGAGAAGATTACTTGGTGTACATCGAAAAGTTGAGACTTTCAAAGCTAGACTTGATAAAGGTTTTCGTCATCGACCAGGCGTGGCTAATGATGAAACCTTTTCCAATATCTATGCTCAAGTCCATCCAGATACTACTTGCCACGGCTACATACCATGACTACGATATCTGGCGGTTGGGTGTCTTGACTGCTTTTCTAAATGATGATTTAGAAGAGTGTGTCTATAAGTACACAGCCAGAGGGCTTCGTAGACAGTGGGAGCAGCGGAAACGTGTGCAAGATTCTTTATAGGATAAAGCAGGCATCGCGGAGTTGGAACATCTGTTTTGATGGATTAGTCAAAGAGTTTGACATCATCAAAATGGTAGATGAACCTTGTATATACAAAAAGGTAGTAGGGAGTATGGTAATGATCCTCATAGAGTACGTGGATGACATACTCTTGATAGGGAAGGAGTTTTCTATGCTACGCTCGATCATTCTCCGCTTATCACAATGATTCTCCATATAGGATCAAAGTGATACCTCCTAAATCCTGGGTTTTGGATCTATGAGATAGATCTAATTGGATGTTAGGATTCTCACTAGATGGAGTGAGATGGTATCAATCGATCCTGGGGAGAATCACTGGAAGTGTTCCAGGGTGATAAAGACGACTGAATGTCAGTCGCAGGCATTGTCTTTACCCTCAGTAAAGGGACGGTATGTTGGAAGAGTTCCAAGCTAGATACCGTGACATACTAGACGATAAAGGCTGGATACATCGCTACTTAAGACGCTACCAAAGAGGCTGTTTGGGTGTATATTGGTTCATGAGATGAACTACGTTCCAACTATTGTGAGACAATGGAGTTGTGGCTTATGCCAAGGAACGTCGGTCCCATCAGTGATCCAGAAATATTCTAAGGCAGTGTCACCTGATCATGGAGATGGTTGATCTCCAGGGAGATCGAGGATAGGAGAGTAGATTCAGAGGACAACACAGCGGATCCACTCACAAAGGCCTGTTCCCAGAGAGAGACGTTTATGGGATGGTTGAGTATGAGATACTGCAACCACTGCTATCAGATGGCCCTAGTGCAAGTGGGAGATTGTTAGTTATATGTATGCCCTAGAGGCCATTACTGTACATAGGATGTATATTGTAGTGGATGCTGGGACGTATATAGGGAGGACTTTCTTGCTCGACATGATAGTATGCTATCTGGTTGAACTTTACCTTAACGTGTATACTGATTGTCTCTCTGTTACATGTTGGTAAAGCCCTTAGGATGTGTGCTTAACTACCTGGACTATGATGCGGATCATACTAGTGGGGACATGGTAGTCCATAAGTACATCCTTCAAAGTCCCTAGTCGAGGGTATATCGAGACGGGGCATCGATATACCAGAGTAGACTAGCGTATACCTTCTCGACCCATACAGATGGGCGATGGATGATCCCATATCCATTGGTGTTTGACATCAGAGATGATATACGGGTGCTCAGTAGAGACTGGGTACACTGGACGGACTCGCCGAGAACTCCCAGATGGTATTATACCTCACGTCAGATGGCAGTTTTCTGGTGACACTGGTACAGAGTAGTCTGTTGACCCGAGATCGTCATAGAGTCTTGTGTGGTTCCCACTGTGCTTTGATTTCCATCTTACCACGTCCAAGAAGGCGTGCAAAACGTTGGTTTTTGGGTACAGTCCCGAGTCACATGGAGGCAATGAGCGATAGGAGGGGATTCGTCTCTCCCGGTATAGGGGGTTGATGTTGCGCTGTGTTCGATTGGCTATAACAGGAAATCCCTGGCCAGGGTTGCTGAGATTTACTGGTAAGTGTTACCAGTAGTTTCTCGAATTGTTATAGACCTCATATCGACACGACTTATCGAGCTATTGGGCTCTGACGTTTACCACCCCTAGGCGAGATATGCGACATATCAGACGATCAGACCGGACTGTACGGTAGTGTTACTGGTTGGATTCACTGGAGTGTGAGCGGGCTTGCTCGTCGATCTTCAGATCGCTCAATACCCGGGTGGCCGTTACATTTAGCAGACCGCTTGCGGCTTGTGGATGTTTGATATGATCATCATCCGCTGCCGGCGTATTGACGAGTCTTTAGAGTCCTACACAGAGGTTTCCTGGCTCAAGCGAAACGAAATAGGAGCGCATATGAGATATGTGCGGGACCGAGAATAATGCGTGTATGTGATACCGTATTCTATTCTCGCGATGAATGTATCGATTGGTTATATACGATATAACCTAGTTATCGAATCAAGGATTGGTTCGATAAGCCGATGCATAGGATACTAGTCGGTTATGTGTGACATGACCGGATCGTTAAATCAAGAGTTGATTTAATGATTTAATGCATAATTATATATATTTGATATATTACTTTGCGTTAACTAGTATTGGTTCACTTAAGATAGATTTTCTCACTCGGATGTGCGCATTATATATGTGATATGATTTTGTGCACTTCCTTGTATCATGTTTGATGATACATGCTTTTTGGTTAAGTGTAAAGTATTAAACCTTGGTTAATGAAATGGTTAGGGTTTATTATTTGTTATTCATTTATCTTATTTAATTAGCCATTTATTTATGATAAATGAATAAAAGAAAATGAAATGAAATGGTGGCTTTCATTTGTTGTTTTCATGAAGCTTCATAAACACTTTGACTAAGTGACCATTTTGTCTCTAGCTTGACCCTAACCATTCCTTTAACCATGATTGATTCTCTACACATTACCATGGTTAATGTTATGATAAGAATGGATTATTCTTTTCTTTTTTAATTAACTTATCATATCATTTCTTCTTCTTCTTCCTTGAACTCAAGAAGAAAACCTTGAGGTCATCAATGGTGATTGATGATAAAGAGTGAGAAATCCAATTCTAAAGTCTACCCACTTCCTATTTCTTCATCCTCTACCTCTTGCCAAGTAGTAGAGTGTGTTTTCTTCACAAGTTTCATGACTTGGTGAAGTGAGAGCTTGGTCTTGCGATGCTTCGACGTAGATCATCTTCGGCATGTCGTTGATGACCTAGCCCGTCTATTCTCCGATGAAGCCGACGCTAGAGCCCGGGGTTCAACTTGGACAGCGAGGATACTTCATTGCGGAGCTATGGAGGTGGAGAACCGGATCTACAAAGGTTGTATTTCCGTATTCTTTTAGTTAATTGTTAACTAGTTTGCTTTTTCGCCTAGGAATCTAGCCAACGATCCGTACACTAGGGTTTCTCGGCACCATAATTTTTGAAATTGGCATGGTTGATGCCTTGTGAGACCTCTTGGGAGTGCCTAGGAACCCTACACCTATTACACGTTGATAGAGCCCATAAGATTCTTGTTTGACTACCGGCAGTATGAGGGCGAACATATAAGTGAGAGCTGGAGTCTATAAGCACATCCTTAAAAGGTCCCTAGTCGTGCGAGTTTCGAGATAGGACATCGATTCTCCAGAGTAGACTAGTGTATACAGTTGAGACCCCGACGAGGGGCGGTGGCCGGTCTCAGAAGCCACTGGTGTCAGTTGGTTCACCTAAGATGTATACAGGTGCTCATTGGGTTATGAGTACACCAGATTGGACTCGCCGGGAACCTGCTAGTTGGGATTATACCAGACGTCAGATAGCAGTTCCCCGGTGAAATGTGCATGGTTAGTTCATCGACCTGAGATCGTCATTTGTCTCGTGTGAGTTCCCACTGTGCTTATATTACTACCCTACCACGCTCAAAGGAGACGTGCAAACAGATTTTAGTTGGGTACAGTCCCGAGCCACATGGAGGCAGTGAGCAGATCTGCAGGGGTTCATCTCTCCCGGTATTGGGGGTGAGATCGCGCTGTGTCTAGGAGAGCCAGAACATGAAAAGTCCTTGGCCAAGGCAGGAGATTTACTGGTAGGTATTCCAGTAGTATCTCATGGTTTTCTGGGCTACACTCCGACACGACTTGTACCGCTTTTGGGGGTCTGACTTTTACCAACTCCCTAGGCCGGCCATGCGATGCTCATAGACGAACGAACCGGACTATACGGATATTGTCTCTGACAGGCTCAGTAGGGTGTCAGGATGAGTTCGCTCATCGACGTCCCTTTTGGTCAATAGCTGGTGGCCCGTCACGTATGGCTTATACCTCTGACGTGCTAGTGGTTAAATCCACAGCCATAGTATTGACGAGTCTTTAGAGTCTACCACACTCAGTTACTCAGGTTTCGGACGAAACGCTGTAGAGGCCGTATGGCGATATGGCAGGGTTTGATCAGATACGTGCGGTATTGCACGGATCGTGATCGGACGGTTTTTACTGGCCGGTTTTGGTTTAATCCGGATTCTAGTATTAGATAGTGTAGTTTTGTCTCTTTGCATTTGTGTTCAGTGGCAATACAAATGCTGGCATGTATTTGCAGTAGCGGGGTTTTCCTGTAATTTATTACGGGATCGGTTTTCTGAAGTTGCCAGTTTGCATTCCGTTCCGGCCGGTTTTCTTTTATTCCTTCACGGCCGGACTTTCTGATGGAGGGGCTAATTTGCAATTGTGCAAATTAGTATTTGTGGAGGGGGTTTATTGCATTTGTGGTTCAACCATCATGAGATTCTTTTCTAGTCTTTTCCATTGCCTTTTTCATGATGGTTTTGTGAAGGGATTTGGATTAGATTTTGGTGTGACCATTTTATATTGTTTTTTCATTCTTTTTTCTATATACATTTTTGAGATGCCTTTTTCTCTCTCCAATCTTCTTCTTGAGGAGATTGGGCCGGCCACTTTGAGGAGAGGGGAGAATGAGAGGAAATTTCATTAGGTGTGAAAATATATCATCTCATTTTGTTTGCTCCAAAAATCCAAAAACCCTTCTCCAAAGTTCTTGATTCCTACATCCATGGAAACTTCTAAAAGCCTAAAGAGACAACCCACTACACTATATCTATAGCATCCCTTGGACGCGTCGGCTAGCCAACTTCGCGCCCGAGTTGCCTCGGTCCAGAGGTGGGAGCCCGTAAAAGTATCCGGCTACGTGGTGCCCTTTCCGACGAGGACGTGACGGACGGAGATTCCGTAGAAGATCGTAGTGGAGACGAAGACCGAAGGACACGGATCGCTTGGTATAGCTTCTCTACTCTTTTCTAGTTTGCTAGTAGCTAGGTTAATGGCCCGATCCGGGTGAAAAGTGCGCGGTGGTGCCGGTTTGCTAGTTTGCAAAGTTTTTGTTTCCGCGTTTCCGGCGTCGGATCGACGGCCGGGGCGCCGCCGCGGACGTACATTCCTTACGGTAAGACGCGTGGGGGCAGTACTTTTCCCCTACGATGAACACCGTAGGGTCAAGATATTATTATTTTTGTAAAAAAATTAAAAAATAATAATTGCCCATACGTTGGAAACCGTAGGGGCAGTTATCCCTACGGGTTTCTCCACAGTGACAATATTACAACCATATAAGCATTTATCAGTCACCCGTAGGGAAAGCTATATTAATAGTAGTGTCATTAGAACAAGTGTGCATAGAATTTGAAACATTTGTATTCTATGTAATAGATTTCATTAACAATTCAGAAACTGCATGGGTTTAAACACAGGTCACGTTTCGAAACCGGTATATTCTTAAATTTTCACTATTACGAATATGGTTTACCCCAACGGTTGAAACCATAGGGGCACGGTTACCATCGTAGGGAAAAAACTATGATCCGTAGGGGCAAAAGTAGCAGGGGAAGATAAATACACCTACGGTTGTAATATTAATCCTACGGAGAAACTTGTAAGGGTAACTGCTCTACGGTTTCCAACGTAGGGGCAATTAATATTTTTTATTTTTTTTAAAAAAAATAATATCTTGTCCCTATGGTGTCCACCGTAGGGACAAAGTACTGCCCCTACACATCTAACTATAGAGACATCATTTTATACAGTTTCAAAAAAGATATTTTAATATGGAACAAACTTAGCCCCTGCGGTTTCCATCATAGGCATAATATCAGTTTTTTTGATACTTTATCCCTATGGTTGTCGCTGTGAGGATAAAGGATGTCCCTACGTTGTCAATGCAGGGATAAAGGTTGTCCCTACGGTTTAAACCGTAGGTATATAATATCAGATTTTTTTCTGATACTTCGCCTTTACAGTGTAAACGGTAGGAGCTAACTATTCCCCTATAGTGATAATCGTACAGGATAACATTAAGTTTTTTTTAAAAATATCTTGCCTTTTGTTTTTGTCTGCTTTGTACACAATAATATATCACACACAATATTGCATATCCAAATACAAAAATATATATCAATAACATCCCACGCATAATTTATCACGAAATATAGAAATGTAAAAACATAAAATAAATAAATACAATACAAAATCACTCTAAAATCATTATCATAATCACTATATACAACAACCGATATCTAAAATATACAACATGACGAAAATATAATACAGACATCCTACAAAATATAAAAAATATAAAAAACTCACTGCTGGCTCATTCTAGATGCTCCATCTTCAAGTATACTTAAAATCTGGTGAAGCCAGTCCGCGGTATAGCCTATTGTTCGCACATAATTTTAGGGAACACCCAATAGATGCGCACCTATCATACGATGTGATGACATGCAAAGCATGTGTGCACGGCAAAGGCCATTGCATGCGATGCGAATACAGGCAAAGCATATGCGCATGCATTATCAGTACACATGTTCTTGGTTAAGCTGTCTTTAGAAGAAAATCTTCTATCAATTAATAGACTTAACGAATAAATCAAAATTGATTCGGGATCAATGATGCAATGGTGCGCAAGCTCCCTAAATTGATATAAGTCAATTTAAATTTGTTTTTTGATCATAAACTTAACAAAATAATCAAAATTGATTCGCGGATCAATGATCCAATGGTGCGCAAGAACCTTAAATTGATATAAATCAATTTAAATCTATTTGTTCACAACAAACGTAACAAATCAAACAAAATTGATTTTTAGATCAATGATCCAATGGTGCAAATGAATCCAGAAATTGATATAGATTAATCAAAATCAAATTGAGAAAAAAAATCACATAATTATTGCGAACAAACTCTAACAATTCTTCACCATTAAATAGGAACCCCCTCACAATGAACATGAGAGGGTTTTGATCGTATTTCTTTCTCAGATTTCAAATCTTTTTACTCTTTTCATCTTCTTCAAGAACCGAAGGTTTCTTCGAAGAAAACCCTAGTTAATCAAGAGAAAAGAGGATCCTCTCTTTTCATTAAAACTATTGCTTTTTATAACGAAATTAGTGCTTCTCTTAAAAAAACATCAAACGATCTTAGAGTCGATCAGTCTCCTACAAAAAGCCATTGCTTTTCATGAAAGATCTATTCTAAGGATTAAGACTTTGGGCAGAACCCATATTAAAGGATGATCGCATCATATAAAATCGAAGCTAGTGCTTCTCTTGAAAGTTTTTACTTTCATCAAATTTAATTGTGCTATATGAATGCATTTTAAATCAGACAATAGAGATATCAATTTCTTTGAAAGCCAAACCTTTCTGCATCATAGTGCGCACCCTAGCATAGGGTGTAAACTATTGATCTGTGCATCACGTGATATACACATGAACGCATGTGGAGGATATTGTCCACATCAACTTGCATATCATGTGTTGGGAACATAGGCACACTAGCAAACTAATTTTAGAAGATGGCAACATGGGTTTCAAAAATTTCTAGTTTGCTAAAGTTCCAAAACCATGAATCGAACTATAGAGCTAGAATTTGCTAACAAAAACTAGTGAGCTGTGCTAATCTACTATGTTAGCAATACTCATATCCTCAAGCTTTCTTCATTTGCTCTAATTGGGTTTGACTCTAGCATACTCTCAAGAGCTCCGGATCATGTTTGCAACCCGGTCCTCCTTCGCCGAAGATGATCAATCTGAGAGAACCGATCAAAGTTCCGGCTTCATCTAGTGAAGCAACCGACACTCTATGCTCGCTAGGAATAGAGAGTGGGGATGTAGGAATTTTCCACTATCTTTTTCTCTCAAATCTAAGCTCAAGAGAGAATGTATAGAAGGAGGAAGCGGCGAGGAAAAATAGTCATGAGCGAGTGTTGAAGAACTTGAGAGAGTATGAATAGAATGAAGAGTAGAATGGCTTCAACATTTTTCAACCATACAAAAATATCATAACTCATTTGTAATAAAATAACGAAGCCCATTTCTCTCTACATGTCTTCAACCATAGTCAATGCCACCTCACCCTCCATCTCAATTCATGAATATTCTTAAATGTGGTGTCTATCTTCTAGAACAAATTCTGTATAAATACGGAATACAAACAGGTATACGTATCGAAATATATATATATATATACGCGCATCCGTATAAAAATACGAATAGCTAAGACAGAAAATGAATAGTGAACAATAATACTAGAATACATATGTTAAAAAAATATATATAAATTATTAAATCAAAACTTGATTTAATAATCCGGCTTAATCCTAAGCCGCTACTATTATCAACTGTTCGATTAAAGTATATGTAGCCTGTACACCTATTTAATCGGACACCTGTATGTACCAACATACGTCCCACATCATATTACCTGAACCAGAAAAACCCTCTGTGTGTGACTCTAAAGTCTCGTCAATACCCTAGCAGTGGGTTTAACTACAAGCTTGTTAGCGGCACCAGCTGTACGTAATGGCCACCCGGGTATTGAGCGAAAGGAAGGCCGACAAGCAAACTCATCTTTATCCTTACTGGTCCTGTCTGTGACAATCTCTGTATAGTTCGGTCTGTTCGTCTTAAGAGTATCACATATCGGATTTAGGGGTGTGGATAAAGTCAGACCCTTAATAACGTGATAAGTCATGTCGGTGTGAAGCCTATCACCCACTAAGAAACTACTGATCCAAATCAGTAAATCTCATCCACCATGGCCAAGGATTTCTAGTGATGTTGACCCGTGCATAGTGCGACATCTACCCCCAATACCGGGAGAGACGAATCCCTGACGATCCGCTCACTGCCTCCATGTGGCTCGGGACGGTACCCAACTAAAACCTGTTTGCATGACTCCTTTGAGCCGTGGTATGGTAGTAATCAAAGCATAGTAGGATCTCACAAGAGACAAATGACGATCTCAGGTCAACAGACTAATTTGTACTCATGTCACCTGAGAACTGCTATCTGAAAATCGGTATAATACCATTTAGCATGTTCCCGTCGAGTCCGTCCAGTATACTCACCCCCAGTGAATACCTGTATACTATCTTAGGTGACCAACTGACACCAATGGTTTGTGGACCGACCACTGTCCCTCGTCAATATCTCGAAAAGTATACACCAGTCTATTCCGGAGTATCGATGTCCAGTCTCGATACTCCCTCGACTAGGGACATTAAAAGATGTGCTTATAGACCACCCAATTCCCACGTATATGATAGCCATCATAATGCTGGTATTCAAGCAAGAATCCAATAGGCTCTATCAATATGTATTAGTGACCTGTAATACCACATAATGCATATTCATGATGATTGTTGGATATGTATGCCCTATAGGCCATTATTGTATATGTTTATATAGTGGATGCTTGGACATATGTATGTACAAGACAATCTTGCTCGATATGATGGTATGCTATTTGGTTTGTCTTTATCTTAACATATTTATATATTTTACTTGTTATTACGTATCATTAATAAATGTTGATAAAGCCCGTTGGATTATTGCTTGACTACCGATGTTATAATGGTGATCATACATGTGGGGGCTGAGTTGTCTATAAGCACATCCTTAAATATCCTTAATCATGGAAGTATTGAGACTGGACATCGATATTCTGGAGTAGACTGGTGTATACGTTTCTAGACCCTGATGAGGGGCGATGGTTGGTCCCACAGCCAGCACCGAAGATCGTATAAGGTGCTTATTAGGGGTGAGTACACTGGACGGACTCTCCGAGAACTTCTAGATGGTACTATATCAATCATCAGATAGCAGTTCTCAGGTGACATAAGTACAGGTTAGTCTTCAGACCTGAGATCGTCATTTATCTCGTATGAGTTCCCGCTGTAATTAGATTACTACCCTACCAAAGCTCTACTTAGTCGTGCAAATAGGTTTTGGTTGGATACTATCCCGAGCTATATGGAGGCAGTGAGTCATTGTTAATAATTCGTCTCTCCCAGTATAGGGAGTCGATATCATACCGTGTTTGGTTGGCTAGCACTATAAGACCTTGGCCAAGGCAGTTGGGATTTATTGATAGTTAGATCAGAAGTTTCCCGAATTGGTCCTGAGCCTCATCGGCATGAATTATCAGGTTATTAGAGTCTGACGTTTACCACCCCCTAGACCCGGTATGCGATACTCATATACGAAGAGACCAGACTGTACAAAGATTGTCACCGATAGCCTCAGTAGGGGTTCGGAAGAGTTTGCTCGTCGGCCTTCCTTTTCGATAGGTACCTATATAGCTGTTACGTATAGCTAGTTCCGCTGACATGCTTGTGGTTATGGATTTATCCAGTAACTCACTACCGGCATACTGTCGAGTCTTTAGAGTCCCACACAGATATTATCCTGGTTCAGGAGAAATGATGTAGCAGCTATATTTTGATACGTGCAGGGCTCCGATCGAATGATTGTACTAGTTATCCGGACTTTCGATCGGACGGTTGATAATACTAGCCGGCTTAGAATTGAGCCGGATTATTAAATCAGGTATTGATTTAATAATTTATGTTTATATATTTTGATATGTATTATGTTCTTTATATTATTCTATCATTTTGAGTATTCGTATTTTGATACGAATATGGGTATGTATATACGGTAGAGTGTATTCCGAATTTATACGGAAAATATTCTAGAAGGTGGACACTTCATTTTAGTTTGTCCATTTATTAATTTAATTGGAAAATAAGGTGTAAAGGTAGTGAGGTGAGAATGGTGAGAACCATGCTTGAATAATGTTGACAAATGAATTGTATATTCATTTGTGTAAACTATTCAAGTATGGTTGCTATATTTTTATTGCAAAAACCTTTTATACAAAACCATGCTTCATTATTTTCTCTCACATGATGAAAAACATTCTCACCATTTGCTTCTCTCTCCTCACTAGCTTTTCTTGAGCTCCTCCTCCTTCTTCTTCATCTTCCTCCCTACCATCTCATGAGTTGAGAATCAAGGGTGGAAGTGAGATAGAAATACACTAAGAACAACTCATTACATCACTAGACACTCTAGATTAGCAACCTAGAGCCTTTAGTTTCTCTACTAGATTTTTAGTATGGAGCTAGAGCCATGAACTACATCACTCGGGTGGATCATCTTCGATGGAGTAAGACCGGCGGTCAAGCTCGATCAAGGAGACCTCAAGGAGCTAAGGAAAAGAGTAGAAGACCGAATAACACGGATCTTTTGATATAACACTTCTATCTTAGTAGTTAACCTCTTGGTGTTTTAATTATTTAATGCTTGGTTTCGATCTAGGTAGTTGTTTCTAGCGCCAAGTTTTTTAAACCTAAAAGTTTTTCATTCCGCAACGGCCGCGGTTAGCGGTTAGGGCGCTAGAAACCCTAACATGGTATCAAATCCACCTAAACATTATAAACTAGTAGTAGACGATGCTTTAGTTTAAAAACCGAAAATTTCCGATTTTCAAAACCAATTCTCTGTTCAAAATTTTTAAGGTCTCTGAAAAATTTTCAAACAAGTGCAGAGGCTTACTCTTGATATAATAGTGACACACGATGAAAAGGAGGTAAAACCATAATGATAAAACCACCCAAATCTCCAAAAACCCCATTTCTGTCGGTTTACTGTTCACTTCTGGTTCTCGTTTTCATCCAGTGTCTTGGGTTTTAGAAATTGAGATTTTTGGTCTTGTTTGATTTGACCCAGATTTCACTTAGTATTATCTTAGCATTGGGACAACTTGGAAAGTTTTAAAACTTGAAATTTTGCATTGTTTATATATGTAATGTTGTGTATGTATTTTTCAAACGTCTTCTAATTGCTATATGTCATTTAGACGGGGTTGCACATACTTGCTTCTGCTGTTGTGATGTTTGTATCTATGATGGTTTGTTCAGATTATCATGTGGGATAGCTATCACGACCCGAAATGGCATGTTACTGGCACTTGAATCATATGAAGTCTATAGGACCTCATCTAATTGAAGTAAGCCAAAAATCCAATAAATCTAAACCATTCTTGAGGAAGAAGGAAAAATTTAGTCTTAAAGCAATTAGTTTAACAACCTAAGCCGAAGTATGCATTTTTAAAACATCAAGTCTTTTCAGAAAATTTCGGCAGAGTTTCCTTTGTAAATACTGGCCCCAAAAAGGTACAACACAGGAAATATACATAAAGGCATTCCCAAGCGGAAGCTAGCTCTTCGCCAATAGACGGTCACAACCACGCAAGCAATATAATATACAACGCCGAAAGGCGATGATCAAAACTCAAAAGGAAACTCAAAATTATCAAGAAAACCCTAATAATACAACGCGTGAATCTAAGGTCGAAATAATAAACAATGGTTTTCTAAGTCTATAAATAAATACAAGTCTAGTTGATGGAGTTTACTAGATACAACTTAAATATAGTAAAAGTACAATGGTGGTCATGATGCAAGTGGACCCACCTACCAAAGCAATCATCCGGAAAGGAAGCAGTGTGCCAGAAAGCAGCAATGAAACATGTACGGCAAAAACCTGCAAGAACTGTGACACAACGGGGGTGAGTTGCCAACTCGTGAGTAGAAAACATCACCGAGCAGAAATCGTATTTATGACTAAATCCTAGGTCATACGATCATAATATCCTCAAATAATAATATGGCCTGAAGCATAATAAAATGGCAAGGGTAAACATCTATGCATAAGTGTAATCCCATGTGCTCGTGTCAGTGCCTCAGGTAGAAATATATCATAAATATAATGTATGAATGCATGAAAACAGAATGCATCTAAATGTGGAAACTGTTTTCTTATCTCAGTGAGATTTCTGTATAAAATCGAGTATCATCAATGAAATCATGCAGAAAATTAGTGTCAATCATCGACACAAAATACAAATCTCAAATCTCGATATCTCAGGCTCTGGCTATCCGGACTGGCCTATATCATCAAATATCAATATCTAGGGCTCCGGCTATCCGGACTGGCCCGTATCATCAAATATCAATATTTACGGCTCCGGCTATCCGGATTGGCCCAAATCCACAAATCAAAGACCACGTCGGTATCCTCTAGATATCTGACGCGTCACAATAAAATCACCGGTCAGTAGTGCTCCCCTGTATCAGGCTCAACGCCATCATCTGCGACCTTCTCGCCCCAGGGTACCGTACCAGGTCCACCATGCACCCACAGACGGTTCCTCCTCCTCGAATCGGGTGTATGATCTCGCTCAAGAGCTGAGAAAACTCATGGTGGACATATCTCAAATCATATCAGGAGAAAACCGCACTTTTGTATCATCAAAAATGATAATACATTTTATAAATCCTTGCGGTTTCTTCAAATCCAGAAATCTCATGAAAATACGAAATAACAATCTCTAGTGTAAATAACGGTGAATACTGGGCTCCGGCAATCCGGACTGGCACATAATATTGCATGGCAAATGAATATAAAATGCATGAGTATCTAAATAAAGAATGCAATATCTAACTAGCGCATGAAGACAATAACATATAGGAACTATCAGCTAGCAAGCTATGTCAATGAAATAATATTCTCTAAAGTGTACGTGACATAGCAATTTCCGATGAAGATGTGTGTGAGCCGGCAAGCAAGTATACGTGGAGCATACGCATCATCGATAATGGTGCGGGTGTCCTAACAACAGGTTTCATCATTACTCACGAAAATATATATAAGCATGCAATGCAATGCGAACAGAAGAATAAATGGCACTGAATAGTAAATGCAGCAATAATGAAATATACATTCCTATATACGAGTCATATAGTTTTTTGATATATGAAATCGTTCAAATCGTGGTGTTTAGAAAATAGGGCTACAGTGTTTTTATGAAAAAGTACATTCTTTGAAATATTCGTAGTATCCCTTGGCTTGTCTTTAAAATACTCACGATTCGTTAGTTTTAGAAATAAGTATGACTCGTGCTCAGTCTAACATCTACTAAGTAACTACTGGAATAAACTAACAGACCAGTCGAAAGGGTAAGGAAATCTACCTAAATCTGAGTCGATCTATATATATATATATATATAATAGTCAGTGATCTCGCCTCAATAGTTTCGCGTACGATACAATATATATATCATATGACATCCTCGAGTCAAGAGTGAGGACTATCATCATAATTATATCTCGTATGGTAAATCCATCGTACGGCATCCCAAATCAGGGTACGGGTCAATATCACATTTATCTCATTATTTAACTGGTATCCTTATCATCATATATCATGAGCTGGGTACTGATTTACGTCTAGTACATACTGATACCATCAATAATATATATGCGTGTGTCTGAAAACACATCGCCTAAAGATCCTCTATAATATCATATCGTATCTCAAAATACGAACCAAATCACATCACCGATCTTATGGCATCATGCCCAATCACATCGACTCATCTCTAAGTACCATATACTATCTTCATCATCCATGTATATGTATACGTATATATATATATATATATATATATATACATACATAGTCCCATACTTATGTGTGTGTGTATATATATATATACATATCCCCATATACGCATAAGTAAAATAAAATGTATGCAAGTGTGTGTGTGAGCGTGTATGCAAATCACTACTCTAGGGTTCGCGACTAAAAAACTAACTAAATGCGTTTTCCTACTAGTATGCTAAAACTATCCCAAAGTCACCTAGCATTTCTTACTAAGTATACACATCTCACATAACACACACACAGACACACACACACATACACACACACACACACACACACACACACACACATATATATATATCATAACGCATTCGCGTTCTATACTACGAAACTACGGAGGTGCTATACGCTATCCACCTGACTTCCCCCGTAGATACATATCTACTCACCTTGGTCCTCACCTGCCGAAGTCGATGTCTCCATCCTCTTCTTCATCGTCCGAAGTCTACATGAGAGGTACCTATATGTAAACATATGATATCATAAACCGAAATCGCGGATAAAACTAAAACGGCACACGAAATGCGCATAAGTTAAAACCTATGACCCGCTTATGCAAAAGAACTAAATAACACTTGACATAGGCATACAAACACCGATTGATCGAGATAAAACCCAAACGTACCAATCGTGGTTTCACAACTTACTAATTAGTATATAAAATAAGTTGTAACTCATCAAAACCTAAAAATTACTCAAATCGATTTATTTTTGAAAACCTAGAAAGCCTCAATTAGCCGTTTTAGTACAAAACTTGATGTTTTAAAAATTATAATGGCGAAAATAATCACCAACTATCTTAATTAGGTCACATAAACATTAACTAGATTTTATTCTCACATAATTTCATTAATCCTAAAATCTAGTTTGCAACATAGCTTAATTTAAAACAAATTAAATGTAGCAATTAGCAATTTAGCAACTAGATTAGGTTTTAGCATGCCCACTAGATGTTAACTACACAATTAAACCTTGAACAAATTTTGAAAACCCTAACTCAATTGAAAATCCTCACTTGAATTTCCAAACTCTCAAATAAACCCATAATTAAACACCTAATAAATTTAATTAAGCAACTAACCAACAATCAAACCATAGGGTAAAGATTTATACCTCACAAATTGAGATCAACAAACTAAGCCTCCAAAAAGCCATTTTGCTCCTTGATTCATACTAGCTAGGGCAAAGAAATAATGGGTAAAGGTTGGATTTGGGATTTGTGAGGTTTTTGTATTGATTTTTGAAGAATTTTGTGAGGGTTTTTGAAATGAAAATAAGGTTGAGAATTGGGGGGATGCTTGAGGGAGGGGCTTGGCCAATGCTTGAGAAGAGAGGAGAGAGAGTGAGGTGTGGAAAATAAAGTCAAGACAATACCCATACCCAATATAATAACACCCATACTTCTTTCATTCTCTTTTCTTTTTTCCAATTTCTTTTCTTTTTCTCTTAAAGTGTGAGGTGTGTGTGGGGGGGGGGGGATGCTATGGGGCTCGGCCAACAGTAGGGGGAGGCGAGTGAGTGGGAACAAGAAAACAAGCACCACACATAAATCTCTAATTACTTTATTTTCAAAACTTAAGCCTTTTTCTTTTATATTTTCTAAAACCATCATAACAACTTCATTTCATTTCAAAATCTACATGTTACACTTTGGTTTAAAGTTTCATGATGTACAAAACTTGTATTAACCCATTCGAATTTGTAATTATCCTTAATTAAATGTATTAGTGAATGCTTAAAATAATATTTGAAATAATTAATTACGGAAAATATTTTAGTAAACTAAAAATTTTATAAGTGACCCATTAAATACCAAATACTAGCAATTAAATAGCTAGAATAGGTACATTTAATTTTATGTTGAAAAAAATAATTATTTCCTGGTTTTTACGGAAAACACCAGTTATTTTACCGATTATCCGAAATTTCACCTAAGCGATTTTCAAAATGTTACAATATCCCCTAGTGCAATGGTAGTTGTACAGTTTTGATTCTTTTGTATATTCATTATTGCAAGGCGAGCGTCCGACTTGTAGACTGCCGTTTTCGCCAGTTTGTATATTCTTTTATTAGGGCACAGCCGGATTGAGATTGATGTCACTTTTGTATATATTGTTTCTTTTTTGTACTAGGATTACCCCGCGGTGGAGTACTCGAGTAGCCGGGTTCTATAGGGCAATGGGCCCCCATCTCATGGCCTTAAGACTGGGGTGTCTTAGTCTGGAATTTGCAGGCTACTCGCTGCACTCGTAGGGGGTATAAGATGACCCATGGAGGGGTGCTAAATTTACCGGATTCCGTGAAGTCCGGGGTGGCCTATTCACTTCGTTGATCGGGGTTGCTTCACTTCCGAGATTGGCGGGTAACTTGCCGCATTCATACGGGTCTTGGTTCAACATTGCACAGGCTATCCATACGACCGGGGAACATCGAGTTTCATTTGCGGCTCAAATAAAACCCGGGGCTCCTAAATTATCCGCTATTCCATTTTGCTTATTGTTTTTCTGTGATGTTGCTTATATCATGCCTGGGATGAATGTTTACATATTTATATATACTAGTAGATATTGTATATGTTTTGCATCTGCGCTAGTCCAGCCCTCGCTCTACCGTTAGTTAAGTAACTTAATGGTGCATGATGAGGCCACGTGGTGAATGCGGATGGCATATACGTACATTGTATTTTCGTTCTTTTCTTGTGTGATAGGAATTAATTGATAGGACCGCATTAATTTTGATTAATGCAAGGAAAAATAAACCTAAAAGATGTCGGAACAAATTTTGAAAAAAACTATAGTTGTATTCTTTTGCTTTGCATAGTGGTATTCGTTTAGAAATATCCAGCATCTCATTCGAGGAGGCAAGAGCCTAGATCCCTTCATGGGGAGTGATCTCTTGAGCAAAAGTTTATATTGCTATAGATTACTCAATTTCCTTCAAAACCACTAGTTTTTAAAAGCGGAGCCTAAACCACTCCTTTTCAAAATTATTCGGTTCCTTCAACGATATCAAGTTCATTACGTTAAAGGGTTTTTCGGTAAAAACCTAGCCGTAGCCCTCCTTCAATTCTTACAAGTATCACCTAGTATTCAAGCTATGTATATTGGCCCACGTCAAGGCATAATAGATGGTAGCTGGGTAGTGCTTGTTTGCTGCATAGATATGCGATTATTTAGTACAGTAATACAATTATTTTAGCCTATGTCAAGGACTTGTACGGGCAGGTCTAAATTAATCCAGGACAATGACGGTGTCACGACCCGAAATATTAGCTCACGACCGGCACTTAAATCACGCAACGTCTAAAGGCGTAACGTAATTCTGTTAGTTATATGTATGCCCTAGAGGCCATTACTGTACATAGGATGTATATTGTAGTGGATGCTGGGACATATATAGGGAGGACTTTCTTGCTCGACATGATAGTATGCTATCTGGTTACCCTTTACCTTAACGTGTATGCTGATTGTCTCTCTGTTACATGTTGGTAAAGCCCTTAGGATCTGTACTTGACTACCTGGACTATGATGCAGATCATACTAGTGGGGACATGGTAGTCCATAAGTACATCCTTCAAAGTCCCTAGTCGTGGGTGTATCGAGACGGGGCATCGATATACCAGAGTAGACTAGCGTATACCTTCTCGACCCATACAGATGGGCGATGGATGATCCCATATCCATCGGTGTTTGACATCAGAGGAGATATACGGGTGCTCAGTAGAGACTGGGTACACTGGACGGACTCGCCGAGAACTCCCAGATGGTATTATACCTCACGTCAAATGGCAGTTCTCTGGTGACACTGGTACAGAGTAGTCTGTTGACCCGAGATCGTCATAGAGTCTTGTGTGGTTCCCACTGTGCTTTGATTTCCATCTTACCACGTCCAAGAGGGCGTGCAAAACGGTGGTTTTTGGGTACAGTCCCGAGTCACATGGAGGCAATGAGCGATAGGAGGGGATTCGTCTCTCCCGGTATATGGGGTTGATGTTGCGCTGTGTTCGATTGGCTATAACAGGAAATCCCTGGCCAGGGTTGCTGAGATTTACTGGTAAGTGTTACCAGTAGTTTCTCGAACAGTTATAGACCTCATATCGACACGACTTATTGAGCTATTGGGGTCTGACGTATACCACCCCTAGGCGAGATATGCGACATATCAGACGATCAGACCGGACTGTACGGTAGTGTTACTGGTCGGATTCACTGGAGTGTGAGCGGGCTTGCTCGTCGATCTTCAGATCGCTCAATACCCGGGTGGCCGTTACGTTTAGCAGACCGCTTGCGGCTTGTGGGTGTTTGATATGATCATCATCCGCTGCCGGCGTATTGACGAGTCTTTAGAGTCCTACACAGAGGTTTCCTGGCTCAAGCGAAACGAAATAGGAGCGCATATGAGATATGTGCGGGACCGAGAATAATGCGTGTATGTGATACCGCATTCTATTCTCGCGATAAATATATCGAATGGTTGTATGCGATATAACCTAGTTATCGATTCAAGCGTTGATTCGATAAGCCGATATATTAGATACCAGTCGGTTATGTGCGCATGACCGGATCATTGAATCAAGTGTTGATTTAATGATTTAATGCATATTTATATATTTGATATATTGCTTTGCATCAACTAGTATCGGTTTACTTAAGATGGATTTTCTCGCTCGGGTGTGCACATTACATATGCGATATGATTTTGTGCACTTGATTGTATCATGTTTGATGATACAAGTTTACTTGGTTAAGTGCAAAGAATAAACCATGGTTAAAAGAATGGTTAGGGTTTTATTTTCTATTACTTATTTATTCATTTATTTATTTGTTTATTTACTTTGGAAAATAAAAAGAAAAGAGAAAAGAATGGTTGCTAGATTTGGAGTTTAGTTGAAGCTTCATGAAGCTTTGATAAAGTCAACCATACTTATCTCATCCTTAACCCTAACCATTCACACTAACCATGATTCATTCTCTACACTTGACCATGGTTAGAATTATGATAAGAATTCATTTTCTTTTCTTTTTCTATTAACTTATCATAACAATTTTCTTCTTCTTCTTCTTTGAACTTGAAGAAGAAAGCTTACCCCATCAATGGTGGATTGATGTTTTGAGTGAGAAATCCAATTCTAAAGTTAACCCACTTCCTATTTCTTCATCCTCTACCTCTTGCCAAGTAGTAGAGTGTGTTTCCTTCACAACTTTTCACGGTTTAGTGAAGGTGGAGCTTGATTCATCGATGCTTCGACGTAGATCATCTTCGGCATGGACATCGACGACCTAGCTTGCCCATTCTCCGACGAAGCCGATCCTAGAGCCCGGATTTGATTTAGACAGCGGAGAGGACCTCGTTGCGGAGCCGTGGAGGTGGAGCACCGGATCTACAAAGGTTGTATTTCCGTATTCCCTTAGTTAATTGTTAACTAGTTCTATGTTCGCCTAGACATCTAGCAAACGATCCGTACTTTAGGGTTTGTAGGCACCATAATTTTTGAAATTGCCATGGTTGATGGCTTGGGAGACCTCACTAGAGTGCCTAGGAACCCTGCAGTGGTATCAGAGCCTAGCTAGAGCCTTAGGCGAAGTCCAGACGGAAATTGAAGTCCGAACGAACCCGAAACCCCGATTCAAAGTTGCTCTCTGTACAATTTTTAAAAACAGGGAATTTTCAGTATTAAAAATATTCAGAGAAACATGCAGGAATATTTAAGAGTTACTGTGAAGACGTAAGCCCTAATTCCCTTAAAGAGCCGCGCTTCCGCGGCACGAGCCTGGCTTGTGCCGCGCAAGCGCGGCGGTTTTGTCGTGTTGTGAGGTCTTGACAGCACAGTAACTCCTATTTAACATTTCTGGTATTCCTGGATATTTTTAATATATTTTCAAGAGTTGATTTTTCTGTGTTGATTTGGGGATTCGGAATTTCGATCGGGATATCAAATACTGTCTGTGTGGCTTTCCGGATAAATTTTAGAATATGTTAAAAATTTCGACCGGATATAAATACCCAACTTTTCCCCTGTCGGGAAATTTCCAAGTGTTGGATCTTTCCGTAGTTTAACGACTTTCTAAGTAGTGCAAGTAACGCGATGGTCCCTCTAGAAGACACAAACCTTAACTCGATTATGTGACCGTCTTGAACTGCCCTTTGAACCTTCGGGTTTGGGGCAGTACGGCGTGCCACATGTGAGGCGTTGGCTTGACCCTTCTACGGCTGGACCGTTGGTACTGAGGTACGAACTGAATGTTGTTAGACTTATTTCATGTGTTGATCTGTATCGGAAAAACTTGGGTGTTCGATTGTTCGATCGAAAAGTTTAACATTTTCTGTTTATCTGGAATGGGATACAATAATTGGAATTCACAATGAGTTATATGATAACTAAATGAATGTTATAAACATAGCAGTTTAGTCTCACTTGATCAGTTGCCACGGAATTTTGATGTGATCAAAAGTCCGTTGCAATCACGTAGCGTACGCGGATACTCGCCGGGTAAACTTAATAGACAGCCTCACTCCATAGCCCCGACCAAGTGACTGTAGGAGAACCCCGTCGCCGAAAGCATCCCTCCGGGTGCTCGCGGTAGCGGTGTTCCGCCTTGGTGCACTTCGTCGACGGTATCGGGGGTGCGGCCGTCTACTGAAGTTTGCGACGAGTATTCGATCAGACTGTCGGGAATCTTGTTGAATTCCCCGACTAGATATTGAAAAGAGTTTTCGATAATGAGACTAAAATGCGGGGTTTATAAATGTTAGGCATGCGATGTCTAAAGAATTCATTTGGTCAGGCATGCGATGTCTGAGGTGATTGCGGATTCCAACTGTTGTAGTTTTACACTTTCTTTTCTGTGACCGTAAGTGTAATATGTGATATCGCCGGTTTCGTTGCTATATGTCAACGACAATTGGGATGCGCATATTTACTTACGTTGATGACATGTGATGTTATGTGTTGCTGGATATGTTATATTGGATCGTCGTGTTTGAATAGCCCGGGGGTTTTTATGTGAGATGAGTGTTTTTCATTTTCATTCATGTAAAAACTTGTATGTAATATTCTTTTATTGGGGCACTTCCAGGTTGCGGGAGTTGTCACCGGTTGTATATTATTTACTTTTCCGCACTA
The DNA here is from genome assembly GCA_030015575.1 of Agapanthus africanus. Classification (NCBI taxonomy): domain Eukaryota; kingdom Viridiplantae; phylum Streptophyta; class Magnoliopsida; order Asparagales; family Amaryllidaceae; genus Agapanthus; species Agapanthus africanus. The sequence continues at coordinate 315,234,786 of CM057341.1, read as the reverse complement.
GGATAGACCCAAGGAGGGGAGCACAAGTAACCGGGTTCTGGAGTCCAGTGGGAGACCAACTCGAGGAGTCGAGTCCGGGTCTCCTAACTCCAGAATTGGTAGGGTTGCTTGCCGCTCTCGTAGGGGTCTAGGGGTGTGGGTTTGGCTATTCATCACGACCGTGGAATCCGTGTTTTATACTGGCTCGTATTGAAAACACGGACGTCCTAGTATATCCAATATTTCATATGATTCTTCTGCTGCGATATCTATGATGTGATCATGTGATGTTTCTGTGATGGATATAGTATATAGTATATATGATATATTATATAGACGTTACTTATGTTTTACACCCGCGCTAGCCCTGCCCTGCTCTGTCGTTAGTTACCTAACCTAACGGTGCACGAGGGGACATCGAGGCGAATGCGGATGGCATAAGTGTACGTCATATCTATCTGTGATGATTAGGTAATTAAATGATGGGACTTCATTAATGAGATTAATGAAATAAAAGAAACCTAAGATGTTGTAGAATCGAATTTCAAAATAAAACAGGTAGCTACAGTTCTTGCTTTGCACAGCGGTATATGTGATATATCCTGCACCTTATTCGATGAGGAAAGGACCGAGATCCCTTCACTGGGAGTGACTCCTTTAGCAATAACTGGCAGATGCTACACACTCGGTTTGTCTTTTGTTCGCTTTTAAGTGTTTTTTGCTTTGCACAGTGATATATGTGATATATCCCGCACCTCATTCGACGAGGAAAGGACCGACGATCCCTTCACCGGGAGTGACTCCTTTAGCAAAACTAGAAAAGCCTCAAAAGCGCTCCATTTCAAAATTCATTCGATCCTACAACGATATCAAGTTCATTACGCAATAGGTTTTCAGAAAAACCTGTCGTAGCCCTCCGTCATTTCAGATAAGTAGTAGTTAGTATTCGTGCTACGTTTGTTGGCCTGCGTCAAGGCGTAGTGTGCGGTAGCTAACTAGTGCTTATCTGTATAAGCATATGATGTGATTGGATTAGGGTAGTCGTGCGACTTTGTTGGCCTGCGTCAAGGGTCGTGCGGGTGGGTTTAATTCAATCAGGAAATGACGGGTTGAACTTGACTAGCGGACTATGGTTTGTTGGCCTGCGTCAAGGTCATAGGACGCTAGGGGCAAAATATTATCGGGAATTTCAAGTGTTGAAATTTGCAATGAGATTGCATACCTTCTATGAGATAGTTGGATCCCGATACCCGCTGCGAGTAAGAGTTACTCCTGGGAGAGTTTTATACATTACAATTAGCCGATCAAGTAGGTGTCTAGAAAGGTGTCAACGGGGTTACGCCTCTGGGAAAACGAGGTTTACATTAATTAGGTTCGTGCGAAAGCACGGGGGACCTCCCTCAAAGTACCGACACTGGCCTGGCTGAAAGATTGGCGAACTTGTAGTGTGTAATTAATCCCGGCTAGTCTTTCCTTTTAGGGTTTGAAGGAAGATTTGATAAAAAGCAGTGGGAGCCATCCTGATTAGATAAAATAATAACCAATCTATTCTTGACAGAGCGCACGCTGAGTGTTTTCTTCTCTCTCTCTCCTGGTAGCGACCATATCACGCCTTAATCAAGATAATAATACGGAATATTGACCGAACCCGCTTGTTATACTGAGCTGGGGAACGTTGGTCCCGCTCCACCTTATAATTGTTATAAGACAGAGCAGGAAATTGGGGATTACCAGAATTCCCGTGCCGCCCAAACGAAGAAAGTGCATGTTGATGCATCATCTTCGGGTGTGTTCATTATACAGAACTGTTTCTCAGTATCCTTTACGTCCTGGGTATGTGATACCGGATCAGGATCCCAGATATGTAATCTGTTACATAGGGCTACAGAAAGGTAGAGAACTGAGAACGGGTGATAAGTTTCATGAGGCAGAAAACGGGGCAAGAGTTGCAGCCAAGTCTGTCGGTCACTGTCACCCTGTATTACCGATACATTGATTCTGAACGAATGTTGTTAGATACCGAACCTGATATACAAAATCATATCAGTCTCTTTATTAGTAAAGAAACGATAAAATTTTGTATTGATGGATAATGTTTTGAACATTTCCTATATCAAAAGTTGATCGGTTCAGGCACGTTATCTAAAAGCATTAATGTTCTAAATCAAACTACAGTTCTTAGTATACGGATCACATACAAGAGGAAGAGTTCAGAAATGAACGAATTCTTCTTGAGGCATTGTAGACTAGGTCAGATCAATGCGACCCGACTGGCTAGAGTTACATATAGATGTATATTTAAATTAGTTTGAATTTACATCTTGTGAAACTCTCCAGTCATGTCACAAAGATAAGATGACCACAGCTCTGTTTATTGGAAACAGAGAAAGAGTTAGTAAACTCTTGGGACTGATACATGTTGATGTATGTAAGGTCCCCTGTCTACACATGCCAGGACTGGTTCTTTATACTTCATTACGTTCTCTGATGATCTCTTTAGATTCAGACATATGTTCTGTTGAAACACAAGTCCGAACCTTTTGAGATATTCACAGAATATAAGTTAGAAGTAGAGAACCAAAATACGGGTATAAGTATTATGTCCTTTGATGTGATCAAGGAGGAGAATACTTGAGCACGGAAATACTGGACTATTCTAAAGGAGAATGAGATTCTCTCTCAGCATTACTCCTCTGTATACACCATAGCACGATGGAATATCGGGGCGGAGCAGATACACCCTATTTGATATGGTGTGCTATATGATGAGTGCTGCTGAGTTACCTATTTCCTTTTGGGAGTTATGCACTTGAGAAGTTGCATACCTATTGAATAGGGTTCTAATCAAATCAGTTGCCTACCGCTTCATATGTGATATGGTATGGGAAGAGCCCATGTCTTAAGTCAGTTCAGATTTGGGGTTGTTCGGGCTATGTCTGAAAGCAGAATCCGGACAAGCTCGAGGCAAAGTCTGTAATGTAGAACTGGAAAGGTTCCAGCTATACAAACTACAGCTGATAATTTGATAGAACCAAGGGATTCAGTAGATACTAACGAACCTCAGCCTCTCCGCCGATCTAGTAGGGTTCCTCGCCCACCTGAGAGATACATCGGTTTCTCTATGACAGTGGGAGTGAGGATTGCATCATGAGATGATGACCCAACTAGTTTCGAGCTGGCCATCGAGAGTAAGACTCTGTAAGAATGGCTGGATGTTTAGCGATCTGAGATGGAATCCTTATACACCAACAAAGTATGGACTTTGGTTGCTGTATCTGAAGGGTTAAATCCCCATCAGGAGCAAGTATATCTTGAGAAGATTACTTGGTGTAGATGGAAAAGTTGAGACTTTCAAAGCTAGACTTGATAAAGCTTTTCGTCATCGACCAGGCGTGGATTATGATGAATCCTTTTCAAGTGTCTATGCTTAAGTCCATCCAGATCCTACTTGCCACGGCTACATACCATAACTACGATATCTGGCGTTTGGGTGCCATGACTGCTTTTCTAAATGATGATTTAGAAGAGTGCGTCTGTAAGTACACAACCAGAGGGCTTCGTAGACAGTGGGAGCAGCGGAAACGTGTGCAAGATGCTTTATAGGATAAAGCAGGCATCGCGGAGTTGGAACGTCTGTTTTGATGAAGTAGTCAAAGAGTTTGACATCATCAAAATGGTAGATGAACCTTGTATAAACAAAAAGGCAGTAGGGAGTATGGTGACGATCCTCGTAGAGTACGTGGATGACATACTCTTGATAGGGAAGGAGTTTCCTATGCTACGATCGATCAATCTCCGCTTATCACAATGATTCTCCATATAGGATTAAAGTGATACCTACTAAATCCTGGATTTTGGATCTATGAGATAGATCTAAATGGATGTTAGGAAACTCACTAGATGTAGTGAGGTGGTGTCAATCGATCCTGAGGAGAATCACTGGAAGGGTTCCAGGGTGATAAATGACGACTGAATGTCAGTCGCAGGCATTGTCTTTACCCTCAGTAAAGGGACGGTATGTTGGAAGAGTTCCAAGCTAGATACCGTGACATACTAGACGATAAAGGCTGGATACATCGCTACTTAAGATGCTACCAAAGAGGCAGTCTGGGTGTATATTGGTTCATGAGATGAACTACGTTCCAACCATTGTGAGACAATGGAGTTGTGGCTTATGCCAAGGAACGCCGGTCCCATCAGTGATCCAGACATATTCTAAGGAAGTATCACTTGATCATGGAGATGATTGATCTCCAGGATGATCGAGGTTTGGAGAGTAGACTCAGAGGACAACACAGCGGATCCACTCATGAAGGCCTGTTCCCAAAGAGAGACTTTTATGGGATGGTTGAGTATGAGATACTGCAACCACTGCTACAGATGGCCCTAGTGCAAGTGGGAGATTGTTAGTTATATGTATGCCCTAGAGGCCATTACTGTACATAGGATGTATATTGTAGTGGATGCTGGGACATATATAGGGAGGACTTTCTTGCTCGACATGATAGTATGCTATCTGGTTACCCTTTACCTTAACGTGTATGCTGATTGTCTCTCTGTTACATGTTGGTAAAGCTCTTAGGATCTGTACTTGACTACCTGGACTATGATGCAGATCATACTAGTGGGGACATGGTAGTCCATAAGTACATCTTTCAAAGTCCCTAGTCGTGGGTGTATCGAGACGGGGCATCGATATACCAGAGTAGACTAGCGTATACCTTCTCGACCCATACAGATGGGCGATGGATGATCCCATATCCATCGGTGTTTGACATCAGAGGAGATATACGGGTGCTCAGTAGAGACTGGGTACACTGGACGGACTCGCCGAGAACTCCCAGATGGTATTATACCTCACGTCAGATGGCAGTTCTCTGGTGACACTGGTACAGAGTAGTCTGTTGACCCGAGATCGTCATAGAGTCTTGTGTGGTTCCCACTGTGCTTTGATTTCCATCTTACCACGTCCAAGAGGGCGTGCAAAACGGTGGTTTTTGGGTACAGTCCCGAGTCACATGGAGGCAATGAGCGATAGGAGGGGATTCGTCTCTCCCGGTATATGGGGTTGATGTTGCGCTGTGTTCGATTGGCTATAACAGGAAATCCCTGGCCAGGGTTGCTGAGATTTACTGGTAAGTGTTACCAGTAGTTTCTCGAACAGTTATAGACCTCATATCGACACGACTTATTGAGCTATTGGGGTCTGACGTATACCACCCCTAGGCGAGATATGCGACATATCAGACGATCAGACCGGACTGTACGGTAGTGTTACTGGTCGGATTCACTGGAGTGTGAGCGGGCTTGCTCGTCGATCTTCAGATCGCTCAATACCCGGGTGGCCGTTACGTTTAGCAGACCGCTTGCGGCTTGTGGGTGTTTGATATGATCATCATCCGCTGCCGGCGTATTGACGAGTCTTTAGAGTCCTACACAGAGGTTTCCTGGCTCAAGCGAAACGAAATAGGAGCGCATATGAGATATGTGCGGGACCGAGAATAATGCGTGTATGTGATACCGCATTCTATTCTCGCGATAAATATATCGAATGGTTGTATGCGATATAACCTAGTTATCGATTCAAGCGTTGATTCGATAAGCCGATATATTAGATACCAGTCGGTTATGTGCGCATGACCGGATCATTGAATCAAGTGTTGATTTAATGATTTAATGCATATTTATATATTTGATATATTTCTTTGCATCAACTAGTATCGGTTTACTTAAGATGGATTTTCTCGCTCGGGTGTGCACATTACATATGCGATATGATTTTGTGCACTTGATTGTATCATGTTTGATGATACAAGTTTACTTGGTTAAGTGCAAAGAATAAACCATGGTTAAAAGAATGGTTAGGGTTTTATTTTCTATTACTTATTTATTCATTTATTTATTTGTTTATTTACTTTGGAAAATAAAAAGAAAAGAGAAAAGAATGGTTGCTAGATTTGGAGTTTAGTTGAAGCTTCATGAAGCTTTGATAAAGTCAACCATACTTATCTCATCCTTAACCCTAACCATTCACACTAACCATGATTCATTCTCTACACTTGACCATGGTTAGAATTATGATAAGAATTCATTTTCTTTTCTTTTTCTATTAACTTATCATAACAATTTTCTTCTTCTTCTTCTTTGAACTTGAAGAAGAAAGCTTACCCCATCAATGGTGGATTGATGTTTTGAGTGAGAAATCCAATTCTAAAGTTAACCCACTTCCTATTTCTTCATCCTCTACCTCTTGCCAAGTAGTAGAGTGTGTTTCCTTCACAACTTTTCACGGTTTAGTGAAGGTGGAGCTTGATTCATCGATGCTTCGACGTAGATCATCTTCGGCATGGACATCGACGACCTAGCTTGCCCATTCTCCGACGAAGCCGATCCTAGAGCCCGGATTTGATTTGGACAGCGGAGAGGACCTCGTTGCGGAGCCGTGGAGGTGGAGCACCGGATCTACAAAGGTTGTATTTCCGTATTCCCTTAGTTAATTGTTAACTAGTTCTATGTTCGCCTAGACATCTAGCAAACGATCCGTACTTTAGGGTTTGTAGGCACCATAATTTTTGAAATTGCCATGGTTGATGGCTTGGGAGACCTCACTAGAATGCCTAGGAACCCTGCAAATTCAAGTAAGCCGAAACCCAGAAATCTAAACCTTTTTAAGAAAATAAAAGAGGGGACATTTTGCAATAAAGGTATAATGAAATCAAGTTTTCTTAAAAGCATAGAAAGGAAACTTGGAAAATGCAAGTGGAATTTATTAGTTGAAAACATGTTTCGTCTTTTTAAAAATTTGGGCAGCACCTTCTTTGTATTTTTTGATCCAAAACCACAATACATGATAATATAAAGGCATCCCCAAGTGGGAGCTATCTCTTCGCCAATCGGCGGATCCACAACTACGTAAAGCATAAATATAAGTATACGACGCCCAACGGCGAAGCTCACTACAAAAGATATGGAAATAAGTAAGACATCAAAACCACAAGTAGCGGAATACCCCTCTCTCTAAGTCTCGCAACCAAAAGTCTCACTAAGTCTCATTACTTATACAAATACTAGTTTGATTGAAACAAAGCAAGTAAACAACTTTACTTCGAAGAGTTTGGGATTACAACCTTTGTAGTCCGGTCCTTCACTTCATAAGTTCCATGTTGTGGTCCCTTCACTGCGATCATCGAATATCCAAACTCTAGAGAGGCTCCATAAAAGAAAAATGCAAGTATGCTTCCGATGTTCGATAACAAAGATGATCTACCTTGAGAAAACTCAAACCCAAGTTCTTGTTTTTCTAATCAAGTATTAGCAAAGCAAACACCCTAATCTAAGTGGCTAGAATAGATGAGGATGATGAAGTAGGAATTTAGTTCTCATTTGTTTTTTTAATCTCACTCATTTTCATCACAAAGAAAAAGGCTAGAAAGCTTTTCACCAAGGAAGAAGAAGAAGAATAATCAAAACCTTTTGTGATGAATAATGAATAACTCAAGTGTGAGGTCAGAAATGCAACCATGGTATAAGTGAGAAGAAGTAACCCTTGTAGAGATTTAACTAAGGTTAAAGGGTTGGGTTGGGTTAAACAAATATTTACAAAATATCTTTAACAAATATCTTTGCTTAAAACAAAAGCAAAGCTTCTAGAAGCTACTAGAAAGTTTAACCCAAATCAAACCCTAACCATGTTTAATCTCCACTAATCATGTTGCATTTATAACCATAACATGTTACAATATTATATATCACATATACAATATTTATTGTAACAAAATAAAATAATACAATTAACATATATCGCATATATATCAACGTATTACCCGAGAGAGAAAAGAATCTTTAAGTGAGCTTATATTAGTTAATGTAATTTAATATATCAAATATATAATTATACATTAATTTATCAAATCAACACTTGATCCGATAATCCGGCTATTTCATAAATAACCGACTAATATAATCTGTATCAGTTTATCGAATCAACACTTGATCCGATGACCCGGCTATATCACATATACCCGGCCGATATCTCATATCGCGAGAATCTAATACGGTATCACATACACGTATTGTTCTCGGTCCCGCACATATCATATATGTGCTCCTACTCCGTTTTGCCTGAGCCAGGAAACCTCTGCGTGGACTCTAAAGAATCGTCAATACGCCGGTAGTAGGTGATGATCATATCAAACACCCACAAGCTGCAAGCGGTCAGCTAAACGTAACAGCCACCCAGGTATTGATCAATCAGAAGATCAACAAGAAAGACTGTACATTCTCCCGTGAATCCAACCAGTAACACTTCTGTACAGTCCGGTCTCTTCGTCTGATATGTCGCATATCTCGCCTAGGGGCGTGTTCAGTTGATAAAACTGCACATTTGTATTACATTTTCCTACCATTTTCATATTAAAAAAGGACTTTATTATAATATATTATACATATGAGGGTTTATGTGTAAAAACACTATTTTCCATGTGTTAATATATTTTAATTAGCATTTGGTAGAAAAATGTATGCAAATAAATTCATTGACCTAATCCTAGTAGAATTAAGTCTACTAAATATTATTTGAGTTGTTGTGCAAAAGATTTCCTAGTGTGGAGAATTTTTCAAAGACTAGAATCAAGCAAATCAAGTTGTTGAAGAAGACTTGCCTAATTAAGAATCAAAACTTGAAGACCAAGTCTGGCAGCAACCACGAGAAGATTTCCAAATTCTTAAGGTTCCAGATATCGACACATGTCACAGGGAGCAAGCCCTAAAAGTTTGATCAATTGATCTCGACCATTGGCCACGGATCCGCGGCCAAAACCCCACTTGGGCCGTGGATCCGCCGCAGATATAGTGAGTTGGGAGTTAAGGATTTTTGGGGAAAATCTTTTCTACATTTACCTAATTTTGAAGCAAATGATTCTGGCTTTGCACTATAAAAAGGCACCGAGAGCCTTTTGGAAAAATCATCAAGCCGACGTGATCACGAAGCCCCAGACGCTCACGCATCCAGGCTGATCATCAACGGTTCATCTACCTCCTTGGAAGAGATCGAGAAGCAACTAGTTTTGTAATCATTTTCTAAGGAATAAAGTGTAGATTGTTCAAGTTGATTAATAAAGGTAGTTATTTTATTTAATTCTTTTGCATTTTACATTATGTTTTCCCTCTCTGTCTTTTTATCTTCTTCTCCCAACATGCGCGGGTAATTCTCCGCTTGTTAGGGTTCGTAGGATTAGGGTAGGCTAATGGATGATGAATATCCCTAAACCTTTTTTAAGTCCTATAAAGTTTATGAACTTTATCAAAAGAATCATTAACATCCTAAACGGGCACACTAGTAATTCTTTGCTAGTTCCGACCGCGATTAGAGATTAGATTAATGATTGTTTTGGTAAAGGCTAGATTTGAACGGAGTTCCGTGTCGAGATAAGGGTTAAGAGTGGGATTCCTTTTCCCTCCAGAAACCCTAATCTACACGCATCACCGTCGTTCTAGTTTTAAATCTATTAATGGATAAAAAGGGTAACTTTTAATTAATCGTCCATGAGTATTAAATCCTAACGAACCCTACAAGCCCTCTTATTATATTGTCTACATATCTAAAATAATCTAGATCTATATTTTTGCATTCTTACTTAACGTAGATCTAGAAACCATTCACAAAATTCTTATTTCCTCCTCTCTTTCAACACATCTAAAGTAATAGTAAAGGTTCCACGTTTCCCTGAGGACGACCCGTACTCACTTCGGTCTAGCTACGCGCGACACCGTTTTGATTGCGGTTAAACTACTATACACTTTTTTGAATCAATCAATCAAATGGCGAACGTCAGAATCCAGTAGCTTGATAAGTCGTGTCGATATGAGATCCATAACAGTTCGAGAAACTACTGATAAAACTTACCAGTAAATCTCAGCAACCCTGGCCAGGGATTTCCAGTTATAGCCAATCGAACACTGCGCAACATCAACTCCATATACCGGGAAAGACGAAACCCCACATATCGCTCATTGCCTGCATGTAATTCGGGACTGTACCCAAAAGCCACCTTTTTGCACGCCCTCTTGGACGTGGTATGATGGAAATCAAAGCACAGTGGGAATCACACAAGATTCTATGACGATCTCGGGTCTACAGACTAACCTGTACCAGTGTCACCAGATAACTGCCATCTGACGTGAGGTATAATACCATCTGGGAGTTCTCGGCGAGTCCGTCCAGTGTACCCAGTCTCTACTGAGCACCCGTATACCTTCTCTGATGTCAAACACCAATGGATATGGGATCATCCATCGCCCATCATATGGGTCAAGAAGCGCATACGCTAGTCTACTCTGGGGTATCGTTGCCTTGTCTCGGTACTCCCACGACTATGAACATTTGAAGGATGTACTTGGCAACTACACCGTCCCCACTAGTATGATCTGTATCATAGTCATGGTAGTCAAGTACTCATCCTAAGGGTTTTATCAACATGTGACATAGAGACAATCAGAGTACATGTTAAGATAAAGAGCAACAAGACAGCATACTATCATGTCGAGCAAGAAAGTCCTCCCTATATATGTCCCAGCATCCACTACAATATACAACGTATGTACAGTAATGACCTCTAGGGCATACATATAACTAACAATCTCCCACTTGCACTTGGGCCATCTGTTGTCATATCGTATACCCAACAATCAGCTGTGGTTGAAGTATCTCATACTCAACCATCTCATAAAAGTCTCTTCTAGGAAATAGGCTTTTGTGAGTGGATACACGTTGTTGTCCTCTATGTCTACTCTCCTAACCTCGATCTACCTGGAGATCAACCATCTGCATGATCAGGCGATACTGCCTAAGAATATGTCTGGATCTCTGATGGGACGGGGGTTCCTTGGCTTAAGCTACATCTCCATTGTCACACAATGGCAGGAACGAAGTTCATCTCATGAACTAAAATATATTCAGACTGTCTCTTTGGTAGAATCTTTGGTAACGATGTATCTTTCCTTTAATCGTCTCGTAAGTCACGATATCTTGCTTGGAACTCTTCCAACATACCGTCCCTCTACTGAGGGTAAAGACAATGCTTGCGACTGACATTCAGTCGTCCTTATCACCCTGGAACCTTTCCAGTGATTCTCCCCAGGATCGATTGATACCATCTCACTACAACTAGTGAGAACCCTAACATCCAATTAGATCTATTTCATAGATCCATAACCCAGGATTTAGGAGGTATCACCTTGATCCTATGTGGAGAATCTTTGTGATAAGTGGAGATTGACCGAGCGTAGCATAGGAAACCCTTTCCCTGTCAAGAGTATGTCATCCACGTACTATACGAGGATCACCATCATACTCCCTACTACCTTTTTGTATATACAAGGTTCATCTACCATTTTGATGAAGTCAAACTCTTTGACTACCACATCAAAACAGACGTTCCAACTCCGCGATGCCTGATTTATCACATAAAAAACTTGCATACGTTTCCGCTGCTCCCACTGTCTACGAATCCCTCTGGCCATGTACTTATAGATGCTCTCTTCTAAATCATCATTTAGAAAAGCAGTCATGACACCCAACCGCCAGATATCGTAGTCATGGTATGTAGCCGTGGCAAGTAGGATCTGGATGGACTTAAGTATAGCTTTGAAAGTTTTCAACTTTTCCATGTACACCAAGTAATCTTCTCAAAATGGGGATTTAACCCGTCAGATAAAGCAACCAAAGTCCATACTTTGTTGGTGTATAAGGATTCCAACTCAGATCGCTAAGCATCCAGCCATTCTCACAGAGTCCCCACTCCTGATGGCCTGCTCGAAACTAGTTGGGTCATCATCTCATGATGCAATCCTTGCTCCCACTGTCAAAGAGAACCCGAAGAATCTCTCAGGTGGATGAGGAACCCTACTAGATCGGCGGAGAGGCTGAGGTTCGTTGGAAAATATTGAATCCTTTGGTTCTACCAAATCATCAGCTGCAGTTTGTATAGCTGGAACTCTTTCCAGTTCTACCTCATGACCACTAATTTCTTCATAAGAAATTCCTTTTCATAAAGGTGGCTTGCTGAGAAACAAAAACACCTTTTGTTCCCTAGTTTGCTAGAAGATATTCCCTTGCGAATGCTAGGGATATCCAACAAACTTCCACAGAACTGACCTTGCCTCGAGGTTGTCCGGATTTTGCTTTTGACATAGGCCGGACAACCCCAAATCTTAAAATCCTTAAGAGATGGGCTCTTCCCATACCATATCACATATGGAGTGGTAGGCATCTGATTTGGTTGGAACCCTATTCAATAGATATGCAACTTCACAAGTCCATAACTCCCAAAAGGAAATAGGCAACTCAGTAGTACTCATCATAGAGCACACCATATCATATAGGGTGCGATTGCTCCGCCCCGATACACCGATGTGCTGTGGTGTATACGGAGGAGCAATGCTGAGAGAGAATCTCATTCTCCTTTAGAATAGTCCAGGAATTCCGTGCTCAAGTATTCTCTTCCTTGATCTCATCAAAGGACATAATACTTGTAAGTCCATGTCACTCATCCCACGAGCTTGCGGGGAGGCAGAATATATGAAAAACAATTATCAAAGCTTCGTAACATGGACTTGAGCACACGGATCGTGTCTAAGTTATAACTAGCAAACTACGAGAGGTTTAACTACTCAGATTCGAAGTTATACCTCACGTTACTTGTCCTTCGGGTCTTCATCGCTATCCTCCGCAGTTCGTAGGCTCTATGGAATATGAGCACCTCAACGGCCTCCTCGAGTCAAAGACGATCCATCCGAGAGTCTATAGTCCGAGCTCCAATCTCAAATTTGAGATAACTACGGCTTCTAGATCGCTAATCTAGAAGTCGTAGAGGGTGTAGAGTAATTAGATGGATTACTTAGTCACTTAAACCCTAGGTTTCTCAACTCATGAGAGCTATTAGGGTTTGAGGAAGAAGATGAAGACTTGAGGAGAGAGAAAGATTTTGTGATAATGATATGAATAATCACTCATGAAAGAATATAATGAAGCATACAAATATCTCTTGATCAAATATCTAGAAATATCTTGTGAGCTTCATTTGATACTAAGGGTGAATCACCTCACGAGTCATTAAGCATTTAATGAAAACTTACAACTCATCTCTCCACCTCATTTGTGTTTAATCCATAAAGAAATAAAAACAAATGAGTCATCTTCTTCTAGAAGCTTCCCGACAAATTACGAGACTGCTCCTCCCATCCGTATTTCCGAAAAACACGGATAATCTTTGACTGAATAAATCCATCTGTATAATACTAGAATCTGGCTTAAACCAAAGCCCGCTAGTATTATCTGCTCGATCATAATACGTGCAAAAATGTACGTAAGTGATCGCGGCCCTGCCGTAAAACCATACGGCCTCTACACCTTTTGCGCGTTGCAGAGAAACTCTCTGTGTGGGACTCTAAAGACTCGACACTATGCTGGCAGTGGGTTTAACTACAGGCCGCAAGCGGTGCTAGCTGTACATAACGGTCCCCAGGTAGATGTCGATAAGAAGGACGATGAGTAAACCTATCCGAACTCCAACTGAGCCTGATGTGACAATCTCCGTACAGTCCGGTCTGTTCGTCTAGGACTATCGCATATCGGGCCTAGGGGCGGTAAACGTCAGACTCCTAATAGCGGTATAAGTCGTGTCAGAGTGAAGCCCATTATACGTTGAGAAGCTATTGGAACCTACCAGTAAATCTCGCTTGCCCTAGCCAGGGACTTTGCGTAATGGCTCTCCATATAAAGCGTGATATCAACCCCCAATACCGGGAGAGACGAATCCTGTCTAACCGCCACTGCCTCCAAGTGCTTCGGGACTGCACCCAACTACTACCTGTTTGCACGACTCCTTTGAGCCGTGGTAGGGTAGTAATCTAAGTACAGTGGAAACACAACCGAGGCAAAGTAGCAGTGTCAAGTCGACGGACTAAGTTGTACTCATGTTACCTGGGAACTGCTATCTGACGATGGGTATAATACCAACCTGCAGTTCCCGGCGAGTCCTGTCCGGTGTACCCGTAACCTAACGAGCACCTGCATACTATCTCCAGTACGACGTACTGATGGCTGTGGGATAGACCATCTTCCTATGCTGGGATGAGAAGCGTATACACCAGTCTACTCCGGAGTATCGATGCCCTGTCTCGATAATCGTATGACCAGGGACCTGTATAGGATGTTGCTTATAGACTACCCAGCCCCTACTAGTGTGACTGCCATCACAATGCTGGTAATCAAGCAAAGATCCTAAGGGCTCTACTAATATGTATAAGTGATACGTTAAAAGAATCATATGCACATATTAAAGTAGACTTAAACCAAGTAGCATACTACCATTTTTAGCAAGACTGTCAATAAAACTGTGAATATCCCAAGCTTCCATTAAGTAATATACAAACTAGTATGATACAGTAATGGCCTTTAGGGCATAAACACTAACAATACTTATACCCGTTTTTGGTTCTCTACTTCTAACTTATATTCATTGAATTTCTCAAAAGTTTCAGACTTGTGTTTCAGCAGGAACACATGTCTGGATCCTGAGAGATAATCAGTGAACGTAATGAAGTACAAAGAACCGGTCTTGGCATGTGTAGACAGGGGACCTTCATACATCAGCATGTATCAATCCCAAGAGTTCACTAACTCTTTCTCTGTTTCCAATAAACGGAGCTGTGTTCATCTTATATTTGTAACATGACTGGCAAGTTTGATAAGATGTAAATCGAAACTAATTTAAATATGCATCTTTATGTATCTTCAGCTAGTCGGGTCGAATTGATATGACCTAGTCTACAATGCCTCAAGAAGGATTCATTCATTTCTGAACTCTTTCACTTGTGTGTGTTCTGTACGTTAAGAACTGTGGTTTGATTTAGAACGTCTATGCTTTTAGATAACGTGCCTGAACCGATCAACTCTTGATTTAGGAAATGTTCAAAACATTATCCAACAATACAAAATTATATCTTTCTTTCCTAATAAAGAGACTGATATGATGTTGTATATCAGGTTCGGTATCTAATAACATTCGTTCAGAATCAATGTATTCTGATAATCCAGGGTGATAACTGCCAACAATCTTGGCTGCAACACTTGCATCATTTCCAACTCTTGAAACTTATCACCCGTTCTCAGTTCTCTACCTATCTATAGCCTATGTAACAAATTACATTTGCGGGATCCTGATGCGGTATCTCATACCCAGGAAGTAAAGGATACTGAGAAACAGTATTCTGTAATGAACACACCTGAAAAAGATGCATCAGCATGCACTTTCTCCGTTTGGGTGGCATGAAAATTCTGGTAATCCCCTATTTCCTGCTCTGTCTTATAATAATTATAAGTTGGAGCGGGACCAACTTTCCCTAGCGCAGTATAACAAGCGGGTTCGGTCAATACATCCGTATTATTATCTTGATTAAGGCGTGACATGGTCGCTACCTGGAGAGAGAGAAGAAAACATTCAGTGTATGCTCTTACAAGATTAGATTGGTTATTAATATATCTAATCAGGATGTCTCCCACTGTTTTAATCAAATCTTCCTTCAAACCCTAAAAGGAAAGACTAGCCGGGATTAATTACAACCTACAAGTCCGCCAATCTTTCAGCCAGGCCAGTGCCGGTACTTTGAGGGAGGTTCCCCGTGCTTTTGCACGGACCTAATTAAAGTAAACCTCATTTTCCCAGAGGCATAACCCCGTTAACACCTTTCTAGACATCTACTTGATCGGCTAATTGTAATGTGTAAAATTCTCCCAGGAGTAACTTTTACTCACAGCGGGTATCGGGATCCAACTATCTCATAGAAGGTATGCAATCTCATTGCAAATTTCAACTCTTGAAATTCCCAATAATATTTTACCCCTAGCATCCTATGACCTTGACGAAAGCCAACAAATCATAGGGTACTAGTCAAGTTCAACCCGTCATTTCCCGATTGAATTAAACCGACCCGCACGACCCTTGACGAAAGCCAACAAAGTCGCACGACTACCCTAACTCAATCGCATCATATGCTTATACATATAAGTATAAATAGCTACCGCACGCTACGCCTTGACGAAAGCCAACAAACGTAGTATGAATACTATAAAATACTTATCTGAAATGACGGAGGGAAACCCTTTGCGTAATGAACTTGATATCGTTATAGAACCGAGTGATTTTTAATGGAATATTTTTAAGGCCTTTTTTAGTTTTGCTAAAGAGGTCACTCCCGGTGAAGGGATCGTCGGCTCTTTCCTTATCGAATAAGGTGCAGGATATTTCACAAATATCACTATGCAAAGCAAGAACTATAGAAGCAATCAAAAGACAAACCGAGTGTGTAGCATCTGCTAGTTTCGCTAAAGAGGTCACTCCCGGTGAAGAGATCTCGGCTCTTTCCTTATCGAATAAGGTGCTGGATGTTCTACAAGGAACGCCGCTATGCAAAGCAAGAACTAGAGCTACCAGTTTTAAACAAGTTTCTACAACATCTTTAGGTTTCTTTTATTTCATTAATCTCATTAATGAAGTCCCATTTTATTATGCTTCACAAGTATCAGATATGAAACGAAATCAACAATATATAATATATATCTCATATATATAATATAAACATTCATCTCAGGCAGTTATATGATCTCATCACAGAACTTTGCAGCAGGAGAACATATAAGAAATATTGGATATACCAGGAGGTCCGTGTTTTGATATGAACCTGTATAAAACACGGATTCCACGGTCGCGATGAATAGCCAAACCCATATCCCTAGACCCCTACGAGAGCGGCAAGCAACACTGCTAATTCTAGGGTTAGAAGACCCGGTCTCGACTCCTCGAGATGTTCTCCCACTGGACCCTAGAACCCGGTTACTTATGCTCCCCGCCTTGGGTCTACCTACTGCGGAAAAGTAAATAATATAAAATGGTGACATCATCCTCAGCCCGGAAGTGCCCCAATAAAAGGATATTACATACAATGAATCTTACATGAATGAAAATAAAAACCCTCATCTCACTTAAAAAACCCCGGCTATTCAAAACGCGAAGATCCAATATAACATATCACAGCAACACATAATATCTCATATCATCAACGTAAGCAAGCATGCGTTTCCCGATTGTCATTGATGTATAGCAACGAAGCCGGTGATACACCACATACTACGCTTACGGTCACAAAAAAGAAAGTGTAAAACTACAACAGTTGGAATCCGCAACCTCCTTAGACATCGCATGCCTAACCAAATGAATCCCTTAGACATCGCAAGCCTAAAAATTATAAACCGCACATTTTAGTCCCGATCTCGAAAAAACTTTTCAATATCAAGTCGAGCAATTCAACAAGATTCCCGACATCCTGATCGAATGCTTGTCGCAAACTTTAGTAGACGGCCGCACTCCCGGATGCCGTCGACGATGTGCACTAAGGCGGAACACCGCTGCCGCGAGCACCCGAACGGATGCTTTTGTCTACGGGGTTCTCCTACAGTCACTTGGTCGGGGCTATGGGGCGTGGCTATCTATTAAGTTTACCCGGCGAGTATCCGCGTATGCTATGTGATTGCGACAGACTTTTGATCACATCAAAATCCCGTGGCAACCGATCAAATGAGACTAACCTGCTAGATTTATAACATTCAAATTAGTTATCTCATAACTTCCTGTGGATTCCAAATATTGTATCACATTCCAGATAAATAGACAATGTTAAACTTTCCAATCGAATAAACAAACACCCAAGATTTCCCAAATAGCTCAACACTTGAGCGGAGTTCAAAAAGTATCCATCACATGCCACAGTACCAATGGTCCAGCCGTAGAAGGGTCAAACCAACGCCTCACATGTGGCAACGCCGTACTGCCACAAACCCTAAGGTTTAGAGGCGGTTCAGATGGTTACATAATCGAGTTAAGGTTTGTGTTCTTCAAGAGGGTCCACCGCGTTACTTGCACGACTTAGAACGTTCATAAACTACGGAAAAATCCAACACTTGAAAATTTTCCGGCAGGGGAAAAAGTGAGTTATTGATATCCGTTCGAACTTTTTAACACGTTCTAAAATTATCCGGAAAAAACATAAACGAAGTTAAACTTTCTGATCTAATCAACGAGTTCCAAATACATCCCAGAAAACTCAACACTTGAGTAGAATTAAAAATTCTCAGAACTAGGAAAAAGGACCCAAGAATAAATACCTGAAACAGTAGCCCCCAACTCAAAATTTTGGCCGCGGAACCGCCGCCAAATGCGTGGTTTGGCCGCGGTTCTGGGATCTAATGATGGAGTTGAGTGTCCGTACTTCACAGTAACTCTTAGATTTCCCTGCTTATTTTTCTGAGTATCTTTAATATGCAAAATGTCAACTTTTGAAAAAATTTCCAGAAACTAGGTTTTATCGGGTATTCGGAGTTCGATCGGACTTTAAAATTCGCCTATACTTCGCCTAAAGCTCTAGCTTGGCTCTGATACAACTGTAGGGTTACTAGGTACTCTCACAAGGTTCTAGAAGGTATCAACCATACCTGATTTAAAATTTAGACGTGCCGAACAACCCTAACCAAGATCTTAGACTAGAGATTAGGCGAAACAAAGCAAGTAAACAGCTTTACTTCTAAGAGTTTGGGATTACAACCTTTGTAGTCCGGTCCTTCACTTCATAAGCTCCGTGTTATGGTCCCTTTGCTGTGATCATCGAATATCCAAACTCTAGAGAGGCTCCATAAAAGAAAGATGCAAGCTTGCTTCCGATCTTCGATAACAAAGATGATCTACCTTGAGGAAACTCAAACCCAAGCTCTTGCTTTGCTAATCAAGTATTAGCAAAGCAAACACTCTAATCTAAGTGGCTAGAATAGATGAGAATGATGAAGTAGGAATTTAGCTCTCATTTGTTTTCTTAATCTCACTCATTTTCATCAAAAAGAAAAAGGCTAGAAAGCTTTTCACCAAAGAACAAGAAGAAGAAGAATCAAAACCTTTTGTGATGAATAATGAATAACTCAAGTGTGAGGTTAGAAATGCAACCATGGTATAAGTGAGAAGAAGTAACCCTTATAGAGATTTAACTAAGATTAAAGGGTTGGGTTGGGTTAAACAAATATCTACAAAATATCTTTAACAAATATCTTTGCTTAAAACAAAAGCAAAGCTTCTAGAAGCTACTAGAAAGTTTAACCCAAATCAAACCCTAACCATGTTTAATCTCCACTAATCATGTTGCATTTATAACCATAACATGTTACAATATTATATATCACATATACAATATTTATTGTAACAAAATAAAATAATACAATCAACATATATCGCATATATATCAATTTATTACCTGAGTGAGAAAAAGAATCTTTTAGTGAGCTTATATTAGTAAATGTAATTTTATATATCAAATATATAATTATACATTAAATTATCAAATCAACACTTGATCCGATAATCCAGCTATTTCATAAATAACCGATTAATATAATCTATATCAGTTCATCGAATCAACACTTGATCTGATGACCCGGCTATATCACATATACCCGGCCGATATCTCATATCGCGAGTTTCTAATACGGTATCACATACATGTATTGTTCTCGGTCCCGCACATATCATATATGTGCTCCTACTCTATTTTGCCTGAGCCAGGAAATCTCTGTGTAGCACTCTAAAGAATCGTCAATACGCCGGTAGTAGGTGATGATCATATCAAATACTCACAAGCTGCAAGCGGTCAGCTAAACGTAACAGCCACCCAGGTATTGAGCAATCAGAAGATCAACAAGCAAGCCTGTACATTCTCTCGTGAATCCAACCAGTATCACTCTTGTACAGTCCAGTCTCTTCGTCTGATATGTCGCATATCTCACCTAGGGGTGGTAAACGTCAGACCCCAGTAGCTTGATAAGTCGTGTCGATATGAGATCCATAATAGTTTGAGAGACTATTGATAACACTTACCAGTAAATCTCAGAAACCCTGGCCAAGGATTTCCAGTTATAGCCAATCGAACACTGCGCAACATCAACTCCCTATACCGGGAGAGACGAAACCCCTCCTATCGCTCATTGCCTCCATGTGATCAGGACTGTACCCAAAAGCCACCTTTTTGCATGCTCTCTTGGACGTGGTATGATGGAAATCAAAGCACAGTGGGAATCACACAAGGCTCTATGACGATCTCGAGTCTACAGACTAACCTGTACCAGTGTCACCAGAGAAATGCCATCTGACGTGAGGTATAATACCATTTGGGAGTTCTCGGTGAGTCCGTCCAGTGTACCCAGTCTCCACTAAGAACCCGTATACCTTCTCTGATGTCAAACACCAATGGATATGGGATCATCCATCGCCCATCATTTGGGTCAAGAAGCGCATACGGTAGTCTACTCTGGAGTATCGATGTCCTGTCTCGGTACTCCCATGACTAGGAATATTTGAAGGATGTACTTGGCGACTACACTGTCCCCACTAGTATGATCTGCATCATAGTCCTGGTAGTCAAGCACTCATCCTAAGGGTTTTATCAACATGTGACATCGAGACAATCAGAGTACATGTTAA
The DNA here is from genome assembly GCA_030015575.1 of Agapanthus africanus. Lineage (NCBI taxonomy): Eukaryota > Viridiplantae > Streptophyta > Magnoliopsida > Asparagales > Amaryllidaceae > Agapanthus > Agapanthus africanus. The sequence continues at coordinate 315,214,231 of CM057341.1, read as the reverse complement.
GATAAAGAATAACCAGATAGCATACTTTCATGTCGAGCAAGAAAGTCCCCTTATATATGTCCCAGCATCCACTACAATATACAACGTATGTACAGTAACGGCCTCTAGGGCATACATATAACTAACAGGAGTTGACTAGATACAATATGAAATATAAATACAAGAGTGGGTACGATACAAATGTCCCACCTACCAATGTAAAGCACCCGAATACAACTGTGTGCCAGCGATGCCGCTATTGATCCATGCGGTCAACCTGCAAGAACTGTGGCACAACGGGGGTGAGTTGCCAATTCGTGAGTAAAAAACATCAACAGGTAGAAATCGAATAAACAACGATTTTCTAGGTCATCGGCCCGGTGTATAAAAACATATCTCAAGTGCAATAACTATGCACAAAACGTAAATACCCAGTAGGTGCAGCCATGGTGCACGAAAACAATATCATGAAACTAAATCATAAAAATTCAAATCCAAGTGATATAAGCGTTATACTCGGATCAAAAACGCAAATCGCAACAAATGACATTGAGGTACACCTCCTACAATGTTGAAAAACGTCGGTGCGCCAAAAACTGGCAGAGCAAGAACATCCGCTTGCCTCCTGCTCACGGTCTGGCGCCCTCTGTCTCTGGGTCATCATTTCTCTGTGGATTACCAATCTCGAAATCCATCGGCTCATCGTCCCGGTCAGGTGTGCTAACGGGAATGATTCCGCTCTGGCACTTCTCTGGTCATCTCTCGGCTAATTATCACGACCATTCGTAAAGCAACATGTCACTGGCGTCGGCTTCTGGCTCTCTGAATATATGTGACACAACTGATCCATGGTGCAAATCTTATTGCATAGTGTTTTGGAAGGAACCTGCTCAGGGTCTCTTCCGATCCAGCCTATGCCGAACTATACGGAGGCTGGTATTCTTGCATAATCTTTTCTTGTTTTCTGTACATTTGTGTTTTCAGCACAGCATTTCCTCAGGAACTGGCCGTATCCCAACACCTCTGTACACATATTAGGTCTCTAATCTCGACAGGGAATAACAACAGCTCATCTGTATCTCACACGAATCCCTTGTTTCACTCGTGTTTATTATCGTCCACTTCAACATCACGTCACGCTATTTGCGTACTGCAATGGATCTCGGCTACAGTCAATCCGGAGTCTCTCACACAGACTCGAAATCACAAACTCGCTATCTTCGTCACTCTGTAGAAGATATCTAGCCGAACACGTCTTCGGAAATTCGTCCCAACTATTAGAGGAATACTCAATACTCGTACGTTCTCGACCAACTCACAACGCATCTGGGTGAGGTCCTCTATCCGAAGCTGGTCAGCTTATTGATCTCCTATCGGATCATCTAAAGAACAATGTCATCTCTGTATCGATTTACTCTAGATCTGAATAAGATCCTCAACACTGGAAATCTTCAGCTCAACTAGGCCTGCGCCGGCACAACAAATCTGATGAATCGCCTTCGTCTCTCAACTCAAGATATACTAGCTATCATCTGTCTGCACGGTAGACGACATCACAATCTCCAAGGTAGGTTGTACATCAACAGTCTTCTCGCAACTGGCAGCTCTAACAATGGCCCGATCATCCGGTGTGAAACCAAACACTCGCCTCAATAAAAGGTCACAACACAAACACTATATCGAGACGTTCTCATGTCACCAGAAAACACAATGGTCAGTCCTCGTCCATGACGAGCTCGCCCTGACCGCATCACTAGTAGCAGCTCAATCTAAGCTCAAACCATGGTGACAGGAACCTCAAGCACGTATCGATGAAAACAGATCAAGGGAATGAAAGGAAGTGACAGATCCAGAATGGATACATGATCATATACAGAAATAACAGAAATGAAAGTATGATCATAGAACGAACATAATCAAGGATCTCATATGGATGTATAATCATTGATACGAAGAGAATCATAGATCTCAAAATATGTACATCCTAAGGTTTCTTAAGTGGAGTATCGTATCGTAAATATGCCGCGGAACATACGTACGGTACGTCACTCTACCCAAGCTACCTACTCCAACAATCAGGGTCAGCCTATGAAAGAAAGTTCGGGTCTAATACCACCCCGTTCAAGTCTAAGTTCCATAAGGTCAAGCCTAGGTTCCGAAATACATACGCCCTAGACTCCGCATAGTCAAACATAGACTCGAACCAAGGTTAAACCTAGATCTCTGATACCAACTTTGTCACGACCCGAAATATTAGCTCGTGACCGGCACATAAATCACGCAACGTCTAAAGGCGTAACGTAATTCAAGTAAGCCGAAACCCAGAAATCTGAATTTTTTTAAGAAAATAAAAGAGGTGACGTTTTGCAATAAAGGTATAATGAAATCAAGTTTTCTTAAAAGCATAGAAAGGGAACTTGAAAATGCAAGTGAAATTTATTAGTTGAAAATATGTTTCGTCTTTTTAAAAATTTGGGCAGCACCTCCTTTGTATTTTTTGATCCAAAGCCACAATATATGATAATATAAAGTCATCCCCAAGCGGGAGCTAGCTCTCCGCCAATCGGCGTATCCACAATCACGCAAAGCATAAATATAAGTATACGATGCCCAACGGCGAAGCTCAGCATAAAAAATAAGGAAATAAGCAAGACATCAAAACCAAAAGTAGCGGAATACCCCTCGCTCTAAGCCTCGCAACCACAAGTCTCATTACTTATACAAATACTAGTTTGATTGATCGAGTTGACTAGATACAATATGAAATATAAATACAAGAGTGGATACGATGCAAATGTCCCAACTACCAATGTAAAGCACCCGAATGCAACTGTGTGCCAGCGATGCCGCTACTGATCCATGCGGTCAACCTGCAAGAACTGTGGTACAACGGGAGTGAGTTGCCAACTCGTGAGTAGAAAACATCAACAGGTAGAAATCGAATAAACAACGATTTCCTAGGTCAACTGTATCATAAAGGTAAAACTATGATATCTAGGGTGACCATATCTACATCTGTGCCAATAATGTAATCAATGTCTATATGCATGCGGATATCATCCAACCATAAAATCAATGCCAGTATGCATGTGGATCTCGTCCACGTGTCAACTCATGACATAACAACATCATGCATGTAAATATCATAAAAGCATATGCATGAAGGTATGAGGATATAAATCAACGTGTGTCCCTCGCGACATATCAAAAGCATGGAACCTGAGTGTCCAGCAGTGACACTCAAAATATCATGAAACCCGTGTACAGCATCGACACGTAAATCCTCATATCTTGGGCTCCGTCAGTCCGGATCGGCCCACGGGCTCCATCTGCGGGATCAGCCCATGGGCTCCGATAGAACGGGTCGGCCCCTATCCATCTCTCGACTCCGGTCGGTATCCTCCGGATAACTGCCAGGTCCAAGCAATCACCGGTACGTAGTAGTCCCTCTTCCAGGCTCATCGTCATCCCTACGATCTTCTCGCCCCAGGGTACCGTACCGGGTCTACCATGAACCCGCAAACGGATCATCCAACTTCTCGAATAGGGTTTCACATATCACACGTCTCAGAACTGAGAAAACGAATAGTGGACGTACTAAAATATCATATCAAGAGAAACCGGGTTTTTAAAACAATTTATATACTTTCTTTTGAAATGACCACGGTTCTCAAATCCAGAAATCTCATGAAAACAGCATATCTCGATGCGTATAATCGTAAAGCATGATGTATGCGACATATAATAGAATATAAGCATATCCGTATATCATGCAACATGCAACAGTATTATGCACATATCAGGGGAAAACCGCTCTTTTAAATAAATCCAGTTTTTAAATATATTATGCGGTTCCCAATTTCTCCCAAGTCAAATGCAACATCGTAAAAAGGTGTATATGTAACTATAACAGGTAAATCATGCAAGGAGTCATATCATGATGCAGCAATTCTACTGTGTAGTGACATGGCAATTATCGATGATGAAGTGTGTGAGCCGACCAATCTGTGTACATGTAACATACGCATCATCGATAATGGTATAGGTGTACTAGCATAGGTACATGTAATGCAATGATAGTGACAAGAGCGTAGCATAAAGTAAATCGTATGTGAATGCTGACAGGTATACGTATCTAACATGACCGAGTCGGTGAATCTATCAATTGGCATCCAGCCTCACAACAACATGTATGGTATAATCCATCGTACGGCATCCTCTAGTCAAGGGTATGGATCAAACATCGAGTCAAACTTATGACGTATGGAAAATCATCGTATGGCGGTATTAAACCATCAGGGATCCTATCAACCTATAAGACAAAGAGGGTACGGACCAAACGTCATGTACGACCTATCATTCATAATTCACCACATTGCATCTATCTATATACCTATATCCCGAGTCGCATCCATAACAATCTCGTATCAGGTGACCAGTAAAGGTATCGATCATCTCAATTGACTCGCATCCGTAGACAGACATATCAATCAAGTCATCATATCACATCGTATATCCTTTTCATCGCATTAGTCATCTTACATCAAGTCAATTTTATATATACATCTTATTTGACCGATCTCATAACACATCTATCACAATCTCGTCATATTCATCGATCTCATGTCACATCCTTATACATCTCTTTTCATATCCTATATCAATCATAACTGCTCGTATTATCTTATCTCATTACCTGCCACTAAAATCTTATACTTAATCTTGTGCAACTACACATCTATATATATATCGTGATTTACATTCACCTTTCGTATTCTTATATAATAATTCAAGACATCATTTTCTAGCATATCATATCAAACATTGATATCATCTCGAACTATCCTTTTTTTCCTATCATCTCTAAATATCTTAATAACCATCTCTATAGTTTTCTAATATAGGTTTTCCTAACCACATTCTATATATCGGTTTCTATCAAATTTGCGGGGGTGCTATACGCCATCCACCCGACTTCCCCTGTAGATATAGATCTACTCACATTGATCTTCGCTTGCTGGAGTCGACGACGCCACGCTCTCCTCGTCGTCTCGAATTCCACGCGGGGTACCTGCAACCAATACACAATCGCAAATGCATATTAAAAATCAAGGCGGAAAACCAAAACGGCACACGTTTCGCTCATAGGTTAAAACCTATAGCCTTGCATGTAAAACACGACCAATAGCCATTGCCGTTGACGTTCAAATGCCACACGACGAGATTAAAATATCAAATATCTGTTGGTGTGTAGTAGCGCCTCTAGTAAGGTTGCAACATCATAAAGTAGTGAAGTTTTAAATTTTAGAGGGCTATTACAAACGAACTACGAATCGTAACTAGAGATTAGGATAATAACATCATTATGTGAAGTCTAAGCTAAAGGAAAAGGAAATACAACCTTTGTAGCCAACTCCTTCGGTCTTTAGGACTCCTACAGTTTTGCTTGAAGCTTGGAACAACTCTGCTCAAGGTCCTTCGTCGTCTACAATGATCCGCCCGGAGATTCCTATGTCAAGCTCTTTGCCTCACTAAATCAAGATGAAGTGGAGCAAACACTTTACACTAAAGGGCTAGGGTTGTGTAGAATGGTTGTGTGGTTTGTAAACTCAGTTAGAAACTCTTTCTTTTTAAGTTCCTCACTCTTTTAAAACTCAAGAGAGATTGAAGAAGGAGGAAGAAGAAGATGGCAAAGCTTTTGTCAAAATATTGTGATAAAACTTTTTTAATAAAAATGAATAACAAAGAATATATATGAGACACTCTCAAATATAACCATGGTTATCTAAATATCTAGATATTTTGTGGATGAGTTAAAGAACAAAGGAAATCTAACTAGGGTTAAGTCAAAGGTCAACTAAGAATTATGTAGAAAGAATGAGTCATTTTAGCTAATTTCCTTTTTTCTTTAATCCATAAACAAAAAAAGAAGATATTTATCAACCATGTAAGTCTTGTATTGCCATCTTCTATGTATCATCAACCATGATACATATGTATGTATATATCTGTGCATGCATATCATCATGTGTATGTATAAACATATATGCATGCATCCAAAAGAAAAGGTTTAATTAAAAGTGAGCTAAAAGTCAATATTAAATCAACACTTGATTTAATAAATCGGTCACATCAAATGCGACCCGACCAATAATAAACGCCCGATTAAAATACGGTATCACATACTCGCATTTAGTCGAGCTCCCACACATATCTCATATGCACTCCACATCATTTCGCATGAGCTAGAAAAATCCTTTGTGGGACTCTAAGACTCGTCAATACATTAGCAGTAGGTGATGATCATATCAAAACACCTACAAGTTGCAAGTGGTCAGCTAAACGTAACGGTCACCCGGGTATTGAGTGATCAGAAGAAAAAAAAGCGAACCCGTCAAAACTCCTGTCGAGCCATTGGCAACACTTACCGTACAGTCCGGTCTTTTCGTCTGATATATATTGCATATCTAGTCTAGAGATGGAATCGTCAAGCCCTAATAACTCAATAAGTCATGTCGATATGGTCTATGACTGGTCGAGAAACTACTGATAACACTTATCAGTAAATCTCATCAGCCCTGGCAAGGGACTTCAAGTCAGAGCCAATCGCACATTGCACAACATTAATGCCCAATACCGGGAGAGACGAAACCCCTCCTATCGCTCACTGTCTCCATGTGTCTCAGAACTATACCCAAAATCCACTTGTTTGGACGACTCAGTAGAGCCGTGGTAGGGTGGAAATCAAAGTACAGTTGGAGAACACACAAGACTCTATGATGATCTCGGGTCTACAGACTAACCTATACCAGTGTCACCAAAGAACTGATATCCGACGATAGATATAATACCATATAGGAATTCTCGGTGAGTCCATTCAGTGTACCCAGTCTCCACTGAGCACCCGTATACAATCTTCGATGTCACAACACCAATGGATATGGGATCATCCATCGCCCATCATATGGGTCAAGAAACGTACACACTAGTCTACTCTGGAATATCGATGCCCTGTCTCGATATACCTACGACTAGGAACATTTAAGGATATGCTTATAGACCACACATGCCCCACTAGTATGATCTTCATCATAGACATGGAAGTCAAGAAAATATCCTCAGGGCTTTATCAACATGTATCAAATGAACAGTATCAAGTAAACATGTCAGATAAAGTAAAATCAGATAACATACTATCATGTCGAGCAAGAAAGTCATATATCAAATATACATATATACATGTCCAAGCATCCACTATACATATAGTGGCCTCTAGGGCATACATATATCCAACAATCTCCCACTTGCACTAAGGCCAATTATTGGCGTATCTTATACCTAACATCTCAAAAAGTCGCTCATGTTGCGGCTGTGGAAGGGCCTTGGTGAGTGGATCTGCGGTGTTATTCTTTGTATCTACTCTCCGAATCTCGATCTCATGGCGATCAACTATCTCCCGGATCAAATGATATCTCCTGAGGATGTGTCTGGACTTTTGATGGGATCTGGGTTCTTTGGCCAACGCCATAGCTCTATTATTATCACAATACAATAGTATTGGATTAATAATGGTTGGAACTACTCCTAGCTCCTCTACGAATTTCCTCATCCAGACGGCTTCCTTGGCAGCATCATTTGCAGCAATATACTCAGCTTCCATCGTGGAGTCTGCAACGGTATCCTGTTTGGAACTCTTCCACCATACCGCCCCTCCATTGAGGGTAAATACAAACCCTGAGATAGATTTACTATCAGCCTTATCACTTTGGAAGCTGGAATCGGTAAAGGCCTCCATTTGGAGATCCCCATTACTATACACCAAGAACAATTCTTTAGTCCTTCGTAAGTGCTTACGAATGTTCTTCACGGCTATCCAGTGTTGCTCCCTTGGGTTGGATTGATACCTGCTTACTACAGCTAGTGCATAAGCTACATCAGGGTGAGTACATATCATCGCATACATTATAGATCCTATGGCTGAAGCATAGGGTATAATTCTCATGCGAACTCTCTCTTCATCAATCTTCGGACAGAAGTCCTTAGAGAGAGTGATTCCATGAAAAGCGGGCAAGGCACCACGCTTGGAATCTTCCATACTAAACCTTTTTAGGATGGTATCAATGTACTTTGATTGGGACCATCCCAACAATCTCTTGGATCTATCTCTATAGATCCTTATGCCCAAAATGCACGAGGCATCACCCGGGTCCTTCATGGAGAACCTTTGTGATAAGAATAATTTGACCGATTGTAGTATAGGAATGTCATTTCCTATCAAGAGAATGTCATCCTTGTATAATACGAGGAATGTGACAGTACTCCCTACAATCTTCTTATAAATGCATGGTTCATCTATATTTTTGATAAAATCAAACTCTTTGATTGTATCATCAAAACAGATGTTCCAGCTCTATGAGGCCTGCTTTAATCTATAAATGGATTTAAGCAATCTACATGATTTCCCGCTGCTCCTACTGTCAATGAAGCCCACTGGATGATCCATATAAACACATTCTTCTAAATCACCATTCAGAAATGCAGTTTTAACGTCCATCTGCCAGATTTCATAGTCGTAGTGAGCGGCAATAGAAAGTAGGATCCGAATGGATTTAAGTATTGCTACCGGAGAGAAAGTTTCATCATAGTCCAGTCCTGGTCTTTGACGAAAACCTTTCGCTACAAGCCTTGCTTTATTGGTTTCTACCTTTCCATCTACACCAATCTTTCTCATAAAGATCCATTTGCACCCAACGGGTTTTATCCCAGAAGGTGCAACATCCAAAGTCCATACTTTGTTGGTGTACATGGACTCCATTTCGGATCTCATGGCCTCCAGCCACTTCACTAAGTCACCACTCGTGATAGCTTGCTGAAAACTAGTAGGGTCATCATCATCCATGATGCAATCTTCTCTATCACCATCAATGAGAAACCCATAGTATCTCTCCGGGGGGCGAGAAGTTCTACTAGATCTCCGGAGCGGCTGAGGTTCTTGAAGTTCTATGGCAACATCAGTTTCAACCAATTCGTCCTTAGTAATTTGTGTCTCTAGAACCTCTTCTAGTTCTACCGTATTGCCATCAGTACTATTTGTAAAAAATTTATTTTCCAAAAATGTGGCATGTTGAGAAACAAATGCTTTTTGTTCCTCCTTGTGGTAGAAAAGATATCTATATGAATGTTTTGGATATCCCACAAATATACACATGACCGATTGTGTCTCGAGTTTATCCCGATTCTGCTTTTTGACATAAGCCGGACAACCTCATATCCTAACTCTTTTAAGAGATGGTCTCTTTCCACACCACATCTCATATGAAGTGGTAGACACGGTCTTTGATGGAACCCTGTTCAATAGATAAATTGTTGTCTCTAATGCATGTCCCCAAAAGGAAAGTGGTAACTCAGCATCACTCATCATGGACCGTACCATATCTAATAGGGTACGATTCCTCCGTTCTAATATACCGTTGTGCTGTGGTGTGTACGGAGGAGTGAGCTCAGAGAGAATCCCATTCTCTTTTAAGAAGTCCGAAAACTCAGTGCTTAAATACTTTCCACCTCGATCTGATCGAAGTTTCTTGATACTCGAGCTAGTTTGTTTTTCTACTTCAAGTTTGTACTCCTTGAATTTCTCGAAAGCTTCGGATTTATGCTTCAATAAAAACACGTGTCCGAATCTTGAGAAATCATCAGTAAAGTGATGAAGTATGAAAAACCGCCTCTAGCATGTGTAGACATTAGTCAGCATATGTAAGTCTACGGTAGCGCCCCGGCCGTCTGTCCGAGGCCAAAATTCGGAAACAAAAACTTTTCTTGAACTATAAACCGGCGCTATTGCAGACTTTAAACCCGGATCGAACCATTAACCTATAACTAGCAACTAAAGAAAGGGTTGGAAAGCTATACCGATCAATCCGTGTCCTTCGGTCTTTGGCCACCATCCCAAGCTCCTCGCGGCATCTCCGGTCTCGATCTCCTCGTCGGAAAGGGCACCACATCTTCGAGTCTTTTTACGGGCTCCCGCTTCATCCGAAGCAACTCGGGCACGAAGTGTGCTAGCCGACGTGTCCAAGGTGATGTAGAGAATGTTTGAGATCACTTTCTCTCTTGCATCCATTGATTTGGATGGAGGTTAGAGCTGTTGCCATTGATGGAGATAATGGGCTAGAGGAAGAAGAAGAAGAAGAGGTTTTTTTTCTTTTTTTGTTTCATATGATAAAATGAAAGCCAGAAGAGAATAATACAAGAGCCAACCTTACCCTTGGCTGCCCCTCTCTCTCCTCTCATCAAATCAACTCACAAATCCATCACATTATGTGACACATGCACAAAGAAAGAGACCATGAGTCGTCACTTGTGCATGTGTCACAATTAATGCTCCAAATGATGATTTCTAGCTCATAATTTCCATATGCAAACATTAACCCAAATGTTTACAACAACAAAAAGATACGGCAACATCTAAAGTAAACTCCTGACGGATCACAAGGATACCCCTCACCTGTATATACATACCTGCATCCGCATTCCGACCGAATGCGAATGCGATGAGACTAAAGTAATCCAACAAATCTAATACTAGGATCCGGCTTAAACCAAAACCCACTAGTATGATCCGCACGTTCATTATCCATGCACTACCGAACGTATATGATCGGACCCTACCATATATCATACGGCCTCTACAACGTTTCGCTCGAAACTTGAAAACTTTCTGTAGGGGACTCTAAAGACTCGTCAATACTTTGGCTGTGGATTTAACCACTAGCACGTCAGAGGTACCAGCTGTACGTAACGGGCTACCAGGTATTGAACAAAATGGAGGTCGATGAGCGAACTCATCCCGACACCCTACTGACCCTGTCGGTGATAATATCCGTACAGTCCGGTCCGTTCGTCTATGAGCATCGCATGGCGGGCCTAGGGGGTTGGTAAAAGTTAGACCGCCAAAAGCGGTACAAGTCGTGTCGGAGTGTAGCCCAGAACACCCTGAGATACTACTGGAATACCTACCAGTAAATCTCCTACCTTGGCCAAGGACTTCGTGTAATGGCTCTCCTAGACACTGCGCGATCTGACCGCCAATACCGGGAGAGACGAAACCCCTGCCGATCCGCTCACTGCCTCCATGTGGCTCGAGACTGTACCCAACTAAAACCTGTTTGCACGACTCCTTTGAGCCATGGTAGGGTAGTAATCAAAGCACAGTAGGAACTCACACGAGACAAATGACGATCTCAGGTCGATGAACTAACCTGTACACATGTCACCAGGGAACTGCTATCTGACGTCAGGTATAATACCAACTAGCATGTTCCCGGTGAGTCCTGTCCGGTGTACTCATAACCCAATGAGCACATGTATACATCTTAGGTGATCCAACTGACACAATGGCTTGTGAGACCGGCCACCGCCCCTCGTCGGGGTCTCGACTGTATACACTAGTCTACTAATGGAGTATCGATGCCCAGTCTCGAAACTCCCACGACTAGGGACCTTTTAAGGATGCGCTTATAGACCCCAGCTCCCACGTATATGATCGCCATCATACTGCTGGTAGCCAAGCAAGAATCCTAAGGGCTTTATCAATTTGCAATAGTGACCTGTAAGGTCTCCTGAAGCAGTACACGATGATAAAAATAAACCAGATTGCATACTATCATCTTGAGTAAGACTGTCCTACCGGTATAGGTCCTCCCTCAATCATTGCAATCACGTGCCTGTGATCCAGTAATTGACTCTGAGGGCACTATATTCAACAATCTCTCACTTGCACACAAGGCTAATTATTACGGTGTCGCATACTCACAGCCCGTGTGATACCGAACACCCAACTCCTCTACTAATCAGTCTTACAAAACTCGTTTGCGAAACTATTGCGTTCGAGAAATAGCCTCAGTGAGTGGATCCGCCTTGATGTTTCTTTCTATGTCTCTCTTTATCTCAAGTTCGCAGAGAAAGCCATCTTCCGAAATGAGCAATACCTGTCTTAGAATATGTCTGGATATCTGATGGGACCTAGCTCTTAAATGAACTCCAAATCCAAACATCTTAGACTGTATCGTCAACTGAACTTAATCAGTATCCTGCGCCACACCTCCCTCAGTATCCGCTTGGACCATCTGTCCAAAATACTGCCCCTCGTCAGAGGGAAAACTATAACTCTGACAGCCACTCTGTCACCCAGGTCACCTTGGAAGCCTGGAATGATAACCGTCTCCCGAAGGAGGCTGTTGTTATCATATCCCTAGAACATCTACTTATGTTCTAAAAATGCTTCCGAATGATTCTCCAGGATTGGATTAATATCTAAACTTATAGAAGCTAGTGCAAAAATGACATCTGGTGTGATACTTGACATCTCATGATTGATCCAATTGCCTAAGCAAGTGATATGTCAATCATGCACATCCCTCTCCCCTTTAGTCTGTAAGACACCTTTAGAGAGGGTGACTCCATCACCTGCAGGTACACTACCGTGCCAGGAGTCGTCCATTCTAAAACACCTTTAGAATGCTGTCTAAGTACCCAGATTGGGAAACTACCCAAATCTAAATCTAAAACCATAGATCTAGTAACCAGAATATCTGATATAATATCCATATCTTATGTGGAGAAACCACTGTGTGACAACCAAAGTATAACCGATCGTAGTATAGGAATTTAACTTTCTACTCTGTGTACGTCATCCAAATACCAGGACATCACACCCAACTACCTTCTTAACAGATCCATCCCTTATTCTGATGAAGTCAAACCTATGACTGTCACATCAGAAATAGATGATCTATCTCCGCTATATCTGCTTTAGTCTATAAATAGACATAAGCTACTTGTCCACTATGCTTCCGCTGCTCCCACTGACTACGACAACCCTCTGGCAGAGTCATATACACGTGCACTTCTAAAGCTAGTTTAGAACGACGCTATACTCATCCTCCTGCTGGGTCTCACAGTCTGGAACAACAGCAATGGCAAGTCTGGGTAAACAAGAACCTCCCTGTCACCGTCCTTAAGGCTACCGGAGTACCTCTCGGGTGCCTGAGATTACCCACCATATCTGCGAAGTGGCCAATGGAATTTCAAACCAGATTGAATCTTTAGGTTCTCATCAAATTTCCAGTAATCGTTTGTGGTTCTGGAATCACTTCCAGTTCTACTATACTCCCACTCCTGTTTTCTGAAAAAATTCATTTTTATTAAAACTGTGGCGAGTCAAGAACAATGTCACTATTGATCTTCCAGATGGTAGAAAGTCAACCCTCATCATAGCCCAGGTCAATCCACAAGCAGTCATTACAGAAACGTGCCTTGAGTTATCCAGAGTCTGGTTTTAAGCATAAGCCGGACAACTCTCCGTACCTTAACATTGTTAAGATATGAACTATTCTATATCCAATATAGAAACAGAGGCACTAATTTAATTGGAACCAGATTCAAATCATGCAGCTGTCTCTAGTGCATATCAACTAAATGGAGAGAGGTCGATCGTCATTACTCAACTTAGGAATACATCCAGCTATGAGTAACCTGAAAGAGAAGCAAGTTCTCATAATCATTACTATTAACTGAATACCATACACAAGTATCTACATTTTCAATCACCTTAAAGAATCCTGATACTTGCAATTCCTGGTTCTCTACTTTATTCTTATACCTATAACTTCTCAAAACATAGACCTTGCATTTCCACGAAACACATGCCTAAGAACTAGAGAAGTCACAAGTAAACAGAATATAGTACGAGTACCAACCCCTCCGTCCTCATGGACACTGGACAACATACAATACTCTGTATAAGTCCCTTGAGTCTAATAACCCATTCCTTGTGTGTCGTAGGTTGAAAACTGTACTTATGGTTAAGAAGAATTACACCACTGTTTAATGCTCCTTACCTAACCATCCACTGATATAGGTAAATATCATGGACATAATTTCAAAAAGTTATATCTCACTTTATAAAAATAAACGTACAGATATATCAATTTGAAATTGGTGCATAACAACGGATATTCAAAACCAAATATTTTCCGTCCGGCAAACAACCCAAGCGATTTCCTCAAATATCACCAATTACAACGAATCCCGATATAATGAGGATGATCACCCAATTCCCAATAACTTACTCCCACTCATCATCTGTAAAACCATACAGATGTGAGAATCAAACCTGGTAAATACATACCCTGAAGCAAAGACAAATTGGGAAATCAGTTTTCTTTTAACAATACACAGTGAAACTGAAACATGTAAATGTTTAGAAGGGGTATCCGGGTATTCTTAGTAATGCCTCTTCTATTATCAGATTAACAACTGCAACCGTATATTTCTTTGCCATCTCTCCAAATCCATTTATATGTCTTTAGTCATTACCTTCTGTACACCCCTTTAGGCCAAATGGTTTTCTTCCTTCCCTACCGTTCGGCACCAGCCTATGGTTTAGAAGAAGACTATCCAATAAGCATAAAGAGTAAAACCTTCATATCTCCAGTCATGAAGGAGGCTGTGAAGAAGGAGATCGTCAAATGTCTAGATAGTGGTATCATTTACCCTATCTCTGATAGCCAGTGGGTTAGCCCCATTCACGTTGTCCCCAAGAAGTCGGGCATCACGGTCATAACCAACGAAGCGAATGAGTTAATCCCTACTCGCACCCAAACCGGGTGGCGAGTTTGCATTGATTACAGAAAACTCAACGCCGCAACGCGGAAAGACCACTTTCCGCTACCTTTTATTGACCAGATGCTCGAACGATTGGCCGGACATGAGTACTATTGCTTTCTAGATGGCTACTCTGGCTATAATCAAATTCCCATCGCCGAAAAAGACCAGGACAAGACCACTTTCACTTGTCCTTTCGGCACGTTTGCATATCGACGCATGCCCTTTGGGTTATGCAATGCGCCCGCTACCTTCCAGCGGTGTATGATGGGGATTTTCTCAGACATGGTGGAGAAATTTCTGGAGATTTTCATGGATGACTTCTCCATTTTCGGCGACTCCTTTGACGAGTGTTTGCTGCATCTTGACACTGTCCTTACACGATGTAAGGACAAGAATCTCACTTTGAACTGGGAGAAATGCCACTTCATGGTGCGCGAAGGTATTGTCTTAGGACATATCATCTCGCAAAATGGCATAGAGGTTGACAAAGCAAAGATTGAGGTCATTTCCAATCTGCCTCCTCCCCGATGCGTCAGAGATATCCGAGCCTTCCTTGGCCACGCCGGTTTTTATAGACGGTTTATCAAGGACTTTAGCAAGATTGCTAGGCCCTTGACTCTTCTCCTGGCCAAGGATACGCCATTCGACTTCAGCTCAAGCTGTGCGGCTGCTTTCGAGTCACTGAAACTCTCACTCACTTCTGCTCCCGTTCTCTCTTCTCCTGACTGGACGCACCCATTCGAGATTATGTGCGATGCATCCGACTTTGCCATCGGTGCTGTCCTTGGACAGCACATCAACAAGATGCCGCATGTAATCTATTACGCAAGCCGAACCCTGAACGACGCACAACTCAATTATACAACAACTGAGAAGGAATTCTTAGCTGCTGTATTTGCCTTAGAAAAGTTCAGGCCCTACCTCATCGGCTCTCCAGTCATTGTCTACACTGACCACTCAGCTCTGCGCCATTTGATTGTTAGGATACGAGCGTGTCAAGTTTAGTTCTAAATACCGCAATCAAGACGGTTTCGCACGTAGCTAGCCGGTTGAGTACGGGTCGTCCGCAGGGAGATGGGAATCTTTTTCTATGTGTTTTTCGACGAGTTAAGTCCGGTTGTTCAGATTTTGTTTGTAATTATCTAAGTGTTGAGTTGATATTTAAAGAGAGCTTGTTAGGGTTAGGATTAGGTTAGTTTGAGTTAGGAGTCTCCACATCTTTCGTTGCCCTACTTAATATCGGTGTTACGGTAATCGGCAACAACGGGGATTAGCACGACTAGGAAGGAACTTGCGAGTATAAGCTAGGCTTTCCAACGCATAGTCCTTCCTTTTGGTGCTTGTCCGTCCGTTCTTGGCTCTTATCCATAACCTCCGGTTAATTCAACCACAACCGGTCTCACTACGGAATCACCGCTATCATGTAGGATAGGGTGCCGTAAGGAGCGGATTGTGGTTGGGTTAACGGGAGTTGATTTAAGTTGTTGGGCAAGGAAAGAGTGAGAGAGATTTCCTTCTCTCAAACTTCCCTTATCCTACCCTAACAAGTATAGAACTACTCACACTTCATAATACGGAAAAATAAAACAACACAAAAGAGGAAGATAGAAAGAAAGAGATTAGAAGAATACGACTAACTGTTTGCGACCTCACCTTGGCGAGGATCAAGCGTAAGTATCATTGTCGTATGAAAGGATAAAGAAAAAGAGAGAAGAAACAAACAACAAGGAAATAACAACAACTACTTAACAATTAAAATTACAACAATTATAACAAGTAAAGAAAGAGACAAGCATGATAATAAAAATGGTCTTCTTTATTCATCACTCTTCACTCAAAAGCTCACTTACAAGTTTAATGGAGAAGAGGTGAGAAGAGGAAGAAGAACATGTACTAAAACCTAGCAAAGAAAAATACAAGATTATGGACCCTTTACTTCACAGAATTCTGGGGTATTTATAGGCTGGAAAATGAGAAACTAGGGCAATAATACAGGCCCATATGAAATTACCAACCTACCCCCCAAAACCCTGCGCACTTGGCGCCAGAAAGGCCGCGGAAGCGCGGCCAAAACCCCTCTTTGGCCGCGCTTCCGCGGCCGTATAGATGAATTGGACTTGGGTAAAATTGGTGGGACCCTGGTTTGATGTGAGCTTCTTTCTGGTATATGTATTTTCCCACAATTGCTTCACGAATTTTCCAGAATTTCTGTTGAGGGAAAGGTGGACTTTTTGTCAAGATTTTGTCATGATTGTCTCGAGCTCCGCGTAGATCTCTTGGATCTTGTGCCACCATTGAGCCTTGTGCATAGATTTGACATTTTGTCTTCCTACTTGTATCTGGCAACATACGGATGAGGGACGGAGACCGTGTTTTATCTGTGGTCGGCAAGAACCCGGATTTTTTCGTGTTTTCCATGAATTTCATCGTTTTGGAACCGAGAACCTGTATCCTGCAATTGACTAGCAAACACGGCTCAAGAGTATCTACGGATATGCAATGTGATAAAAATTGGGCGGTATGAAAATGCAAAAATCTGATATGAACAAGTGTACTCTCCTAATCCTAGGAGTACTCGTAACCTGAGAGAAGGTGAAGATAAAAGACAACTGAATAAAACCTTATTCCTATTTCTCCTGAACCAGAATCCATCCCCGAACTGGAATAAGTCCCTTCGAATTCGTATATAACCATACGATGGAGTATCCAATAAACTGTGGATCTTCGTAGTGATACGGGGTGTTCTGGAGAAATACAAAGGTGAAGTAGGAGTGGCGATGAAATACTTGGTTTGGTCGTGAATAGCAGTCGCAATTTACTTTGCCCTCTTACTAATCCATTTATTTGTCTTTACTTAATACCTTCTGTACACCATCGTTAGGCTAATTGGTTTTCTTCATTCCCCACCGTTCGGCACCTGCCTATGGTTTGGAAGAAGACTATCCAATTAGCGTAATAGGTGTACCGTCCTAATCCAAGAAATACTCGCAACCTGAGAGAAGGTAAAAGGAAAAGAAAACTGAATAGTCCTATTCATTTTCTCCAGAACCGGAAACCATCCTCGAATCTGGAATAAGTTCCTTCGAGTTCGTATATAACCATACGATGGTTTTATCTAATGGAAGGGGATGTTCGTAGTAATACGGGGTGTTCTGGAGAAAAGGGTAAAAGTAGGAGTGGCAATGAGGTATGCAACTCAAACAATCCAAAAGCCAGTGTTTTAAGAAGGTTCGGTTAACTTGGTCACTGAGTTATAGTCAAGGGTCGGGTCATTGTCGTTGCCAAAGAGAGAGAGAAAAGAAACACTCAGCATGCACTCTAACCTAGATCAGAATGGTTATCAATTTATCCAATCGGGAAACCTCCCACTGTAACCTCAAATTCTCCTCCAAACCTGCAAGAAGAATTAGTCGGGATCACCCAAAAAGTAAACCAACTCATCAGTGGGAATCGGGATCTAACTATCATCGCATGATAACGTGATGGAATCCACTCACGTTACCACACTCCAGAAGGTATGCGCATATCTGGAAAGTTTTTTTTTCTTTAGAAACTCCCGATGTGATTTTTACCCCTAGGGCCCAAGTGACCTTGACGAATAATCAAAAAATCAAAAGGTCCTAGTCAAGTTCAACCCGTCATTATCTTGATTGCATTAAACCCACCCGCACGACCCTTGATGAATAATCAACAAAGTCGTACGACTGTCCTAACCAATCCACATATCCATGCGACAGAAAAGCATTACATAGCTACCGCACACTACGTCTCGGTAAATAGCAACGATAAACGTAGCGCGAATACTAAGCAATACTAATCTGAAATGATGGAGGGCTACGGCAGGTTTTTGGCGAAAAACCTTTTAACGTAATGAACTTGATATCGTTGAAGGAACCGGATAGCTTTTTATAAATATAGTGGCGAAAAGCTTTGCTAAAGAGGTCACTCCCGGTGAAGGGATCTCGGCTCTTTCCCCGTAGAATAAGGTGCAGGATATTCCAACTGAATATCACGATGCAAAGCAAAAAGTAATCGGCTATAGTGAAGTGATTACCCTGACGCAAACATCTGTCCAAGGGGTCACTCTCGGTGAAGGGATCTCGGCCCTTGCCTCGTCGACTGAGGTGCTGGATATTCATAACCGAATACCACTGTGCAAAACAAAAGAAAACGTCCTTGCAATAACAGCTTTTTGAAAAATGTTCCAACAATATCAGAATAGGTTTGTTTAGCTTGCATTGATCCGAATCAACGCAGTCCCATCAATTAATCACACCACAAGAGAACGAAAATATGATGTACGTATATGCCATCCGCATTTGCCACTGGGTCCCGTCATCACCCGTTAGGTTACTTAACTAACGACAGAGCAGGGACTGGACTAGCGCGGGTGTAAAACATATACAGCATCTACTAGTATATAAATCAATATATAATAATTTCTCATGGCATGATAAAATGCAACATCACAAAAATGTAATAAGCATCATAGAACAATACAGATAATCTGGGATCCCCGGGTTTCATAGAGCCGCTATTGAAACCCGACGTTCCCCTGATCGTGTGGATAGCATGTGCAATGAAATCCTAGACCCCTACAAACGAGGCAAGTTACCCGCCAAAACCTAAAGCGAGGCAGCCCCCTTCAACAACGTGAATGGACCACCCAGCACTTCACGGAATCCGGTAACTTGAGCACCCCTCCTTGGGTCAACCTGTACCCCCTACGAGTGCGGCGAATAGCCCGCCAATTCTAGAGTGAAGCCCCCTTCGTCTCAATGCCATGAGATGCGGGCCCGTTGCCCTCTAGAACCCGGCTATCCGTGCACCCTACCGCGGGGTAATCCTAGTACAGAAAGTAAAATATACATACAACGGGTACATCGACCTCAGCCCGGTCGTGCCCCAAAAGAATAATATACAAATAGGCAGTGACGACAGTCCAAATGTCGGATGCTCGCCCCGCAATATCAAATGTACAAATACAACCAAACTGTACTACCATTGCACCAGGCTATCCACCAAGACAAATCCGCAACATCACAGCACAACACAAAACATCAACGTGAATATCACGTTTACAAATCCGTATAAAAGGGCTATAGCAATTAGATAAGATTTACCGATCAAATGACATTCACAGTCGCAGATATAATGTAAATACTGTGAACCAACATATTTAAATTTTCGATCGACAAAATTTCCCGAAGTAGGCCCCAAGCACAATTCCTAGTACTGAAAATAATCTGGGCCAAAACTAAAAATACCAGAAACCACAATTCCAACTCAGAGACCACTCTAGAAATTTTGGTGCAGTGTTGCTACAGTACTGCGGCGGATCCGCGACGAAAATGTGGGAACGGCCGCGGTTCCGCTGCGCTATAGGGAAATCAGCCTACAAAATTTCTGCAGTTTTCTTATAAAAGCCTGCATGATTTTCTGACACACTCAAAATAATTTTTCGACGACAAAAAAAAATTCGACAGAAACTCAGAATTGGAAATGCAGTTTTTGAAAATTTCGTTCGATCGA
This sequence comes from Agapanthus africanus, assembly GCA_030015575.1. Classification (NCBI taxonomy): domain Eukaryota; kingdom Viridiplantae; phylum Streptophyta; class Magnoliopsida; order Asparagales; family Amaryllidaceae; genus Agapanthus; species Agapanthus africanus. The sequence continues at coordinate 315,194,053 of CM057341.1, read as the reverse complement.
AGTTCTAAACATGTTAGAGCAAGCTAGTAAAGGTTAATGGCGTAGCTCTGATACCATGTAAGTCTATGGTAGCGCCCTGGCCGTCTGTCCGAGGACAAAATGCGGAAACGAAAACTTTTATTGAACTAGAAACCGGCGCTATCGCAGACTTTAAACCCGGATCGAACCATTAACCTATAACTAGCAACTAGAGAAAGGGTTGGAAAGCTAAACCGATCGATCCGTGTCCTTCGGTCTTTGGCCACCATCGCAAGCTCCTCGCGGCATCTCCGGTCTCGATCTCCTCTTCGGAAAGGGCACCACCTCTTCGAGTCTTTTTACGGGCTCTCGCTTTATCCGAAGCAACTCGGGCACGAAGTGTGCTATCCGACGTGTCCAAGGTGATGTAGAGAATGTTTGTGATCACTTTGTCTCTTGCATCCATTGATTTGGATGGAGGTTAGATGTGTTGCCATTGATGGAGATAATGAGCTAGAGGAAGAAGAAGAAGACGAGGTTTTTTTTTCTTTTTTTGTTTCATATGATAAAATGAGAGCCAGAAGAGAATAATACAAGAGCCAACCTTACCCTTGGCTGCCCCTCTCTCTCTTCTCATCAAATCAACTCACAAATCCATCACATTATGTGACACATGCACAAAGAAAGAGACCATGAGTTATCACTTGTGCATGTGTCACAATTAATGCTCCAAATGATGATTTCTAGCTCATAATTTCCATATGCAAACATTAACCCAAATGTTTACAACAACAAAAAGATACGGCAACATCTAAAGTAAACTCGTGACGGATCACAAGGATACCCCTCACCTGTATATACATACTAGCATCCGCATTCCGACCGAATGCGAATGCGATGAGACTAAAGTAATCCAACAAATCTAATACTACGATCCGACTTAAACCAAAGCCCACGAGTATGATCCGCCCGATCATGATTAGTGCACTACTGCACGTATATGATCGGACCCTGCCATATATCATACGGCCTCTACAACGTTTCGCCCGAAACTTGAAAATTGTCTGTGGGGGACTCTAAAGACTCGTCAATACTTTGGTTGTGGATTTAACCACTAGCACGTCAGAGGTACTAGCTATACATAACGGGCTACCAGGTATTGACCAAAAGGGAGGTCGAATAGCGAACTCATCCTGACACCCTACTGAGCCTGTCAGTGACAATATCCGTACAGTCCAGTCCGTTCGTCTATGAGCATCGCATGTCGGGCCTAGGGGGTTGGTAAAAGTCAGACCCCCAAAAGCGGTACAAGTCGTGTCGGAGTGTAGCCCAGAACACCCTGAGATACTTCTGGAATACCTACAAGTAAATCTCCTGTCTTGGCCAAGGAATTCGTGTAATGTCTCTCCTTGACACATCGCGATCTCACCCCAATACCGGGAGAGACGAAACCCCTGCCGATCCGCTCACTGCCTCCATGTGGCTCGGGACTGTACCCAACTAAAACCTGTTTGCATGACTCTTTTGAGCCGTGGTAGGATAGTAATGAAAGCACAGTGGGAACTTACACGAGAAAAATTACGGTCCCAGGTCGATGAACTAACCTGTACACATGTCACCAGGGAAGTGCTATCTGACGTCAGGTATAATACCAACTAGCATGTTCCCGGTGAGTCTTGTCCGGTTTACTCATAACCCAATGAGCACCTGTATACATCTTAGGTGATCCAACTGATACCAATAGCTTGTGAGACCGGCCACCGCCTCTCGTTGGGGTCTCGACTGTATACACTAGTCTACTAATGGAGTATCGATGCTAAGTCTCGAAACTCTCATGACTAGGGACCTTTTAAGGATGTGTTTATAGACCCCAGCTCCCATGTATATGATCGCCATCATACTGCTGGTAGTCAAGCAAGAATTCTAAGGGCTCTATCAATGTGCAATAGTGACCTGTAAGGTCACCTGAAGCAGTACACGATGATAAAGATAAACCAGATAGCATACTATCATCTTGATTAAGACTAACCTACCGGTATAGGTCCTCCCTCAATCATTGCAATCACGTGCCTCTGATCCAATAATTGATTCTGAGGGCACTATATCCAACAACATACATCATTATGTATGAGGCATAAGAGTTCTGTAGCTCTCTCTCTGTGTTCTATAAACGGAGTTTTGGTCATTTTACCTTTGATACAAGACTGACAAGTTGCATAAGATTTATATTCAAAAGGTTTTAAATATCCCTCTTTATGTAGCTTGTTTAATCTTGTTTCATTAATATGACCAAGTCTACAATGCCAAAGAAAAGATTCATTTATATCTGAAATCTTTCTTTTATTTGTATGTTGTATATTGAAAACTGTGTGTTGGTTTAGGACGTAAATTCAGTTACTTAGTGTACAATACCCAATCAACTGTTGATTCAAGTTAATGTTCATAACATTATTTTACAACACAAAATGATATCCTTCATTGTCCAACAAAGATACGGATATTATATTACATAGCATATCAGGTACAAAATAACAAGGGTTCAAAACCAAAATACATCCTGAAAGCAACCCAGATGATACTCTTCTACGGATTCTGCATGTACATTGGAACCATTTCCAACCCGTAGAGTGTGGTCCCCAGTCTTAAAAACTCTACCGTTTCTCAATCCCTGCATACAATTACAGATGTGAGAACCAGATCCGGCATCTAATACCCAAGATGTAGAGTTTAATGAAAAACAGTTTTCAGTTACAAACACACCTGAAGCGGAAGCATCAACATGCTTCTTCTTCTTGAGATCTGTAACGTACAAAGCACAATTGCGTTTCCAGTGTCTCAATTTGTGGCAGTAAAAACATTCTCCTTTCCCACTTCCCACAGTCCCAGACTTGTCTTTCCCCTTCGCCTTTTTAACTCCACCTCTCGTCTTGGTGGGATTCTTCTTCTTCTTTCCCTTGGCCTTGGCTTTCGGGACTGAAGAGAAAGATGGCCCATAAAGCAGAGCGGGAGTTTTCAACATATTGAGAAATTCAGGTAATGATTTCTCCAAATCGTTCATATTGAAATGCACTATGAACGGAGCAAAGGCGGGGAAGAAAGACTGCAGAACAATATCTGTATATTGCTCATTATCCATAGTCCATCCCAGTTCCTCAAGTTCTTCTATAAGACCAATCATCTTCAAAACATGGTCTCCTACTGATGCACCGGGGGCCAACCGCATCTGAAACAGCTTTTGAGATGCCTCGTATCGTAAAGTACGAGATTGCTCTTCATACAACTCCTTTGTATGAAGAAAGATGGATTGTACATCCATTTTCTCATGCTATTTCTGATGGATACTGTCCATAGAAGCAAGCACGAGGCACGTGGCCGTGTTGCAATCAATATCCCATGTTTTTCGGATCTCTTTATCCGAAACAGATGATTCAGGTTCTGGGACGGGTGGGGCTTTGGTAGTAAGGACATATGATACTTTATTATATGTGAGTGCAATGTTCAAGTTCCTCAACCATTCTTTATAATTTGGTCCAGTCAGTTTGTTTTTCTCTAAAAGAAGCTTAAGTCCCGTCATCGGTATCTGCCATTAGGAGAGAGAAAAGAATACACTCAGTGAATTGCTCTTGCAAAGATCAGATTGGTTATTATCTTATCAAATCGATGTCTCCCACTACTTTTATCAAATTTTCTTTCAAACCTGAAAAGAAAACTAGACAGGATTAATTACATTCTATAGTTTCGCTAACCGGTCAGCCAAGCCAGTGTCGGTACTTTGAGGGAGGTCCCCCGTGCTTGCGCATGGACCTAATTAAAATAAATCTCGTTTTTTCCCAGAGGTCAAACCCCGTTAACACCTTTCGAGACACCTACTGGATTAGCTAATTGTAAAGTGTAAAACTCTCCTGGGAGCAACTCTTACTCACAGTAGGATCGGGATCCAACTATCATATAGACGGTATGCAATCTCATTACAAATTTCAACACTTGAAATTCCCGATATAGTTTCTACCCCTAGATGCTTATGACCTTGGCTATGGTCAACATATCATAATCACAAGTCAAGTTCTAACCGTCATTTCATGATTAACTAGACCCACCCATATGACCCTTAGCTATGATCAACATAATCACATGAATGTCCTAACTTACCGCATCATATGCTTTGTAGGAAGACATCACTTAGCTACCGTACACTACACCATGACTATTATCAACATACGTAGCACGAATACTAAGTACTCTGCTTCCAAAAATGATGGAGGGTTGCGGATGGTTTTTATGTAAACCTTTAACGCTTTGAAATTGATTTCGTTGTAGAATCTAAACAGTTTTTAGAAAAGGAGTGGCTTAAGCTCCGCATCTTTTGAAACTTTCTTTTTCATAAAAAGGAGCCGAGTGGGATTCAAATCCGATTCTACAACATCATTAGGTTTCTTTTCTTTTACATTAATCTCATTAATGTATTCCGATCATTTAAGTTCCTAAGCCATTCCAGAAAGAAACGGAAAACAGTATTGCATATCACATATATAACAATATTACATTCTTCTCAGATATTAAGCAATCACATCACAGAATAATCAGCAGCAGAAACACATATATGAAAATATAGGATATAATAGGAACTCCATATTTTATATTTAGCCTATGACAGAAAATACGGATTCCACTGTCGTGATGAATAGCCAAGCCCACACCCTTAGACCCCTACGAGATCGGAAAGTGACCCTTCCAAATTTGGAGTTTAGGAGACCCGGTCTCGACTTCTCGAGATGGCCTCCCACTGAATTCCAGAACCCGGTCACTCGTGCTCCCTTCCCTGGGTCTATTCTAATGCGGAAAAGTAAAATATACATCAATGGAGACATCATCCTCAACCCGGATGTGCCCCAATAAAAGAATAATATATACAATGAATTTTACATGAATGAAAAGATAAACTTTCGTCTCACATAAAAACCCCGGCCATTCGATCACGACGATCATATATATCATATCACATCAATAATTGAAAAGCATAGACGACGTTAAAATATATCAATCAACACATCAACATACCTACTGTTGTATTAAATCTCAACACTTGAATCTGTATAAAAATTCCCAGAGATCATATATGGTATCTACGGATCAACGCAAGAGCGCACGGTCCAAGCCTCACCAACGCCGCCGCAGAACCGCTGCAAATACACCTATTTGGCCGCGGTTCCATGGTCGTTGTGTCAAGTTAGGTGCTCGTTTTTCTTCGGGATCCACAGAAAACCCTGCTCTATTTTCTGAACATTTTTAAATACAAAAATTCCAACTTTTGAAAAAATTTCCAGTGAGCATGCAAAAATGTCACTTTTCATGTTCGATTGAGTTTTTAAACGTCGTCCAGTTTACCCTAAAGCTCTAGTTAGGCTCTGATACCATGTTGGTGTGTAGTAGTGCCTCTAGTAAGGTTGCAACATTATAAAGTAGCGAACTTTTAAATTTTAGAGGGCTATTACAAACGAACTACGAATCATAACTAGAGATTACGGTAATAACATCATTATGTGAAGTCTAAGCTAAAGGAAAAGGAAATAAAACCTTTGTAGCCAACTCCTTCGGTCTTTAGGACTCCTACGGCTTTGCTTGAAGCTTGGATCAACTCCGCTCAAGGTCCTTCGTCGTCTACGATGATCCACCCGGAGATTCCTAGGTCAAGCTCTTTACCTCACTAAATCAAGATGAAGTGGAGCAAACACTCTATACTAAAGGGTTAGGGTAGTGTAGAATGGTTGTGTGGTTTGTAAACTCACTTAAAAACCCTTTCTTCTTAAGTTCCTCACTCTTTTAAAACTCAAGAGAGATTGAAGAAGGAGGAAGAAGACGATGGCAAAGCTTTTGTCAAAATATTGTGATAAAACTTTTTTAATAGAAATGAATAATAAAGAATATATTTGAGACACTCTCAAATATAACCATGGCTATCTAAATATCTAGATATTTTGTGGATGAGTTAAAGAACAAAAGAAATCTAACTAGGGTTAAGTCAAAGGTCAACTAAGAATTTTGTAGAAAGGATGTGTCATTTTAGCTAATTTCCTTTTTCTTTAATCCATAAACAAAAATAGAAGATATTTATCAACTATGTAAGTCTTGTATTGCTATCTTCTATGTATCATCAACCATGATACATATGTATGTATGTATGTGTGTATGCACATCATCATGTGTATGTATAAACATATATGCATACATCCAAAAGAAAATGTTTAATTAAAAGTGAGCTAAAAGGTAATATTAAATCAACACTTGATTTAATAAATCGTTCATATCAAATGCGACCCGACCAATAATAAACGCTCGATTAAAATACGGTATCACATACTCGCATTTAGTCGAGCTTCTGCACATATCTCATATGCACTCCACACCATTTCGCCTGAGCTAGAAAAATCCTGTGTGGGACTCTATGACTCGTCAATACGCCGGCAGTAGGTGATTATCATACGCATACAAGCCCAAGCGGTCAGCTAAACGTAACGGCCACCCGGGTATTGAGCGATCAGAAGAAAAACAATCGTACCCGTCAAAACTCCTGTCGAGCCATTGGCAACACTTACTGTACAGTCCGGTCTCTTCGTCTGATATGTTGCATATCAAGTCTAAGGATGGAATCATCGAGCCCTAATAACTTAATAAGTTATGCCGATATGGTCTATTACCGGTCGAGAAACTACTGATAACATTTATCAGTAAATCTCATCAGCCCTGGCCAAGGACTACAAGTCAGAGCCAATCGCACACAAAATCAACTCCCAATACCGGGAGAGACGAAACCCCTCCTATCGCTCACTATCTCCATATGTCTCGGGACTATACCCAAAAGCCACCTGTTTGCACGCTCAGGAGAGCCGTGGTAGGGTGGAAATCAAAGTACAGTTGGAGAACACACAAGACACTATGACGATCTCGGATCTACAGACTAACCTGTACCAGTGTCACCAGAGAACTGCTATCCGACGATAGATATAATACTATATATGTAACGTTTTGAAAATCGTTTCGGTGAAATTTCGAAAAAAATCGGTAAAATAAGGGGGTTTTCTGTAAAAAGTCAAAATACAAATATCTTATTATAAAAATTAAATATACATATCCTAGCTATGTAATTGCTATTATTTGGTGTTTATTGAGCCGCTGGTGAAATTTCAAATTTTCTGAAAAAAATATTATTTTATTATTATTTTAAGCCGTCACTAATACATTTAATTAAGGAAAATTACAAATTGGAATGAGTTGAAACAAATTTTGTGCATCATAAAACATTAAATAAAATTTTATCATGTGGTTTTTGGAACGATATCATTTGCCAAAACGGTTTAGAAATTATTGAACAAAAAGTCTTTTTTTTAGCGTAAATGGATGTTTGTGGTATTGTATTTATCATTTTTCATCATCCCACATCCGTACCCACACCCACACACCACTATTCACTTCTCCCCATGGCTTAATTCAGCAGCCACCATCTTTTTCCCCACTTGAATTTCAAAGGAAATGAAATGAAAGAAAAGAAAAGAAAATGGATAAATTAGTTAGACTTTTGACTTTGTTTTGACCTTGACTTTCTCCCCCCCACTTTCTCTACCTCCCTCTCTCTCCTCTCCCCCTCCCATTCCAGCCGACCCCCCCCCCCTCTCCTACTGCAGCAACAGCCCCCCCCCATTTCCCTTCTCTTTTCTCTTCAAAACTTCATCAAAAATTGCCCCAAAATCCATCAAAAAAAATCCCAAAACCCAAATCCGACTCCTACCCATTTTAGCTTAGCCCGTATAGAATGGAAACTTGTGAAAAGAGAGCATTTTGGAGGGCCATGGATGCTTGTGGATCTTCAAATATTTTTGGGTATAATTCTAAACTTTTTGCTTAGTTTGTTTCTTAATTTCTTAAAGCTAAGTTAATTAAGTGTTAATTTGGGTTATGTGTGTTTAATTGCATGATTAAAGATTTCAAGTTAGGGTTTGTTGTGGAAATGAGCTGTGTTTGATTGTGTATGATTTAGTGAGGTGGATTAACATATTTAGTTTTGTAAAAAAACTAATCTAGTAGTTAATTACAAGTTGTTACTTGAAAAATGTCCAAATTAAGCTTTTTGTTGCAAACTAGTTTTTTTGATTTAATTCGAAATATGAGATTAAAAATATGGTTAGGGTTTTTATCATATTATTAACTTTATTAAGTGTAGTTTAATACTTTAGTTCATGGAAATCCAACCTAAATTGTAGTTTGTGCATTTTTGCTATGAAATTGTTAAAAAGGGTATTTTGTAAACTAGAATATTAGGGTTTTTGGAATTTAATGAGATTAAATTCCGGAAATTGTTTATATGACTTATTTAAGATATTTAATAAGTATATTGGCCGCTACATTCATTTAAACATCATGTTTTGTACAAAAACGGCGAATTGTGCTTGGTAGATTTTCGGAAAAACGACTTTTTAAGTGAAATTGGGGGTTTTGGGAATTGTACGCTATTTTATATTATAATTAGTGCTTGTAATTGTGCAAATGAGTGTGATTGGATTTTTCTCGATGGTTTGACGTTTGTACATCGACATCGAGGGTTGGTTTGACTATTCTTGCATGCGTAGGCGATAGGTTTGGACCTACGCGTGATACGCGTGCCGATTTGATTTTCGTATGCCGTTTCGATTTCGAATTTAGTTTTAATGCGATACGGTGCGTTATGATATGTAGGTACCCCATGTGGACTTCGAGACGACAAGCAAGCGCGTGGCGACGTCGGCACCGGCTAGCGAGGACCAGGTGAGTAGATTTATATCTACGGGGAGAAGTCGGGTGGATGGCGTATAACACCCCCGCAGTCCGTGGTGATGTATACGGATGCGTATAGACACCAACAATTTATGATATGTTGTTAGGATTTATTATTGATGATTTTAGATGGATATTGGTGTTGGATTGGTGCATGGTTACGAAACCTTAGGTAGTGGGTGCACTACACTTACACATACACACATATACATACTTGCATACATTCCTTATTTCATATGTGCGTGTATGGGAATATATATTTATGTGTTCACATGGGTATGCGACTATGTGTTCATATACTGGATTTGAGGATAGTATTTAGAATTTGAGATGAGTCGATGAGATTGGGCTTGAGGCCAGGAGATCGGTGACGTGATTTGGTTCGTATTGAGATACGACATGATGTTTTTGCGGGTCTTCTGACGTAGTAATTCTTACACCCGCATGCATACATAGATGGCATCAATATTGTACTAGACGTAGGAAATTATTCCGGATCATGATATTTGATAAAGAAGATACCAAATGAATAGTGTGATTGATGTGACTTTGACCCGTACTCAGATTTGGGGATGCCGTATGACGGATTTACGTACGAGATATATATTGATGATTGATCCGCACTCTTGACTTGGGATGTCTGATTATAGATATGGTATCGGATATGATATTATTGAGGCGGGATCACCGACTAATATATATACAGGTATGTATATACATCGACTCAGATGTTAGGCGGTTTCCTTACCTGTAGTCCAGCTGGTTAGCTTAGCCCTTTAGTTTAGTTTAGTTGTTAGATTAGATTCGATTCTTACCTATTTCAAAAACTAACGAATCGTGGGTATTTTAAAAGACAGCCCAAGGGATCCTACGGATATTTCAAAATACGTATCTTTTCATAAAAACACTGTAGCCCCTATTTTCAAAACCCCATGATTCATATTATTTCAAAAGGCACCATTTGTAGGACTTATATTAGGTTAATGCAGAATAGTTATAGTTGCGTCTAGTATTCAGCTCCTGCTTTTTATTGTGGTTCGCTTCGCATCGCATACTTATATTATGTTTCATACTCCATTATTGATATCATGCTGTTAGGACACCAGCACCATTACCGATGATGCGTATGTACCACGTACACTTACTTGCCGGCTCACACACATCTTCATCGGTAATTGTCATGCCACGTACACTTTAGAAATACTATTGCATTGACATAGGTTGTTAGCCAATAATTTAGACATGATATTAGTGTACTCGCCTTATATGTTAGATTAGACATTGTAGATATTACTTGTTACTTCATGCATGTTAATATTCATTGTTATGCCGCATTCATGGATTTTTATGCCGATATGCACTGTTTACATGCTATTGAGGATTGGATTCTGATTTCTATGAGATTTTCTGGTTTTGGGGGAAAACCGCAAAACTTATATAAGCTTCTTTCTCTCTTTAAAATAAAAAGTGCGGTTTTCCCATGATGTATGAGTCGTCCACTATGAGTTTGCTGATGGATTTCGAGACCCGATTCGAGGAGGTGGATGAACCATTTCGGGTACATGGTGGACCCGGTAAGGTACCCCAGGGCAAGAAGCGCGTGATGATGACGATGTGAGCCTGGCAGGGGAGCACTACCTACCGGTGATTTTACCCGACGCGTCGGATATCCGGAGAATACTGTCATGGTCTTGAGATGGATGGTAGGGGCCGGTCTGGACTGACGGCGCCCTAGATATTGTGATTGAGACATTGAGATTTCGAGATATTGAGGTACAGAGACTGTGATACAGAGATATCGAGATATTGGGATTACGTTTTGTGCCGATGCTAGGCACTGTTTTATGCTGATTTCATTATGATACCTCATTTTAAAAATACAAAGGAAATCTCACTAAATTATGGAAACAGTTCTTCATTTACATGTATTCTGTTTTCATGCATTCATACCTCATTCATATGATATATTGCTACCTGAGGCACTGACACGGGCACATGAGATTACACTCGGGTTAGATATTTACCCTAGCCTTGTTATAGGCTGCATGTTATATACTTTTTTGAGGATATATTATGATCGTATGACCTAGGATTGCGTCATACATGCGATTTCTGTGCGTAGATGTTTTTCTATTCACGAGTTGGCAACTCACCCCCGTTGTGCCCCAGTTTCTTGCAGGTTTGCCGTACAGGTTTCATTACGGCTTTGTGGGCTCAGTTTCATTCGGGTGACTTGCCAGTAGGTGGGTTTTTCTTGTATCGTACCCATCCTATTACCTTGTATAATATTATTCCGTTGTATCTAGTAAATTCCATCAACCAAACATGTATTTATTTTGAGATAGAGACCTAGAGTCGTGCGTTATTTTTCTTCGGTTTTCTTGTGGATTTGAGTTTCCTTTTGAATTTTGATCCTCGTCGTTGGCGTTGTATATTATATTGCTTGTGTGGTTGTGACCGACGATTGACGAAGAGCTAGCTCCCGCTTGGGGATGCCTTTTTATTGATTTCGTATACTATTCATGTTGTATCCCGTTTAGGAGCCAGTATTTACAAAGGAGACTCTGCCGAAATTTTCAGTAAATTTTGATGTTCTTAAAAACCGCATAATTCGGCTTATGCTATTAAAACTACTTGTTTTAAATTGGTTTTCCTTCACTCTACTTCTTTTCTTGGCTTGGATTTCTGGGTTTTCGGTTTACTTAGATTACGTACGCCTCGAGACGTTTCGTAGTTTAAGAGCCGGTGATGTTCCGTATTTTCGGGACTTAACAAAGTTGGTATCAGAACGTTAGGTTTTAACCTTCGGAGCGTAGGATGACCCTTGGTTGATGGAATAGGTGACTAAAGTAGAGTGACGTACCGTTGGTATGTTCCGCGGCATATTTACGACACGCCACTCCGCTTATGAAGCCTTAGGATGTACATTTCCTTGTTCAGTATTATATTCCTTCCTGATCTAGCCTCATCGGTACCAGTTTGGTTTTGCTGCTATGGTTACGGGCAGGGAGAGCTACGGCTAGAGTTGCGGTCAGCACAAGCTCGTCACGAACGAGGACTGACCGGGGCGAAATTCCGGCGACACACGATTGCAGAGATGCGTCTTTTTACTGTGTTTCCGCGCCACGAGCGTTTGGCGGATCGCCTTTATGAGGTTACTCGGAGGTGCTGATCGACACTAGAGAATTGAGCCAATGATGGAGGCCAGCCAGATTTTGATGACCGTTGGTGTGTTGCTTACTCCTGATGATTGAGGCACGGTTTAGCATGCAGACGAGTGAGCCAGTTATTGCTGCGAACGATGAGATATCGCCCCAGATGTTGGAGCTATTGCAGTATAAGTTGTACTAAGAGATGATAGAAGGTCGCTAGTCATCGAGGATGAATGACTAGGACATGTGGACCATTCGCCTACCCCGATGCGAGGTCATCAGATAGATTGATTCCAGCTAGAGACGACTTCACGCGGAGACGTTGGGAGTCGACAGAGACGATCGAATGTCAGAAATCTATTATTCCAAGTTTAAGATAGTGGGAAAGACATGCAGGCAATTCTATGGTCCCTCTAGAAGAATGAAACCCTAACTCGACTTAATGACCGTGTGAAAGCCTTTGAACCTTAGGGTTTGCGGCAGTTCTGCAGCGCCATTAGTGAGGCTTAGGTTTGCCCTTCTACGGCTGGACCACCGATGCTGTGGTATGTACTCGATACTATTAAACTGTACCCAAGATGTTGAGCTCTTGGGGGATTATGAGGTTTTGACGAATCGATTGGATGGCTCGACTTAATTCGGATGCTAGGTGGTGAGATGCATTCTTGGGAGACTCCAGATACGAGGATAGTCGTTGGAGCTCAGTCCATGCGGCCGCGACGAGATGAGTCCAAAGCAGATGACATTAGAGAAAAGTGGAGTAAGAGGTTCGTACCAGATTTAGATGAGATGACGTTCCACTCCGCCGACATCAGAGATGCGATGCGCATGACGAGGCATGGTACTTGGACTTACCTTCCAGAAGGAGTCGCGATGAGTATGCAGTCGTTCCAGAGCAAGATGCAGATATAGGAAAGGACAACGACTTCCGGACAGTTGGCAGAGACGAGGCATGGAATAGACCGTGAGCAGGATTCCTTCCAGGCCACTGATGCAATGATATTTGCACCCAGGATCAGATGTGTCACGTGCATTCAGAGAGCCAGAGGCCGACGCCAGTGATATGCTGCCTTGACAGGGCCGATGAGCCGATGGATTGTGAGATTGGTAATCCACGGAGAAGACTTGGACCCAGGAGTGGTCATGTTATGCACACCAGCAGGCCAGAGTTCATGATCATCGACGAGACGTCCCACTAGTGACCGCGACAGTTAGCCCGAGATTCTTAGAGGATGCACTTGAGCGGTACTGTTCCGCCATTATTGATTTCGATGTTTTGGGTGATTTATTCGTATGATTTGATTTTGATGATTGAGGATTTACGATCTTTGCACAGTGTTGCACTTGATATCGTTTTCGTGCTTTAGTTTCACATGTTTGTGATTTTACGGTTTTAAACAGTTGAGTTGGTTTTGTGCGTATGCATGCACACGAATTGGTTCCTGCACTCTGTATAGTTATTATGTGCTTGCAGTGTGCATTGGACTTCAATTTCGATTGTGATACTCGATATTTGTTTTGTGCACGTTGTGCACCTGATTGATTTTGCGCACGTTCGGCGCTTGATATTGGATTTCATGATTTCGTGTACGATGGATGCACCTGATTTGGATTTTCGCGCATGTTGGGCGCATGTTTTGAAGGGTGATTTTGGTGCACACCAGAGGCACTAAATTGAGAATTTTTCGTGCATGTCAGGTGCACCTGATTTTGCTGTCAGGCACACATGTTGCCTACGACAGATGTTTCGTGCACACCCGATGCACTTAGATGTTGTTTCTGTGCGCATGTATGGCACATTCATGGATTTTGATTTCCGTGCGCACCAGACGCACGTAGCATTCATGTGCATATTTTGGGATTGATTTCGTATAGAGCAGTACCTTTTTATGATATTGCTATGTGTTTTCGTACTGAGCAGGACTAGTCAGAGGACAGTACCTGAATATATTTTTGCATGCATTGATAGTTATTGAAGGGATTTCCAAAAAGCGAGCTATAGCCTCAGTATTTACCTACGTGTCTGATATGACACGAAATGTTTAAAACAAGGAGACCCTTCTAAATTGTTTCCAAAACGGCGGAACGTACATTTCAAACAAAGGTATATATGTATATAGTTATTTTCTTATGATAGACGTCCGCCAGTGTGCAGTGTTATACGCGTTGCACAGCGACTTGAAGAGATTTGGCATGCATTTCCTTCAGATACTTACAGATATAGATTCGATATTTACATGTATAGTTTCGAGTTATGTCATATTGGTTTTGATTTGGATTTGGCATTGATGTCTTCTCCATGACTCCGATGATTGCGGGATACTTGACGGAGTTTTTATTTGAGTTATATGCTCATTTTTCAAGCGCATGCGCTGCGCTACGATTTGTTTTATGTATTTACAATTTCGGAGCCCCGACGACTTGATGGGTTTTCTTAGATTTTTTAGTATTTGGGGGAGTTTGAATTTAAATTCGGGGACCGAATTTCTTTAAGGGGGAAAGATTGTAACGTTTTGAAAATCGTTTCGGTGAAATTTCGAAAAAAAACGGTAAAATAAGGGGGTTTTCTGTAAAAAGTCAAAATACAAATATCTTATTATAAAAATTAAATATACATATTCTAGCTATGTAATTGCTATTATTTGGTGTTTATTGAGCCGCTGGTGAAATTTCAAATTTTCTGAAAAAAATATTATTTTAAGCCGTCACTAATACATTTAATTAGGGAAAATTACAAATTGGAATGAGTTGAAACAAATTTTGTGCATCATAAAACATTAAATAAAATTTTATCATGTGGTTTTTGGAACGATATCATTTGCCAAAACGGTTTAGAAATTATTGAAGAAAAAAGGCTTTTTTTAGCGTAAATGGATGTTTGGGGTATTGTATTTATCATTTTTCATCACCCCACACCCGTACCCACACCCACACACCCCCATTCACTTCTCCCCATGGCTGAATTCAGCAGCCACCATCTTTTTCCCCACTTGAATTTCAAAGGAAATGAAATGAAAGAAAAGAAAAGAAAATGGATAAATTAGTTAGACTTTTGACTTTGCTTTGACCTTGACTTTCTCGCTCCCACTTTCTCTACCTCCCTCTCTCTCCGCTCCCCCTCCCATTCCAGTCGACCCCCTCTCTCCTACTGCAGCAACAGTCCCCCCCCATTTCCCTTCTCTTTTCTCTTCAAAACTTCATCAAAAATTGCCCCAAAATCCATCATAAAAATCCCAAAACCCAAATCCGACTCCTACCCATTTTAGCTTAGCCCGTATACTTGTGAAAAGAGAGAATTTTGGAGGGCCATGGATGCTTGTAGATCTTCAAATGTTTTTGGGTATAATTCTAAACTTTTTTCTCAGTTTGTTACTTAATTTCTTAAAGCTAAGTTAATTAAGCGTTAATTTGGGTTATGTGAGTTTAATTGCATGATTAAAAATTTCAAGTTAGGGTTTGTTGTGGAAATGAGTTGTGTTTGATTGTGTATGGTTTAGTGAGGTGGATTAACATATTTAGTTTTGTAAAAAACTAATCTAGTTGTTAATTACAAGTTGTTACTTGAAAAATGTCCAAATTAAGCTTTTTGTTGCAAACTAGTTTTTTTGATTTAATTCGAAATATGAGATTAAAAATATGGTTAGGGTTTTTATCATATTATTAACTTTATTAAGTGTAGTTTAACACTTTAGTTCATGGAAATCCAACCTAAATTGTAGTTTGTGCATTTTTGCTATGAAATTGTTAAAAAGGGTATTTTGTGAACTAGAATATTAGGGTTTTTGGAATTTAATGAGATTAAATTCCGGAAATTGTTTCTATGACTTATTTAAGATATTTAATAAGTATATTGGCCGCTACATTCATTTAAACATCATGTTTTGTACAAAAACGGCGAATTGTGCTTGATAGATTTTCGGAAAAACGACTTTTTAAGTGAAATTGGGGTTTTTGGGAATTGTAAGCTATTTTATATTATAATTAGTGCTTGTAATTGTGCAAATGAGTGTGATTGGATTTTTCTCGATGGTTTGACGTTTGTACATCGACATTGAGGGTTGGTTTGACTATTCTTGCATGCGTAGGCGATATGTTTGGACCTACGCGTGATACGCGTGCCGATTTGATTTTCGTATGCCGTTTCGATTTCGAATTTAGTTTTAATGCGATACGGTGCGTTATGATATGTAGGTACCCCATGTGGACTTCGAGTCGACAAGCAAGCGCGTGGCGACGTCGGCACCGGCTAGCGAGGACCAGGTGAGTAGATTTATATCTACGGGGAGAAGTCGGGTGGATGGCGTATAGCACCCCCGCAGTCCGTGGTGATGTATACGGATGCGTATACACACCAACAATTTATGATATGTTGTTAGGATTTATTATTGATGATTTTAGATGGATATTGGTGTTGGATTGGTGCATGGTTACGAAACCTTAGGTAGTGGGTGCACTACACTTACACATACACACATATACATACTTGCATACATTCCTTATTTCATATGTGCGTGTATGGGAATATATATTTATGTGTTCACATGGGTATGGGACTATGTGTTCATATACTGGATTTGAGGATAGAATTTGGAATTTGAGATGAGTCGATGAGATTGGGCTTGAGGCCAGGAGATCGGTGACGTGATTTGGTTCGTATTGAGATACGACATGATGTTTTAGCGGGTCTTCTGACGTAGTAATTCTTACACCCGCATGCATACATAGATGGCATCAATATTGTACTAGACGTAGGAAATTATTCCGGATCATGATATTTGATAAAGAAGATACCAAATGAATAGTGTGATTGATGTGACTTTGACCCATACCCAGATTTGGGGATGCCGTACGACGGATTTACGTACGAGATATATATTGATGATTGATCCGCACTCTTGACTTGGGATGTCTGATTATAGATATGGTATCGGATATGATATTATTGAGGCGGGATCACCGACTAATATATATACAGGTATGTATATACATCGACTCAGATGTTAGGCGGTTTCCTTACCTGTAGTCCAGCTGGTTAGCTTAGCCCTTTAGTTTAGTTTAGTTGTTAGATTAGATTCGATTCTTTCCTATTTCAAAAACTAACGAATTGTGGGTATTTTAAAAGACAGCCCAAGGGATCTTACGGATATTTCAAAAGACATATCTTTTCATAAAAACACCGTAGCCCCTATTTTCAAAACCCCATGATTCATATTATTTCAAAAGGCACCATTTGTAGGACTTATATTAGGTTAATGCAGATTAGTTATAGTTGCGTCTAGTATTCAGCTCCCGCTCTTTATTGTGGTTCGCTTCGCATCGCATGCTTATATTATGTTTCATACTCCATTATTGATATCATGCTGTTAGGACACCAGCACCATTACCGATGATGCGTATGTACCCCGTACACTTACTTGCCGGCTCACACACATCTTCATCGGTAATTGTCATGCCACGTACACTTTAGAAATACTATTTCATTGACATAGGTTGTTAGCTAATAATTTAGACATGATATTAGTGTACTCGCCTTATATGCTAGATTAGACATTGTAGATATTACTTGTTACTTCATGCATGTTAATATTCATTGTTATGCCGCATTCATGGATTTTTATGCCGATATGCACTGTTTACATGCTATTGAGGATTGGATTCGGATTTCTATGAGATTTTCTGGTTTTGGGGGAAAACCGCAAAACTTATATAAGCTTCTTTCTCTCTTTAAAATAAAAAGTGCGGTTTTCCCATGATGTATGAGTCGTCCACCATGAGATTGCTGATGGATTTCGAGACCCGATTCGAGGAGGCGGATGAACCGTTTCGGGTACATGGTGGACCCGGTAAGGTACCCCGGGGCAAGAAGCGCGTGATGATGACGATGTGAGCCTGGCAGGGGAGCACTACCTACCGGTGATTTTACCCGACGCATCGGATATCCGGAGGATACCGTCGTGGTCTTGAGATGGATGGTAGGGCCCGATCTGGACTGACAGCGCCCTAGATATTGTGATTGAGACATTGAGATTTCGAGATATTGAGGTACAGAGACTGTGATACAGAGATATCGAGATATTGGGATTACGTTTTGTGCCGATGCTAGGCACTGTTTTATGCTGATTTCATTATGATACCTCATTTTAAAAATACAAAGGAAATCTCACTAAATTATGGAAACAGTTCTTCATTTACATGTATTCTGTTTTCATGCATTCATACCTCATTCATATGATATATTGCTACCTGAGGCACTGACACGGGCACATGAGATTACACTCGGGTTAGATATTTACCCTAGCCTTGTTATAGGCTGCATGTTATATACTTTTTTGAGGATATATTATGATCGTATGACCTAGGATTGCGTCATACATGCGATTTCTGTGCGTAGATGTTTTTCTATTCACGAGTTGGCAACTCACCCCCGCTGTGCCCTAGTTTCTTGCAGGTTTGCCGTACAGGTTTCATTACGGCTTTGCGGGCTCAGTTTCATTCGGGTGACTTGCCAGTAGGTGGGTTTTTCTTGTATCGTACCCATCCTATTACCTTGTATAATATTATTCCGTTGTATCTAGTAAATTCC
This sequence comes from Agapanthus africanus, assembly GCA_030015575.1. NCBI lineage: Eukaryota > Viridiplantae > Streptophyta > Magnoliopsida > Asparagales > Amaryllidaceae > Agapanthus > Agapanthus africanus. Next base: position 315,175,555 of record CM057341.1, on the reverse strand, counting down.
ATCAACTAAACATGTATTTATTTTGAGATAGAGACCAGTGATGTTATTCCTTCGACCTTAGAGTCGTGCGTTATTTTTCTGCGGTTTTCTTGTGGATTTGAGTTTCCTTTTGAATTTTGATCCTCGCCGTTGGCGTTGTATATTATATTGCTTGTGTGGTTGTGACCGTCGATTGACGAAGAGCTAGCTCCCGCTTGGGGATGCCTTTTTATTGATTTCGTATACTATTCATTATGTATCCCGTTTGGGAGCCAGTATTTACAAAGGAGACTCTGCCGAAATTTTCAGTAAATTTTGATGTTCTTAAAAACCGCATAATTCGGCTTATGCTATTAAAACTACTTGTTTTAAATTTGTTTTCCTTCACTCTACTTCTTTTCTTGGTTTGGATTTCTGGGTTTTCGGTTTACTTAGATTACGTACGCCTCGAGACGTTTCGTAGTTTAAGTGCCGGTCATGTTCCGTACTTTCGGGACTTGACAATATAGGAATTCTCGGTGTGAACGTTCAGTGTACCCAGTCTCCACTGAGCACCCGTATACAATCTTCGATGTCACAACACCAATAGATATGGGATTATCCATCGCCCATCATATGGGTCAAGAAACGTACACGCTAGTTTACTCTGGAATATCGATGCTCTGTCTCGATATACCTACGACTAGGAACATTTAAGGATATGCTTATAGACCACACATGCCCCACTAGTATGATATTCATCATAGCCTTAGAAGTCAAGAAAATATCCTCAGGGCTTTATCAACATGTATCAAATGAACTGTATCAAGTAAACATGTCAGATAAAGTAAAACCAGATAGCATATTATCATGTCGAGCAAGAAAGTCATATATCAAATATACATATATACATTTCCAAGCATCCACTATACATATAACGGCCTCTAGGGCATACATATATCCAACAATATAAAAACTCAAGTTAAAACGAAGTCGCAAAACAATGCAACAACTTAAGAAAATAACTCCAGATTTTACCCCAGGTGAAATTAGCCAATTTTGCACACATGGAGGGTCTAGTTTACAGATAATAAAGCCTTGGACCAAATACGGACACAAACACCACTGCTCTGGCCATAAATTTCTGCTAGAAAGAATAAAATTGCGGCCAGGGTGAAGGGTATGGTGCTCGGGTCTTCAAGGTAGCTTCTAGGTCACGTGCATGTATTACTGTGTTTGCTAAATAATTCCTAGGGTCCCCAGGTGTTAGCAGATCTCTAATTACCATCACAAATTTCCAGAAATTCAAATGTCGGGGTTTCTAAATTCTGGGGTTTGGGGTTTACTCTATGGTTCAAGTCCAATATATGTTCCCTACAAGGGTTTAAGGTCACAACTAACCTCAATTACACCTTTGGATTTAAATCAAACCCTAACCCTTTCTAGGAATTTTCAAAGTTCACTAAACCGTATTAAAACACTTCTACACTTGTATGGGTGCTAAAGAAATTGAAATACAAAACTAATGGTACAGAAATTACCACATTTGGCAACTCAAGAAAATTCTTGAGTTGCCCCAAGTGTCCAAAATCCTTGCTTTCTTGGTCTAAAGTGTTTGTTGTGAGCTTGAGCATGTTTTTAGGGAAATGAAGATGGAGTTTTGAGGTGTTTTTAAAGATGAAGTGAGGAGGTAGAGGGGAGAGGGAGAGAGGGCAGCAGCCATGATAGGAGAGGAGAGGGAAAGATGAAGAGAAAATAATGAAGGGAACAAGAGCCATGACCAAGGTTTGACCCCTCACCTCTCTCTCTCTCATGCCCATACCCAATTCTTTATCATTTCCCTTTTTCTTTTCTTTTGTTCTCCTTTATCTTTTCTTTTCTTTAATAAAAACCCCAAAACAAATAACCTTACACAAAAGAATCATGGTAGGAAAAATGTAACAAGTGTGAAAAATGGCATGGTGCATGTCATGTGTACAAATCAAGCTTAATGCGCGATTAGCGATATTTAATCGCGATTAGCATTAAAATGGAATATAATTAATCATAAAAATTCATAATTTGCTTAAATCATAAAAAAACACTCTCATTTCAGTAATTCCTATAATTTTCCAAATATTTCCCAATTTATCGGTATTTAATTATACCGCATTATCAAAATATTCATAATGTTTATTATTTAATTATAAAAATTCCCAAAAATAATATTTTATTTTTCTAAAATATTACAGACGGGTTAAACTTGACGAACGACTTATGAATTGTTGGCCTATGTCAAGGTCATAAGCGTTAGGGGCAAAAACCATATCGGGAGTTTCAAATATACAGAAAACTTGCTGGTGTTGCATACCTTCTGGAGTGTGGTAACTAGAGTGGATTCCATCTAGGTTATCACGTTATGATAGTTGGATCCCGATCCCACTGATGAGTAGGATTACTCATGGAAAATATTTTTTACTTCACAATTAACCAACACATTAGGTGTCTAGAAAGGTGTTAATGGAGCTGCACCTCTGCGGAAACGAGGTTTATTTTAATTAGGTCCGTGCGAGAGCACGAGGAACCTCCCTCGGAGTACCAACATCGACCAGGCTAAACAATTAGCGAATTTGTAAAGTGTAATGATCCCGACTAGTTCTCTTTTTAAGGTTTGAAGGAGAATTCGAGAAAACAGTGGGAGCCATCCTATTTAGATAAAATAACAACCAATCTAAATTTGCATAAGCGCATGCTGAGTGTTTCTTTTCTCTCTCTCTCCCCAGGTAGCAACCAATTCATGCCTTAATCAAGATAATAAAATGTATGACTTGACCGATCAGGATTCTTATCGGGGTTGAGGAACGTCGGTTCAGCTCTAACTTATGACAATTGTCATGAGTATGAGAAAAAGAAAGAGGATTGCATGGACTTCCACATGACCCGAATGAAAAAGAAGCGTTGTAATGCATCTTCTTCTGGTGTTTTTGTTATTGAGAACTGTTTTTCGGTCAGTCCTACCTCCTGCCTACTAGAAACCGGATCAGGATCTCATACCTGTAATTTATTACAGGGACTGAGAAAAAGTAGGATGGTTAGATCTGGTGATATGTCCCTCAAAGTAGGGAACAGAGCATAAGTTGATGCTGCTGCCATCAGTGAATATCACCTAGTATTGCCAAGCGGTATTACTATGATTTTGAACAACAGCTACTATGTACTTTCCATGCTTTGCAACATCATATCGGTTTCTTTATATTATAAAGTTGGATATAACTTTTTTATAGATAGAAATATCATGAACATTTACCTTGATAAGCTATTGGTTGCAGAAGGCACACTTTGTAATAGTATCTACGTTCTAAATCAAAACACAGTTTTCAATAGACAATACATACGCAAGAGGAAGAGTTCAGAAGTGAACAAATCCTACTTATAACACTGTTGGCTTGATCATATCAATGAGAAAAGACTGTCTAAGTTACATAAAAACTGATATTTGAATCCTTTCGAATTTTCATCTTATAAAACTTGTCAGCCTTGTCTCAAAGGAAAGATGACGAAATCTCTATTCACCGACAAGGAGAAAGCACTACAGAGGTCCTGGGACTCATACATAGTGATGTATGTGGTCCTATATATATACATGCAAGAGGTGGGTTCTCGTACTTCATTACATTCACTGATGATCTCTCTAGGTTTGGATATGTATTTCTCATGAAACACAAATTTGAAACTTTTGAGAAGTTCAAAGAATATAAAAGCGAAGTAGAGAACCGGACAGGAAAAAGTATCAAGATCCTTCGATCAGATCGAGGAGAGGAGTTATTGGGTATGGAACTCCATGACTTTCTAAAAGAGAATGGTATTCTCTCTCAACTTACTCCTCCGTATACATCACAGCACAACGGTGTATCAGAGCGGAGGAATCGTACTCTATTAGATATGGTTCTCTCCATGATGAGTAATGCCGAGTTGCCTCTTTCTTTCTGGGAATATGCACTTGAGATAGCGACATATCTATTGAATAGTGTTTCGACCAATCCGTGCTTACAACTCCATATGAAATATAGAGTGATAAGAAAGCTTGTCTTAAATTCATTAAGATATGGGCTTGTCTTGCTTATGTTATAAAGAAAAATCTGGAAAAATTGGAGGCACATTTGGTTCTATGTAAATTTGTGGGATACCTCAAGCATTCACGGGGATATCTGTTCTACCACACCGAGGAACAGAAGGTGTTTGTTTCTCGTCATGCCACCTTTTTGGAATGGCCGTTTCTTGCGAAAGAAATAAGTGAGAGCACGGTAGAACTGGAAGAAATTCTGGAACCACAAACTGAAAATGAAGAATTGGTGGAACCAGAGAATTCAATAGAACCCGACGAAGCTCAGCCACTCCACAGATCTAGTAGGATTTCTTATCCTCCTAAGAGATACTACGTTTTTCTTATAGATGGGGATCGAGAGGATTGCATTCTGGAAGAAGATGATCCTACTACTTTCAAGCAGGCCATTACTAGTAGAGACTCTGATAAATGGCTGGATGCTATGCGATCCGAAATGGAGTCCATGTACACCAATAAAGTTTAGACCTTGGATATTGCTCCTCCTGGGGTAAAACCCATTGGAGACAAATGGATCTTCAAAAGGAAAATTGGTGTAGATGGACAGGTGGAAACCTATAAGGCTAGAATTGTTGCAAAAGGTTTTCGTCAAAGACCCGGTATGGATTATGACGAAACCTTTTCTCCAGTGGCTATGCTGAAATCCATTTGGATCCTACTTGCCATTGCTGCCTTCCATGACTATGAAATCTGACAGATGGACGTAAAAACGGCTTTTCTAAATGGAAGTTTGGTAGAGTGCGTTTATATGGATCAGCCGGAGGGATTCGTAGGCAGTGGGAGATGCGGGAAGGTGTGCAAGTTACTTACATCCATTTATGGATTAAAGCAGGCATCGCAGAGTTAGAACATCTATTTTGATGAGACAGTCAAGGAATTTGACTTCATCAAAAACGAGAATGGGTCTTGTATCTATAAGAAGATTATAAGGAGAACTGTCGTATTCTTAGTCTTGTACTTGGATGACATTCTCTTATTGGAAATGACATTCCTATGCAACAATCGGTCAAGCTGTTTTTGTCACAAAGGTTCTCCATGAAAGACCTGGGTGATGCCTCGTACATTCTGGGGATTAAGATCTACAAAGATAGATCCAAGAGATTGTTGGGACTTTCACAGTCCAGGTACGTGAGACCATACTAAAGAGATTTAGTATAGAAGATTCAAAGCGTGGTAATGTACCCGCATTGGACGGAATCACCCTCTCCAAAGAGATGTCGCCCAAGACTGATGAGGAGAGGGCTCGCATGAGCATTATACCCTACGCTTCGGTCATAGGATCTATAATGTATGCGATGCTATATAAAAAACTTGATGTAGCTTACACGTTTAGCATGGTGAGTGAGTATCAGTCAAACCCAGAAGAGAACCACTGGACATCAGTGAAGAACATTCTTAAGTACCTAAGAAGGACTAAGGAACTGTTCCTGGTATTCAGTAATGGGGACCTCCAGGTGGAGTCCTTTATCGACTCAAGCTTCCAGAGTGACAGGATGACAACAAGTCTGTCTTAGGTTTTTTGTTTACCCTCAACGGAGGGGAGGTCTGTTAGAAGATCTCCAAGTAGGACACCGACGCAGACTCGACGATGGAGGCTGAATATATTGTTGCCAATGATGCCGCAAAAGAAACGGTCTGGATGAAGAAGTTCATTACTGAACTTGAGGTGGTTCCGTCTATTGTCGATGTAATATCTTTGTATTGTGACAACAATGGGGCTATGGCTTTAGCAAAGGAACCACGATCCCATCTGAAATCCAGACACATCTTAAGGTGGTATCACCTGATCAGGGAGATCATAGATCACCGGGAGATCAAGGTACAGAGAGTAGACACAAAAGAGAACATAGCATATCCATTCACCAAGGCCATCCCTTAAGCACAGTTCAAGAGACTATTTAAAATGTTGGGTATGCGATATGCCAACAATTGGGCCTAGAGCAGACGTTGGGTACTCGGTACGCCAATATATGGCCTTAGTGCAAGTGGGAGATTGTTGGATATGTATACCTTAGAGGCCATTATTGTATATGTATATATAGTGGATGCTTGGACATATGTATATACATGACAATCTTGCTCAATACGATAGTATGCTATTTAGTTTGTCTTTATCTTAACATGTGTATATATTTTACTTGTTATTACGTATCATTAATACATGTTGATAAATCCCGTAGGATTATTGCTTGACTATCGGCGTTATAATGGCGATCATACATGTGGGGGCTGGGTAGTCCATAAGCACATCCTTAAATGTCCTTAGTCATGGGAGTATCGAGACTTGGCATCGATATTTCGGAGTAGACTTGTGTATACGTTTCTAGACCCCGACGAGGGGCGATAGTTAGTGCCACAGCCATTGGTCTTTCGCACCTAAGATCGTATACAGATGCTCACTGGGGGTGATTACACTAGATGGACTCGTCGAGAACTTCTAGATGGTACTATACCTATCGTTAGATAGCAGTTCTCAGGTGACAAGAGTAAAGGTTGGTCTTCATACCTGAGATCGTCATTTATTTCATGTGAGTTTCCTTTGTACTTAGATTACTACCCTACCACAACTCTACTGAGTCGTGCAAACAGGTTTTAGTTGGGTACAGTCCCGAGCCATATGGAGGCTATGAGTGATTGTTGGTGATTCGTCTCTCCCGGTATAAGGAGTCGATATCGCACTGTGTTCGGTTGGCCAGCACCATAAGACCTTAGCCACGACAGTTGGGATTTACTGATAGTTAGATCAGCAGTTTCCCGAATTGGTCCTGAGCTACATCGACACGAATTATCGGGTTATTAAGGTTTGATATTTACCACCTATTCGACATGATTTATTACATTTTAATACCGCTCATTTCCTATCATTTTATCAATAAACAGTGCTATCTAATTTTTGTCTGCTCATTAGTACAGATTACAGGTACACAGGTAAAAACACTGGAGACGGTACACAACATACACAAAAACGACGGTTTTTTGCCGGAACTGCAAACGGGACAGAATACAGATCAACTCGAAAGAGTTTGCAACAAATAAGAGTTGTGTACAAATAATTCTTGTTTTGGTCCAACATGATCATGTGTGAACAAGTGTGAATAAAGATTTGATTATATGCATCAAGTGGTCAACATGAAGCATCAAGTGGGCAAACACCATCATGGTGTTTTGCAAGTGGACGTAAGCAAGTGGGTGCACAAGTGGGCATGGTAATGAGTATTATAGAAAGAGTTGATGTGAGGTATGAACACAAGGCCAATTTATCACTTCCTTCTCTGTTCATTGCCCCAGAATGCATCCAAGTTTGAATTAAACGAATTTACAACTACTGAGAGATGCTCTTGATCACAGAAGATTGCAGAACCATGATGGGCCACCACCCTCCACAACATGGCCGCAAATAAATTCATATTGGCCACAATTTGCGGCCAATTGTTTTCTATTTTTGCTCGTGCAACTTATGTGGGTCCCTTATTGTCTTGTCAGTCAACTTGTATATGAAATTTTCGATATTGTGTTGCCTATATATAGGAGATCTCAGATTAAGTTCTGGGTTGGCTCTTAGAATGAGTATAGTGTGTAATACTTGATAGCTTTTTCTTCTTTCCTCTTTGAGCTCTTACTTGAGTGCTCTATTAAGGAGGTTGAAGTTGCTATGTACCTGTAGCTCAAGCCCTACTTTTTGTTAATAAAGAACTTGCACTTTCTTTAGCTTTAACTCTTTGTTCTTATGTTTTCTTATGTTTTTCTTATCTTGTGTTTTATTTTCTGTTTTGTGATATTTTTATTATTCTCTTTGGTTGTGGTGATGGTGAGGATGTGTGATAAATGGCTTTGCCTTTCTCCTTCTATTGTGAATGTTTAATGTGCTCAAATCTTGATTGTAATCTTAAGATTGCTAACTTGGATTGGTTTGATATGGTATGTGATTCTATGGTTACTTGGTAACCTTATTATACACCATATTATCTCCAATACCCCATGTTGCAATGTTAAAGTTAGAATCACACTAGTGTTAAGGTTGCTAATTATTAGATAGGATATTTTGTTAATAAGTTGATTGACAACCTTCTTCATTTCATATACCCTATTTATCACAACTCACATAGCAAGTTTAATGCTAAAACCACCACTACTACAAATAAGGGTTGCCCTTACGGATTTACCCGTAGGGGCAAACCACTGCCCCTACGGATATATCCGTAGGGGCAAACAATTGACCTGCAGGTACAAACGCCGTAGGTGCAAGTTGAAGCCCTGAACTTGCCCCTACGGACAAAAACCTGCCCTTACGGAGTTATATGTAGGTCCCGTATCCCCTACGGCCTACGCCGTAGGGGCAAAAAAATTATTTTATTTACGGTTTTTCAAAATATATTACTTGTAACTACGGATTCATCCGTAGGGCCAAGTGATGGCCCCTATGGATACATGCGTAGGTACATATCCGTAGGGACAAAATATCAGAAATCCCGATATTTTGCCCCTACGGATAACTCCGTGGGGACATTTGTTTGCCCCTACGGATATATCCGTAGGGGCACTCCCAACCCCCCGATACTCAGATCAGGGGGGAAATATCAGTTAATGCTGATATTTTGCCCCTACGGTTTAAACCGAAGGGGCAACATGTGTACCTACGGATTAATCCGTAGGTACATATTATCTGTTTTTTTTAAAAAGGTCTGCCTGATTTTTTCTCACCCTGTGCACAATATTATATACATCAATCAAATATAAAATTAATCATCACACAACATATATCGCAGTATTCATAATCACATCTCACGCATATAATATACAAAAGAAACCAAAAAACTGAATATGATATAAATATAAACCAATATCAATATCAATATCGTTTCAAAATGTAGAACAATATGTATCATATAAATAAATACATGTTTCAAAAAATAAGAATCTAAAAGCTACCCTAGCTCGGTCCAGCTCCACCTCTGATAAACGCTAGATCTGGCGCGCCTGCTCCTCGGTCAATAAACCATGCAATTCGGCGCGTGCGGGAGTCTGAGCGGCCTGTGGAGCTGGCGATGTGGTCAGCGCAGCCGCCGTCGAGGTAGTAGCTTGCAGAGCCGCGGTTGCGGTGTTAGTTATATGTATGCCTTAGAGGCCATTACTGTACATTGGATGTATATTGTAGTGGATGCTGGGACATATATAGGGAGGACTTTCTTGCTCGACATGATAGTATGATATCTAGTTGCTCTTTACCTTAACGTGTACATTGATTGTCTCTCTGTTACATGTTGGTAAAGCCCTTAGGATGTGTACTTGACTACCTGGACTATGAGGCGGATCATACTAGTGGGGACATGGTAGTCCATAAGTACATCCTTCAAAGTCCCTAGTCATGGCTGTATCGAGATGGGGCATCGATATACCAGAGTAGACTAGCGTGTACCTTCTCGACCCATACAGATGGGCGATGGATGATCCCATATCTATCGGTATTTGACATCAGAGATGATATACGGGTGCTCAGTAGAGACTGGGTACACTGGACGGACTCGCCGAGAACTCCCAGATGGTATTATACCTTACGTCAGATGGCAGTTCTCTGGTGACACTGGTACAGAGTAGTCTGTTGACCCGAGATCGTCATAGAGTCTTGTATGGTTCCCACTGTGCTTTGATTTCCATCTTACCACGTCCAAGAGGGCGTGCAAAACGGTGGTTTTTGGATACAGTCCCGAGTCACATGGAGGCAATGAGCGATAGGAGGGGATTCGTCTCTCCCGGTATAGGGAGTAGATGTTGCGCTGTGTTCGATTGGCTATAACAGGAAATCCCTGGCCAGGGTTGCTGAGATTTACTGGTAAGTGTTACCAGTAGTTTCTCGAAATGTTATAGACCTCATATCGCCACGACTTATCGAGCTATTGGGGTCTGACGTTTACCACCCCTAGGCGAGATATGCGACATATCAGACGGACAGACCGGACTGTACGGTAGTGTTACTGGTTGGATTCACAGGAGTGTGAGCGGGCTTGCTCGTCGATCTTCTGATCGCTCAATACCCGGATGGCCGTTACGTTTAGCAGACCGCTTGCAGCTTGTAGGTGTTTGATATGATCATCACCTGCTGCCGGCGTATTGACGAGTCTTTAGAGTCCTACACAGAGGTTTCCTGGCTCAAGCGAAACGAAATAGGAGCGCATATGAGATATGTGCGGGACCGAGAATAATGCGTGTATGTGATACCGTATTTCATTCTCGTGATGAATGTATCGATTGGTTGTATGCGATATAACCTAGTTATCGAATCAAGTATTGATTCGATAAGCCGATACATTGAATACTAGTCGGTTGTGTGCGACATGACCGGGTCGTTAAATCAAGTGTTGATTTAATGATTTAATGCATAATTATATATTTGATATATTACTTTGCACTAACTGGTATTGGTTCACTTTAAACGGATTTTCTCACTTGGTTTGTGCACATTGTATATGTGATATACTTTTGTACACATGATTGTATCATGTTTGATGATACATGCTTTTTGGTTAAGTGTAAAGAATTAAACCATGGTTAAGTTGGAAATTAGGGTTTTGTTTTATCCATTATTTATTTATTCATTTATTTATTTGTTTATTTATTTTGGAAAAATATTAAGCATAAAGAAATGAAATGGTGGCTAATTTTGGACTTGCATGTTGAAGCTTCATGAAGCTTTGACTTAGTCAACATTTTGTCTCATGCTTAACCCTAACCACTCCACTCAACCCTAGTTGATTCTCTACACTTCACCATGGTTAGATTATGATAAGCATTCCTTTTATTTTCTATTTGGAATAACTTATCATAAGGACATTCATCTTCTTCTTCTTCACTTCTTCATGAAGAAAGCTTGCTACTCCAATGGCAAGTGATGAAAACTAGTGAGAAATCCGAAACTAAAGTCTACCCACTTCCTATTTCTTCATCCTCTACCTCTTGCCAAGTAGTAGAGTGTGTTTCCTTCACAAGTTTTCATGGCTTGGTGAAGGTGGAGCTTGATCTAGCAATGCCTCGACGTAGATCATCTTCGGCATGGACATCGACGACCTAGCTCGCTATTTCTCCGACGAAGCCGACGCTAGAGCCCGGGAATTCATTTGGACAGCGAGGGGACTTCGTTGCGGAGCTATGGAGGTGGAGCATCGGATCTACAAAGGTTGTATTTCCGTATTCTCATAGTTATATTGTTAACTAGTTTCATTTTCGCCTAGACATCTAGCTAACGATCCGTAGTCTAGGGTTTCTCGGCACCGTATTTTTTGAAACGGGCATGGTTGATGCCTTGTGAGACCACCTTAGGGTGCCTAGGATCGTTTCAGTGGTATCAGAGCTACTAGGCATTGGATGTCGACCTATGGGGGGTTCTCACTGTGTGACAGTGTGGCGAAGTATAGGCTCTTACCCCCAGGGTGTCCCGAGACCGGAAGGTGTTCCGGTGGGTTGTAGTACTCGCGAGGGGGCATGCGTAAAAAGTAGCGGCTGAGGGACCCGTTGGTGCCACGGCGGCCCCATTGGATGGGGTGGCTGCCTGACTTTCAGTGGTATCAGAGCCTAGCTAGAGCCTTAGGCGAAGTCTAGACGCAATTTGAAGTCCGATCGAACCGAAATTTAGAACCCAAAATAGCTCTCTGTCCTTTTTTCAAAAACTGGGATTTTTCCATATTAAAAATTGCTAAAAAATTCAGTAGGGAAATATAAGAATTACGGCGCAAAAATTTTCTCATGAACAGTCCAAGATGCGGCGGAACCGCGGCAGAAGCCTAGCTTCTGCGGCGGTTCCGCGGCCCATTGATGACGTCAGCTTCCCTTGTTTGCACAGTAATTCCTATTTACTGGAGTTGGATTTTCTGGGAATTTTTAATATTTATTCAAGAGTTGAATTTTCTCGGATTGTTTTGGGGATTCGGTGTTTCGATCGGAGTATCAGATTTTTTCTATGTGGCTTTCCGGATAAATTTTAGAATATGTTAAAAAGTTCGACCGGATATAAATACCCAATTTTTCCCCTGTCGGGAAATTTCCAAGTGTTGGATTTTTCCGTAGTTTAACGACGTTCTAAGTAGTGCAAGTAACGCGATGGACCCTCTAGAAGACAACAAACCTTAACTCGATTATGTGACCGTCTTGAACTGCCCTTTGAACCTTCAGGTTTGGGGCAGTACGGCGTGCCACATGTGAGGCGTTGGCTTGACCCTTCTACGGCTGGACCGTTGGTACTGAGGCACGAACTGAATGTTTTTAGACTTGTTTCATGTGTTGATCTATATCGGGAAAACTTGGGTGTTCGATCAGAAAGTTTGACATTTTCTATTTATCCGGAATGGGATACAACAATTGAAATTCACAAAAGTTATGAGATAACTGAATGAATGTTATAAACATAGCAGTTTAGTCTCACTTGATCGGTTGCCACGGAATTTTGATGTGATCAAAATTCCGTCGCAATCACGTAGCGTACGCGGATACTCGCCGGGTAAACTTAATAGACAGCTTCACTCCATAGCCCCGACCAAGTGACTGTAGGAGAACCCCGTCGCCGAAAGCATCCGTTCGGGTGCTCGCGGCAGCGGTGTTCCGCCTTGGTGCACTTCGTCGATGGTATCGGGGGTGCGGCCGCCTACTAAAGTTTGCGACGAGTATTCGATCAGACTGTCGGGAATCTTGTTGAATTGCCCGACTCGATATTGAAAAGTGTTTTCGATAATGAGACTGAAATGCGGGGTTTATAATTATTAGGCATGTGATGTCTAAGTAATTCATTTGGTCAGGCATGCGATGTCTGAGATGGTTGCGGATTCCAACTGTTGTAGTTTTACACTTTCTTTTCTGTGACCGTAAGTGTAATATGTGATATCGCCGGTTTCGTTGCTATATGTCAACGACAATTGGGATGCGCATATTTACTTACGTTGATGACATGTGATGTTATGTGTTGCTGGATATGTTATATTGGATCGTCGTGTTAGAATAGACGGGGTTTTTTTATGTGAGATGAGGGTTTTTCATTTTCATTCTTGTAAAAATTTGTATGTAATATTCTTTTATTAGGGCACTTCCAGGTTGCGGAAGTTGTCACCCTTTGTATATTGTTTACTTTTCCGCACTAGGATAGACCCAAGGAGGGGAGCATAAGTAACCGGGTTCTGGAGTCTAGTGGGAGACCAACTCGAGGAGTCGAGTCCGGGTCTCCTAACTCTAGAATTGGTAGGGTTGCTTGCCGCTCTCGTAGGGGTCTAGGGGTGTGGGTTTGGCTATTCATCACGACCGTGGAATCCGTGTTTTATACTGGCTCGTATTGAAAACACGGACGTCCTAGTATATCCAATATTTCATATGTTTCTTCTGCTGCGATATCTGTGATGTGATCATGTGATGTTCTGTGATAGATACAGTATATAGTATATATGATATATTATATAGGCATTACTTATGTTTTACACCCGCGCTAGCCCTGCCCCGCTCTGTCGTTAGTTACCTAACCTAACGGTGCACGAGGGGACATCGAGGCGAATGCGGATGGCATAAGTGTACGTCGTATTTATCTGTGATGTTTAGGTAATTAAATGATGGGACTTCATTAATGAGATTAATGAAATAAAAGAAACCTAAGATGTTGTAGAATCGAATTTCAAAATAAAACAGGTAGCTACAGTTCTTGCTTTGCACAGAGGTATATGTGATATATCCTGCACCTTATTCGATGAGGAAAGGACCGAGATCCCTTCACCGGGAGTGACTCCTTTAGCAATAACTGGCAGATGCTACAACCTTCGGTTTGTCTTTTGATTGCTTTTAAGTGTTTTTGCTTTGCACAGTGATATATATGATATATCCCGCACCTCATTCGACGAGGAAAGGACCGACGATCCCTTCACCGGGAGTGACTCCTTTAGCAAAACTAGAAAAGCCTCAAAAGCACTCCATTTCAAAATCATTTGATTCTACAACGATATCAAGTTCATTACGCAATAGGTTTTCAGAAAAACCAGTCGTAGCCCTCCGTCATTTCAGATAAGTACTAGTTAGTATTCGTGCTACATTTGTTGACTATGTTAAGGCGTAGTGTGCGGTAGCTAATTAGTGCTTATCAGCATAAGCATATGATGTGATTGGATTAGGGTAGTCGTGCGACTTTGTTGACTATGTTAAGGGTCGTGCGGGTGGGTTTAATTCAATCGGGAAATGACGGGTTGAACTTGACTAGCACTTATGATTTGTTGACTATGTTAAGGTCATATAGCTGCTAGGGGTAAAATATTATCGGGAATTTCAAGTGTTGAGATTTGCAATGAGATTGCATACCTTCTATGAGATAGTTGGATCCCGATACCCGCTGCGAGTAAGTGTTACTCCTGGGAGACTTTTATACATTACAATTAGCCGATCAAGTAGGTGTCTAGAAAGGTGTCAACGGGGTTACGCCTCTGGGAAAACGAGGTTTACATTAATTAGGTTCGTGCGAAAGCACGGGGGACCTCCCTCAAAGTACCGACACTGGCCTGGCTGAAAGATTGGCGAACTTGTGGTGTGTAATTAATCCCGGCTAGTCTTTCCTTTTAGGGTTTGAAGGAAGATTTGATAAAAAGCAGTGGGAGCCATCCTGATTAGATAAAATAATAACCAATCTATTCTTGCAAGAGCGCACGCTGAGTGTTTTCTTCTCTCTCTCTCCTGGTAGCGACCATGTCACGCCTTAATCAAGATAATAATACGGATTATTGACCGAACCCGCTTGTTATACTGAGCTGGGGAACCTTGGTCTCGCTCCAACTTATAATTGTTATAAGACAGAGCAGGAAATTGGGGAATACCAGATTTTCCGTGCCGCCCAAACGAAGAGAGTGCATGCTGATGCATCATCTTCGGGTGTGTTCATTATACAGAACTGTTTCTCAGTATCCTCCGCATCCTTGGTATATGATACCGGATCAGGATCCCAGATATGTAATCTGTTACATAGGGCTACAAAAGGGTAGAAAAACTGAGCTCGGGTGATAAGTTTCATGAGGCAGAAAACGGGGCAAGAGTTGCAGCCAAGTCTGTCGGTCACTGTCACCCTGTATTACCAATACATTGATTCTGAACGAATGTTATTAGATACCGAACCTGATATACCAAATCGTATCACTCTCTTTGTTAGAAAAGAAAGGATATAATTTTGTATTGATGGATAATGTTTTGAACATTTCCTATATCAAAAGTTGATCGGTTCAGGCACGTTATCTAAAAGCATTGATGTTCTAAATCAAACTACAGTTCTTAGTATATGGAACACACACAAGAGGAAGAGTTCAGAAATGAACGGATTCTTCTTGAGGTATTGTAGACTAGGTCAGATTAATGTGACCCGACTAGCTGAAGTTGCATTTAGATGTATATTTAAATCAGTTTGAATTTACATCTTGTGAAACTCGCCAGTCATGTCACAAAGATAAGATGACCATAGCCCTGTTTATTGGAAACAGAGAAAGAGTTAGTGAACTCTTGGGATGATACATGTTGATGTATGTAGGTCCCCTGTCTACACATACCAGGACTGGTTCTTTATACTTCATTATATTCTCTGATAATCTCTCAAGATTCAGACATATGTTCCTGTTGAAACACAAGTCCGAACCTTTTGAGATATTCACAGAATATAAGTTAGAAGTAGAGAACAAATACGGGTATAAGTATTATGTCCTATGATGAGATCAAGGAGGAGAATACTTGAGCAC
This sequence comes from Agapanthus africanus, assembly GCA_030015575.1. Taxonomy (NCBI): domain Eukaryota; kingdom Viridiplantae; phylum Streptophyta; class Magnoliopsida; order Asparagales; family Amaryllidaceae; genus Agapanthus; species Agapanthus africanus. The sequence continues at coordinate 315,159,763 of CM057341.1, read as the reverse complement.
GGAATTCCTGGATTATTCTAAAGGAGAATGAGATTCTCTCTCAGCATTACTCCTCTGTATACACCATAGCACGATGGTCTATCGGGGTGGAGCAGATACACCCTATTTGATATGGTGTGCTCTATGATGAGTACTACTGAGCTACCTATTTCCTTTTGGGTGTTATGCACTTGAGAAGTTGCATACCTATTGAATAGGGTTCGAATCAAATCAGATGCCTACCACTTCATATGTGATATGGAAAGAGTGGAGCCAATGTCTTAAGCTAGTTAAGATTTGGGGTTGTCCGGCCTTTGTCTAAAAGCAAAATCCGGACAAGCTCAAGGCAAGGTCTGTTATGTAGAACTGGAAATGTTCCAGCTATGCAAATTGCAGCTGATGATTTGACAGAACCAAAGGATTCAGTAGATTCCAACGAACCTCAGCCTCTCCGCCGATCTAGTAGGGTTTCTCACCCACCTGAGAGATACTTCGGTTTCTCTATGACAGTGGGAGCGAAGATTGCATCATGAGATGATGACCCAACTAGCTTCGAGCTGGCCATCAGGAGTAAGACTCTGTAAGAATGGCTGGATGTTTAGCGATCTGAGATGGAATCCATGTACACCAACAAAGTATGGACTTTGGTTGCTATATCTGAAGGGTTAAATCCCCATCAGGAGCAAGTATATCTTGAGAAGATTACTTGGTGTAGATGGAAAAGTTGAGACTTTCAAAGCTAGACTTGATAAAGGTTTTCGTCATTGACCAGGCATGGATAATGATGAAACCTTTTCCAGTACCTATGCTTAAGTCCATCCAGATACTACTTGCCACGGCTACATACCATGACTACAATATCTGGTGGTTGGGTGTCATGACAGCTTTTCTAAATGATGTTTTAGAAGAGTGCATCTATAAGTACACAGCCAGAAGGCCTCGTAGACAGTGGGAGCAGCGGAAACGTGTGCAAGATGCTTTATAGGATTAAAGCAGGCATCGCGGAGTTGGAACATCTGTTTTGATGGATTAGTCAAAGAGTTTGACATCATCAAAATGGTAGATGAACCTTGTATAAACAAAAAGGTAGTAGGGAGTATGGTGACGATCCTCGTAGAGTACGTGGATGACATACTCTTGATAGGAAAGGAGTTTCCTATGCTACGCTCGATCAATCTCCGCATATCACAATGATTCTCCACTTAGGATCAAAGTGATACCTCCTAAATCCTGAGTTTTGGATCTATGAGATAGATTTAATTGGATATTAGGATTCTCACTAGTTGTAGTGAGATAGTATCAATTGAACCTGGGGAGAATCACTGGAAGTGTTCCAGGGTGATAAAGACGACTGAATGTCAGTCGCAGGCATTGTCTTTACCCTCAGTAAAGGGACGGTATGTTGGAAGAGTTCCAAGCTAGATACCGTGACATACTAGACGATGAAGGCAGGATACATCGCTACTTAAGATACTACCAAAGAGGCTGTTTGGGTGTATATTGGTTCATGAGATGAACTACGTTCCTACCATTGTGAGACAATGGAGTTTTGGCTTATGCCAAGGAACACAGGTCCCATCAGTGATCCAGACATATTCTAAGGCAGTATCACTTGATCATGGAGATGGTTGATCTCCAGGAGGATCGAGGTTAGGAGAGAAGACTCAGAGGACAACACGGCGGATCCACTCACGAAGGCCTATTCCCAGAGAGAGACTTTTATGGGATGGTTGAGTATGAGATACTACAACCACTGCTACAGATGGCCCTAGTGCAAGTGGGAGATTGTTAGTTATATGTATGCCCTAGAGGCCATTACTGTACATTGGATGTATATTGTAGTGGATGCTGGGACATATATAGGGAGGACTTTCTTGCTCGACATGATAGTATGCTATCTGGTTGCTCTTTACCTTAACGTGTACATTGATTGTCTCTCTGTTACATGTTGGTAAAGCCCTTAGGATGTGTACTTGACTACCTGGACTATGATGCGGATCATACTAGTGGGGACATGGTAGTCCATAAGTACATCCTTCAAAGTCCCTAGTCGTGGGTGTATCGAGATGGGGCATCGATATACCAGAGTAGACTAGCGTGTACCTTCTCGACCCATACAGATGGGCGATGGATGATCCCATATCCATCGGTGTTTGACATCAGAGATGATATACGGGTGCTCAGTAGAGACTGGGTACACTGGACGGACTCGCCGAGAACTCCCAGATGGTATTATACCTTACGTCAGATGGCAGTTCTCTGGTGACACTGGTACAGAGTAGTCTGTTGACCCGAGATCGTCATAGAGTCTTGTGTGGTTCCTACTGTGCTTTGATTTCCATCTTACCACGTCCAAGAGGGCGTGCAAAACGGTGGTTTTTGGGTACAGTCCCGAGTCACATGGAGGCAATGAGCGATAGGAGGGGATTCGTCTCACCCGGTATAGGGAGTAGATGTTGCGCTGTGTTCGATTGGCTATAACAGGAAATCCCTGGCCAGGGTTGCTGAGATTTACTGGTAAGTGTTACCAGTAGTTTCTCGAAATGTTATAGACCTCATATCGACACGACTTATCGAGCTATTGGGGTCTGACGTTTACCACCCCTAGGCGAGATATGCGACATATCAGACGGACAGACCGGACTGTACGGTAGTGTTACTGGTTGGATTCATAGGGGTGTGAGTGGGCTTGCTCGTCGATCTTCTGATCGCTCAATACCCGGGTGGCCGTTACGTTTAGCAGACCGCTTGCGGCTTGTGGGTGTTTGATATGATCATCACCTGCTGCCGGCGTATTGACGAGTCTTTAGAGTCCTACACAGAGGTTTCCTGGCTCAAGCGAAACGAAATAGGAGCGCATATGAGATATGTGCGGGACCGAGAATAATGCGTGTATGTGATACCATATTTCATTCTCGCGATGAATGTATCGATTGGTTGTATGCGATATAACCTAGTTATCGAATCAAGTATTGATTCGATAAGCTGATACATTGAATACTAGTCGGTTGTGTGCGACATGACCGGGTCGTTAAATCAAGTGTTGATTTAATGATTTAATGCATAATTATATATTTGATATATTACTTTGCACTAACTGGTATTGGTTCACTTTAAACGGATTTTCTCACTTGGTTTGTGCACATTGTATATGTGATATACTTTTGTACACATGATTGTATCATGTTTGATGATACATGCTTTTTGGTTAAGTGTAAAGAATTAAACCATGGTTAAGTTGGAAATTAGGGTTTTGTTTTATCCATTATTTATTTATTCATTTATTTATTTGTTTATTTATTTTGGAAAAATATTAAGTATAAAGAAATGAAATGGTGGCTAATTTTGGACTTGCATGTTGAAGCTTCATGAAGCTTTGACTTAGTCACCATTTTGTCTCATGCTTAACCCTAACCACTCCACTCAACCCTAGTTGATTCTCTACACTTCACCATGGTTTGATTATGATAAGCATTCCTTTTATTTTCTATTTGGAATAACTTATCATAAGGATATTCATCTTCTTCTTCTTCACTTCTTCATGAAGAAAGCTTGCTACTCCAATGGCAAGTGATGAAAACTAGTGAGAAATCCAAAACTAAAGTCTACCCACTTCCTATTTCTTCATCCTCTACCTCTTGCCAAGTAGTAGAGTGTGTTTCCTTCACAAGTTTTCATGGCTTGGTGAAGGTGGAGCTTGATCTAGCGATGCCTCGACGTAGATCATCTTCGGCATGGACATCGACGACCTAGCTCGCCATTTCTCCGACGAGGCCGACGCTAGAGCCCGGGAATTCATTTGGACAGCGAGGGGACTTCGTTGCGGAGCTATGGAGGTGGAGCACCGGATCTACAAAGGTTGTATTTCCGTATTCTCATAGTTATATTGTTAACTAGTTTCATTTTCGCCTAGACATCTAGCTAACGATCCGTAGTCTAGGGTTTCTCGGCACCGTATTTTTTGAAACGGGCATGGTTGATGCCTTGTGAGACCACCTTAGGGTGCCTAGGAACCTTTCATGCGGGAGTCTGAGCGGGCGGTGGAGCTATAGGAGCGGTCTGCGGAACCGCAGCCGATGTAGTGGCTTGTGGAGCCGCAGCCGAAAGAGATACATGTGGAGGCTCGGTCGATGTACCCTGTCGCGTCTAGACCTAACGTGTGTAAAAAGCGTGTAAGAACTGTGTATTATTCGAATTCGTATCATTATCAAGTTATTTCGAAACCCCATTTGGATATCTAGTTTGAAAAACCGTTGTTTATTTTAATTAAATATGTATGTATGATTAATCAAACCTAAGTCTACAACCAAATAAGCTCAGGCTACATACTAATTATGGATATGTTGATATCTATAATATGACATGATATTTTACTATAAAGTAGTATACATACCAGCAACTCCTTCAACTCCTAAACGGTGGCCCTCAAGCTCTCCAGTTCCTGCTGGACACGTCGCTCACTGGAGACGGAGGAAGTAACCGCCGGGGTGGAGTCCAACCTTATATGGGCCCTGCTAGGGCCCAGTCCCCGGCCTCTCTCCCAACCTCCGTGGTGCCCTCCGTGTGCGGCATCCAGGACCGGGGTCAGCAGCCTCGGATCGCTCTGTCCGGTAAAATCGATCCCCGAGGTCTCGGCCTGCTCAACCACCCTCTCCTACACCCACATTAAGCAGTAAAGTATAAGTATAAAATTTAAATTTGAACCTTCCAAAACTAAAATTTCAAATATGGGTAGAATAAATATTAACACTTACGCAATACTCCTGGGTAGCGACGTTGGGATATCGAAGCTCGCCCGTGGCGGGATCTGTCGAGCTGCCGTGGACGGCAAGATATGCGGACAGCACGCTCGGTGTACCACCTTGCGCCACGGTCTGAGCTGTCTGCAATATTAGAAAATAACTATTAATATTAGAAATATTAGAAAATAACTCTTAATATTGCAGAATATCACAAAGGTCAGTCTATTGTAATTTACCGATAACTCCATGGCTCCAGTAATATTCCTCGAGCCACCTGTGTAAGTGGGGCGACCCCTCTTCGCCGACTTCCTGTTCTCTGTATTCTGAGCGGCCTGTTTCTGCACAATGCATTAACATTTAGTTTTCTAATTAAGAAACACAAAAAAATAAATTATATTATAAACAATGAATTACATTTAAAATACATACCTGTTTGCGTTAGGAGTCGAAATATTCACGCAATAGAGGCCATGTCTCTACGTCGACTCTCGCAAACGCCGGAGTAGATAGGAGGGCCGCTCTCTCCGCCTCGGGGGTCGCCATCCACAGGGAGTAGCAGTTGGCCTTCAGCTCATTCCTATTGTATTGGACCTTGGTCTGCATGTTCTTCATCAGGCCATTGTACAGAGCATGAAGGTCGAGCACCCTCCCAGGGTGATCAGGGTTGGGTACAAGCTGAAAATCGTAATCCGACTGAAAATACGAAAAAAATATTGTTATTAGATTGCAAGTTTTAATAATAAATATATTGGATAAATCAAATGAAAATATATATTAATACGTACCCGAGCCTGATCAAAGAAGAGGGCGAATGAGCGCCGGTGCTGCTCGCCCCACTCAACGTGAAGTGGATAGTTCTTCATGAGCCGGCTCTCGTCCCCCATATACCGGCCGAACCTCTCGGCATGAGGACCGGTATAGCGATAGTCAAGGGTAAAAATGGGGGGGAATGCTGCCTCCCCCTAGCTCTATCAGGACTCAGCCCATGGGATTGATTCGGGCCTCGAGTCCCCCTCTAGGGATGGAGAGGCTCTGCGTCTGCACGAAATATCAAGAAAATCAATATTAAGACAAAGTTGTATTAAGAAATCATGCTTAAACGAAAATTGAAGTGTGATATATACTTCCGGTGACTAACGCACGAGCCTGGGCCCGGGCAGCAGCACGAGCGGGAAGATAGTTCCTCCGGTGAGGAACAGTCGGGGTCCCGGATGCGGACGCATCCCCTCCAACTAGAAAATAAACATTGACGCTAAATTTCCATGAAGTTCATATTTATTCTATAGAGCATATGTAAAATGAATAAATATTTTATATTTATTCATACTAACCTGCAGACGATGCGGAGGGTATGGAAGCGGCAGGAGTGGCCCCTGGGGAAGATATGGACGCACCACCTATAATTAGACAATTAAAAATAGATTATATAAGTAATTGCAAAAAGAATGTGTAGATCAATAATATAACGTTCTAAATCAATATGCATGCACTATAGGATATATAAACATACCCACAGGTGCAGTGGTGTCACCACCTACAGCAAGACAATAATAAAAATTGCTAAGTAAGAGCAAAAGGAATGTGTGTATATTTATGATATAGCATTCTAAATCAATATACATGCACCATATGATATATAAACATACCTGGAGGAGCGGGAGTGGCCTCTGTCCCAGATGTGGACGCATCACCAACAACTAGACAATCAAACATTGACAATATAAGTAATTTTGACATAAACAGGCATGAATATCTGTAATATTACATTCAAAATGGATATGCGTGCAGTATACATGGAGGTGTGGCAAAATCCACACGGAAGGAGGCATCCGAAGGGGTCTCCGATCTGGGTGCAAGACCGGCCCTCTGAAGCTCCCTACGGAGCTCTCCGGGCGGCAGAACCGCTCTGCCTCTGCCTCTGCCTCTTCCTCTGCCGCGGCTGGAGCTCCTGCTGCCCCTCGCTGCTCCCGACATTGTCATCGAATCTAGATAAATGGTTCGTGGACGCATTAGACAATCATTAAAAGTATTGACTATATATGTATAGATCATAAAATGTGAAGTAATAATATAACATTACTGATAACCTTTTTCGTTTCGTGGGCGCATTATACATATCTACTTGGATTTCATCGTCGATGTCATTTCTAACCCACGTAACTTCATGATCGGTCGAAGACAACCCATGCTTCGAAACAGACGGTCGGAGCACTCTAAGCCTTCTCTCTTCTTCGTCCTCATCGCTGTCCTCGAATTCTGTGACATCGTAGAAATCTCTGGGTTTCCATCGGCATACAACACTCCATCCCGGATGCTTCAAACACTATGAGTAGTATACTTGGAATGCTTGGTTCGGAAAGATAAACGGATCTTCCTGACCGTAAAATCGAAGTGTATTCATACTGGTTAATCCATATTCATCTTTCCAAGTCCTAAGATTGCTTCTCCACTTGTCCGTATCGGTTCGCGTATCGTACCAAGTACACTGGAATATACAAAAGGGTTCTAATCGTCCGGGATAGTGGATGTCGAGTATACAATTTAAGTACCCATATTAAATCACACCGTTCGATCCTACCGTCGCAATCCCACTATTCTGAGTGGTTCTAGATGTTACTCTGTCCTTAACTTCGAATTTGTATCCAAGGACACCAAATCCTTTGTAATATGCAACCTCCATACTAGGAAATTGAGCTAAATATCTTGAATAACTCTCAAATGATGCAGACAAGTTCGGATCGTGGATCTAACAAAACAAATTTTACGAAAAATACATAACGATACAAGTTTAGATTAAAACTGATAGCAATAAAATGTTATTCGAATAACTTACATGATCTGTGACCCAATCACAAAAATTATCCTGATGATATTTTTCCAATCGTTCTTCGTTCCAATCAGGATGCCCCTCACGTACCTCGTTAAAATGAATTCTGTTTTTGACAAATAATGGTGACATTAATATTATATCATTTCATACATACACAAGCAAAGATATAAAAATTAATTCAAAAAAAACTTACTCTCTAATTTCTTCAAGACATGCGCAATTAAGCAAGATAAACCGGTATATCTTGTTGATAAACATAGTGTCTACCCTCTTATACTCGGCTTTACCATATGGCCCGTCTTGAATTCTTCGTGGCCGGTTAAGTCTTGTCTCAATGTTCTCGTCCAGATAGCGGGAACAAAATATGGATGCTTCATCAAGAAGATAACCTTGCATGATAGAACCCTCTGGTCGATTTTTATTGCATATATACTTCTTAAGTGTGTAGAGGTACCTAATGAAAATATGTTGAATAAATAAATACGGGCATACAGGACAACAATAAATTTATAAATTGCGCGAAACGAAAAATTACATGTACCTCTCGACGGGATACATCCATCGATATTTTACCAGTCCGGCTAACTTAGCCTCAGTTGCAAGATGAACCGTCAGGTGTATTATGATATCGAAGAATGACGGTGGGAAAATATGCTCAAACTTGCAAAGTATCAATGCAATAGAATTTTCTAGTTTATCCAGTGTCACAACCTCCAGTGTTTTAGCACACAACTCCCTTAAAAAACAACATAGGTCGTTGATTACTAGACCAACCGATTCGGGAAGAGAAGTCCTGAGGGCTAATGGAAGAAGGTGATCCACAATAACATGGTGATCATGACTTTTCAGCCCATCGATCTTGCCTTTCACAATTTTTATTTTCTTGCCGAATGATCCTGAGAAACCTGTGGAAACTTTCAAATCATGCAACACCTGCAGTAATCTTTTCTTCTCCAGTTGTGACATATGATAAGCAGCATTGGGAAGTACAAACTTTCCAGGTTTACCCGCTACCGGTCTAGGGTGCAATTCACTTCTTATTCCCCACTCTTATAGATCCATCCGAGCATTCAGGTTGTCTTTCGATTTCCCGTCTTTACAAAGAAGCAAGTTAAGTATGTGCTCTAATACTCCCTTCTGTATATGCATGACGTCCAGACAATGACACACTAAATTTGTAGACCAGTACGGAAGCTCGAAGAAAATGCTTAACTTGTTCCAAAATGGTGGTTTGAACTGTTTTGTCGGATCCATCCCGACGGTGACATTATTGTAACCATCCCATTGAGCAGTCATGTCCTCTTCAGACAATGGGGATGGAGGTCCAAGAAGCTCCTGATGACCATCAAAGTGAACCGTGTCTAACCTATATGGGTGGTCTGGAGGCAGGAAACGTCGATGGCCGCAATAACAAACCTTCCTGCTAAAATTCAAGAATTTCGATGTTGTGTGTTCATGGCGATGAGGACATGCTTTGTGACCATGTACAGACCAACCTGATAGCATTCCATACACAGGAAAGTCATTAATTGTCCACATTAAAGCCGCACGCAGTATGAAGGTTGTATTTGTGTTTGCATCATATGTCTCTACACCATCAATGATCAAAGATTTCAACTCCTCGTTCAGAGGTCTGAGATAGACGTCAATATTGTTCCCCGGTGAATTTGGTCCGTCGATAAGAAGAAGCATCATAAAGTATGATTGGTCCATAGCCAACCAATGCGACAGATTATAAATTATCATTACAACGGGCCATGTGTTGTGACTTCCTGCCATATAGTTGAATGGGCAGAAGCCATCAGTAGCCAGTCCGAGCCGGACATTGTGAGGATCGCTACTGAATATTGCGTGACTCCTATCGAAATCCTTCCATGCCGGTGAATCTCTTGGATGTTTTCCATCATCACTTGGAGGAGAACGGTGATGCCAAATCATTGCCTCGGCCTTTTTTCTTGCACCTGAATAGCCTCTGTAGTCTCTGTGTTATGGGAAAGTATTGTGCTATCTTGACAGGTATATCAGGCTTCTTATCAGAATATTTCGGCTTATCCCTGGACTCTCCGCATGTTGGACACTCTTTCAAATCTGAATTCTCTTTCCGGTACAACACGCAATTTTTAGGACATGCTTGAATCTTCTCGCACTTTAGACCCAAATCAGACATCATCTTCTGGGCTCCGTACTAGCTGTCGGGCACGTTATTTTCCGGAGGCATAGAATCTTTCAAGAACGAAAGAAGCATTGTGAATGACTTGTTGCTCCATCCATTTAGGTACTTAATCTGGAAAAGTTGGACGTACCATGAGAGGGTGGATTACTTCGCATCCTCATAAATTGGTTTCCTAGCATCATTCATGAAATTTTCATATTTATCCGCACTCGGTCCTTGACCGGAAGGAATGTCATCTTCGGTACTAATAGATTCACCTAGGGCAGCCTCTACCATATCCTCCATTTCTTCTGATGGAAATAAATTAATGTCTTCTCCTTCTGCCGCATTACCGAATTCTTCTTCTTTTCCGACCGCATTATCGTGTTCTCCTTCTTCTTCTGCCGCAGTACTGCATTCTTCTCCTTCCCCATGATATTTCCAAGTTGTATAAAGTCTAGTAAACCCATATCTTACAATATGAAGCTTTGCCAATTCTACCTTCTTCCAGTACTTATTGCTACATCTATCGCACGGACAAAGAATCTTCTCTATTATGATCTTATTATGTGCGCATGCAAATTCAATGAAAGCAGCAACTCCTGCGACAAACTTAGGTTGCATACGTTGTTGTCAATCCACATACATCCAGTCCTTAACTCTGACGTACTCATGAGCCATGTTAGAATGTATAACATATAAATTGTAGGTTATGGTGACTATATTGAGAAATATAAGACCGGGATAGTTACTGACAAAGGAGAAAATCCGTGTATATGCTTTGTGTGTGCGTTTGTCGTTGAAAAGAATAAATTATCGCACGTATGTTAACCGATAGATGGGGACTAAGTGGTGCTTTTAGTTTCATATATGAGTATCGATGAGAATATGGATCTTTCATATTATCATCGAGTATCATATATTGGTTTTAACTTGAACATCTCGAATCACTCTCTAATTATGCGTTTGTTGTGTATCCTTGTTGTATGTGTGTGTTCCGGCTGTCGGGGGGTAAGGCTTCTATCCCATTAAGAATGTATAGAGCAAACACCCATCGCTTGTGCTTTCAACCGTTTCGAGTAAATTTCGGCAGCACCTCCCCGCTGTTCTCCAAGTACACTGTAATAGAATAGATAATTATTTCAAAGCTGTGAAACAACGTTGAAATGAACATCTAATCTATCTTTGTACACGGAGAACCAGCGGAAAGGTACCGACGAAATATCTCGAAACAGATGAAAACACAAGTGAATGAAGGTGTTTGCTTTATACATTCTTAACTTGTCCACACGGGACAAATCTATCGATTACCATACGATTGAATTTTCTCGTCGTGTAGACTATATGACGGTTGTTAGTATCGAGCTATATCTTCCGATATTTAACAACCTTCGTATAGTTCTATGTCACGACGAACAACGCACGTATGTTAACCGATAGACGGGGATTAAGTGGCGCTTTTAGTTTCATATATGAGTATCGATGAGAATATGAAGGTTTCATATTATCATCGAGTATCATATATTGGTTTTAACTTGAACATCTCGAATCACTCTCTAATGATACGTTTGTTGTGCATTCTTGTTGTATGTGTGTGTTACGGCTGTCGGGGGTAAGGCTTCTATCCCATTAAGAATGTATAGAGCGAACACCCATCATTTGTGCTTTCAACCGTTTCGAGTAAATTTCGGCAGCACCTCCCCGCTGTTCTCCGAGTACACTGTAATAGAATAGATAATCATTTCAATGCTGTGAAACAACGATGAAATAAACATCTAATATATCTTTATACACAGAGAACCAGCGGAAAGGTACCGACGAAATATCTCGAAACGGATGAAAACACAAGTGAATGAAGGTGTTTGCTTTATACATTCTTAACTTATCCACACGGGCCAAATCTATCGGTTACCATACGATTGAATTTTCTCCTCGCGTAGACTATACGACGGTTGTTAGTATCGAGCTATATCGTCCGATATTTAACAACCTTCGTATAGTTCTATGTCACGACGAACATCGCACGTATGTTAACCGATAGACGGGGACTAAGTGGCGCTTTTAGTTTCATATATGAGTATCGATGAGAATATGAAGGTTTCATATTATCATCGAGTATCATATATTGGTTTTAACTTGAACATCTCGAACCACTCTCTAATGATCCGTTTGTTCTGCATTCGTGTTGTATGTGTAACATGATTTTAAACTATTGAGATCAAGATTGATAGAACTGATCATCCTACATTGCAATGACATTCATCTACCAAAAACTATTATTGCAATGGCATTCATATATAACAATCAACAATTAAAACTACAAATGTTGGATACTGATATCATAAAGCGTTATATGCAACATATGAATTCATATGACTGAAACATGCATCTAAAACCATGTTCATCCAAAAGAAAGGCCACTGTCAACAAATATAGACAAAGGATTACTATATTAACTATGAAATATATTAGAAAAAGGATAGAAGTTCAAGATGTTAATAACACGATGATAATCAAAGCAGTTGCGTACAGATGCTAAAACCGAATATGTGACACGATATTCTTGTAAAGATAGACATGTATTAAAAGAGGAGACGCCCAAGTAAAATCCATAACTAAATCCCTATCTTGCCCTTCCATTTCTTCAAATCAGAAATGTGTCTTTTTTTTGCAATTATATATAGCTAAAACAAAGAAGGTCCTACAATTCTAAGCATTTCCAATTACAACGGCCCATCCTCAAAATCCAGAATCTTATGAGCATCTTATGTAATTAGCAAACATATTCAACCCAACATGCCGAACGGATAAAAGTTCCACAAAACAGTCTCCGTTTCCAAGAAAATTTGAGAATGACAAATAAAATTATTAATTAAACTGTGCTTTATCCGCATTATTAGTCCAGTTTCCAACACCTTCTCAAACTAGACACATTTTCCTCTTATGATCATCATCAACCTTTCAATTAACGAGCTTAATGCTAATTAGAATGGAAATTAACTTAGACCCTGAAATCCAAAACCCCAACCCCAACCTGAACCTTAACCCCAACCCCAACAGCAACCCCCTGCCGAACCCCAACCCCAACCGCAGCCCCAGCCCCAGCCCTAATGCTAACCGCAGCCCGAGCCCCAGCCCCAGCCCCAACCCCAACCACAGCCCGAGCTCCTGCCCCAACCCTAGTCCCAGCCCCAGCCCCAGCCCGCAGCCCCAGCCCCAGCCCCAATCAAGAAGTGCTCAGGGACACACAACCCCAACCCTAACCCTAACCCCAACCTCAACCCCAACCGCTACCCCCTGCCGAACCCCAACGCCATCCGCAACAGCAGCCCCCTAGCCCCACACCTAACCGTAACGCTAACCCCAACCGATGCCTACCCAAACTATGAATCATAGACCTAAAATAATCAAAAATTTGTTTAATTGAAGATTTCCTAACCTGTGCAGGAGGTGGCGACGACGAATCGGTGGGGACGACGAACGGAGATGAGGAAGAAGCAGGCGGTGGCAATGACGAATGGAGATAAGGAAGAAGCAGGTGGTGGCGACGACGAATCGGCCGGCGCTGGCGACGACGAGAATAGCGATGACGAGAACGACGATCGGCGGGAACGAGGGTTTGGGGATTTGGGTTCGCGCGCAAGTGATGAGAGAATAAGAGATAATCAGCGTAGGGATCGATCTGACTTTTTACTTAAATCTCTATTTAGATGCCCCTACGGATAAGCCCGTAGGTTCTTAGTTTGCGGCTCCGTAGGGGCAAACAACAATTTAAGATTTAATAATTTTTAAATAAATATGTAAGGACCGTAGGGGCAACCGTTTGGCCCTACGGATTTACCCGTAGGGCCAAACTAAATCTGTCCTACGGATATTTTATCCGTAGGGGCAACCCCCTATTTTAGTAGTGCACTTGCTCTCATGTGCTAATTTGTGTATTTGTTGTTGATGTATACTTGCTAACCCTTATGCTTGTTAGTTGTATGTATGCCCTAGAGGCCAGTATTGTACAGATGATGTATATTATATTGGATGCTTGGACATATATAGAGATGACTTTCTTGCTCAATAAGATAGTATGCTATCTGGTTGCTCTTTATCTTAACATGTATACTAGTCTCTTTAAACTGTGTTATAGTTACATGTTGATAAAGCCCTTGGGATGTGTACTTGACTACATGGACTATGATGCAGATCATACTAGTGGGGACATGGTAGTCCATAAGTACATCCTTCAAGGTCCCTAGTCGTAGGTGTATCGAGACGGGGTATCGATATACCAGTGTAGACTAGCGTATACGCTTCTCGACCCATGAGATGGGCGATGGATGATCCCATATCCATTGGTGTTTGACATCAGAGATGGTATACGGGTGCTCAGTGGAGACTGGGTACACTGGACGGACTCGCCGAGAACTTCCAGATGGTATTATACCTCACGTCAGATGGCAGTTCTCAGGTGACACTTGTGCAGGTTAGTCTGTAGACCCGAGATCATCATAGAGTCTTGTGTGATTCCCACTGTACTTTGATCTCCACCTTACTACGTCCATGAGGGCGTGCAAAACGGTGGTTTTTGGGTACAGTCCCGAGTCACATGGAGGCAATGAGCGATAGGAGGGGTTTCGTCTCTCCCGGTACTGGGGGTTGATGTTGCGCTGTGCTCGATTGGCCGTAACAGGGAAGTCCCTGGCCAGGGCTGATTCAGAGATTTGCTGGTAAGTGTTACCAGTAGTTTCTCGACCCGTTATGAGCCTCACATCGGCACGACTTATCGGTTATTGGGGTCTGACGTTTACCACCCCTAGACTTGATATGCGACATATCAGACGAGGACACCGGACTGTACGGGAAGTGTTGCCGATCGGCTCGACGGGAGTTGTAGCAAGTTCGCTTGTTCTCTTCTGATCGCTCAATACCCGGGTGGCCGTTACGTTTAGCTGACCGCTTGCGGCTTGGGGGGTGCTTGATATGATCATCACCCACTGCCGGCATATTGACGAGTCTCAGAGTCCCACAATGGAGTTTCCTAATCCAGGCGAAACGTTGTGGTGCGCGTATGCGATATGCGCATGGACTCGATTAAAATGCGCGTATAGGATACCGTATATTGATCGGGCGGCTTGCTTTTGTTAGGGGTCATATGAGATATGGCCGGATTGGAAAATCAAGTGTTGATTTATCATTTAACTATTAGTTGCTCACTAGAAATCCTTTCTTGTGTTGGATGGATGTATGAATGCATGTATGTTTTTTCTTTCATTCTTGTTTCATGCACATATGGATGTGTATACATACATACATGCATCATGGTTGGATGTATATGAAAATGGTGGCAATATAAGACTCACACCATGGTATTTTTTATGAATTATTATTGAATTTATGCTAAAACATAAAAGGAAAGAAAAGGTGTATTATTGATTTGTTCTACACACTTCTTTTGACCTAACCATTCTCGCCCACCACTTAACCTTAGGTTAAGTTTCCTTTTGTGTTTTAACCCTAGTACAATAATGATTCAACCATGGTTTGAGATGATGGATTTAAATATATATATTGATATATTTTTCCTTTTGAAAAAGAGAGAGAAAAACTTATTATCTTCTAATGTTGCCATCATCTTCTTCCTCCTCCTTCATAGCTCTCTAGATTTTTGTAGTGAGCTATATAATCAACAAGTTAGGATTTTGAAGTGAGAAAGAGAACCACAACACCATTCTACACAAGCCTAGCCCACTTGTTTGGAGTGTTGACTCGATTTCGTTCACTTGATCGGAAAAAGTCGCTAGCTTGGACAAAGCGGACTCCGGGTGGATCATCGGTGACGTCGAGGAGTTCAAGCGGAGTTCTTTCAAACCCCAAGTAGCCGAGGAGTCTAGCGTAGGGAGCTACAAAGGTTGTACTCTCTAAACCCTAGCATTTCTTTCATATGTCGATATGAAAATTTTGGAACCCTAATCGATTCTAGGAACGATTCTATGTTCATTAGCTTAGTACCCTAAAGACTACATATTTGGTTCATGTGATGCTTCCAAACCCTTCATGAGGTGCTATGCTAACCCAACAATGCTTACTGTTGATACTTCAAGTTTGGGCATACAAACTATAAATGAGAACAATATGGATTTGTTTCGTTTCTAAAGTTGAATTTCGATATTTTGATGACTTGTTCTTCTTAAACACCTTGACAAGCCATGCTTCACATCGAAACCAACATTAGGACGGAACAAGTCATGATCAAGAGAGCGTCGAAGAATTCGCCACTATTCAACCATCCGAACTGAAGCAACGAGCGTTTTCTTAACTTGTTCTCTATTTTCTAATTCTTGTGACAAAACTCATTCTTTTATCTTTGAACCTTTAACAACAACTTCAAATCACAAATTCCATATGGATCGACCCATACTTACCGGCTCACTACAATGCACCGTGCATTTGCGTTTTATTAATTTTAAAACGAGACCGAACTCGCGTGTGCCACATTTAGAAAACTTCTACTTTCAAAACCATAAAAGCGCGTGCATTTGAAGTCCAAACAAGTTTTTAGTGTCATTGCCGTGGTAGCGTTATTCTTTAGGGGTTGTTATTTCTAGTTCAATTGTATATACAAACTAACAAACTAACTTTAATTGAAAATTTTCAAAAACAAAACTAACTTTTCTAACATTTGTTCTCTGTCTTCTTGATTTGCTGTCACTCTGAGTTTAGTTATAAAATTTTGCATATAAAATTGAGATATATATAAGATAAGAAGCATACAGTAAAAAGTTGGAGCACCAATTCATGTAGTTGGCCGCCAATTAATTCGAGTTGGCCACAATTTGCGACCCATCTCCTTCCTTTTGTTCTAAAGTTTTGGTGTTTGCTTCTTTGTCCCATTTTTGCTCCATTTTTAAATGCAAAACTTTACAATTTTGTGTGTGCGGTTAATTGGTCATATATATATATATATATATATATATATATATATATATATATATATATATATATATATACATATCGCTTTTTGCACTAAATATCGTATTTTTTGACATTTTTTGAATTCAACGGAATTACAAGTGGCGATCGTACGGAGCAAGGTTCAATTTCAATAACAAGTAGTTAGTGAAGTACAGTGCCAAAGATCCGGGTAGTTTGACCCACACAAGTGAACATTCAAGCACCCGCGATCACTTCAATGGGGTTTTCTTAACCCAAACTACATCGATACGTATTTTTCTAACACCTTTGCTCAAATCCAACGCATTCCACTTTTCTATCTTATGCAGGATTCTTCCCAAAATTTTTAGCCAATAGAACAAAGAACTATCCCGTATTTTTTGCAGCGCTTAAGCGTAAAACGAAAAATATTTGCTTGCTTTCTTGATTTGCTTAAATTCTTTTACTGATTTGCACATTTGCATCTTAATACGGATATTAAGGACACGAGAAACAAATAAGATACGGTAAAGGTTTTCAACACCTTTTCTCGTGGCTCACAAAATTGTATTTTTGCATACCTAAAGTAATTATAAAATCAATTAGAACTCTGACTTTAAGGATTCATGCTCAATAAGGTAAGTTAATTGTGTTTAGAACACCACTTAATGTTATATTTTTCACGAGGTGTCTAGGCAAGTGTTCACGGCGCAACCGCTAAAAGAGAAATGGTTATTCTAATTAAGGTGTTAGGAATATGTACGCCCTAGAGGCCGTTACTGTACATTGATGGATATTACAGTAGATGTTTGGACATATATATAGAGAACTTTCTTGCTCGACATGATAATATGCTATCTGGGTACTCTTTATCTTAACATGTATACTTAGTATTACTATACTATCTCTCAGATACATGTTGATAAAGCCCTTAGGGTGTTGGCTTAACTACTAGGACTATGATGCGGATCATACTACTGGGATGTGTGTAGTCCACAAGAACATCCTTTAATTGTTCTTGGTCGAGGGTGAGACTGGGCATCGATATTTCAGAGTAGACTGGTATATACGTTTCTTAACCCTGTATGGGGGCGATGATTGATCCCATAGCCATTGGTGTTTGACATCAAAGATTGTACACATGTGCTCATTAGAGAATGGGTACACCGAACATGACTCGCCGAGAAATCCTAGATGGTACTATACCTATCGTCAGATAGCAGTTTTTTGGTGACACTGGTATATGTTAGTCTGTAGACCCGCGATCGTCATAGAGTCTTATGTGGTTCCCACTGTGCTTTGATTTTCTCCCTACCACGGCTCAAAGGAGTCGTGCAAACAGGTAGATTTTGGGTACAGTCCCGAGTCACATGGAGGTAACGAGCGATAGGAGCGGTTTCATCTCTCCCGGTATAGGGAGTTGATGTTGCGCTATACTCGATTAGCTATAACAAGAAATCCCTGGCCAGTACTGTTGAAGATATTTACTGGTAAGTGTTATCAATAGTTTCTCGTACCGTTATAGGCCACACATCGGCATGATTTATCAAGTTATTGGGGTCTAATGATTCCACCCCCAGACTCGATATGCGACATATCAGACGAAGAGACCAGACTGTCCGGTAAGTGTTACTTATAGGCTTAATGGGAGTTTGGACAAGCTTGCTTGTTGATCTTCTATTCTCTCAATACCTGGGTAGCCGTTACGTCCAGTTAGTACAGCTGACGGCTTGTGGATGACTGATGTGATCATCACCTACTGCTGGCATATTGATGAGTCTTTGGAGTCCCACACATAGGTTTCCTATTTCCAGTGAAACAAAGTAGGGCACATATGCTGATATATGTGGGGGCCTGATTAAATACGAGTATATGATACTATATTCTAATCTGGCGGTTATTTGTTATCAGTTAGGTTATATGTGATATAACCAGATTATTGAATCAAGTGTTGCTTTGATATTGTGATATACAGATAAATGATATTAGTCGGTTATATGTGATATAACCGGATTATTAAATCAAGTGTTGATTTAATAATATGATATATATTTATTTGATATAATTATATATTAACTAATATTATTAGCTCACTAATTATTCTTCATAATATATATATATATATATTATATATATATATATATATATATATATCATATGAAGCATGGAATGGATTTTCTATTTTCATGAAAATAGAAATTGAGGTGGAAAAATGGGGAGATATTTGTGGTATGGAGCAAAGCATGGCTTAGTCTTTTTTATATTCATTTGCTTGCACTATTGAAGCATGGCTACAATTTTTAATTGTTGAAAATTGTATGCTTCAATAATGTGTGAGCTTTGAAGAGTCATTCTACACTTGAGTTATTTTTCTCACTTGAGCTCCTTGCTCTCTAGCTCTTTCCATCTTCTTCACCTCCACCTCTAAGTTCAATCACTCACATGAGTTATGAACCCTTGAGCTTGTGAGAACCCTAGTGAGCAAACAAAACCCCTACTTCACCATCCTACACTGGATTAGCAATTAAGTATAGTGTGTTTCTTTCACTGAAGAGTTTAGTGAAGAGGTAGCTTGGATTAGCGGACTTCGGGTGGATCATCTTCGGCACGAAGGTCATTGAAGCAAGTTCGTTCAACTTTCAAGTGGAGCCTAGTGAAGTTGCGTGGACTACCATACGGAGATTTAGAAGAGAATGACACGGACTACAAAGGTTGTATCATCCTTTCTTTTAGTATAGTTTTTATGATATCATATTTAACCCTAATCATCTAGTTTAAGATCTTGGTTAGTGTTGATTAGCACCCCGAAATTTTTTAAAATGGCATGCTTGATGCTAGTAAAACCCAGTGGTGGTGCTAACAAACACTTTCATGGTATCAGAGCCAATGCTAGAAGATTAGACGATATTTGTAAAACTACGAAAATGAAACAACTCCGAAAACGAAACCCAAAACATCAAGTTTCTGTCGTTTTAAAAATGATCTCTGAAAATTATTTAAACAACTGCTGAATGTTGTATGAGATATAACTAGAACACCATGAAAATTTAAGACCAAAATTCAAAAATTCACCCGGTGAAATCGGGATATTTACCGGTTTCGCCGGTCCTATTGCAAAATTTTGGGGTCAATTTTTATTTTTGTGTTATGATGTGTTGGGTTAGGGATTCATGTTTATGTTTGATTATCCCAGTTTGCATGTGATGTTAACTTATCTATTGGGGCTATTCGGAGTGTTTCGTAGTCGTAATTTTTACATCGTTTCAGATTTAAGTTTGATATGTGATACAGTAGTTGGAATCCACATTAAATTAGTTTTTTCAAAACTAGTTTGTTTGTAAATCTAGCATGCTACTCTCTATTGATCGATTGCCACAAAGTTTCATTTTGGATAGAAACTCCATCGCAATCGCATATCGTACGCGAATACTCGCCAGATAACTTTACTAGGTAGCCACGCCCCATAGCCCCAACCAAGTGACTTTAGGAGAACCCCGTTGCCAAAAGCATCCACTCGGGTGCTCGCGGCCACGGTGTTTCGCCTAAGTGCACTTGGTCGATGACATCGAGGGTGCGGCCATCTACTAAATTTCCCGATGAGTATTCGATCGGGTAGTCGGGAATCTTGTTGAATTACCCGACTATGTTATTGAAAACTGTTTTCGATATGAGTCTAAAATGCATGGTATATAGGGTTAGGCATGAAATTCGGAATATGTGGCATTCCAGGTTTATGATGTCTTAGGAAATGCAGATTCTAATTATTGTAGTTTTTCATTTCTTTCCTACAACCGTAAGTGTAATATGTGAGGTATCCCAAATCTCATTGCTATATATCAACGGAATTTGGGATACGCATATTTACTTACATTGATGACATGTGATGTTATGTGTTACTGTGATATGTTATATTGGATCGTCGTGATTGAATTGTCGGTTTTTTTTATATGAGATGAGAGTTTTTCAATTTTCATTCATGTAAATTTTTTATATAATATTCTTTTATTGGGACACTTCCGGATTGAGGATGATGTCACCATTGAATTATATTATTTATTTTTCCGCATTAGGATAAATCCAAGGCGGGGAGCACAAGTAACCGAGTTCTGGAGTCCAGTGGGAGACCATCTCGATGAGTCGAGACCGGGTCTCCTAACTCTAGAATTGGCAGGGTTGCTTGCCGCTCTCATAGGGGTCTAGGGATATGGGTTTGGCTATTAATCTCGACTGTGGAATCCATGATATTCATTACTGGCTGAATTTAAAACACGGACCTCCTAATATATCCAATATTTCATATGTTGATTTCTGATGCTTGGTTCTGTAATGTGATCATATAACTGCGTGAGATGAATGCTATATATATATATATGTATATGATATATATAATAAACGTTGCTTATGTTTTGCACCCGTGCTAGTC
This sequence comes from Agapanthus africanus, assembly GCA_030015575.1. Classification (NCBI taxonomy): domain Eukaryota; kingdom Viridiplantae; phylum Streptophyta; class Magnoliopsida; order Asparagales; family Amaryllidaceae; genus Agapanthus; species Agapanthus africanus. The sequence goes on along the minus strand of CM057341.1, from coordinate 315,138,716 downwards.
TAGTCCCCGCTCTGCCATTAGTTAAGTAACCTAACGGTGCATGACGGGGTGCTGTGGCGAATGCGGATGGCATAAGCGTACGTTCTATTTTTATTTCTTTCTCTGTGATGTTTAGGGAAACATAAATGATGGGACTTCATTAATGAGATTAATGAAAAGAAAAGAAATCTAAAGATATTAAAGAATCAAAAGTTTTTAAAAAGATAGCTCTAGTTCTTGTTTTGCATAGTGGTATTCTTTGATGAATATTCAACACCTTATTCGATGAGGAAAGAGCCGAGATTCCCTCACCGAGAGTGACCTCTATAGCAAAACTTGCAAATGCTACAACACACTCAGTTTTGTTTTTATAGCTTCTCTAGTTCTTTCTTTGCATAGTAGTATTACTTGATGAATATCCAGCACCTCATTCGATGAGTAAAGAGCCGAGATCCCTTCACGAAGTATGGCCTCTTTAACGAAACTAGCAAAAGCTACAAAAAAACACTCCTTTTCAAATCACTAGGTTCTACAATCATATCAAGTTCATTATGTTAAAAGTTTTCTTAAAAACCGGCCGTAGCCCTCCATCATTTCAGATAAGTACTATTTAGTATTTATGATGCGTTTGTTGACCTCCGTCAAGGCGTAGTTGTTAGTTATGTATATTCCTTAAAGGTCATTGTTGTACATATGATGTATATTATAGTGGGTGCTTGGATATATAAAGAGAGAACTTTCTTACTCGATATGATAGTATGCTATTTGGTTGCTCTTTGTCTTAACATGTTGACTTGTATTGTATTACTATCTTGCTCTCACATATTGATAAAGCCCTTAGGATATGTACTTGACTACTAGAAATATTATAGTGATCATACTAGTAGGGCCAGGGTAATCTACAAGTACACCCTATAATTGTTCCTAGTCGAGGGTGTATCGAGACAGGGCATCGATACTCCAGAGTAGACTAGCATATACGCATCTTCACCCATATGATGGGCGATGGATGATCCCACATCCATTGGTGTTCGACATCAAAGATGGTATACGGGTGCTTAGTGGAGACTGGGTACACTGAATGGACTCGCCGAGAACTCCTAGATGGTATTATACCTATCGTCAGATAGCAGTTCTCTGGTGACACTGGTACAGGTTTGTGTGTAGACCCGAGATCGTTATAGAGTCTTGTGTGATTCCAACTGTGCTTTGATTTCCACCTTACCATGTTCATGAGAACATGCAAAACGCTGGCTTTTGGGTTCAGTCCCGAATCACATGGAAGCAATGAGCGATAAGAGGGGTTTCTTCTTTCCCGGTATTGGGGGTTGATATCGTGCTGTGTTCGATTGGCTATAACTGGAAGTCCCTGGTCAGGGATGATATGGAGATATACTGGTAAGTGTTATCAGTAGTTTCTCGACCAGTTATGAGCCTCATATCGACACGACTTATCGGTTACTGGGGTCTGACGTTTACCACCCCTAGACTAGATATGCGACATATCAGACGAAGAGACCGGACTGTACGGTAGCGTTACTGATTGGATTCACAGGAGTATGTACATGCTTGCATGTTGATCTTCTGATCGCTCAATACCCGGGTGACTGTTACGTTTAGCCGACCGCTTGCAGCTTATGGGTGTTTGATATGATCATTACTTACTACCGGCGTATTGACGAGTCTTTAGAGTCCTACACAGAGGTTTCCTGGCTCAGGAGAAACGGAGTAGGACCACATATGTGATATGTGCGGGACTGAGATTGATACGTGTATGTGATACCATATTCTATTCTCATGATATGTGTTATCGGCTGGGTATATGTGATATAGCCGGGTTATTGGATCAAGTAATGATTCGATAAAATGATACATATTATATTAGTCGGTTATATGTAATATAGCCGAATTATTAAATCAAGTATTGATTTAATAATTTAATGTATAATTATATATGTGATATATTACATTACATTAACTAATATAAGCTCACTTGACCATTTCTTTTTCTCACTTGAATATACATTATATATATGTGATATATATTATGTATCATGTTAGGTTATATATGCGATTTGTGTGTGAGAGACTTATACCATATTAGGGTTAAGATTATGGTTTGTATTTGTTATTAAGTAATTCAAAATTGTCTATTAAGTCATGGTTCAAAGCTTGTAGAAGCTTGTAGGTTATTTGACTTGGTCCACTCTTTTGTCAAGCTTAAGGTATTTATCAACCTAACCTTTAACCCTAGCTCATGCTTAAGTCTCTACAAGGGTTAAGGATGACACAAATTAACCCATGGTTGCATTTCTGACCTCATAACAATTATTCTTTTATCACTTCATCTTCTTCTTCCTCCAAAAAAGCTTGCTAGCTTTTTCTTTTGTGATAAAAGATTGTGAGAAAAAGAAAACTAAAGAGAGAAAAATTCCTACTTCATCATCCTCTTCTATACTAGCCATATAGATTAGTGTGTTAGCTTCACTAGTTTCTACTTAATGAAGAGATAACTTGAGTCCGTGTTGGATTTCGAAGACTATAAGTAAGGATGCATCATACGACTTGTGGAGCCTCTCAAGAGTCCGGGAGTTCTTGGATCACAGCGAAGGGACCACTATTCCGAGCTTATGAAGCGACGGAGCGGACTACAATGGTTGTAATCCTTAATCACTTAGAAGTAAAGTAGTTTGCATTTCAATTCCGCATGATTCTCTAGTATAAAGATCTTGTTTAGGGTTATTAAAGCATGGCAAAATTTTAACTTTGCATGGAAGATGCTGCCCGAAACCTTGCTGTCGTGCTTAGAAACCCTACAGTGGTATCAGAGCCAAGCTAGAGAATTAGACGGATTGTGTAGGATTAAGAAACCGAAACAACTCCGAAACACACCCGAATCGAAACCTTAGTTTCTGTCGAATTTTTTAAGGAATCAAAATGTTTTTTAAACAACTGCAGAATGTTGTATGTGAAATAACATGAACACAGTAGAAATTTCACCCCCCTCGCTAGATTTTGGCCGTCCACAGCCATGAAAATTCCGGCCTCCTCGGTTTTCGTGAAGCTTTTGGGGTTGAAATGTTTTTAGTGTTCAAGGCTCCGGGTTTTAGTATTTCAGGTGTTGTTTATTTTTGCTAAATTTGCATGTGATGTTATCTTTTTACAAAGGCAATTTGGAGTGTTTCATATTCATAATTCTATTTTGTTTTCGGGTTATTTTAGACGGTGTTAAAAAGTTCAATCGGATATCAAATACCCACTTTAACCCTTGTCGAAATTTTTTTAAGAGATGGATTTTTCCATAGTTAAAGAACATTCAAATATCGTGCAAGTAATGCGGTGGACCCTCTAGAAGAACGAAACCCTAACTCGATTCTGTGAACGTAAGAACCGCCGCTAAACCTTAGGGTTTGCGGTAGTTCCGCCGTGCCACAGGTGAGGCATTGGTTGACCCTTCTATGGCTGTTTCATTGGTACTATGGTATGTATTGAGTATTTTTAAACTACGCTCAAGTGTTAATCCTTTTGGGAAATTTTGGGTGTTTGTTGATACGATCGAAATGTTTAACGTCGTCTAGCATTTTCTGGAATATGATACAATATGTGGAATTCATATAGTTAGGCATGTAATCTATAATATGTGATATTTCAGGTTTATGATGTCGAAGATGATTGTGGATTCCAAATGTTGTAGTTTGACATTTTCTTTTCTGCGACCGTAAGTGTAATATGTGCCGTATCACCGTTTTCATTGCTATATGTCAACGATAATTGTGATACGTATATTTACTTACGTTGATGACATGTGATGTTATGTGTTGCTGTGATATGTTATATTGGATCGTTGTGTTCTGAATAACCGGGGGTTTTATTTGAGATGAGAGTTTTTATTTTCATTCATGTAAAATTCATTGTATGTAATATTCTTTTATTAGGGAACTTCCGGGTTGAGGATGATGTCACCATTGTATATTATGTACTTTTCCGCATTAGGATAGACCCAAGAAGGGGAGCACAAGTAACCGGGTTCTAGAGTCCAGTGGGAGACCAACTCGAAGAGTTGAGTCCGGGTCTCATAACTCTAGAATTGGTAGGGTTTCTTGCCACTCTCGTAGGGGTCTAGGGATGTGGGTTTAGCTATTCATCGCGACCGTGGAATCCATGTTTTATACAGGCTCAAAATAAAACACGGACCACCTAATATATCCATTATTTCAGATGTTATCTTCTGCTGCTGATATTCTATGATATGATCATTTTATATGCGTGAGACGAATGCTTTATTATTGTATATATGATATATAATAAACATTGCTTATGTTTTGCACCCGCACTAGTCCCGCCCCGGTATGCCGTTAGTTAAGTAACCTAACGGTGCATAATGGGACACTGTGGCGAATGCGGATGGCATAAGCGTACGTTGTAATTTCGTTTCTTCTGTGATGCTTAGGAAGCATAAATGATGGGACTTTATTAATGAGATTAATGAAAGATAAGAAACCTAAAAGATGTTGTAGAATCAAATTTATAAAAAAAGGGTAGCTCTAGTTTTTGCTTTGCATAGCGGTATTCCTTGTAGAATATCCAGCACCTTATTTGATAAGGAAAGAGCCGAGATCCCTTCACCTGGAGTGACCTTTTTAGCAAAACTAGCAGATGCTACAACTCACTCGGTTTTGTTTTTGATTGCTTCTATAGTTCATGCTTTGCATAGTGGTATTTGCAAAATATCATGCACCTTATTCAATAAGGAAAGAGCCGAGATATCATCACCGGGAGTGACCTCTTTCGCGAAACTAGTAAAAGCCTAAAAAACACACCTTTTCAAAATCACTTGTTTCTACAACGATACCAAGTTCATTACGCAAAAGGTTTTCTGAAAAACCCGTCGTAGCCCTCCGTCATTTCAGATAAGTCCTACTTGGTATTCGTGCTGCGTTTGTTGACTTTGTCAAGGCGTAGTGTACGACAACTAATTAGTGTTTATCTGCTAAAGCATGAGATGCGATTGGATTAGGGTCGTCGTACGGCCTTGTTGACCTTGTCAAGGGTCGTGCGGGTGGGTTTAATTCAATCATGAAATGTATGGGTTGAAATTGACTTGCGATTTATTGTTTGTTGACCTTGTCAAGGTCATAGATTGCTAGGGGCAAAAAGATATTATCTGGAATTTCAAGTGTTGAAATTTTCAATGAGATTGCATACCTTCTATCAGATAGTTGGATCCCGATACCCACTGTGAGTAAGAGTTACTCCTGGGAGAGTTTTTACACATGACAATTAGCCGATCAAGTAGGTGTCTAGAAAGGTGTTTACGGGGTTATGCCTATGGAAAAACGAGGATTATTTTATTTAGGTTCATGCGAAAGCACGGGGAACCTCCATCAAAATACCAACACTGACCTGGCTGAAAAATTGGCGAACTTGTAAGGTGTAATTAATCCCGGCTAGTCTTACCTTTTAGGGTTTTAATGAAAATTTGATAAAACCAGTGGAAGCCATCCTGATTAGATAAGATAATAACCAATCTAATCTTGCAAAAGTATACGCTAAAGTGTTTTCTTCTCTCTCTCTCCAGGTAGAGACTATGCCAGGCCTTAATCAAGATAATAAAATAGATGTATTGGCCGAACCCGCTTATTATACTGAGCAGTAGAATGTTGGTTCCGTTCTTTCTTATAATTTTTATAAGATTGAGCAGGAAATAGGGGAATATCTGGGTTCTCATGCCGCCGAAACGAAGAATAAGCATGTTGATGCATCTTTTTCGGGTGTGTTTGTTATCGAGAACTGTTTCTCAGTTCACTCTACGTTCTGGGTATTAGATACCGGAACGAGATCCAATATATGTAATATGTTACATGGGCTAAGGAAAGGTAGGGAACTGGGAGAGGGTGATCATTCCATAAGAGTAAGGAATGGTGAAAATGTTGCAGCCAAAGCAGTTGGCGAATATCACCATGTATTACCAAATGGTAATACATTGATTCTGAATGAATGCCATTACATTCTGACCCTGATATGCAATCTTATATCAGTTTCTTTATTGAGTAAAGAAGGATATAATTTTATAGTACAGGATAATGTTATGAACATCTTCCTGAATCAAAAGTTGATTGGATCAGGCTCCTTAAATAATGGCATATACGTTCTAAATCAAACTACAGTTCTTAATGTACAAAACATACACAAGAGGAAGAGTTCAGAAATGAACGAATCCTTCTTGTGGCATTGTAGACTAGGTCATGTTGGAGATAGTGCCCTCAAAGTCAATTATTGGACCGGAGGTACGTGATTGCAATGATTGAGGCAGGACCTATACCGATATGACAATCTTGCTCCAGATAATAGTATGCTATCTGGTTTGCCTTTATCATCGTATAGATGCTTTAGTTCACTATTGCATGTTGACAAAGCCCATAGGATTCTGTTTGACAGCCAGCAGTATGATGGTGATCATATACGTAGGAGCTAGGGTCTATAAGCACATCCTTGAAGTGTCCCTAGTCGTAGGAGTTTTGAGACAGGGCATCGATACTTCAGAGTAGACTAGTGTATACAGTCGAGACCCCGACGAGGGGCGATGGCAGGTCTCACAAGCCATTGGTGTCAGTTGGTTCACCTAAGATGTATACAGGCGCTCATTGGGTTATGAGTACACCGGACAGGACTCGCCGGGAACATGCTAATTGGTATTATACATATCGTCAGATAGCAGTTCCCTGGTGACATGTGTACAGGTTAGTGTAAGTGCACGGCGGCGCCCCGGCCGTCAATCCGAAGCCGGAATGCGGAAACAAAAATTTTCTAACAACTAGAAATCGGCACCACCGCGCACAAAAATCCTAAATTGGGCTATTAACCTAACTACTAGCAAACTAAAAGATGGGTAGAGAGATATACCAAGCGATCCGTGTCCTTCGGTCTTCGCCTCTACTCCGATCTCCTCGCGGAATCTCCGGTCGTCGCCTCCTCGTCGGAACACGCACCACATCGCCAGGTTCTTTTACGGGCTCCCACCTCTGGACCGAGGCAACTCGGGCACGAAGTTGGCGAATCGACGTGTCCAAGATTTGCTGTAGACTAGTGTAAAATGATTCGGCAACTCGGGTACAAAGTTGGCGAATCGACGTATCCAAAAATGAACCCACCTCCTTTTCTCTCAAGTGGCCGGCCCCTAATGAATGGTGGAGGGAGAAAAAGAATCTCCCTTCCAAGAGAAGAAAAAGAATAAATATATGAAGAAAATGGTCACACCAATTTCTTATCTCATCTAATCACAAACCATCACATTTAATGCAAAGGAAGAGACCAAAATGGAATCTCATGATGATAAAGCCACAAATGCAAGAAACCCCCTCCACAATAAGTTATTTGCAAACTTGCAAATAACCCCCTCCATCAGAAAGTCCGGCTGCGAAGGAACAAAGGAAAACCGGCCGGAACGGAATGCAAACTGGCAACTTCAGAAAACTGATCCCGTAATAAATTACAGGAAAACCCCGTGACTGCATATACATGCCCGCATTGGTATACCCACTGGACACAAATGCAAAGAGACAAAATCTACACTATACAATACTACGATCCGTCTTAAACCAAAGCCCGGTAGTATTATCCGTCCGATCACGATCCGTGCAATACCGTACGTATCTGATCGAACCCTGCCATATCTCCATACGGCCTCCACAGCGTTTCGCCCGAAACTTGAGTAACTGTGTGTGGTGGACTCTAAAGACTCGTCAATACTATGGTTGTGGATTTAACCACTAGCACGTCAGAGGTATTAGCCATACGTGACGTGCTACCAGCTATTGACCAAAAGGGACGTCGATGAGCGAACTCATCCTGACACCCTACTGAGCCTGTCAGAGACAATATCCGTACAGTCTGGTCCGTTCGTCTATGTGTAAGTCCATGCTACCTCTCCCGGTACTTTCGGGAATGCGGAATTTGGTAAAAAACGATTTTCTTAAAGATGGTAACATGGACCTAAAACCCGGATCTTGGTTAAACATCTATCTAACATCCTAACTATGAGTTTTAGCTACTCGGTTAGGGGGTTATACCTTGCTTGTCTTGAACTCCTTCGTCTTCAAAGCTCCGATGGTGGTCCGATGGCTTCTTCTCGTCGTCTCCGTACGCCGAAGATTGATCCACCTGAAAGCTCCAACCTTTAGCTCCTTCTTCGTTCTTTGAAGAAACTAGTTCACTTGGTTTGCTAAACCTAGTGAACTAGAATGAGTAGAGAGGAAATAGAATGGGATTTTATCTATGGTTCTTGATTCTCAACTCATGAGACAAGAGAACCATAGATCAAGAGAGGGAGCAAAAGGTTGAGGGTGAGAGCAAGAGGAGAGCTCAAGAACAAGAGAGAGAATGAGCAAGAAAAGAATGAGCAACTCTTTTGTCTTTCACCCTCTCATAATCCAAAGTGATCATAACTCATCATATCAAAAAAGTCTTATGTGATGGTTTGAAGCAACCATAAGCTTATCATGTCATGCACTCATTTTACTCAAATGAGCAAGCAAGAAAAAGTCTTTGGCATGAAATGATAACCATGGTTATCATGATGGTCAACTAGTCAAGCCTAGTCAACCGGTCAACAAGTCAACAAAAGTCAACAAGTCACCAAAGTCAACAAGTCAACAAAAGTCAACAAGTCAACAACCATATCACCATAATACTTAATTAATATAATAGTTAATCACATATCATATTCTCATTAGGGTTGAGCATAAAGTCAAAAAGTCAACGGTCAACTGTCAACAACCCTAATGAGAATCCGCTGCCTCTGCCTCCCTGTCAACTGTGCATACACACCCGCATCCGCGTTCCGAGGAACACGAATGCAAACTGGATAAATCCAATCCCATAAGGTACACTAGGATCTGGCTTAAACCAAAGCCCGCTAGTGTAAACTGTCCGGACACTGTACGTGCACAAGTGCACGGATGTGACCGAACCTTTTCGCAAAACCATGCGACCTGTCGCAATACCATGCGACCTCTACTCTTTTGCCTAAAGGCGAAAAGCTTTCTGTGTGGGACTCTAAAGACTCGACACTACGCTGGCAGTGGGTTTAACCACAGACCGCAAGCGACACTAGCTGTGCGTAACGGTCCCCAGGTAATGCCGACAAGAAGACCGACGAGGCGAAACCCATCTGAACTCCTACTGAGCCTGAGTGTGACATTCTCCGTACAGTCCGGTCTGTTCGTCTGATACATCGCATGGCGGGCCTAGGGGGCGGTAAACGTCAGTCCCCCAATAGCGGTACAAGTCGTGCCGGAGCGAAGCCCAAAACACCCTGAGATAACACTGGAAACCTACCAGTATATCTCGTTTGCCCTGGCCAGGGACTACTCGTGTAATGGCTCTCCTAGACACAGCGCGATGTCAACCCTCAATACCGGGAGAGACGAATCCTGTCTAACCGTCACTGCCTCCAAGTGCTTCGGGACTGCACCCAACCACTACCTGTTTGCACGACTCCTTTGAGCCGTGGTAGGGTAGTGATCAAAGTACAGTGGGAACACACTCGAGGCGGAGTGACAGTGTCAAGTCAGCAGACTAAGCTGTACTCATGTCACCTGGGAACTGATAACTGACGATAGGTATAATACCAACTAGTCAGTTCCCGACGAGTCCTGTCCAGTGTACCCGTAACCTAACGAGCACCCGCATACTATCTCAAGTACGACGTACTGACGGCTGTGGGACAGACCGTCTCCCACACTGGGATGAGAAGCGCATGCGCTGGTCTACTCCGGAGTATCGATGCCCTGTCTCGATAGTCCTGCGACCAGGGACCTGCATAAGGATGTGCTTATAGATTACCCAGCCCCACTAGTGTGACGGCCATCACATCGCTGGTAATCAAGCAAAGATCCTAAGGGCTCTACTAATGTGTATAGGCGATATACAAAATAAACACATGTACACATTGAAGTAGAAACAAACCAAGTAGCATACTACTATTTTGAGCAAGATTGTATATACAAGGTGAATATCCCAAGCATCCATTAAGTAATATACAAACTAGTATGATACAGTAATGGCCTCTAGGGCATATACACTAACAATCTCCCACTTGCACTAAGGCCATGTACTGGCGTATCGAAGACCTATCATCTCGATCAGCCGCTCGAACTGAGTCTGGGGCAGGGCCTTGGTGAATGGATCTGCAGTGTTATCTTCTGAAGCGACTCTCCGAACCTCGATCTCCTGGCGATCCACGATCTCCCTGATCAGGTGATACCGCCTTAAGATGTGCCTGGATTTCTGATGGGACCTTGGTTCCTTCGCTAAAGCTATAGCCCCGTTGTTGTCGCAATACAGAGGTATTGGATCAACAATGGACGGAACCACCTGAAGTTCTTTCAAGAACTTCCTCATCCAGACAGCTTCTTTTGCGGCATCAGATGCAGCGATGTATTCCGCTTCCATCGTCGAGTCTGCAACGGTTTCCTGTTTGGAACTCTTCCAACACACCGCCCCTCCATTGAGGGTAAAGACAAAACCCGACATGGACTTGGAATCATCCTTGTCACTCTGGAAGCTGGAGTCAGCAAAGCCCTCGATCTGGAGGTCTTTTCCGCCATACACCAAGAACATCTCCTTAGTCCTTCTCAGGTACTTGAGAATGTTCTTTACCGCTATCCAGTGTTTCTCCCCAGGGTTTGACTGATACCGGCTTACCACACTCAGTGCATAAGCTACATCCGGTCTGGTACACAACATCGCATACATTATAGAGCCTACCGCAGAAGCGTAGGGTATAATAGACATGCGATCCCTCTCCAAATCAGTCTTGGGAGACATCTTTTTAGAGAGGGTGATCCCGTGACAAGCCGGTAGGTTACCGCGCTTGGAATCTTCCATACTGAACCTCTTCAGTATGGTGTCGATGTACCTGGACTGTGAAAGTCCTAATATCCTCTTGGATCTGTCACGGTAGATCCGGATACCCAGAATGTATGAGGCATCACCCAGGTCTTTCATGGAGAACCTGTGTGACAAGAACCCCTTGACAGATTGTAGCATAGGAATGTCATTTCCTATTAAGAGAATGTCATCCACGTATAAAACGAGGAATACTACAGTTCTCGCTACAAATCTACTATAGATGCATGGTTCATCTGGATTTTTGATAAAGCCAAATTCTTTGACCGTCTCATCAAAGCAGATGTTCCAACTCCGCGATGCCTGCTTTAGTCCATAGATGGACTTAAGCAACTTGCACACCTTTCCGCTGCTCCCACTCTGAATGAAACCCTCTGGCTGGTCCATATAGACACACTCCTCTAAATTTCCATTTAGAAAAGCTGTCTTTACGTCCATTTTCCAGATCTCATAATCGTAGAAGGCAGCAATGGCAAGAAGGATCCGAATGGATTTCAGCATGGCTACTGGAGAAAAGGTTTCGTCGTAGTCCAAGCCAGGTCTTTGACGAAAACCCTTTGCTACCAGCCTAGCTTTATAGGTCTCAATCTGTCCATCTACACCAATCTTCTTTTTGAAGATCCACTTGCATCCTACGGGTTTTACCCCGTCTGGAGCAATGTCCAACGTCCATACCTTGTTGGTGTACATGGACTCCATTTCGGTCCGCATTGTATCCAGCCATTTCACTGAGTCAACGCTCTGAACGGCCTGCTGGAAGCTAGTAGGCTCATCATAATCTATGATGCAATCCTCTCTATCCCCGTCTATGAGAAAACCGTAGTATCTCTCGGGCGGATGAGATTGCCTACTACTTCTGCGGAGCGGCGCAGGAATGTCCTGTTCTGTTGAACCCTCTGGTTCCACTAACCTTTCAGTAATAGTCTGTGGTTCTGGAATTTCTTCCAGTTCTACTGCGCTCCCACTAATCTCCTTTTCCAAGAACTGGTGTTCCAGAAAGTGGGCATTACGAGAAACAAGGACTTTTTGTTCCCCTGCGTAGTAGAAAAGATACCCCCTGGTGTTCTTTGGGTATCCCACAAACTTGCACAGTACTGAGCGTGGCTCGAGTTTGTCCGCATGCTGCTTTTTGACAAAAGCTGGACATCCCCAGATCTTCAGATATTGAAGATAGGGTTTCTTCCCACTCCACATTTCATATGGGGTGGTAGGCACAGTCCTAGTCGGAACTCGGTTCAAAAGGTACGCAGCCGATTCTAGCGCATACCCCCAGAATGATCGCGGTAACTCAGCGTTACTCATCATGGACCGCACCATATCCAATAGGGTGCGGTTCCGTCTCTCCGATACACCGTTATGTTGCGGGGTGTATGGAGGAGTAAGCTGAGAGAGAATTCCGTTCTCTTTTAGATAGTCCAGGAACTCGGCACTTAAGTATTCTCCACCTCGATCCGATCTTAGAATCTTAATACTTTTGCCGGTCTGTTTCTCTACTTCATTCTTATACTCCTAGAATTTTCCAAAGGCTTCGGACTTATGTTTCATTAAGAAGACATAACCGTACCTTGAGAAGTCATCCGTAAAAGTAATGAAGTAAGAATGTCCGCTTCGGGCATGTGTAGACATTGGACCGCACACGTCACTGTGTACGAGTCCCAAGAGCTCGCTCGCTCTTACTCCTTGTCCAGTAAATGGAGTCTTTGTCATCTTTCCTTTGAGACAAGATTGACAAGTGGCATACGATTGATATTCGAACGCATTCAAATATCCTTCTGTATGTAACTTAGTCAACCTTCTCTCATTGATGTGACCCAATCTACAATGCCATAAGAAAGTCTGATTTATTTCTGGAGACTTTCTTTTGTGTGTATTCTGGACATTAAAAATCTGTGGTTGGTTTAACACGTATATACCATTACTCAATGTACCTGACCCAATCAGAACTTGATTAAGGTGAATGTTTACAACATTACTTACAAACGCAAATTCATAACCTTCTTTAGAAACTAAAGATACAGAAATGATATTACAAGTTGCGTTGGGTACAAAAAAGCAATTACGCAAAACCAAAACATGTCCATCTGACATTCCCAGGTGATAGTCCCCCACGGCTTTAGCATCCATGCTAGCTCCGTTCGCAACTTTGAGGGTCATGTCACCTGCCTTCAAAACCCTACGGTTTCTCAACGCCTGCAAAGAATTACAGATATGAGATCCTGATCCGGTATCCAATACCCAGGAAGTAGAGTTTATTGAAAGACAGTTTTCAATAACATACACACCTGAAGCTGAAGCTGCAACCTGCTTCAATTCCTGTGTTCTGGCCTTCCAGGCCCTGCAATCATTCTTCCAGTGTCCTTTCTTATGACAATAGAAGCATTCTTCCTTATCCACAAGCTTCCCCGCTATCTTTGTTGCTTTACCTTTTCCCTTCGTATCCACTTTACTAACACCACCCCTTGGTTTGGCGGGGGCCTTCTTCTTCTTTCCCTTGGCCTTCGCCTTGGACCTAGAAGAAGATGATCCTCCTACAAACAAAGTGGATGTTTCCCTACCTTTCTGTAGGGTGCCCTCTGCGCTCCTCAGCATGTTGAGGAGCTCTGATAGTTCAACCTCTTTTTCTTGTAGGTTGAAGTTCAGTATAAACTGGGCGTAAGTGGAAGGAAAGGACTGGAGAACTATATCCGTATATAGCTCACTCTCCAATGTGATCCCTAGGTCAGCGAGCTGCTCAATGTAGCCGATCATCTTTAGCACGTGCTCGGCTACTGATGATCCGACGGCCATTCTTGTCGAAAATAACTTTTTCGACGCTTCGTATCTTGCGATACGTGATTGCTCTCCATACAGTTCTTTTGTATGGAGCAATATGGACTCCATGTCCATATTCTCATGCCTCCTCTGATGTTCGTTGTCCATCGAGGCAAGCAGGAGGCACTTGGCCTTCGCGCTATCAATCTCCCAAGTCTTGCAGATTTCCTTATCCGCGACACTGGAAGTTGGACCAGGGACAGGGGGAGCTTTGGTGGTAAGAAGATACCCCAGCTTGTCATAAGTGATTGCTATCTTGACATTCCTGAGCCAATCTTTGTAGTTTGGCCCTGTCAGTTTGTTTTTATCTAGGAGTAACTTAAGTCCAGTCATGTTGATTGGTCGCTGCAATTAGGAGAGAGAAGAAGAAACACTCAGCATGATGCTCTTGCAAGTTTAGAGTGGTTTTTAGTTTGTCTAAACAGGATGGCTCCCACTGTTTCTCGAATCCCTCCTTAAACCATAAAGGAAGAATTAGTCAGGATCAATCCCACCGTACAATACTTGCTTAACCGTTCAGCCAGGCCGGTGTCGGTACTTCGAGGGAGGTTTTCCAACGCTTTCGCGAAGTTCCTTAATTAAAGAACCTCTTTTCCCTGGGGGCGTAGCCCCGCTAACACCTTTCTAGGCACCTACTAGGTTTATAGCATTGATCGTTAAGTGAGAAATTTCCCGAGGAGTAGCATATACTCACAGTAGGATCGGGATCCAAATATCATCGCGTGACGAAACTGAAGGAATCCTACCAGAATCATCACACTCCAAATGGTATGCAAATCTAGCAAGTTTCAGTACTTATGAAACTCCCGATGTGGATTTTTGCCCCATGCTCTTATGACCTTGGCGTGAGGTCAAAATGTCATAAGTCACATGTCAAGTTCGTCCCATCATTATCCAGGTTAATTTGAACCCACTCGTACATACCCTTGACGTAGGCCAAAATGGCAGTACGACTGTCTCAAACCAACGCATTCTATCTATGCAACAGATAAATATCTGGCAGCTACCAATCACTATGCCTTGGCGTGAGGTCAAAATACATAGCTTGAATACTACCGAATATTTAACTGAAATGATGGAGGGCTACGGATGGTTTTGGCAAAACCGTGAACGTAGTGAACTTGATTTGGTCGATGGAACGAGATAGCTTTTAAAAGGAGTGGCTCAAGCTCCGCATTTAAAAGTTGGTTTTGAAAAGAACCGAGTGGTTTTTCGAAAGTGTTCCAACGACTTTAACTTGGTTTATTATCTTGCATTAGTTCTTTTAATGCGTGATATTCTTGCATTAGTTCTTTTAATGCGTCCCATCATTTAATCCTACCATTGCAGAAAACAACCAAAATATGACGTACGCTTATGCCATTCGCATTCGCCACGGGGCCCCGTCATTACCCGTTAGGTTACTTAACTAACGACAGAGCGGGGGCTGGGCTAGCGCGTCTGTAAAACATAAGCAACGCCTAAATAATATCATATATAGATATACTGCAATGATAAACATTTCAGATCACAGACAAATACATTGGATATACTAGCAATCTGTAATTTGTACGAGCCTGTAACAAAAACAGATAACACGGTCGCGGTGAATAGCCAATACCCCACCCAAGACCCCTACGGGTGCGGCAAACTACCCGCCAAGTACCCGAAGCGTAGTAACCTCCCTCATCTCCATGAGTAGGCCACTCGACACTTCGGCATACCCGGTAGTTTGTGCACCCCCTCCATGGGTCTATCCTAGGAGCAAAAACAGTAAAAAGAAATTATACAATGACGGCTACAACCCCGACCCGGTTGTGCGGCCATACAAATAATTATTACATCAATTTACAAATTTACATGAATTGCAAGAAAAGAAAACTCTCGTCTCACAACCCCCGGCTATTCACCCGCGACAATCCAACATATTTATATACACATTCCAGCACATTACAGATCACAGATTTGTATAACCCCCACTAATCGACATATAGCGATTAGTAGACGTTCAATACAAATATCACATTACAGAAAAACCCGTTAGCTCAAGTCTTTTAGAAGTTCGATCAAAAATACGGATTTTCGGGACCCCAAAATAAAATTTTCGTTCTGGAAAATCTGGGTTGAAAATATATATGCTAAAAATCCCAAAATACCCCCAGAAGAACACTGCACCAAAAAGGGACCACGGCCGAGTCAACTCGGCCGCGGATCCGCGGCGGGAGCGAGCTCCCGCCGCGGATCCGCGGCGCTTTGACTCGATCGTGCGACCAATTTTGGTGGGTGTTCACAGAAAAGCCTGAGCCGATTTTAGGTGTTAAAATAATCAACTTTTGAACAGTGGAAAAATCGACAGAAACTGCAAAATTTTTGGGGTTTGTTTCGGGACTTTTTCGTTGATCGATCTTCTAGTTACTTGCTAACATGCTAGATAGAGTTTAACTAGGCTCTGATACCACTGTAAGTCCATGCTACCTCTCCCGGTACTTTCGGGAATGCGGAATTTGGTAAAAAACGATTTTCTTAAAGATGGTAACATGGACCTAAAACCCGGATCTTGGTTAAACATCTATCTAACATCCTAACTATGAGTTTTAGCTACTCGGTTAGGGGGTTATCCTTGCTTGTCTTGAACTCCTTCGTCTTCAAAGCTCCGATGGTGGTCCGATGGCTTCTTCTCGTCGTCTCCGTACGCCGAAGATTGATCCACCTGAAAGCTCCAACCTTTAGCTCCTTCTTCGTTCTTTGAAGAAACTAGTTCACTTGGTTTGCTAAACCTAGTGAACTAGAATGAGTAGAGAGGAAATAGAATGGGATTTTATCTATGGTTCTTGATTCTCAACTCATGAGACAAGAGAACCATAGATCAAGAGAGGGAGCAAAAGGTTGAGGGTGAGAGCAAGAGGAGAGCTCAAGAACAAGAGAGAGAATGAGCAAGAAAAGAATGAGCAACTCTTTTGTCTTTCACCCTCTCATAATCCAAAGTGATCATAACTCATCATATCAAAAAAGTCTTATGTGATGGTTTGAAGCAACCATAAGCTTATCATGTCATGCACTCATTTTACTCAAATGAGCAAGCAAGAAAAAGTCTTTGGCATGAAATGATAACCATGGTTATCATGATGGTCAACTAGTCAAGCCTAGTCAACCGGTCAACAAGTCAACAAAAGTCAACAAGTCACCAAAGTCAACAAGTCAACAAAAGTCAACAAGTCAACAACCATATCACCATAATACTTAATTAATATAATAGTTAATCACATATCATATTCTCATTAGGGTTGAGCATAAAGTCAAAAAGTCAACGGTCAACTGTCAACAACCCTAATGAGAATCCGCTGCCTCTGCCTCCCTGTCAACTGTGCATACACACCCGCATCCGCGTTCCGAGGAACACGAATGCAAACTGGATAAATCCAATCCCATAAGGTACACTAGGATCTGGCTTAAACCAAAGCCCGCTAGTGTAAACTGTCCGGACACTGTACGTGCACAAGTGCACGGATGTGACCGAACCCTTTCGCAAAACCATGCGACCTGTCGCAATACCATGCGACTTCTACTCTTTTGCCTAAAGGCGAAAAGCTTTCTGTGTGGGACTCTAAAGACTCGACACTACGCTGGCAGTGGGTTTAACCACAGACCGCAAGCGGCACTAGCTGTGCGTAACGGTCCCCAGGTAATGCCGACAAGAAGACCGACGAGGCGAAACCCATCTGAACTCCTACTGAGCCTGAGTGTGACATTCTCCGTACAGTCCGGTCTGTTCGTCTGATACATCGCATGGCGGGCCTAGGGGGCGGTAAACGTCAGTCCCCCAATAGCGGTACAAGTCGTGCCGGAGCGAAGCCCAAAACACCCTGAGATAACACTGGAAACCTACCAGTATATCTCGTTTGCCCTGGCCAGGGACTACTCGTGTAATGGCTCTCCTAGACACAGCGCGATGTCAACCCCCAATACCGGGAGAGACGAATCCTGTCTAACCGTCACTGCCTCCAAGTGCTTCGGGACTGCACCCAACCACTACCTGTTTGCACGACTCCTTTGAGCCGTGGTAGGGTAGTGATCAAAGTACAGTGGGAACACACTCGAGGCGGAGTGACAGTGTCAAGTCAGCAGACTAAGCTGTACTCATGTCACCTGGGAACTGATAACTGACGATAGGTATAATACCAACTAGTCAGTTCCCGACGAGTCCTGTCCAGTGTACCCGTAACCTAACGAGCACCCGCATACTATCTCAAGTACGACGTACTGACGGCTGTGGGACAGACCGTCTCCCACACTGGGATGAGAAGCGCATGCGCTGGTCTACTCCGGAGTATCGATGCCCTGTCTCGATAGTCCTGCGACCAGGGACCTGCATAAGGATGTGCTTATAGATTACCCAGCCCCACTAGTGTGACGGCCATCACATCGCTGGTAATCAAGCAAAGATCCTAAGGGCTCTACTAATGTGTATAGGCGATATACAAAATAAACACATGTACACATTGAAGTAGAAACAAACCAAGTAGCATACTACTATTTTGAGCAAGATTGTATATACAAGGTGAATATCCCAAGCATCCATTAAGTAATATACAAACTAGTATGATACAGTAATGGCCTCTAGGGCATATACACTAACACTATGAGCATCGCATAGCGGGCCTAGGGGGTTGGTAAAAGTCAGACCCCCAAAAGCGGTACAAGTCGTGTCGGAGTGTAGCCCAGATCACCCTGAGATACTACTGGAATACCTACCAGTAAATCTCCTGCCTTGGCCAAGGACTTTTCATGTACTGGCTCTCCTAGACACAGCGCGACCTCACCCCCCAATACCGGGAGAGACGAACCCCTGCAGATCCGCTCACTGCCTCCACATGGCTCGGGACTGTACCCAACTAAAACCTATTTGCACGTCTTCTTTGAGCGTGGTAGGGTAGTAATCAAAGCACAGTGGGAACTCACACGAGACAAATGACGATCTCAGGTCGATGAACTAACATGTACACATGTCACCAGGGAACTGCTATTTGACGTCAGGTATAATACCAACTAGCAGGTTCCCGGCGAGCCCTGTCCGGTGTACTCATAACCCATTGAGCACCTGTATACATCTTAGGTGAACCAACTGACACCAGTGGCTTGTGAAACCGGCCACCGCTCCTTGTCGTGGTCTCGACTGTATACACTAGTTTACTCTGGAGCATCAATGCCCTGTCTCGAAACTCCCACGACTATGGACCTTTTAAGGATGTGTTTATAGACCCCAGCTCCCACGTATATGATCGCCCTCATACTGCTGGTAGTCAAGCAAGAATCCTAAGGGCTCTATCAACGTGTAATAGCGACTCGTAAAGCCACCTAAAGCAGTACACGATGATAAAGATAAACCAGATAGCATACTATCATCTTGAGTAAGACTGTCCTACCGGGATAGGTACTCCCTCAATCATTGCAATCACGTGCCTGTGATCCAATAATTGACTCTGAGGGCACTATCTCCAACAATCTCCCACTTGCACTCGAGGCTAATTATTGCGATGTCGCATACTCACAGCCCGTGTGATACCGAACACCCAACTCCTCTACTATTCAGTCTCACAAAGCTTGTTTGCGAAACTATTTCATTCGAGGAATAGCCTCAGTGAGTGGATCCGCTGTGATGTTTCTTTCTATGTCTCTATTTATCTCAATTTCGCGGAGAAAGCCATTTGCCGAAATGAGTAATACCTGTCTTAGAATGTATCTGGATATCTGATGGGACTTAGCTCATAAGTAAACTCCAAATCCAAACTTCTTAGACTGTATCGTCAACTGAACTTAATCAGTATCCTGCGCCATGCCTTCCCTCAGTATCCACTTGGACCACCTGTCCAAAATACTGCCCCTCGTCAGAGGGAAAACTATAACTCTGACAGCCACTCTGCCATCCAGGTCACCTTGGAAGCCTGGAATGATAACTGTCTCCGAAGGAGAATGCTGTTATCATATCCCTAGAACATCAACTTATGTTCTAAAACTGCTTCCGACTGTTTCTCCAGGATTGAATCAATATCAACTTATTGCATCTACTACAAAAACAACATTTGGTGTGGTACTTGACATCTCATGATCAACTCAATTGCTTAAGCAAGCGATTTGCCAATCATGCGTAATCCTCTCCCCTTTAGACTGTAAGACACCTTTAGAGAGGGTAACCCCATCACCTGCAGGTATACTACCGTGCCAGGAGTCGTCTATTCTAAATACTCATAGAATGTTGTCAAAGTATCCAAATTGGGAAACTACCCAAATCTAGATCTAAAACCATAGATCTAGTGACCAGAATGTCTGATATAATATCCAAGTCCTGTGTGGAGAAACCACTGTGTGACGACCAAAGTATAACCGATCGTAGTATAGAAATATCACTTCCTACTCTGTGTATGTCATCAAATACCAGCACATCACACCCTACTACCTTCTTAACAGATCCATCCCCTATTCTGATGAAGTCAAACCTATGACTGTCACATCAGAAATAGATGATCTATCTCCGCTATATCTGCTTTAGTCTAAAAATAGACATGAGCCACTTATCCACCATGCTTCCGCTGCTCCCACTGACCACGACAACCCTCTGGCAGAGTCATATAGATGTACACTTCTAAAACTAGTTTAGAACGACGCTATACTCATCCTCCTGCCGGGTCTCATAGTCTGGAACAACAACAACGGCAAGTCTGGGTAAACAAGAACCTCCCTGCCCTCGTCCTTGAGCATACCGAAGTACCTCTCGGGTGCCTGAGGTTACCCACTTTATTTGCGGAGTGGCCAATGGAATGTCAAACCAGATTGAATCTTTAGGTTCTTATCAAATCTTCAGTAATCGTTTGCGGTTCTGGAATCACTTCCAGTTCTACCATACTCCCACTACTGTTTTCTGAAAAAATCCATTTTTGTTAAAACTGTGGCGAGTCAAGAACAATATCGCTATTGATCTTCCAGATGGTAGAAAATCAACCCTCGTCATAGCCCGGGTCAACCCACAAACAGCCATTACAGAAACGTGCCTTGAGTTACCCGGAGTCTGGTTTTAAGCATAAGCCGGACAACTCCCCGTACCTTAACAATGTTAAGATATGAACTGTTCTATATCTAATATAGAAACAGAGGCACTGATTTAATTGAACCAGATTCAAATCATGCAGCTGTCTCCAGTGCATATTAACTAAATGGAAGGAGGCCGACCAGCGTTACTCAACTTAGGAATGCTTCCAATTATGAGTAACCTGAAAGAGAAGCAAGTTCTCTTAATCATTACTATCAACTGAATACCATACACAAGTATCTACATCTTCGATCACCTTGAAGAATCCCGATACTTGCAATACCTGATTCTCTACTTTACTCTTATACCTATAACTTCTCAAAACTTAGACCCTGCGTTTCTACGAAACACCTGTCTAAGAACTAGAGAAGTCAAAAGTAAACAGAATATAGTACGAGTACCTACCCCTCTGTCCTAATGGACACTGGAAAACATACAATACTCTGTATAAGTCCCTTGAGTTAAATGACTTATTTACTGTGTGTCGTAGGTTGAAAACTGTACTTATGGTTAAGAAGAATTACACCGCTGTTTAATGCTTCTTACCTAACCATCCACTGATATAGGTAAATGTCATAGACATAATTTCAAAAAGGTATATCTCACTCTATAAAAATAGACGTACAGATATATCAATTTAAAATTGGTCCATAACAACGGATATTCAAAACCAAATATTTGTCGTCCGGCAAACAACCCAGGTGACTTCCTCAAATATCATTAATTACAACGAATCCCGATATAATGAGGATGATCACCTAATTCCCAATAACTTACTCCCACTCATCATTTGTAAAACCATACAGATGTGAGAATCAAACCTGGTAAATACGTACCCTGGAGTAAGTATCTAATTAAGAAATCGGTTTTCTTTTAACAGTACACAGTGAAACTGAAACATTGAAATGTTTCGACGGGGTATCCCGGTATTCCTAGTAATGCCTCTTCTATTATCCAGATTCACAACTGTAACCGTATATTTCTTTGCCATCTCTCCAAATCCCTTTATATGTCTTTAGTCATTACCTTCTGTATACCCTTTTAAGCCAAATGGTTTTCTTCCTTCCCTACCGTTCGGCACTAGCCTATGGTTTGGAAGAAGACTATCCAATAAGCATAATGGGTGTACTGTCCTAATCCTAGGAGCACTCGCAATGCGAGAGAAGGTGAAGATAAAAGACAACCGAATAAACCTTATTCCTATTTCTCCTGAACCAGAATCCATCCCCGAACTGGAACAAGTTCCTTTCGAGTTCGTATATAACCATACGATGGAGTATCCAATAAACTGTGGATCTTCGTAGTGATACGGAGTATCCTGGAGAAATACAAAGGTGATTTAGGATTGGCGAAGAAATACTTGGTTTGGTCGTGAATAGCAGTCGCAATTTACTTTGCCCTCTTACTAATCCATTTTTTTGTCTTTACATAATACCTTCTGTACACCACCGTTAGGCTAATTGCTTTTCTTCATTCCCCACCGTTCGGCACCAGCCTGAGGTTTGGAAGAAGACTATCTAATTTGCGTAATAGGTGTACTATCTCCTAAACCAAGGAGTACTCACAACTTGAGAGAAGGTAAAAGGAAAAGACAACTGAATAGTCCTATTCGTTTTCTCCAGAACCGGAAACCATCTTCGAATAAATTCCTTCGAGTTCGTATATAACCATACGATTGTTTTATCCAAAGGAAGTGGACGTTCGTAGTAATACGGGGTGTCCTGGAGAAAAGGATAAAAGTAGGAGTGGCAATGAGGTTTGCAACTCTGACAATCCAAAAGCCAGTGTTTAAGAAGGTTCAGTTAATTTTGGTCACTGAGTCATAGTCTAGGGTCGGTCCATGGTCGCTGCCAAAGAGGGAGAGAAAAGAAACACTCAGCGTGCACTCTAACCTATATCAGAATGGTTATCACTTTATCTAATCTGGAAACCTCCCACTGTAACCTCAAATTCTTCTCCAAACCCGAAAGAAGAATTAGTCGGGATCACCCGAGGAGTAAACCAACTCATCAGTAGGAATCGGGATCCAACTATCATCGCATGATAACGTGACGGATTCTGCTCACGTTATCACACTCCAGAAGGTACGCGCATATCTGGCAAGTTTTAGTTTCTTTAGAAACTCCCGATGTGGATTTTTGCCCCATGCTCTTATGACCTTAACGAAGGCCAAAAAATCATAAGTCACATGTCAAGTTCTACCCGTCATTGTCCAGGTTAATTTGAACCCAACCGTACAAGCCCTTGACGAAGGCCAACAAGGCTATACGACTGTCCCAAACCAACGCATCTATCTATGCAGCAGAAAGGTAACAAGCAGCTACCATACACTATGCCTTGACGAAGGCCAACAAACATAGCATGAATACTACGTGCTACCCGTCTGAAACGACGGAGGGCTACGAATGGTTTCTTGCGAAAACCTTTAACGTAATGAACCTGATATCGTTGAAGGAACCGGATAGCTTGTAAAAAAATAGTGGCGAAAACCTTTGCTAAAGAGGTCTCTCCCGGTGAAGGGATCTCGGCTCTTTCCCCGGAGAATGAGGTGCAGGATATTCCAACTGAATACCACGATGCAAAGCAAAAGTAATCGGCTATAGTGAAGTTATTGCCCTGACGCAAACTTCTGTCCAAGGGGTCACTCACGGTGAAGGGATCTCGGCCCTTGCCTCGTCGACTGAGGAGCAGGATATTCAAACTGAATACCACTTTGCAAAACAAAAGAGAACGCTCTTGCAATAACAGCTTTTTGAAAAGTGTTCCAACATCAGAATAGGTTTGTTTAGCTTGCATTGATCCGAATCAACGCAGTCCTATCAATTGATCACACCACAAAAGAACGAAAATAATGATGTACGTATATGCCATCCGCATTCGCCACTGGGTCCCGTCATCACCCATTAGGTTACTTAACTAACGATAGAGCGGGGACTGGACTAGCGCGGATGCAAAACATATACAACATCTACTAGTATATATATCAATATATAATATTTTGCTCAAGACGTGATAAAATGCAGCATCACAGAAATGTACAGATATCTGGGATCCCCGGGTTTCATAGAGCCGCTACTGAAACCCGGCGTTCCCTGGTCGTGTGGATAGCCCGTGCAAGGAAATCCTAGACCCCTACGGGCGCGGGAAGTTACCCGCCAAAACCTGAAGCGAGGCAGCCCCCTTCAGCAACATGAATGGAACACCCAGCACTTCACGGAATCCGGTAACTTGGGCACTCCTCCTTAGGTCAACCTGT
This sequence comes from Agapanthus africanus, assembly GCA_030015575.1. Classification (NCBI taxonomy): domain Eukaryota; kingdom Viridiplantae; phylum Streptophyta; class Magnoliopsida; order Asparagales; family Amaryllidaceae; genus Agapanthus; species Agapanthus africanus. The sequence continues at coordinate 315,114,699 of CM057341.1, read as the reverse complement.
ACCCCCTACGAGTGCGGCGAATAGCCCGCCAATTCTAGAGTGAAGCCCCCTCCGTCTCAATGCCAAGAGATGCGGGCTTGTTGCCCTCTAGAACCCGGCTATCCGTGCACCCCTCCGCGGGGTAATCCTAGTACAGAAAGTAATAATATACAACGGGTACATCGACCTCGACCCAGTCGTGCCTTAAAAGAATAATATACAAACTGGCAGTGACGGCAGTCTACATGTCGGACGCTCGCCCAGCAATATCAAATGTACATATAAAACAAAACTGTACTAACATTGCTCCCAGGCTATCCCCCACGACCAATCCGCAACATCACAGCACAACAGAGAACATCAACGTGAATGTCACGTTCGCAAATCCGTGTAAAAGGGCTATAGCAGATAGATTGGATTTACCGATCAAATGACATTCACGGTCGCAGATATAATGTAAATACTGTGAACTAACATGTTTAAAATTTTCGACCGATCAAATGTATCGAAGTAGGCCCCAAGCACTACTGTAGCACTCACAGAAAATCTGGGCCCAAAAAGAATGTTCCGAAACCCCTATTTCCATGTAGAAAGACCTCTGGGAAAAATTTGGTACGGCGTTGACTTCCTTCCACCGCGGAACCGCGGCCAAACCAGGGGTTTGGCCGCGTTTCCGCGGTCGTACTGAAGCTTCACGTCACCAAATTTTTGCAGAACGCTTAAAATTTTCCGCATATTATTCTGAAACAACCTGAAAAATTTTTAGAGCCCAAAAAAATTTCGACAGAAACATGTGCAATGGAAATCGGGTTTTCGGAAATTTGTTCGATCGAACTTGTAAACACATTAGAGCAAGCTAGATTAGGTTAATGGCGTGGCACTGATACCAATGTAAGTGCACGGCGGTGCCCCGGCCGTCAATCCGACGCCGGAATGCGGAAATGAAAATTTTCTAACAACTAGAAACCGGCACCACCGCGCACAAAAACCCCAGATCGGGCCATTAGCCTAACTACTAGCAAACTAAAAGATGGGTAGAGAGATATACCAAGCGATCTATATCCTTCGGTCTTCGCCTCCACTCCGATCTCCTTGCGGAATCTCTGGTCGTCGCCTCCTCATCGGAATGGGCACCACATCGCCGGGTTCTTTTACGGGCTCCCACCTCTGGACCGAGGCAACTCGGGTACGAAGTTGGCGAATCGACGTGTCCAAGATTTGCTGTAGACCAGTGTAAAATGGTTGTCTCTCGGGGTTATAGAAGTTGCCTTGATGGAGGAATGAAAGAAGAGCTTTGGAGAAATAATGGTGCTCTCATTTTTTGGAAGGAATGAGATGAGAAAAATGCCACACATCAAAAATGAACCCTCCTCCTTTTCTCTCAAGTGGCCGGCCCCTAATGAATGGTGGAGGGAGAAAAAGAATCTCCCTTCCAAGAGAAGAAAAAGAATCAATATATGAAGAAAATGGTCACACCAATTTTTTATCTCATCTAATCACAAACCATCACATTTAATGCAAAGGAAGAGACCAAAATGGAATCTCATGATGATAAAGCCACAAATGCAAGAAACCCCCTCCACAATAAGTTATTTGCAAATTTGCAAATAACCCCCTCCATCAGAAAGTCCGGCCGCGAAGGAACAAAGGAAAACCGGACGGAACGGAATGCAAACTGGCAACTTCAGAAAACTGATCCCGTAATAAATTACAGGAAAACCCCGCGACTGCATATACATGCCCGCATTTGAATTCCCACTGAACATAAATGCAAAGAGACAAAATCTACACTATACAATACTAGGATCCGGCTTAAACCAAAGCCCGCTAGTATTATCCGTCCGATCACGATCCGTGCAATACCGCACGTATCTGATCGAACCCTGCCATATCTCCATACGGCCTCCACAGTGTTTTGCCCGAAACTTGAGTAACTATGTGTGGTGGACTCTAAAGACTCGTCAATACTATGGTTGTGGATTTAACCACTAGCACGTCAGATGTATTAGCCATATGTGACGTGCTACCAGCTATTGACCAAAAGGGACGTCGATGAGCGAACTCATCTTGACACCCTACTGAGCCTGTCAGTGACAATATCCATACAGTCCGGTCCGTTCGTCTATGAGCATCGTGTTAGTGTATATGCCCTATAGGCCATTACTGTATCATACTAGTATGTATATTACTTGATGGAAGCTTGGGATATTCACAATTGTATATACAATCTTGCTCGAAATGGTAGTATGCTACTTGGTTTGTCTCTACTTCAATATGTGCATGTGTTTCTTTTAGCATATCGCTTATATACATATTAGTAGAGCCCTTAGGATCTTTGCTTGATTACCAGCGTTGTGATGGCGCTCACACTCGTGGGGGCTGGGTAATCCATAAGCACATCCTTATACAGGTCCCTAGTCGTTGGACTATCGAGACAGGGCATCGATACTCCGGAGTAGACTAGCGTATGCGCTTCTCATCCCAGTGTGGGAGACGGTCTGTCCCACAGCCGTCAGTACGTCGTACTTGAGGTAGTATGTGGGTGCTCGTTAGGTTACGAGTACACTGGACAGGACTCATCGGGAACTGTTGGTTGGTAATATACCTGTCGTCAGTTATCAGTTCCTAGGTGACATGAGTACAGCTTAGTCCGCTGACTTGACACTCACTTCGCCTCGAGTGTGTTCCCACTGCACTTTGATCACTCCCCTACCACGGCTCAAAGGAGTCGTGCAAACAGGTAGTAGTTGGGTACAGTCCCGAAGCACTTGGAGGCAGTGACAGTTAGACAGGATTCGTCTCTCCAGGTATTGGGGGTTGACATCGCGCTGTGACTAGGAGAGCCATTACACGAGTAGTCCCTGGCCAGGGCAAGCGAGATATACTGGTAGGTTTCCAGTGTTATCTCAGGGTGTTCTGGTCTTCACTCCGACACGACTTGTACCGCAATTAGGGGACTAACGTTTACCGCCCCTTAGGCCCGCTTTGCGATGTATCAGACGAACAGACCGGACTGTACGGAGACTGTCACATTCAGGCTCAGTAGGAGTTCAGATGGGGTTCACCCCGTCAGTCTTCTTATCGGCATCTACCTGGGGACCGTTACGTACAGCTATTGCCGCTTGCGGTCTGTGGTTAAACACACTGCCAGCGTAGTGTCGAGTCTTTAGAGTCCCACACAGAGGGCTATTCGCCTTTGGGCAAAATGAGTAGAGGTCGCATGGTTTTGCGACAGGGTTCGTTCACATCCACGCACTTATGCACGTTTTTTGTCCGGACAGCTTATACTAGCGGGCTTTGGTTTAAGCCGGATCCTAGTATATGATTTGGGATTGGTTTTATCTCTTTGTGTTCGTGTTCCTCGGAACATGAACGCGGGTGTGTATGCACAGTTGATTGAGGCGGAGGAAGAGTTTTTTCATTGGGGTTTTGGAACGGGTGTGTATGCACAGTTGACTGTCGTCTTTTTCCAAACCTTAATGATCTTGTGATTTATCAATTAATAATATTAATTAAATAAAATTGTGTCATGGTTGGGCTTGTTGACTTGTTGACCAAGGTTGACTAGGTTTGAAACTTTGACCATCATCATTAGCTTTTTAGATGCTCTTTGATCTTTGCAAAATCATTTATGGTGATATGATAATGGTCTATTCAAACTAACCATCACCTTTTCATTTTTGATTAATATTATTTTGATAAATCACTTATATTTTGTTGTGGTTGTAAAAACCATTTCATTCTATCATATTCACTCTCTCCCCTCTCTTCTTCTTCCTCCTCCTCTAGTTCAAGGATATTCATTCTCATGTGTTAAGAAACCTCTCCTTGAGATAAAAACACCCTAAACCACTCTTTACTCACTCTAGGGTTGAAGGTCTAGCAAGCCAAAGACCTTAGTTCTCTCAAAGTTTGAGAAACGAGCCCAAGGTTGAACCCTCAGGTGGATCCATCTTTGACGAAAGAAGGCGACGAGGAAAGCACCATCCAACCTCTACAAAGGTTTCAAGAAGAAGGAGTTCAAGTGAGGTATAACATCTTTTCCGAGTAGCTAACTCTCTTTAGCTTGGTAGCTAGTTTTGTTTAGAAAAGATCCCGACTTCTGTTAGTCCATGTTGCCTAATGCGCTAAAAATTTGATTTTTATACCGTTTCCGCCTCCCCGCAAGAACCGGGGTCGGCAACGTGGACTTACACATCGCATGGCGGGCCTAGCGGGTTGGTAAAAGTCAGACCCGCAAAAGCGGTACAAGTCGTGTCGGAGTGTAGCCCAGAACACCCTGAGATACTACTGGAATACCTACTAGTAAATCTCCTGCCTTGGCCAAGGACTTTTCATGTACTGGCTCTCCTAGACACAGCGCGACCTCACTCCCAATACCGGGAGAGACGAACCCCAGCAGATCCGCTCACTGCCTCCATGTGGCTCGGGACTGTACCCAACTAAAACCTGTTTGCACGTCTCCTTTGAGCGTGGTAGGGTAGTAATCAAAGCACAGTGGGAACTCACACGAGACAAATGACGATCTTAGGTTGATGAACTAACCTGTACACATGTCACCAGGGAACTGCTATCTGACGTCAGGTATAATACCAACTAGCAGGTTCCCGGCGAGTCCTGTCCGGTGTACTCATAACCCAATGAGTACCTGTATACATCTTAGGTGAACCAACTGACACCCGTGGCTTGTGAGACTGGCAACCGCCCTTCGTCGGGGTCTCGACTGTATACACTAGTCTACTCTGGAGTATCGATGCCCTGTCTCGATACTCCCATGATTAGGGACCTTTTAAGGATGTGCTTATAGACCCCAGCTCCCACGTAAATGATCGCCCTCATACTGCTGGTAGTCAAGCAAGAATCCTAGGGGCTCTATCAACGTGTAATAGCGACTCGTAAGGTCACCTAAAGCAGTACACGATGATAAAGATAAACCAGATAGCATACTATCATCTTGAGTAAGACTGTCCTACCGGGATAGGTCCTCCCTCAATCATTGCAATCGCGTGCCTGTGATCCAATAATCGACTCTGAGGGCACTATCTCCAACAGTTAGTTTGTCTACTTGAGATCGTCATTTGTCTCGTGTGAGTTACCACTGTGCTTTGATTTCTACCCTACCGCGCTCAAAGGAGACGTGCAAACAGGTATTTTTTGGGTACAGTCCCGAGCCACATGGAGGCAGTGAGCGGATCGTCGGGGATTCGTCTCTCCCGGTATTGGGAGTTGATGTCGCACAGTGCACAGGTGGCCCTCACTAGAAATCCTCGGCCGAGGTAGTGGAGAATTACTGATTTGGATCAGTAGTTTCTCAGATGGTGATGGCTTCATGCCGACATGATTTATCGTGTTATTAGGGGTCTAACTTTATCCAGCCCTCTAGACTCGATATGCGATACTCTTTAGACGAACGGACTGGACTGTACGGATATTGTCACTGTCAGGCTCAGTAGGGTTTATGGATAAGTTTGCTCGTCCGCTTCCCTCCCAATCAATACATAGGCAAACGTTACGTACAGCTCGTATCTCTGACGTGCTTGAGGTTATACCCAGTGCCAGTGTGTTGATGAGTCATTAGAGTACCCCAAAGACACTTTCCCAAGTTCGGGCGAAACGTTGTAGAGGCCGTATGGTTTTATGGCAGGGTTCGGAAAATGCATGTGTGTTTTCGCACGTGTCATTTTTCGGGCAGATAATACTGGTAGGTTTTGGTTTAAGCCGGATCCGAGTATTATACTGTGTAGATATAATATCTTTGTCTCAGTTGCATTTGTATTCGGTCGTGTAATACAAATGCGGGTATGTTTATACTGTTACGGGGTTATCCTGAAATTCGTTTTAGGATCACTTTTGGAAGTTGCCAGTTTCCATTTTTCTATCAGCCGTATTTAACATCCGGTTAAAGACGGATTTATCTTTTCTTGATGAGTGTGGAAGGTTCTAGAAGATTCTAGATGGTGACTAGGCTAGTAAGTCATTAGTGCCTTGATTATTGCATTAATGGTTTTGGTGACTAGGTTGATGATTCATTCTTGCATTAAATGTGTTTATACAAGGTGTCATTTGTGAGTCATTCTTTCTTTAATGAAGTGATAAGTATGATAGCTTATGGTCACCCTCCCTTGTTCCTACACTCAGCCCCTTCCTCTCTATATCATGGCCGGCCCCTCCCCTCTTGTGAGAAAAATGGTTGTTGATTGAAAAAAGATATAAGTTTTGGTGCATAGAAATTAGATGTGATCAGTTTCTCTTTTCACCCGATCCAAAAGGCAACTTCATTAACCGTTCGTCCATAGGTTTGGACGTAACGAGACAAAGTGTTCTACTCATCCTCTACATCAATCTTGGTCATCTCTTTTAGCAAATTTGATGATCGAGTTGCCTCGGTTCTGAGGCGGGAGCCCGTTTAAAAATTCGTCGACGTGGTGCCACCTGGACGAGAAGACTGGAGATTCAGGAGATCGGAGCAGCCACAACAAAGCGTGGGATGATGGTTGAAGACCGAAGGACTCAAATCGTTCGGTATAACATTTCTACCCACTTTGTAGTTTGTTAGTTTAGCTTTAATGGCAGATTCGGGTTATAGTACGCGATAGCGCCAGTTGTAAAAGTTTTTATTCCGCATTTGGCGTCTGTTAGATGGCCGTGAAAGGTTCCTAGGCACCCTAATGAGGTCACACAAGGCATCGAACATGCCATATTAAATTTTTAACGGTGCCGAGAGACCCGACTACGGATCGTTTGCTAGATGTTTAGGCGAAAAACTAACTAGTTAACAGTTAACTACTAGGATACGGAAATTACAACCTTTGTAGATCCGGATATCCACCTCCACGGCTCCGCAACGAAGTCTTCTCACTGTCCATCTTGAAGCTTGGACTCTCGTGACGGCTTCATCGGAGAAACGTGCGGAATAGGTCGTCGGCTTCATGTCAAAGACGATCTACGTCGAGGTTGCACAAACTCAAGCTCCGACTTCACAAACTTGTGAAACTTGTGAAGTAAACACCCAAAACAACTTGGCAAGAGGTAGAGGGTGAAGAAATAGGAGGTGGGTTCACTTTAGAATTGGATTTATCTCACTTTAACTCAAGTTGCCATTGATGGACCTTGAGCTTTTCTTTTGAAGATGAAGAAGAAGAAGAGCTAGAATTATGATAAGTGTTGTATAAAATAAAAAGAAAATCTATACTTATCATAACTCTAACTCAAGTTAGGTGTAGAGAATAAACCATGGTTAGTAGAGTGGGTTAGGGTTAAGCAAGAGGATAAAAATGGTTGCTAAAGTCAAGGGTTTATGAAGCTTCATGTAAGAAACAAAAATAGCCACCATTCTCATTTTGAATTTATCTACATAAATAAACAAATAAATGAATAAATAAATATGGAAAACCCTAATTACAAAATAACCATGGTTTAATTCTATTCACTTAACCATATGATCAAGTATCATCAAACATGATACAAAAAGTGCACAAAAGTATATCACATATACAATGTGCAATCCAAGTGAGAAAAAATCCGTTTAAAGTCAACCAATACTAGTTAATGCAATGCAATATATCAAATATATAATTATGCATTAAATCATTAAATCAACATTTGATTCAATGATCCGGTCATATCGCACATAACCGGCTAGAAACCAATGTATCGATTTATCGAATCAATGATTCGATAACTAGGTCATATCGAATATAACCAATCGAAACATATATCGCGAGAATGAAATGCGGTATCATATACACGCATTATTCTCGGTCCTGCACATATCTCATATGCGCTCCTATTTCGTTTCGCTTGAGCCAGGAAACCTTTGTGTAGGACTCTAAAGACTCGTCAATACGCCGGTAGCAGATGATGATCATATCAAGCACCCACAAGCCGCAAGCGGTCTGCTAAACGTAACGGCCACCCGGGTATTGAGTGATCAGAAGATCGACGAGCTAGCCCGCTCACACTCCTGCGAATCCGACCAGTAACACTTACCATACAGTCCGGTCTCTTCGTCAGATACGTCGCATATCAAGTCTAGGGGTGGTAAACGTCAGACCCCAATAACCTGATAAGTCGTGCCGATGTGAGGCTCGTAACGGGTCGAGAAACTACTGGTAACACTTACCAGCAAATCTCTGATCAGCCCTGGCCAGGGACTTCCCTGTTACGGCCAATCGAGCACAGTGCAACATCAACTCCCAATACCGGGAGAGACGAAACCCCTCCTATCGCTCATTGCCTCCATGTGACTCGGGACTGTACCCAAAGACCACCGTTTTGCACGCCCTCATGGACGTGGTAAGGTGGAGATCAAAGCACAGTGGGAATCACACAAGACTCTATGACGATCTCGGGTCTACAGACTAACCTGTACAAGTGTCACCTGAGAACTGCCATCTGACGTGAGGTATAATACCATCTGGGAGTTCTCGGCGAGTCCGTCCAGTGTACTTAGTCTCCACTGAGCACCCGTATACCATCTCTGATGTCAAACACCAATGGATATGGGATCATCCATCGCCCATCACATGGGTCGAGAAGCGTATACGCTAGTCTACTCTGGTATATCGATGCCCCGTCTCGATACACCCACTACTAGGGACCTTGAAGGATGTACTTATGGACTACCATGTCCCCACTAGTATGATCTGCATCATAGTCCAGGTAGTCAAATACAAATCCTAAGGGCTTTACCAACATGTAACTATAAGACAGTATAAAGAGACTAGTGTACATGTTAAGATAAATAGCAACCAGATAGCATACTATCATGTCGAGCAAGAAAGTCATCTCTATATATGTCCAAGCATCCAATATAATATACATAATCTGTACAATACTGGCCTCTAGGGCATACATACAACTAACAATCTCCCACTTGCACTAGGGCCAGCTGCTGTAGTATCTCATACCGAGCATCCCGAAGAGTCTCTCAAACTGTATCTGGGGAATGGCCTTCGTGAGTGGATCCGCCGTGTTGTTTTTCGTGTCAACTCTCCTGACCTCGATCTCCCGGCGATCAACTATCTCCCGGATCAGGTGATACCGCCTCAGAATATGCCTGGACCGCTGATGGGACCTGGGTTCCTTGGCCAAAGCCACCGCTCCATTGTTATCGCAATACAAAGGTATTGGATGCTCAATGGATGGAACCACTCCAAGTTCAGTAATGAACTTCTTGATCCAGACAGCCTCTTTGGCAGCATCGTTGGCAGCGATGTATTCAGCCTCCATCGTCGAGTCTGCCACGGTTTCCTGCTTGGAACTTTTCCAGCTAACCGCCCTTCCGTAAAGGGTAAAGACAAAGCCCGACTGCGACTTAGAGTCGTCCTTATCACTCTGGAAGCTCGAATCGGTAAAGGACTCCACTTAGAGTTCTCTGTTACCATACACTAAGAACATATCTCTAGTCCTTCACAAGTACTTGAGAATGCTCTTCACAGCTGTCCAGTGACTCTCTCCAGGATCAGCTTGATACCTGCTCACTACACTTAGTGAGTATGCTACATCGGGTCTGGTACATAGCATCGCATACATGATAGAGCCTACTGCCGAAGCATAGGGTATCCCTTGCATGCGAGCTCTCTCCAAATCAGTCTTGGGAGACATCTCTTTGGAGAGAGTGACTCCAGAGATGGTGGGCATGTTCCCATGCTTGGACTCTTCCATACTAAACCTCTTTAGTATGGTGTCAATGTACCTGGATTGGGACAATCCCAAAATCCGTTTGGATCTATCTCTATAGATCCTGATTCCCAATATGCAGGAGGCATCACCAAGATCTTTCATTGAGAATCTTTGTGATAAGAAGAGCTTGACCGATTGCAGCATAGGAATATCATTTCCTATCAAGAGTATGTCGTCCACGTACAATACGAGGAAGACAACCTTACTCTCTGCCACCTTCTTGTAGATACAAGGTTCATCTGGATTTTTGACGAAATCAAACTCTTTGATAACGACGTCAAAGCAGATGTTCCAACTCCGCGATGCTTGCTTTAATCCATAAATGGATTTAAGCAGCTTGCACACCTTCCCGCTGCTCCAACTGTCTACGAAGCCCTCTGGCTGAGTCATGTACACGCACTCTTCTAAATCACCATTTAGAAAGGCGGTCTTAACATCCATTTGCCAGATTTCGTAGTCATGAAAGGCAGCAATGGCAAGCATGATTCGGATGGATTTAAGCATAGCCACTGGAGAAAAGGTCTCGTCATAGTCCACACCTGGTCTTTGACGAAAACCCTTTGCTACAAGTCTAGCTTTGAAAGTCTCCACTTTCCCATCTACACCAAGTTTCTTCTTGAAGATCCACTTGCTCCCAATGGGTTTTACCCCTTCAGGAGCAACTTCCAAAGTCCATACTTTGTTGGTGTACATGGATTCCATCTCGGACCGCATAGCATCCAGCCATTTCACTGAGTCCCTACTCGTGATGGCCTGCTCGAAGCTAGTAGGGTCATCATCCTCCATGATGCAATCCTCGCTTCCACCGTCAATGAGAAAACCGTAGTATCTCTCAGGTGGACGAGATACCCTACTAGATCGGCGGAGAGGCTGGGGTTCGTTGAGTTCTACTGAATCCTCTGGTTCCACCAAGTCTTCTGTTACAGTTTGTGTTGCTGGAACTTCTTCCAGTTCTACCTCAATGCCACTAATCTGTTTCATAAGAAAACCTTTTTCTAAGAAAGTGGCATGTCGAGAAACAAACACCTTTTGTTCCTCGGGGTGGTAGAAGATATACCCTTGTGAATTTTTGGGATATCCTACAAACTTACATAAGACAGATCTTGCCTCGAGTTTGTCCGGATTTTGTCTTTTGACATAGGCTGGACAACCCCATATCTTAACATACTTAAGAGATGGTCTCTTCCCTCTCCATATCTCATATGGAGTGGTAGGCACTGATTTGGTAGGAACCATATTCAATAGGTGTATGGCTGTCTCAAGCGCATACCCCCAGAAGGAAATAGGTAACTCAGCTGTGCTCATCATTGAACGCACCATATCTAATAGGGTGCGATTCCTTCGTTCCGATACACCGTTGTGCTGTGGTGTATAAGGTGGAGTAAGCTGAGAGAGAATCCCATTCTCTTTTAGATAATCTTGGAACTCATTGCTAAAGTATTCTCCTCCTCGATCAGATCGAAGGATCTTAATACTTTTGCCCGTTTGGTTCTCTACTTCGTGCTTATATTCTCTGAATTTCTCAAAAGCTTCAGATTTGTGTTTCAACAGGAACACATGCCCGTATCTAGAGAGATCGTCAGTGAATGTAATGAAGTAGGAAGAACCATCCCTGGCATGTGTAGACATAGGACCGCATACATCACTATGTATCAGTCCTAAGAGTTCAGTAACTCTTTCTCCGTGTCCACTAAACGGAGCTTTGGTCATTTTTCCTTTGAGACATGAATGGCAAGTATCATAAGATGATAATTCGAACGGATTCAAATAACCATCCTTATGTAACTTAGCCAGTCGTGTCGCATTGATATGACCAAGTCTACAATGCCACAAGAAGGATTCGTTCATTTCTGAATTTTTCCTCTTGTGTGTGTTTTGTATATTGAGGACTGTATTTTGATTTAGAATGAACATGCCATTATGTAGCGAGCCTGATGCAATCAACTTTTGATCTAGGAATATGTTCATAACATTATCCTTTACTACAAAATTATATCCTTCTTTACTTAATAAAGAAACTAATATAATGTTGCACATCATGTTCGGTATATAATAGCACTCATTCAGAATTATTGTATCACCACTTGGTAATACTAGGTGATATTCGCCAACTGCTTTGGCTGCAACACTTGCACCGTTCCCTACTTGAACGGAATGATCACCTTTTCCCAGTTCTCTACCTTTTCGCAGCCCATGTAACATCTTACATATGTGGGATCCTGATCCGGTATCTAATACCCAGGACGTAGGGTGAACTGAGAAACAGTTCTCAATGACAAACACACCCGAAGATGATGCATCAACATGCATGTTCTCCGTTTGGGCGGTATGAGAATCCAGATATTCTCCTGTTTCCTGTTCATTCTTATAACACTTATAAGATAGAACGGGTTCAACGTTCCCCTGCACAGTATAACATGCGGGTTCGGTCAATACATCCATATTATTATCTTTATTAAGGCATGAAATGGTCGCTACCTGGAGAGAGAGAGAAGAAAACACTTTAGCGTAAGCTCGTGCAAGATCAGATTGGTTATTATCTTATCTAATCAGGATAGCTCCCACTGCTTTTTATCAAATCTTCCTCCAAACCCTAAAAGGAAAGACTAGCCGGGATAAATTACACACTACAAGTTCGCCAATCTTTCAGCCAGGCCAGTGTCGGTACTTTGAGGGAGGTCCCCCGTGCTTTCGCACGAACCTAATTAATGTAAACCTCGTTTTCCCAGAGGCGTAACCCCGTTGACACCTTTCTAGACACCTACTTGATCGGCTAATTGCAATGTGTAAAACTCTCCCAGGAGTAACTCTTACTCGCAGCGGGTATCGGGATCCAACTATCTCATAGAAGGTATGCAATCTCATTGCAAATTTCAACACTTGAAATTCCCGATAATATTTTACCCCTAGTGTTCTATGACCTCGACGAATGCCAAACAACCCATAGTCCACTAGTCAAGTTCAACCCGTACATTTCTTGATTGAATTAAACCCACCCGCACGACCCTTGACGAATGCCAAACAACGCCGTACGAATACCCTAATCCAATCTGCATCATATGCATAAGCAGATAAATACTAGTTAGCTACCGTACACTACGCCTTGACGAATGCCAAACTACCGTAGCACGAATACTAATTAGTACTTATTTGAAATGACGGAGGGCTACGCAGGTTTTCATAAAACCATGAGCGTAATGAACTTGATATCGTTGTAGAATCAAATGAAGTTTTGAAATGGAGTGATTTTGAGGCTTTTCTAGTTTTGCTAAAGGAGTCACTCCCGACGAAGGGATCTCGGTCCTTTCCTCGTCGAATGAGGTGCGGGATATATCATATATATCACTGTGCAAAGCAAAAACTTCTTAAAAGCAATCAAAACCAAACCGAGTGTGTAGCATCTGCCAGTTATTGCTAAAGGAGTCACTCCCGGTGAAGGGATCTCGGTCCTTTCCTCATCGAATAAGGTGCAGGGTATATCATATATACCGCTATGCAAAGCAAGAACTGTAGCTACCTGTTTTATTTTAAAATTCGATTCTACAACATCTTAGGTTTCTTATCTTTCATTAATCACATTAATGAAGTCCCATCATTTAAATACCTAAACATCACAGATAGATATAACGTACACTTATGCCATCTGCATTCGCTTCGATGTCCCCTCGTGCACCGTTAGGTTAGGTAACTAACGACAGAGCAGGGCAGGGCTAGCGCGGGTGTAAAACATAAGTAACGTCTATATAATATATCATATATACTATATACTATATCCATCACAGAATCACATCACAGATATCGCAGCAGAATAAACATATGAAATATTGGATATACTAGGACGTCCGTGTTTTCAATACGAGCCAGTATAAAACACGGATTCCATGGTCGTGATGAATAGCCAATTCCACACCCCTAGACCCCTACGAGAGCGGCAAGCAACCCTGCCAATTCTAGGGTTAGGAGACCCGGACTCGACTCCTCGAGTTGGTCTCCCACTGGACCCCAGAACCCGGTTACTTGTGCTCCCCTCCTTGGGTCTATCCTAATGCGGAAAAGTAAATAATATACAAAGGGTGACAGCTTCCGCTACCTGGAAGTGCCCCAAATAAATGAATATTACATACAAGTTTTTACATGAATGAAAATGAAAAACACTCATCTCACATAAAAACCCCCGGCTATTCGAACACGACGATCCAATATAACATATCCAGCAACACATAACATCACATGTCATCAACGTAAGTAAGTATGCATACCCCAATTGTCGTTGACGTATAGCAACGAAACCGGCGATATGAACATACTACACTTACGGTCACAGAAAAGAAAGTGTAAAACTACAACAATTGGAATCCGCAACGGCTTTAGACATCACATGCCTAAACAGATATAAATCCCGCATTTTAGTCTCATTATCGAAAACTCTTTTCAATATCATATGGGACTAAATTGCTAGATTTATAACATTCATTCAGTTATCTCATAACTACTTGTGAATTCCAATTATTATATCACATTCCAGATAAACAGAAAATGTTAAACTTTCCGATCGAACAATCGAACACCCAAGTTTTCCCAATACATGAAATAAGTCTAACAACATTCAGTTCGTACCTCAGTACCAACGGTCCAGCCGTAGAAGGGTCAAGCCAACGCCTCACATGTGGCACGCCGTACTGCCCCAAACCCGAAGGTTCAAAGGGCAGTTCAAGACGGTCACATAATCGAGTTAAGGTTTGTTGTCTTCTAGAGGGACCATCGAGTTACTTGCACTACTTAGAACGTCGTTAAACTACGGAAAAATCCAACACTTGGAAATTTCCCGACAGGGGAAAAATTGGGTATTTATATCCGGTCGAACTTTTTAACATATTCTGAAAATTATCCGGAAAAACACACAGACAAAATTTGATAATCCGATCGAGTCCATGAAATCCCAAAACAACCCAGAAAAAATCAACTCTGGAAAAAATATTAAAAATTTCCAGAAGACTCAGCACTACATGAAATGAATTACTGTGCAAACCACTTTTACTAAATCGGTACAGTTGCCGCGGAACCGCCGCTAATCCTGTGGTGGGGGCCGCGGTTCCGCGCCTAAGTAGTTGATTTAGTCAAACGTGCTTCACAGTAACTTATTAAATTCCCTGCTGAATTTTTTGGTAATTTTTAATCTGGAAAAATCCACGTTTTTATAAAAAGTACAGAGAGCATGTTTGTAATGGGTTTTCGGGTTCGTTCGGACATCAAATTCCGTCTGGACTTCGCCTAAGGCTCTAGCTAGGCTCTGATACCAGTGAAAGGTTCCTAGGCACCCTAATGAGGTCACACAAGGCATCGAACATGCCATATTAAATTTTTAACGGTGCCGAGAGACCCGACTACGGATCGTTTGCTAGATGTTTAGGCGAAAAACTAACTAGTTAACAGTTAACTACTAGGATACGGAAATTACAACCTTTGTAGATCCGGATATCCACCTCCACGGCTCCGCAACGAAGTCTTCTCGCTGTCCATCTTGAAGCTTGGACTCTCGTGACGGCTTCATCGGAGAAACGTGCGGAATAGGTCGTCGGCTTCGTGTCAAAGACGATCTACGTCGAGGTTGCACAAACTCAAGCTCCGACTTCACAAACTTGTGAAACTTGTGAAGTAAACACCCAAAACAACTTGGCAAGAGGTAGAGGGTGAAGAAATAGGAGGTGGGTTCACTTTAGAATTGGATTTATCTCACTTTAACTCAAGTTGCCATTGATGGACCTTGAGCTTTTCTTTTGAAGATGAAGAAGAAGAAGAGCTAGAATTATGATAAGTGTTGTATAAAATAAAAAGAAAATCTATACTTATCATAACTCTAACTCAAGTTAGGTGTAGAGAATAAACCATGGTTAGTAGAGTGGGTTAGGGTTAAGCAAGAGGATAAGAATGGTTGCTAAAGTCAAGGGTTCATGAAGCTTCATGTAAGAAACAAAAATAGCCACCATTCTCATTTTGAATTTATTTACATAAATAAACAAATAAATGAATAAATAAATATGGAAAACCCTAATTACAAAATAACCATGGTTTAATTCTATTCACTTAACCATATGATCAAGTATCATCAAAACATGATACAAAAAGTGCACAAAAGTATATCACATATACAATGTGCAATCCAAGTGAGAAAAAATCCGTTTAAAGTGAACCAATACTAGTTAATGCAATGCAATATATCAAATATATAATTATGCATTAAATCATTAAATCAACATTTGATTCAATGATCCGGTCATGTCGCACATAACCGGCTAGAAACCAATGTATCGATTTATCGAATCAATGATTCGATAACTAGGTCATATCGAATATAACCAATCGAAACATATATCGCGAGAATGAAATGCGGTATCATATACACGCATTATTCTCGGTCCTGCACATATCTCATATGCGCTCCTATTTCGTTTCTCTTGAGCCAGGAAACCTCTGTGTAGGACTCTAAAGACTCGTCAATACGCCGGTAGCAGATGATGATCATATCAAGCACCCACAAGCTGCAAGCGGTCTGCTAAACGTAAAGGCCACCCGGGTATTGAGCGATCAGAAGATCGACGAGCTAGCCCGCTCACACTCCTGCGAATCCGACCAGTAACACTTACCATACAGTCCGGTCTCTTCGTCAGATACGTCGCATATCAAGTCTAGGGGTGGTAAATGTCAGACCCCAATAACCCGATAAGTCGTGCCGATGTGAGGCTCGTAACGGGTCGAGAAACTACTGGTAACACTTACCAGCAAATCTCTGATCAGCCCTGGCCAGGGACTTCCCTGTTACGGCCAATCGAGCACAGTGCAACATCAACTCCCAATACCGGGAGAGACGAAACCCCTCCTATCGCTCATTGCCTCCATGTGACTCGGGACTGTACCCAAAGACCACCGTTTTGCACGCCCTCATGGACGTGGTAAGGTGGAGATCAAAGCACAGTGGGAATCACACAAG
The DNA here is from genome assembly GCA_030015575.1 of Agapanthus africanus. NCBI lineage: Eukaryota > Viridiplantae > Streptophyta > Magnoliopsida > Asparagales > Amaryllidaceae > Agapanthus > Agapanthus africanus. The sequence goes on along the minus strand of CM057341.1, from coordinate 315,098,048 downwards.
ACTCTATGACGATCTCAGGTCTACAGACTAACCTGTACAAGTGTCACCTGAGAACTGCCATCTGACGTGAGGTATAATACCATCTGGGAGTTCTCGGCGAGTCCGTCCAGTGTACTTAGTCTCCACTGAGCACCCGTATACCATCTCTGATGTCAAACACCAATGGATATGGGATCATCCATCGCCCATCACATGGGTCGAGAAGCGTATACGCTAGTCTACTCTGGTATATCGATGCCCCGTCTCGATACACCCACGACTAGGGACCTTGAAGGATGTACTTATGGACTACCATGTCCCTACTAGTATGATCTGCATCATAGTCCAGGTAGTCAAATACAAATCCTAAGGGCTTTACCAACATGTAACTATAAGACAGTATAAAGAGACTAGTGTACATGTTAAGATAAATAGCAACCAGATAGCATACTATCATGTCGAGCAAGAAAGTCATCTCTATATATGTCCAAGCATCCAATATAATATACATAATCTGTACAATACTGGCCTCTAGGGCATACATACAACTAACAGGCCGGGGCGCTACCGTGGACTTACAGGTCATATCAATGCGACACGACTGGATAAGTTATATAAGGATGGATATTTGAATCCGTTCGAATTATCATCTTATGAAACTTGCCTTTCATGTCTCAAAGGAAAAATGACCAAAACCCCGTTTAGTGGACACGGAGAAAGAGTTATGAAACTCTTGGGACTGATACATAGTGATGTATGCGATCCCAAGTCTACACATGCCAGGAATGGTTCTTCGTACTTCATTACATTCACGGACGATCTCTCAAGATACGGACATGTGTTTCTATTGAAATACAAGTCTGAAGCTTTTAAGAAATTCAAAGAATATAACAACGAAGTCGAGAACCAAACGGGTAAAAGTATTAAGATCCTTCGATCTAATAGAGAAGGAGAATACTTGAGCAATGAATTCCTGGACTATCTAAAAGAGAATAGGATTCACTCTCAGCTTACTCCTCCCTATACACCACAGCACAACGGTATATCGGAGCGGAGGAATCTCACCCTATTAGAGATAGTGCGCTCTATGATGAGCACCGCTGAGTTGCCTATATCCTTTTGGGGTTATACTCTTGAGACAGTAGCTTACCTATTGAATCAAGTTCAATCTAAATCTGTACCTACCACACCATATGAAATATGGAGTGGGAAGAGACCGTATCTTAAACGTGTTAAGATATGGGGTTGTCCGGCCTATGTCAAAAGGCAAAATCCGGACAAACTCGAGGCACGATCAGTTCTTTACAAGTTTGTGGGATATCCAAAAATTCATATGGATATTCTTTTCTACCACAGTGAGGAACAAAAGGTGTTTGTTGCTCAACATACCACCTTTTTAGAAAAGAAATTTCTTGTAAAATAAATTAGTGGCAAAGAGGTAGAACTGGAAGAAGTTCCAGATGCACAGACTACAACTGAAGATTTAGTAGAACCAGAGCATTCGATACTTCCCGACGAACCCCAGCCTCTTCGCTGATCTAGTAGGGTTCTTCATCCACCTGAGAGATACTACGGTTTTCTCATTGATGGTGGAAGCGAGGACTGCATCATGGAAGATGATGACCCGACTAGCTTCGAGCAGGCCATCACGAGTGTAGACTCTGTGAAATGGCTGGATTCAATGTGATCCGAGATGGAATCCATGTACACCAAAAACGTATGGACTTTGGAAGTTGCTCCTGATGGGGTAAAACCCATTGGGAGCAAATGGATCTTTAAGAAGAAACTTGGTGTAGATGGAAAATTTGAGACTTTCAAAGCTAGACTGGTTGCAAAGGGTTTTCGTCAACGACCAGGTGTAGATTATGACGAAACATTTTCTCCAGTGGCTTTGCTTAAGTCCATCCGGATCCTACTTGCCATTGCTGCATACCATGACTATGAAATCTAGCAAATGGATATTAAGAACGCCTTTCTAAATGGTGATTTGGAAGAGTGCATGTACATGACTCAGCCAGAAGGCTTCGTAGACAGTGGGAGCAGCGGAAAGGTGTGCAAGCTGCTTAAATCCATTTACGGGTTAAAGCAGGCATCATGGAGTTGGAACATCTTTTTTGATGGGGTAGTCAAAGAGTTTGACTTCATCAAAAAACTAGATGAACCTTGTATATACAAGAAGGTGGCAGAGAGTAAGGTTGTCTTCCTCGTATTGTACGTGGATGGCATATTCTTGATAGGAAATGATGTTCCTATGCTGCACTCGGTCAAGCTCTTCTTATCACAAAGATTCTCAATGAAAGATCTAGGTGATGCCTCCTGCATCTTGGGAATCAAGATCTATAGAGATAGATCTAAACGGATTCTGAGATTGTCCAAATCTAGGTACATTGACACCATACTAAAGAGGTTTAGTATGGAAGAATCCAAGCGTGGGAACTTACCCACGATCTCTGGACTCACTCTCACCAAAGAGATGTCTCCCACGACTGATTTGGAGAGAGCTCGCATGCAAGGGATACCCTATACTTCGGCAGTAGGCTCTACCATGTACGCGATGCTATGTATCAGACCCGATGTAGCATACTCACTAAGTGTAGTGAGCATGTATCAAGCAGATCTAGGAGAGAGTCACTGGACAGCTGTGAAGAACATTCTCAAGTATTTGAGAAGGACTAAAGAGATGTTCTTGGTGTATGGTAACGGGGAACTCCAGGTGGAGTCCTTTACCGATTCGAGCTTCCAGAGTGATAAGGACGACTCTATGTCACACTCGGGATTTGTTTTTACCATCAACGGAAGGGCGGCTTGTTGGAAGAGTTCTAAAAAGGAATCTTGGCAGTCTCCACGATGGAGGCTGAATACATCGCTGCCAACGAAATTGCCAAAGAGGCTGTCTGGATGAAGAAGTTCATAACTGAACTTGGAGTGGTTCCGTCCATTGAGCATCCAGTACCTTTGTATTATGATAACAATGGAGCCGTGGCTTTGGCCAAGGAACCCAGGTCCCATCAGAGATCCAGGCATATTCTGAGGCGGTATCACCTGATCTGAGAGATAGTTGATCACCGGGAGATCGAGAACAGGAGAGTTGACACGAAGGACAACACTGCGGATCCACTAACGAAGGCTATACCCCAGATACAATTTGAGAGACTCTTCGGGTTGTTGAGTATGAGATGCTACAACAGCTGGCCTTAGTGAAAGTGGGAGATTGTTAGTTAGGTATATGCCCTAGAGGCCATTTCTGTACATATGATGTATATTATAGTGGATACTTGGATATATATAGAGAGGACTTTCTTGCTCGATCTGATAGTATGCTATCAGGTTGCTCTTTTTCTTAACATGTTAACTTGTATTGTGTTACTGTCTTGCTCTCACTTGTTGATAAAGCCCTTAGGATATGCACTTGACTACTAAGAATATGATAGAGATCATACTAGTGGGGCTAGGGTAGTCTACAAGTACATCCTATAATTGTTCCTAGTCGAAGGTGTATCAAGACAGGGCATCGATACTCCAGAGTAGACTAGCGTATACGCATCTTGACCCATATGATTGGCGATGGATGATCCCACATCCATTGGTGTTTGACATCAAAGATAGTATACAGGTGCTCAGTGGAGACTGTGTACACTGAACGGACTCGCCGAGAACTCCTAGATGGTATTATACATATCGTCAGATAGCAGTTCTCTGGTGACACTGGTACAGGTTAGTTTGTAGACCCGAGATCGTCATAGAGTCTTGTGTGATTCCCACTGTGCTTTGATTTCCACCTTACCACGTTCATGAGAACGTGCAAAATGGTGGCTTTTGGGTTCAGTCCCGAATCACATGGAGGCAATGAGCGATAGGAGGGGTTTTGTCTCTCCCGGTATTGGGGTTGATGTTGCGCTGTGTTCGATTGGCTATAACTGGAAGTCCCTGGCCAGGGATGATACTGAGATCTACTGGTAAGTGTTATCAATAGTTTCTCGACCAGTTATGAGCCTCATATCGACACGACTTATCTGTTATCGGGGTCTGACGTTTACCACCCCTACACTGGATATGCGACATATCAGACGAAGAGACCGGACTGTACGTTAGTGTTACTGATTGGATTCGCAGGTGTATGTACATGCTTGCTTGTTGATCTTCTGATCGCTAAATAACCGGGTGACAGTTACGCTTAGCTGACCGCTTGCAGCTTGTTGGTGTTTAATATGATCATCACCTACTGCCGGTGTATTGACGAGTCTTTAGAGTCCTACACAGAGGTTTCCTGGCTCAGGAGAAACGGTGTAGGAGAACATATGTAATATGTGCTGGACCGAGATTGATACGTGTATGTGATACCGTATTTTATTCTCACGATATGTGATATCGGCCGGGTATATGTGATCTAGCCGGGTTATCGGATCAAGTGTTGATTCGATAAAATGATACATATTAGATTAGTCGGTTATATGTAATATAGCCGGATTATTGAATCAAATATTGATTTAACAATTTAATGTATAATTATATATGTGATATATTACATTACATTTACTAATATAAGCTCACTTGACCATTTCTTTTTCTCACTTGAATATACATTATATATATGTGATATATATTATGTATTATGCTAGGTTATATATGCAACTTGTGTGTGAGAGACTTATACCATGCTAGGGTTAAGATTAAGGCTTGTATTTGTTATTAAGTAATTCAAAATTGTGGATTAGGTCATGGTTTAAAGCTTGTAGAAGCTTGTAGGTTCTTTGACTTGGTCCACTCTTTTGTTAAGCTTAAGATATTTATCAACCTAATCTTTTACCCTAACTCATGGTTAAGTCTCTACAAGAGTTAAGGATGACACATATTAACCCATGGATTCATTTCTAACCTCATAACAATTATTCTTTTATCACTTCATCTTCTTCTTCCTCCAAAAAAGCTTGCTGGCGTTTTCTTTTGTGAGAAAAGATTGTGAGAAAAAGAAAACTAAAGAGAGAAAAATTTCTACTTCATCATCCTCTTCTATACTAGCCATATAGATTAGTGTGTTAGCTTTAGTAGTTCCTACTTAGTAAAGAGATAGCTTGAGTCCATGTTGAATTTCGAAGACTACAAGTAAGGATGCATCATACGACTTGTGGATATTCTCAAGAGTCTGGGAGTTCTTGGATCACAGCAAAGGGATTACTAATCGGAGCTTATGAAGTGAAGGAGCGGACTACAAAGGTTGTAATCCCTAATCACTTAGAAGTAAAGTAGTTTGCATTTCGATTCCGCATGATTCTCTAGTGTAAAGATCTTGTTTAGGGTTGTTTAAGCATGGCAAAATTTTAACTTTGCATGGATGATGCTACCCGAAACCTTGTTGTCGTGCTCAGAAACCCTACAGTGGTTTCGGAGCCTAGCTAGTGAATTAGACGGATTGTGTAGGATTAAGAAACCGAAACACCCGAATCAAAACCCAAGTTTCTGTCGAATTTTTTAAGGAGTAAAAATTTTTTTTAAACAACTACAAAATTTGTATGTGATATAACAAGAACAAAGTAGAAATTTCACCCCCCGCTAGATTTTGGCCGGCCACAGGCATGAAAATTCTGGCCTCGGTTTTTGTGAAGCTTTTGGGGTTGAAATGTTTACAATGTTCTAGGCTCTGGGTTTTAGTATTTCAGATGTTGTTTGTTTTTGCTAAATTTGCATCTGATGTTATCTTTTTACAAAAGGCAATTCGGAGTGTTTCGTATTCATAATTCTAGTTTGTTTTCGGGTTATTTTAGACGGTGTTACAAAATTCGATTGGATATCAAATACCCACTTTAACCCTTACCGGAAAATTTTCAAGAGTTGGATTTTTCCATAGTTAAAGAACATTCAAATATCGTTCAAGTAATGCGGTGGACCCTCTAAAAGAACGAAACCCAAACTCGATTTTATGCACGTAAGAACCCCCACTAAACCCTAGGGTTTGCGGTAGTTCCGCGGCGCCACAAGTGAGGCATTGGTTGACCCTTCTACGGCTGGTTGATTGGTACTGTGGCATGTACTGAGTATTTTTAAACTACGTTCAAGTGTTGATCCTTTTGGGAAATTTTAGGAGTTTGTTGATTCGATCGGAATGTTTAACGTCGTCTAGCATTTTCTGGAATGTGATACAATATGTGGAATTCATATAGTTAGGCATGAAATCCGTAATATGTGATATTTCGGATTTATTATGTCGAAGATGATTGTGGATTCTAAAGGTTGTAGTTTGACATTTTCTTTTCTGCGCCCGTAAGTGTAATATGTGCGGTATCACCGTTTTTGTTGCTATATGTCAACGATAATTGTGATACACATATTTACTTACGTTGATAACATGTGATGTTATGTGTTGTTGTGATATGTTATATTGGATCGTTGTGTTCTGAATAGCCGGGGGTTTTATTTGAGATGAGAGTTTTTATTTTCATTCATGTAAAATTCATTGTATGTAATATTCTTTTATTGGGGCACTTCCGGGTTGAGGTTGATGTCACCATTGTATATTATGTAATTTTCCGCATTAGGATAGACCCAAGAAAGGGAGCACAAGTAACCGGGTTCTAGAGTCCAGTAGGAGACCAACTCGAGGAGTCGAGTCTGGGTCTCCTAACTCTAGAATTTGTAGGGTTGCTTGCCGCTCACGTAGGGGTCTAGGAATGTGGGTTTGGCTATTCATCGCGACCGTGGAATCCATGTTTTTTACAGGCTCAAAATAAAACACAGACCTCTTAATATATCCAATATTTCATATGTTATCTTCTACTGCTGATATTCTGTGATATGATCATTTTATATGCGTGAGATGAATGCTTTATTATTGTATATATGATATATAATAAACGTTGCTTATGTTTTGTACCCGTGCTAGTCCCGCCCCGGTATGCCGTTAGTTAAGTAACCTAACGGTGCATAACGGCTCACTGTGGCTGTTGGATATAGTGCCATCAAAGTCAATTATTGGATCGTAGGCACGTGATTGCAATGATTGAGGGAGGACCTATGCCGGAAGGACAGTCATACTCAAGTTGATAGTATGCTATATGGTTTATCTTTATCATTGTGTACATGCTTTAGGTGACATTACAGGTCACTATTGCACGTTGATATAGCCTTTAGAATTCTTGCTTGACTGCCAGCAGTATGATGGCGATCATATACGTGGGAGCTGGGGGTCTATAAGCACATCCTTAAAAGGTCCCTAGTCGAGGGAGTTTCGAGACAGGGCATCGATACTCCAGAGTAGACTAGTGTATACGGGTCAAGACCCTGAAGAGGGGCGGTGGCTGGTCTCACAAGCCATTGGTGTCAGTTGGTTCACCTAAGACGTATACAGGTGCTCATTGGGTTATGAGTACACCGAACAGGACTCGCCGGGAACATACTAGTTGGTTTTATACCTAGCGTCAGATAGCAGTTCCCTGGTGACATGTGTACAGGTTAGTTCATCGACCTGAGATCGTCATTTGTCTCATGTGAGTTCCCACTGTGCTTTGATTACTACCCTACCACGGCTCAAAAGGGTCGTGCAAACAGGTTTTAGTTGGGTACAGTCCCAAGCCACATGGAGGCAGTGAGCGGATCGACAGGGTTTCGTCTTTCCTGGTATTGGGGGTGAGATCGCGCTGTGTCTAGGAGATCCATTACACGAAGTCCTTAGCCAAAGGGAGGAGATTTACTGGTAGGTATTCCAGTAGTATCTCAGGGTGATCTGGGCTACTCTCCGACACGACTTGTACTGCTTTTAGGGGTCTCACTTTTACCAACCCCTTAGGCCCGACATGCGATGCTCATAGACGAACGGACCGTACTGTACGGATATTGTCACTAACAGGCTCAGTAGGGTGTCAGGATGAGTTCGCTCATCGACCTCCCTTTTGGTTAATACCTGGTAGTCCGTTACATACAGCCAGTACCATTGACGTGCTAGTGGTTAAATCCATAGCCAAAGTATTGACAAGTCTTTAGAATCCCCCACAGACAGTTTCTCAATTTTCGGGCGAAACGTTGTAGAGGCCGTATGATATATGGCAGGGTTCAGTCATATACGTGCACTTGTGCATGGATCATGTTCGGACGGATCATACTAGTGGGCTTTGGTTTAAGCCGGATCCTAGTATTAGATTTGTTGGATTACTTTAGTCTCATTGCATTCTCATTCAGTCGGAATGTGGATGCAGGTATGTATATACAGGTGAGGGGAATCCTTGTGATCCGTCACGAGTTTACTTTAGTAGATGACATTCTCTTTTTATTGTTGCAAACATTTGGATTAATGTTTGCAAATGGAAATTGTGAGCTCAATGTCATGATTAGGAGCATTAATTGTGACACATGCACAAGTGATGACTCATGGTCTCTTTATTTGTGCATATGTCACATTTTGGATTGATTGAGGTGTTGAAATGATAAGAGGAGAGAGGAAGGGCAGCCAAAGGGAAGGGGTTAGCTCTTGTATTATCCTTCTTGCTCTCATTTTATCATTGCAATAAGAAAGAAAAAGAAAGCTCTTCTTCCTCCTCTTTCTTCTTGAGCTCGTTATCTCCATTGATGGCATCATCTTCAACCTCCATCCATACACTCTCATGCGTTGAGAATCAATGGATGCTTGAGACAAAGTGATCACAAACATTCTCTATATCACCTTGGACACGTTGGCTAGCAAAGTTCGTATCCGAGTTGCTTCGGACGAAGCGGGAACCCGTAAAAAGACTCATTGATGTGGTGCCCTTTCCGACGAGGAGACCGGAGATCGGAGATGCCGTGGGGAGCTTGGTATGGTGGCCAATGACCGAAGGACACGGATTGATTGGTATAGCTACTCTCACTTCTTGTAGTTAGCTAGTTTAGAATTAATGGTTCGATCCGGGTGAAAGACTACGATAGAGCCGGTTTCCTAAAAAGTTTTTGTTTCCGCATTTGGCCTCGGATAGAAGGCCGGGCGCTACCGTAGACTTACATGGTATCAGAGCCATGCTATTAACCTTTACTAGCTTGTTCTAACGTGTTTAAAAAATCGATTGGCCGAATTTTCCAAAACCGCAATTCCATTTTAGCAGTTTCTGTCTAAATTTTTTTGTCGTCGAAAAATTATTTTGAGTGTTTCAGAAAATCAGGTAGGCTTTTCTAAGACCACTGTAAAAATTTTGTAGCATGATCCCTCTGTAGCGCTGCGGAAACGCGGCCATACTCATGTTTTGGCTGCGGTTCCGCCGCAGTGTTGGTGTTTCAGTGCACTAAATTTTTTCTTTGGGTCTTTAACATGAAATTGGGGTTTCTGGAATTTTAGTTTTGGTCCAGATTATTTTGAGTACTGGGATTTGTACTTGGGGCCCACTTCGGGAAATTTTGTCGATCGAAATTTTAAATAAGTTGGTTCGCAGTACTTACATTACTATCTGTGACCGTGAATGTCACTCGAGCGATAAATCTTGTCTAATAGCTATAGCCCTTTTAGACAGATTTCCGAACGTGACATTCATATTGATGTTCTGTGTTGTGCTATGATGTTGCGGTTTTGTCGTGGTGGATAGCCTGGGGAGATGGTAGTACAGTTTGGTATTATTTGTACATTTGATATTGCGGGGTGAGCATCCGAAATGTAGACTGCCATCACTGCCTGTTTGTATATTATTCTTTTGGGGCACGACCGGGTTGAGGTCGATGTACCCGTTGTATATATTTTATTTTCTGTACTAGGATTACCCCGCGGTGGGGTTCACGGATAGCCGAGTTCTGGAAGGCAACGGGCCCGCATCTCATGGCTTTGAGACGGAGGGGGCTTCACTCTAGAATTGGCGGGCTATTCGTCGCACTTGTAGGGAGTACAGGTTGACCCAAGGAGGGGTGCTCAAGTTACCGGATTCCGTGAAGTGCTCGGTGGTCCATTCACTTTGCTGTAGGGGGCTACCTCGCTTCAGGTTTTGGCGGGTAACTTGCCGCACTCGTAGGGGTCTGGGTTTCATTGCACAGGCTATCCACACGACCAGGGAAACGTTGGGTTTCAGTAGCGACTCTATGAAACCCGGGGATCCCAGATTATCTGTTTTGTTCCGTGATGCTTAATACTTTTCTGTGATGATGCATTTATCATGCCACGAGCGACTATTATATATTGATATATATACTAGTAGATGTTGTATATGTTTTACACCAGCGCTTGTCCAGTCCCCGCTCTGTCGTTTGTTAAGTAACCTAACGGGTGTTGACGGGACCCAGTGGCGAATGCGGATGTCTTATACGTACATCATATTTTCGTTATTTATTGGTGTGATCAATTGATTGGACTGTATTGATTCGGATCAATGCAAGCTAAAAAAACCTGTTTGATGTTGTTGGAACAATTTTTCAAAAAGCTGTTATTTCAAGGACGTTCTCTTTTGTTTTGCACAGTGGTATTCGGTTATGAATATCCAGCACCTCATTCTACGAGGCAAGGGCCGAGGTCCCTTCACCGGGAGTGACCCCTTGGACAGAAGTTTGCGTCAGGGTAATAACTTCACTACAGTCGATTACTTTTTCCTTTGCATCGCGGTATTCAGTTGGAATATCCTGCACCTCATTCTACGGGGAAAGAGCCGAGATCCCTTCACCGGGAGTGACCTCTTTAGCAAAGGTTTTCGCTACTATATATTTATAAAAGGATATGCAGTTCCTTCAACGATATCAAGTTCATTACGTTAAAGGTTTTTCGCCAAAAACCAGTTGTAGCCCTCCGTCATTTCTTACAGGTATTACTTAGTATTCATGCTGTGTATGTTGACCTCTAATGCTTGTTTGTTGCATAGATATGTGATTATTTAGGACATTCGCACGGTCATTTTGACCTCTGTCAAGGGCACGTGCGGGTGGGTCTAAGTTAATCAAGAACAATGACGGGTTGAACTTGACTTGCGACTTATGATATGTTGAGCTCTGTCAAGGTCATAAGCCGCTTGGGGTAAAAAATCATATCGGGAGTTTCTAAAGAAACTGAAACTTGCCAGGCATGAACATACCTTCTGGAGTGTGATAACGCGAGTAGATTCCATCACGTTATCATGCGATGATAGTTGGATCCCGATTCCCACTGATGAGTTGGTTTACTCCTCGGGTGATCCCGAATAATTCTTCTTTCAGGTTTGGAGGAGAATTTGTGGTTACAGTGGGAAGTTTCCTGTTAGATAAAGTGATAACCATTCTAATCTATGTTAGAGTGCACGCAGAGTGTTTCTTTTCTCTCTCTCTTTGGCAACGACCATGGCCCGACCCTAGACTATGACTCAGTGACCAAGATCAACCGAACCTTCTTAAAATACTGGCTTTTGGATTGTCTGAGTTGCATACATCATTGCCACTCCTTCTTTTACCCTTTGCATTTCTCTAGAACACATCGTATTATTACGAATATCCACTTTCATTGGATAAATCTATCGTATGGTTAGATACGAACTCGAAAGAACTTGTTCCAGATTCGAGGATGGATTCCGGTTTTGGAGAAAATGAATAGGACTATTCAGTTGTCTTTTCCTTTTACCTTCTCTCAGGTTGCGAGTGCTCCTTGGATTAGGACGGTACACCTATTACGCTAATTGGATAGTCTTCATCCATACCATAGGCAGGTGCCGAAAGGTAGGGAATGGAGAAAACCAATTAGCCTAACGATGGTGTACAGAAGGTAATAAGTTAAGACAAATAAAGGGATTAGAAAGAGGGCAAAGTAAACTGCGACTGCTATTCACGACCAAACCAAGTATTTTATCGCCACTCCTACTTCACCTTTCTATTTCTCCAGGACACCCCGTATCACTATGAAGATCCACAGTTTTTTGGATAAATCCATCGTATGGTTATATACGAACTCGAAGGAACTTGTTCCAGTTTGGGGATGGATTCTGGTTCAGGAGAAATAGGAATAAGTTTTATTCAATTGTCTTTTATCTTTACCTTCTCTCGCGTTGCGAGTGCTCCTAGGATTTGGAGAGTACACACATTATGCTTATTGGATAGTCTTCAGGCTGGTGCCGAACGGTTGGGAAGGAAGAAAACCATTTGGCCTAAAGGTGGTGTACAGAAGGTAATGACTAAAGACATATAAAGGGATTTGGAGAGATGGCAAAGAAATATATGGTTACAGTTGTGAATCTGATAATGGAAGAGGCATTACTAGGTATACCCAGATACCCCTTCAAAACATTTTCTTGTTTCAGTTTCACTGTGCATTGTTAATAGAAAACTGATTTCCCAATTAGACACTTGCTCCGAGGTTTGTATTTACCAGGTTTGATTCTCACATCTGTATGGTTTTACAGATGATGAGAGGGAGTAAGTTATTGGGAATTAGGTGATCATCCTCATTATATCGAGATTCGTTGTAATTGGTGATATTTGAGGAAATCACCTGGGTTTTTGCCGGACGGGAAATATTTGGTTTTGAATATCCGTGGTTATGCACCAATTTCAAACTGATATATCTGTATGTTTATTTTTATAAAGTGAGATATAACTTTTTGAAATTATGTCCATGACATTTACCTATATAAATTGATGGTTATGTAAGGAGCATTCAATAGCGGTGTAATTCTTCATAACCATAGCACAGTTTTCCACCTACGACGCATAGGGTTTGAGTAATTAGACTCAAGGGACTTATACAGAGTATTGTATATTGTCCAGTATCCATAAGGAAAGAGGGGTTAGTCCTCGTACTATATTCTGTTTACTTATGACTTCTCTAGTTTTTAGACAAGTGTTTCGTAGAAATACAAGGTATAAATTTTGAGAAGTTATAGGTCTATGAATAAAGTTGAGAACCAGGTATTGTAAGTATCAGGATTGTTCAGGGTGATCGAAGATGTAGATACTTGTGTATGGTATTCAGTTGATAATAATGATTATGAGAACTTTCTTCTCTTTCAGGTTACTCATATCTGGATGTATTCCTAAGTTGAGTGATGCTGATCGGCCTCTCTCCATTTAGTTGACATGCACTGGAGACAGCTACATGATTTGAATCTGGTTCCAATTAAATCAGTGCCTCTGTTTCTATATTGGATATAGAATAGTTCATATCTTAACTGTAGGGTTACTAAGCACTGTCATAAGGGTCAATAAGGCATCGACCATGCCCGATTTAAAATTTACAAGTGCCGAACATCCTAAAGCGAGGATCTTTCCTAGATAATTAGGGTTTACAAAGCATGCAAACAACTTTACATCTAAGAGAGAGGGATTACAACCTTTGTAGTCCGCTCCTTCGCTTCATAAGCTCCGAGTAGTTGTCCCTTCGCCGTGATCCATGATCTTCCGGACTCAAGAGAGTCTTCACAAGCCGAACGATCCATGCTTGCTAGAAGTCTTCCTTTTCGAAGATGATCTACCTTGAAGAATCTTTAACTCAAGCTCTCACTTCTCTAATCAAGTCTTAGAGAAGTGAACACCCTAATCTAAGTGGCTAGAATAGATGAGAATTATGAAGTAGGAATTTAGCTCTCTTTTATTTTCAAATTCTCACACTAAATCATCACAAAACCAAAAGCTAGAAAGCTTTTCAAGGAGAAAGAAGAAGATGAAACCTTTTGTGATGAATAATGAAAAATGTTACTATGGTTATAAAACAACCTTGAGTTAATAATAATATCAAGTATTAACTCATGTAGAGAATTTACAAGGGTTAAGGGTTTGGGTTGGGCTAAAAAATATCTCCACAAAATATCAACAAAATATGTTTGCTTAAAACAAAACATAAAGTTTCTAGAAGCTTCATGAAAATTCTAACCCAAATCAAACCATAACCTTGTTTAATCTCCAGAAATCATGTTGCATTTGTAATCATAACTTGTTACAATATTATATATTACACATATAATATATTTTTGTAATAAAAGAAAATAATACAATTAGCATATATCATATATATATCAATGTATTATCCGGTGAGAAAATGAATCAATAAAGCGAGCTTATATCAGTTAATGTAATGTAATATATCTCATATATAATTATACATTAAATTATCGAATCAACACTTGATCCGACAATCCGGCTATTCCTCAAATAACTGACTAATATAATATGTATCAGTTCATCGAATCAACACTTGATCCGATGACCCAGCTATATCACATATATCCGGCCGATATCTAATATCACGAGAATAGAATACGGTATCTCATATCGTAATATTCTCAATCCCGAACATACATATGTGCTCCTACTCCGTTTTCCCTGAGTCAAGAAACCTCTGTGTAGGACTCTGAAGAATCGTCAATACGTCGGTAGTAGGTGATGATCGTATCAAACACCCACAAGCTGCAAGTGGTCAGCTAAATGTAACAGCCACCCAGGTATTGATCGATCAGAAGATCAACAAGCAAGCCAGTGCATTCTCCTGTGAATCCGATCAGTAACACTACCATACAGTCCGGTCTCTTCGTCTGATATGTTGCATATCTAGTCTAGGGGTGGTAAACGTTAGACCCCAGTAACCGATAAGTCGTGTCGATGTGAGGCTCATAAAATGTCGAGAAACTACTGATACCACTTACCAGTAGCACTCTATATCAGCCCTAGCCAGGGACTTCCAGTTATAGCCAATCGAACACAGCACAACATCAACTCCCTATACCGGGAGAGATGAAACCCATTCTATCGCTCATTGCTTCCTTGTGATTCGGTACTGTACACAAAAGCCACCATTTTGCACGCCCTCTTGGATGTGGTAAGGTGGAAATCAAAGCACAGTGGGAATCACACAAGACTCTATGACGATCTCGGGTCTACAGACTACCCTGTACCAGTGTCTCCAGAGAACTGCCATCTGACGTGAGGTATAATACCATCTGGGAGTTCTCGGCGAGTCCGTTCAGTGTACACAGTCTCCACTGAGCACCCGTACACCATCTTTGATGTCAAACACCGATGGATATGGGATCATCCATCGCCCATCATATGGGTCAAGATGCGTATATGCTAGTCTACTATGATGTATCGATGCCATGTTCTCGATACAACCTCGACTAGGAACAATTATATGATGTACTCATAGACTACCGTGGCCTCACTAGTATGATCTCATCATAGTCCCAGTAGTCGAGTACATATCCTAAGGGCTTTATCAACATGTGAGAGCAAGACAGTAAACTAATATAAGTCAACATGTTAAGACAAAGTGAAACCAAATAGCATACTATCATGTCGAGCAAGAAATTCCTCTCTATATATATCCAAGCATCCACTATAATATACATCATATGTACAACAATGGCCTCTAGGGCATATATATAACTAACAATCTCCCACTTGGACTAAGGCCAGCTGTTGTAGTATCTCATACCCAGCTTCCCGAAGAGTCTCTCAAACTGTTTCTGGGGAATGGCCTTCATGAGTGGATCCGCAGTGTTGTCCTTCGTATCAACTCTCCTGACCTCGATCTCCCGGCGATCAACTATCTCCTGGATCAGGTGATACCGCCTCAGAATTTGTCTGGACTTCTGATGGGACCTGGGTTCCTTGGCCAAAGCCACAGCTCCATTGTTATCACAATACAAAGGTATTGGATGCTCAATGGATGGAAACACACCAAGTTCAGTAATGAACTTCTTCATCCAGACAGCCTCTTTTGCAGCATCGTTGGCAGCGATGTATTCAGCCTCCATCGTTGAGTCTGCAACGGTTTCCTGTTTAGAACTCTTCCAACACACTGCCCCTCTATTGAGGGTAAAGACAAATCCCGAGTGCGACTTAAAGTCGTCTTTATCACTTTGGAAGCTCGAATCGGTAAAGGACTCCACCTGGAGTTCTCCGTTACCATACACCAAGAACATCTCTTTAGTCCTTCTCAAGTACTTGAGAATGTTCTTCACAGCTATCCAGTGACTCTCTCCAGGATCTGCTCGATACCTACTCACTATACTTAGTGAGTATACTACATCGGGTCAGGTACATAGCATCGCATACATGATAGAGCCTACTTCCGAAGCATAGGGTATCTCTTGCATGCGAGCTCTCTCCAAATCAGTCTTGGGAGACATCTCTTTAGAGAGAGTGAGTCCAGAGATCGTGGGTAGGTTCCCACGCTTGGATTCTTCCATACTAAACCTCTTTAGTATGGTGTCAATGTACCTGGATTGGGACAATCCCAGTATCCGTTTAGATCTATCTCTATAGATCAGTATTCCCAGTATGCTGGAGGCATCACCTAGATCTTTCATTGAAAACCTTTGTGATAAGAAGAGCTTGACCGATTGCAGCAAAGGAACATACTTTCCTATCAAGAGTATTTCATCGACGTACAATACGAAAAAGACAACCTTACTATCTGCAACCTTTTTATATATACAAGGTTCATCTACGTTTTTGATGAAGTCAAACTCTTTGACTACTACATCAAAACAGATGTTCCAACTCCGCGATGCCTGTTTTAACCCGTAAATGGATTTAAGCATCTTGTACACCTTTCCGGTGATCCCACTATCTACGAAGCCCCCTGGCTGAGTCATGTACACGCACTCCTCTAAATCACCATTTAGAAAGGTGGTCTTAACATCCATTTGCCAGATTTCGTAGTCATGGTATGCAGCAATAGCAAGTAAGATCCAGATGGACTAAAGCATAGCCACTGGAGAAAAGGTTTCATCATAATCCACACCTGGTCGTTGACGAAAACCCTTTGCAAAAAGTCTAGCTTTGTAAGTCTCAACTTTCCCATCTACACCAAGTTTCTTCTTAAAGATCCATTTGCTCCCAATGGGTTTTACTCCTTCAGGAGCAACTTCCAAAGTCCATACTTTGTTGGTGTACATGGATTCCATCTCAGATCGTATTGCATCCAGCCACTTCACAGAGTCACCACTCGTGATGGCCTGCTCGAAGCTAGTCGGGTCATCATCTTCCATGATGCAATCCTCGCTCCCACCATCAACAAGAAAACCGTAGTATCTCTCAGGTGGATGAGAAACCCTACTAGATCGGCGGAAAGGCTGAGGTTCGTTGGCTACTATCGATTCCTCTTGTTCCACTAAATCTTTAGTTGTAATTTGTTCTACCGGAACTTCTTCCAGTTCTACCGCATTGCCACCAATTTCTTTTGCAAGAAATTCCTTTTCTAAAAAGGTGGCATGTCGAGAAACAAACACCTTTTGTTCCTCGCCATGGTAGAAAAGATATCCATGTGAATGTTTAGGATATCCTACAAACTTACAAAGAACTGACTGTGCCTCGAGTTTGTCCGGATTTTGCTTTTTGACATGGGCCGGACAACCCCATATCTTAACTCGTTTACGACATGGTCTCATCCCAATCCATATCTCATATGGTGTGGTAGGTACAGATTTAGATGGAACTTGATTCAATAGGTATGTAGTTGTCTTCAGTGCATGTCCCCAGAAGGAAATAGGTAACTCAGCAGTGCTCATCATAGAGCGCACTATATCTAATAGGGTGTGATTCCTCCGCTCTGATACACCGTTGTGCTGTGGTGTATAAGGAGGAGCAAGCTGAGAGAGAATCCCATTCTCTTTTAGATAGTCTAAGAACTCATTGCTTAAGTATTCTCCTCCTCGATCAGATCGAAGGATCTTAATACTTTTGCCCGTTTGGTTCTCTACTTCGTGCTTATATTCCCTGAATTTCTCAAAAGCTTCAGACTTGTGTTTCATCAGGAACACATGTCCGTATCTTGAGAGATCGTCGGTGAATGTAATAAAGTAGGAAGAACCATTCCTGGCATGTGTAGACATGGGTCTACATACATCACTGTGTATCAGCCCTAAAAGTTATGTAACTCTTACTCCGTGTCCACTAAACGGAGTTTTGGTCATCTTGCCTTTGAGACATGACTGGCAAGTGTCATAAGATGATAATTCGAACGTATTCAAATATCCATCCTTATGTAACTTAGCTAGTCGTGTCGCATTGATATGACCTAGTCTACAATGCCATAAGAAGGATTCGTTCATTTCTGAACTTTTCCTCTTGTTTGTGTTATGTACATTAAGAATTGTAGTTTGATTTAGAACGTACATGCTATTATTTAACGATCCTGATCCTATCAACTTTTGATTCAGGAATATGTTCATAACATTATCCTGTATTACAAAATTATATCCTTCTTTATTCAATAAAGAAACTGATATAATATTGCATATCAGGGTCGGAATGTAATAGCATCCGTTCAGAATCAATGTATTACCTTTTGGTAACACAAAGTGAAATTCGCCAACAGCCTTGGCTGCAACATCTGCACCATTCCCTACTCTTACGAAATGATCAGCCATTTCCAGTTCTCTACCTTTACGTATCCCATGTAACATATTACATATGTGGGATCCTGATCCGGTATCTAATACCCAGAACATAGAGTGAACTGAGAAACAGTTCTCGATAACAAACACATCCGAAGAAGATGCATCAGCATGCTTGTTCTTTGTTTGGGTGGTGTGTGAATCCAGATATTCTCCTATTTCCTGCTCAGTCTTATAACACTTATAAGAAAAAACTGGATCAACGTTCCCCTGCTTAGTATAATAAGCAGGTTCAGTCAATACATCCATATTATTATCTTGATTAAGGCCTGACATGGTCGCTACCTGGAGAGAGAGAGAGAAGGAAACACTTTAGCGTATGCTCTTGCAAGATTATATTGGTTATTATCATATCTAATCAGGATGTCTCCCACTTTTTTTTATCAAATCTTCCTTCAAACCCTAAAAAATAAGACTAGCCGGGATTAATTACACCTTACAAGTTTACCAATCTTTCAGTCAGGCTAATGTTGGTACTTTGAGGGAGGTTCCCCGTGCTTTCGCATGGACCTAATTAAAATAAACCTCATTTTCCCAGAGGCATAATCCCGTAAACACCTTTCTAGTCACCTACTTGATCGGCTAATTGTCCTGTATAAAAGTCTCCCAGGAGTAACTCTTACTCGCAGTGGGTATCGGGATCCATCTATCTCATAGAAGGTATGCAATCTCATTGCAAATTTCAACACTTGAAATTCCCGATAATGCTTTTGCCCCTAACCCCCTATGACCTTGACAAAGGCTAACAAACCATAGGAAGCTAGTCAAGTTCAACCCGTCATTTCTTGATTGAAATAAACCCACCCGCACAACCCCTGACAAAGGCCAACAAGGTCGTATGACTACCCTAATCCAATCGCATCACATGCTTAAACAGATAAGTACTAGTCAGCTACCGCACACTACGCCTTGACAAAGGCCAACAAATGCAGCACGAATACTAAATAGTCTTTATCTGAAATGACGGAGGGTTACGCAGGTTTTTTTTTCAGAAAAACCATGATCGTAATGAACATGATATCGTTGTAGAAACAAGATATTTTGAAATGGAGTGTTTTTTAGGCTTTTCTAGTTTCGCTAAAGAGCTCACTCCCGGTGAAGGGCTCTCGGATCTTTCCTCATTGAATAAGGTGCAGGATATTTCATAAATACCGCTGTGCAAAGCAAGAACTATAGAAGCAATCAAAAACTAATCCATGAGTTTGTAGCATCTGCCAGTTCTGCTAAAGAGGTCACTCCCGGTGAAGGGATCTCGGCTCTTTCCTCATCGAATAAGGTGCAGGGTATATCATATATACCGCTGTGCAAAGCAAGACTGTAGCTACCCTTTTTAAAAAGTTTTGATTCTATAACATCTTTTTAGGTTTCATTTCTCTTATTAATCTCATTAATAAATCACATCACTTATGCTTCCTAAGCATCACAGAAGAAACGAAAGCTGTAATATTTATATATCATATATATAGTATAAGCATTCGTCTCAGGCAGTAATATGATCACATCACAGAACATTGCAGCAGAAGATAACATATGAAATATTGGATATACTAGGACGTCCATGTTTTATATCGAGCCTGTATAAAACACGGATTCCACGGTCGCGATGAATAGCCAAACCCACATCCCTAGACCCCTACGAGAGTGGCAAGCAACACTGCTAATTCTAGGGTTAGGAGACCCGGTCTCGACTCCTCGAGATGGCCTCCCTCTGGACCCTAGAACCCGGTTACTTGTGCTCCCCTCCTTGGGTCTACTTAATGACGAAAAGTAAATAATATACAATGGTGACATCATCCTCAGCCCGGAAGTGCCCCAATAAAAAAATATCACATACAAATGAATTTTACATGAATGAAAATTAAAACCCTCATCTCACATAAAACCCCCGGTTATTCATAACACGTCGATCCAATAAAACATATCACAGCAACATATAATATCTCATATCATCAACGTAAGCAAGCATGCGTATCCCGATTGTCGTTGATGTATAGCAATGAAGCCGGCGATACACCACATACTACGTTTATGGTCACAGAAAAGAAAGTGTATAACTATAACATTTGGAATCCACAATTACTTTACACATCTTAAATCCGAAATATCACATACTTCGCATTTCATGCCTAACTATATGAATTCCACATATTGTATCACATTCCAGATAAATAGATAAAGTTTAACTTTCCGATCGAATAATCAAACACCCAAGAATTCCCAAATATCTCAACACTTGAGCGGAGTTCAAAAATCCCAAAACATGTCACAGCCCCAATGAACCAGCCGTAGAAGAGTCAAACCAACGGCTCACATGTGGCAACGCTAAACCACCACAAACCCTAGGGTTCAGTGGCAGTTTTGACGGTCACATAATCGTGTTAAGGTTACGTTCTTCTAGAGGGTCCACAGATATGCTTGCATGTTTTTCCGAAAGATTCAAACTCAAGAAAAATTGAACACTTGAAAGTTTTTCGTGTCGGGAAAAAGTGAGTTATTGATATCCGTTCGAACATTTTAACAAGTTCTAAATTATCCAGAAAAACTAAACGATGTTAAACTTTCCGATCGAATCAACGAATTCATAAGATCTCCAGAACACTCAACACTTGAGTAATATTAAAAAATTCCCAGAAGCATGTACTAATACTTACGGATGTTACCTAGAAGTATCTGTCCCTAATACCCAAGTACGGTCGCGGAACCGCCGCGCAAAGCATAGTATTGCCACGGTTCCGTGGCGACTTAAGGGAATTAGGAGCTCGTACTTCACAGTTATGCTTATAATTCCCTCTTTAATTTTTTAAGTATTTTTAATACGGAAAAAACCAACTTTTTAGAAAATTTCCAGAGAGGGGGTCAAAATCGACGTTTCGGGGTTCGATCGGACTTTTAATTTCGTATACACATCGCCTAATGCTCTACCTAGGCTCTGATACCACTGTAGGGTTACTAGGCACTGTCACAAAGGTCTATAAGGCATCGACCATGCCCGATTTAAAATTTATAAGTGCCAAACAACCTAAAGCGAGGATCTTTGCTAGATAATTAGGGTTTACAAAGCATGCAAACAACTTTACATCTAAGAGAGAGGGATTACAACCTTTGTAGTCCGCTCCTTCGCTTCATAAGTTTCGAGTAGTAGTCTCTTCGCCGTGATCCATGATCTCCCGGACTCAAGAGAGTTTTCACAAGACGAACGATCCATGCTTGCTAGAAATCTTCCTTTTCGAAGATGATCCACCTTGAAGAATCTTTAACTCAAGCTCTCACTTCTCTAATCAAGTATTAGAGAAGTGAACACCCTAATCTAAGTGGATAGAATAGATGAGGATGATGAAATAGGAATTTAGCTCTCTTTTATTTTCAAATTCTCACACTAAATCATCACAAAACCAAAAGCTAGAAAGCTTTTCAAGGAGGAAGAAAAAGACGAAACCTTTTGTGACGAATAATGAAAAATATTACTATGGTTACAAAATAACCTTGAGTTAATAATAATATCAAGTATTAACTCATGTAGAGAATTGACTAGGGTTAAGGGTTTGGGTTGGGTTAAAAAATATCTCCACAAAATATCAACAAAATATCTTTGCTTAAAACAAAACATAAAGCTTCTAGAAGCTTCATGAAAATGCTATCCCAAATCAAACCCTAACCTTGTTTAATCTACACAAATCATCATGCATTTGTAATCTTA
Source organism: Agapanthus africanus (assembly GCA_030015575.1). Classification (NCBI taxonomy): domain Eukaryota; kingdom Viridiplantae; phylum Streptophyta; class Magnoliopsida; order Asparagales; family Amaryllidaceae; genus Agapanthus; species Agapanthus africanus. Next base: position 315,076,085 of record CM057341.1, on the reverse strand, counting down.
ACTTGTCACAATATAATATATCACATATATAATATATTTTTGTAACAAAAGAAAATAATACAATTAGCGTATATCGCATATATATAAATGTATTATCCAGTAAGAAAATGAATCAATAAAGCGAGCTTATATCAGTTAAGGTAATGTAATATATCGCATATATAATTATACATTAAATTATCGAATCAACACTTGATCCGACAATCCGGCTATTTCTCAAATAACCGACTAATATAATCTGTATCAGTTCATCGAATCAACATTTGATCCGATGACTCGACTATATCACATATACCCGGCCGATATCTAATATCCAGTATCTCATATCGTAATATTCTCGATCCCGCACATATCACATATGTGTTCATACTCCATTTTGCCTGAGTCTGTTAGTGTATATGCCCTAGAGGCCATTACTGTATCATACTAGTTTGTATATTACTTGATGGAAGCTTGGGATATTCACAGTTGTATATACAATCTTGCTCGAAATGGTAGTATGCTACTTGGTTTGTCTCTGCTTTAATATGTGCATGTGTTTCTTTTAGCATATCGCTGATATACATATTAGTAGAGCCCTCAGGATCTTTGCTTGATTACCAGCGTTGTGATGGCGCTCACACTCGTGGGAGCTGGGTAATCCATAAGCACATCCTTAAACAGGTCCCTAGTCGTTGGACTATCGAGACAGGGCATCGATACTCCGGAGTACACTAGCGTATGCGCTTCTTATCCCAGTGTGGGAAACGGTCTGTCCCACAGCCGTCAGTGCGTCGTACTTGAGATAGTATACGGGTGCTCGTTAGGTTACGAGTACACTAGACAGGACTCGTCGGGGACTGTTGGTTGGTATTATACCTGTCGTCAGTTATCAGTTCCAAGGTGACATGAGTACAGCTTAGTCCGTTGACTTGACGCTGTCACTTCGCCTCGAGTGTGTTCCCACTGCACTTTGATTACTACCCTACCACGGCTCAAAGGAGTCGTGCAAACAGGTAGTTTTTGGGTGCAGTCATGAAGCACTTGGAGGCAGCGACGGTTAGACAGGATTCGTCTCTCCCGGTATTGGGGGTTGACATCGCGCTGTGTCTAGGAGAGCCATTACACAAGTAGTCCCTGGCCAGGGCAAGCGAGATATACTGGTAGGTTTCCAGTGTTATCTCAGGGTGTTCTGGGCTACACTCCGACATGACTTGTACCGCTATTAGGGGACTGACGTTCACCACCCCCTAGGCCCGCCATGCGATGTATCAGACGAACAGACCGGACTGTACGGAGACTGTCACATACAGGCTCAGTAGGAGTTCAGATGGGGTTCACCTCGTCAGTCTTCTTATCGACATCTACCTGGGGACCGTTACGTACAGCTAGTGCCGCTTGCGATCTGTGGTTAAACCCACTGCCAGCATAGTGTCGAGTCTTTAGAGTCCCACACAGAGAGCTATTCGCCTTTAGGCAAAATGAGTAGAGGTCGCATGGTTTTGCGACAGGGTTCGTTCACATCCGCGCACTTGTGCACGTTTGCTGTCCGGACAGCTTATACTAGTGGGCTTTGGATTAAGCCGGATCTTAGTATATGATTTGGGATTGGTTTTTCTCATTGTATTCGTGTTCCTCGGATCACGAATATGGGTGCGTATGCACAGTTGCTTGAGACAGAGGGAGAGGACTTTGATTATGGTTAATGACTATTGTCAGTTTATTAACCCTAATGCTTATGTGTGAATTATGGTTAATTGATATTAGTTTAATAATTGTGCATGGTTATGGTTGTTGACCATTTGACCTATCTTGACTTGTTGACCTTGTTGACACTTTGACCATCATCATTTCATTTGGAAGATGCTCTTTGATCCTTGCAATTTGCATTAAAAATGAAATGATAATGGTCATGTCTTGATTAAGCCATGACAATTATCTCACTAATTATCTAATTAAAATAATTCACACATATATGTGAGAATGGTTATTATTCTCTCATTCTATCATTCCTTTTCTCTCTCTTGTTCTTCCTCTCCCTCAAGTTCTCCCCTCTCATGTGTTGAGAAACACTTGAGCTTGAGAAAAACCTCTTCTTGATAATCTCTACTCTCATCTAGGGTTCAAGGATTAGCACTTCTTGCACCCTAGTTACTTCTAGCTTGGAGTTGAAGCCAAAGATTGAGGCTTTCGGGTGGATCCTTCTTTGACGTGAGAAGACAACAAAGGTGGCCTCTTTCTACTACTCCAAGGAGCAAGGAGAGAAGGACATAAAGCCCTAGGTATAACCATTCTAACACTTAGCTAGTTTCTAGTTAGCTTTAGCTTGTTTTTGCTTAGCAAAGATCCTTCTTTGTCTAGTCCATGTTGCCTAAGTTGATAAAAATTTGATTTTTATTCCGTTTTCCGCCTTCCCGTAAGCACCGGGGTGGGCAACGTGGACTTACAGAGTCAAGAAACCTCTGTGTAGGACTCTAAAGAATCGTCAATACGCCGGTAGTAGGTGATGATCATATCAAACACCCACAAGCTGCAAGCGATCAGCTAAACGTAACAGCCGCCTACGTATTGATCGATCAGAAGATCAACAAGCAAGCATGTACATTCTCCTGATCGAAAATGTAACGAAGTAGAAAAAAGCAACGTGGACTTACAGTGGTATCAGACCCTAACTAAACATAAACTAGCTAGGTAGTGAAGTGTAACGAAGTTCGAATCGGAAAAATCGAAAAACCGAGTTTTCAAAACCCTAACTTTCTGTTAAAATTTTTTCTGTTCAAAACAAAATAAATCATACTCCAAAAATCATCTCAGGGTTTTGTGAAGATAGCCACCAAAAACGATCCAGAGATTCGACCAAAGAGCCGCGGTTCCGCGGCAATAGCAAGCTATTGCCGCGCAACCGCGGCCGTCTTGGCTCGGTTCTGGGTCGATTTTGGTGCAGTGTCTTTCTGGCTTGGTTTTAGGATTTTTAAGATGGTTTATATGTGCCCAGATTTTCCAGAATAGAAATTTATTTTTGGGGGCCTATAAATCCGTATTTTTTATCAAACTTCACTACACTTTGACTAAAGGGTTATATCTGTGATGTTTATATGTATTGAACGTCGGCTAATCGCTATATGTCGATTAGTCGGGGTTATACATATCTGTGATCTGTGTTTGATGTTGGTATGTGTATATGAATGTGTTGGATTGTCGCGGGTGAATAGCCGGGGTGGATGTGAGATGAGTGTTTCTTTCTCTTTCATTCATTGTAACATGTAAATTGATGTAATATTATTATTTGTTTGGCCGCACAACCGAGTCGGGGTTGTAGCTGTCATTGTATAATTCTTTTTACTGTTTTTGCTCCTAGGATAGACCCATGGAGGGGGTGCACAAACTACCGGGTATCTCGAAGTGCCGAGTGGCCTACTCACGGTGTTGAGGGAGGTTGCTTCGCTTTGGGTACTTGGCGGGTAGTTTGCCGCACCCGTAGGGGTCTTGGGTGGGGTATTGGCTATTCACCGCGGCCGTGTAATCCGCTTTTCATTGCAGGCTCGAACGGATTGCGGATTCCTAGTATATCCAATGTATTCATCTGTGATCTGTAATGTCTATCATTGCTATATATTTATATATGATAACTATTAAGGCGTTGCTTATGTTTTACAGCCGCGCTAGCCCAGCCCCCGCTCTGTCGTTAGTTAAGTAACCTAACGGGTGATGACGGGGCCCCGTGGCGAATGCGAATGGCATAAGCGTACGTCATATTTTGGTTGTTTTCTGCAATGGTAGGATTAACTGATGGGACGCATTAAAAGAACTAATGCAAGAAAATAAACCAAGTAAAAGTCGATTGGAACACTTTGAAAACCACTCGGTTCTTTTCAAAACTAAACTTTTAAACGCGGAGCTTGAACCACTCCTTTTAAAAGCTATCTCGTTCCATCGATTATATTAAGTTCACTAAGTTCACGGTTTCGCCAAAACCATTCGTAGCCCTCCGTCATTCCACATGAATGGTCAAAAAGTATTCAAGCTATGTATTTTGGCCAAAGTCAAGGCATAGTGATTGGTAGCTATTGGGTATTCATGTGCAGCATAGATAGATGCGTTGGTTTGGGACAGTCGTGCTGCCATTTTGGCCAAAGTCAAGGGTAGGTACGGGTGGGTCCAAATTAACCGGGAGAATGACGGGTAGAACTTGACATGTGACTTATGATATTTTGGCCAAAGTCAAGGTCATAAGAGCATGGGGCAAAAATCCACATCGGGAGTGTGATAATTCTGGTAGGATTCCTTCGGTTTTATCACGCGATGATATTTGAATCCCGATCCTACTGTGAGTATATGCTACTCCTCGGGAAAACTCTCACTTAATGATCAATGCTATAAACTTAGTAGGTGTCTAGAAAGGTGTTAGCGGGGCTACGCCCCCAGGGAAAAGAGGTTCTTAAATTAAGGAACTTCGCGAAAGCGTTGGAAAACCTCCCTCGAAGTACCGACACTGGCTTAGCTGAACGGTTAAGCAAGTATTGTACGGTGAGATTGATCCTTACTAATCCTTTCTTTACGGTTTGAGAAGGGATTCGAGAGACAGTGGGAGCCATTCAGTTTAGACAAACTAAAAACCACTCTAAACTTGCAAGAGCATCATGCTGAAGTGTTTTTCTTTTCTCTCTCCTAATTGCAGCGACCATTCAACATGACCGAACTTAAGTTATTACTAGATAAAAACATATTGACAGGGCCAAACTACAAAGATTGGCTCAGGAATGTCAAGATGGCAATCACTTACGACAAGTTGGGGTATATCCTTACCACCAAAGCTCCCCCTGTCCCAGGTCCCACCTCCAGCGTCGCGGATGTAGAAATTCGTAAGACATGGGAGATAGATTGCACGAAGGCCAAATGCCTCGTACTTGCCTCGATGGACAATGAACATCAGAGGAGGCACGAGAATATGGACCTAGAGTCCATATTTCTCCATACAAAAGAACTGTATGGAGAGCAGTCTCGTCTCGCAAGATACGAAGTGTCGAAGAAGCTATTTTCGGCAAGATTGGCCGTCGGATCATCGGTAGCGGAACACGTGCTTAAGATGATTGGCTACATTGAGGAGCTCGCGGACCTTGGGACCACGTTGGAGAATGAACTCTATACTGATTTGATTCTCCAGTCCCTTCCTTCCACTTACGCCCAGTTTATCCTTAACTTCAACATGCAAGGAAAGGAGGTTGAACTTTCCAAACTTCTGAACATGATGAGGAGTGCTGAGGGCACCCTACAGAAAGGTAGGGAGACATCCACTTTGTTTGTAGGAGGATCTTCCTCTTCTAGATCCAGGGCGAAAGCCAAGGGTAAAAAGAAGAAAGCCCCCGCCAAACCAAGAGGCGGTGTCAGTAAAGTGGATACGAAGGGAAAAGGAAAAGCAACAAAGGTAGCGGGAAAGCTGGTGGAGAAGGAAGAATGCTTCTATTGTCACAAAAGTGGTCACTGAAAATAGGATTACAAGGCTGTAAGTCCATATTGCGACCCCCGGTGCTTACGGGGAGGCGGAAACGGTATAAAAAACAAATTTTTATCGCAAGAGGCAACATGGACTAAACAAGGTCGGGATCGTGTCTAAACTAAACTAGCAAACTTGCTAAAGAGATTTAGCTATTCGGATGAAGATGGTTATACCTAAACTTGAACTCCTTCTTCTTCAAACTTTTGTAGAGGTTGATGGTTCTCTTCTTGTCGCCTTCTTCCGTCGAAGATGGATCCACCTCGAAGGTTCGACCTTTGGGCTCTTCCTCGATCTTTGAGTGAACTAGGGTTTCCGGCTTGCTAAACCTTGAACCTAGAATGAGTAGAGAGTGACTAGGGGTTGCTTTTCTTTTTAAAGAGAAGGATTCTCAACACATGAGAAGGGTTCTCTTTTGCTAGAGGAAGAAGAAGAAGAAGTGAGGAGAGAGAGTTGTTATGATAAAGTGAGCTCTTTTTCTTTTGCAACCATAACATAAAGCAAAAGAATTATCAAATAATAATAATAATGAAAAATGAAAAGGTTGATGGAAAGTTTTAGAATGACCATTATCATTTCAAACATTAAATGAATTTGCTAGAATCAAAGAGCATCTTTCTTTTGTAATGATGATGGTCAAAACTTCAACCATGGTCAACAAGTCCACCATGGTCAACAAGTCAACATAAAAACCAACCATGACACAATTTCATTTTATTATATATTATTAATTGATATAACATAAATCCATTAGGGTTTGGAAAAAGACGACTGTCAACTGTGCATACGCACCCGTTCCGAAACCCTAATGAAAGCCCTCTTCCTCTTCCTCAAACAACTGTGCATACACACCTGCATTCTCGTTCCGAGGAACAAGAATACCAAGATATAAAAGCAACCCCAAAACATATACCAGTATCTGGCTCAAACCAGAGCCTGCCGGTATAATCCGTCCGGACTCCAAACGTGCACAAGTGCGCGGACGAGAACGAACCCTGTCGCAAAACCATGCGACCTCTACTCTGTTTTGCCCAGAGGCGAATACCCTCTGTGTGGGACTCTAAAGACTCGACACTACGCTGGCAGTGGGTTTAACCACAGACCGCAAGCGGCACTAGCTGTGCGTAACGGTCCCCAGGTAGATGTCGACAAGAAGGCTGACGAGGTGAAACCCCATCTGAACTCCTACTGAGTCTGAATGTGACAGTCTCCGTACAGTCCGGTCTGTTCGTCTGATACATCGCATGTCGGGCCTAGGGGGCGGTAAAACGTCAGTCCCCCAATAGCGGTACAAGTCGTGTCGGAGTGAAGCCCAAAACACCCTGAGATAACACTGGACGCCTACCAGTATATCTCGCTTGCCCTGGCCAGGGACTACTTGTGTAATGGCTCTCCTAGACACAGCGCGATGTCAACCCCCAATACCGGGAGAGACGAATCCTGTCTAACCGTCACTGCCTCCAAGTGCTTCGGGACTGCACCCAACCACCACCTGTTTGCACGACTCCTTTGAGCCGTGGTAGGGTAGTGATCAAAGTGCAGTGGGAACACACTCGAGGCGAAGTGCCAGTGTCAAGTCAGCGGACTAAGCTGTACTTATGTCACCTGGGAACTGATAACTGACGATAGGTATAATACCAACCTGTCAGTTCCCGACGAGTCCTGTCCAGTGTACTCGTAACCCAACGAGCACCCGTATACTATCTCCAGTACGACGTACTGATGGCTATGGGACAGACCATCTCCCACACTGGGATGAGAAGCGCATACGCTAGTCTACTCCGGAGTATCGATGCCCTGTCTCGATAGTCCTACGACTAGGGACCTGTATAAGGATGTGCTTATAGATTACCCAGCCCCCACTAGTGTGACTGCCATCACAACGCTGGTAATCAAGCAAAGATCCTAAGGGCTCCACTGATGCGTATAAGTGATATACTGAAATAAACACAAGTACACATTGAAGTAGAAACAAACCAAGTAGCATACTACTATATTGAGCAAGATTGTTTATACAAGGTGAATATCCCAAGCTTCCATCAAGTAATATACATACTAGTATGATACAGTAATGGCCTCTAGGGCATATACACTAACAATCTCCCACTTGCACTAAGGCCATGAACTGGCGTACCGAAGACCTATCATCTCGATCAGCCGCTCGAACTGAGTCTGGGGTAAGGCCTTGGTGAATGGATCTGCAGTGTTCTCTTCTGAAGCAACCCTCCGAACCTCGATCTCCTTGCGATCCACGATCTCCCTGATCAGGTGATACCGCCTTAAGATGTGCCTGGATCTCTGATGGGACCTGGGTTCCTTTGCTAAAGCTATAGCCCCGTTGTTGTCGCAATACAGAGGTACTGGGTCAACAATGGATGGAACCACCTGAAGTTCTTTTAAGAACTTCCTTATCCAGACGGCTTCTTTTGCGGCATCAGATGCAGCGATGTATTCCTCTTCCATCGTCGAGTCTGCAACGGTTTCCTGTTTGGAACTCTTCCAACACACCGCCCCTCCATTGAGGGTAAAGACAAAACCCGACATGGATTTGGAATCATCCTTGTCACTCTGGAAGCTGGAGTCAGCAAAGGCCTCAATCTGGAGGTCTTTTCCGCCATACACCAAGAACATCTCCTTAGTCCTTCTCAGGTACTTGAGAATGTTCTTTACTGCTATCCAATGTTTCTCCCCAGGGTTTGACTGATACCGGCTTACTACACTCAGTGCATAAGCTACATCCGGTCTGGTACACAACATCGCATACATTATAGAGCCTACCGCAGAAGCGTAGGGTATAATAGACATGCGATCCCTCTCCAAATCAGTCTTGGGAGACATCTCTTTAGAGAGGGTGATCCCGTGACAAGCCGGTAGGTTACCGCGCTTGGAATCTTCCATACTGAATCTTTTCAGTACGGTGTCGATGTACCTGGACTGTGAAAGTCCTAATATCCTCTTGGATCTATCACGATGGATCCGGATCCCCAGGATGTAAGAGGCATCACCCAGGTCTTTCATGGAGAACCTGTGTGACAAGAAACCCTTGACAGATTGTAGCATAGGAATGTCATTTCCTATTAAGAGAATGTCATCCACGTATAAAAGAAGGAATACTACAGTTCTCGCTACAAATCTACTATAGATGCATGGTTCATCTGGATTTTTGATAAAGTCAAATTCCTTGACCGTCTCATCAAAACAGATGTTCCAACTCCGCGATGCCTGCTTTAGTCCATAGATGGACTTAAGCAACTTGCACACCTTTCCGCTGCTCCCACTCTGAATGAAACCCTCTGGCTGATCCATATAGACACACTCCTCTAAATTTCCATTTAGAAAAGCGGTTTTTACGTCCATCTGCCAAATCTCATAATCGTGGAAGGCGGCAATGGCAAGAAGGATCCGAATGGATTTCAGCATAGCCACTGGAGAAAAGGTTTCGTCATAGTCCAAGCCAGGTCTTTGACGGAAACCCTTTGCTACAAGTCTAGCTTTATAGGTCTCAACCTGTCCATCTACACCAATCTTCCTTTTGAAGATCCACTTGCATCCTACGGGTTTTAACCCGTCTGGAGCAATGTCCAACGTCCATACTTTGTTGGTGTACATGGACTCCATTTCGGTCCGCATTGCATCCAGCCATTTTACCGAGTCAACGCTCTGAACGGCCTGTTGGAAGCTAGTAGGCTCGTCATAATCTATGACGCAATCCTCTCTATCCCCGTCTATGAGAAAACCGTAGTATCTCTCGGGCGGATGAGACTGCCTACTACTTCTGCGGAGCGGCGTAGGAATGTCCTGTTCATTTGAACCCTCTGGTTCCATTAAGCTTTCAGTAATAGTCTGTGGTTCTGGAATTTCTTCCAGTTCTATTGCGCTCCCACTTACTTCCTTTTCTAAGAACTGATGTTCCAGAAAATGGGCATTACGAGAAACAAGGACTTTTTGTTCCTCTGCATAATAGAAAAGATACCCCCTGGAGTTCTTTGGGTATCCCACAAACTTGCACAGTACTGAGCGCGCCTCGAGCTTGTCCGTATGCTGCTTTTTGACATAAGCTGGACATCCCCAAATCTTCAGGTACTGAAGATAGGGTTTCTTCCCACTCCATAATTCATATGGTGTGGTAGGCACAGTCTTAGTAGGAACTCGGTTCAAAAGGTATGCAGCTGTTTCTAGCGCATATCCCCAGAAAGATCGCGGTAACTCAGCGTTACTCATCATGGACCGTACCATATCCAATAGGGTCCGGTTCCGTCTCTCCGATACACCGTTATGTTGCGGAGTGTATGGAGGAGTAAGCTGAGAGAGAATCCCATTCTCTTTTAAGTAATTCAGGAACTCGGCACTTAAGTATTCTCCACCTCGATCCGATCTTAGAATCTTGATACTTTTGCCGGTTTGTTTTTCTACTTCATTCTTAAATTCCTGGAATTTTTCAAAAGATTCTGACTTATGTTTCATTAAGAAGACATAACCGTATCTTGAAAAATCATCCGTAAAAGTAATGAAGTAAGAATAACCGCTTCGCGCATGTGTAGACATTGGACCGCACACGTCGCTGTGTACGAGTCCCAAGAGCTCGCTCGCTCTTACTCCGTGTCCAGTGAACGGAGTCTTTGTCATCTTTCCTTCGAGACAGGATTGACAAGTGGCATATGATTGATATTCGAACGGATCCAAATATCCTTCTGTATGTAACTTAGTCAACCTTCTCTCATTGATGTGACCCAGTCTACAATGCCATAAGAAAGTCTGATTGATATCTGGAGACTTTCTTTTGTGTGTATTCTGGACATTGAAAATCTGTGGTTGGTTTAATACGTATATACCATTGCTCAATGTACCTGACCCAATCAGAACTTGATTAAGGTGAATGTTTACAACATTACTTACAAACGCAAATTCATAACCTTCTTTAGAAACCAAAGATACAGAAATGATATTACAAGTTGCGTTGGGTACAAAAAAGCAATTACGCAAAACCAAAACATGCCCATCTGACATTCCCAGGTGATAGTCCCCCACGGCTTTAGCATCCATGCAAGCTCCGTTCGCAACTCTGAGGGTCATGTCACCTGCCTTCAAAACCCTACGGTTTCTCAACGCCTGCAAAGAATTACAGATATGAGATCCTGATCCGGTATCCAATACCCAGGAAGTAGAGTTTATAGAAAGACAGTTTTCAATAACATACACACCTGAAGCTGAAGCCGCAACCTGCTTCAGTTCCTGTGTCCTGGCTTTCCAAGCCCTGCAATCTTTCTTCCAGTGTCCACTCTTATGACAATAGAAGCACTCTTCCTTTCCAACAAGCTTCCCCGCAATCTTTGTTGCCTTATCCTTTCCCTTCGCACCCACTTTACTAACACCGCCTCTTGGTTTGGCGGGGGCTTTCTTCCTCTTTCCCTTGGCTTTCGCCTTGGACCTAGAGGAAGAAGATCCTCCTATAAACAAAGCGGGTGTTTCCCTACCCTTCTGTAGGGTGCCCTCTGCGCTCCTCAGCAGGTTGAGGAGTTCTGAAAGTTCAACTTCCTTTTCTTGCAAGTTGAAATTCAGTATGAACTGGGCGTAAGTGGATGGAAGGGACTGGAGAATTAAATCTGTATAGAGTTCACTGTCCAACGTGGTCCCAAGTTCCGCGAGCTCCTTAGTGTAGCCAATCATCTTAAGCACGTGGTCCGCTACCGATGATCCGATGGACAACTTTGTCGAAAATAACTTCTTCGACACTTCGTATCTTGCGATACGAGACTGCTCTCCATACAGTTCTTTTGTATGGAGAAATATGGACTCGAGGTCCATATTCTCATGCCTCCTTTGATGTTCGTTGTCCATAGAGGCAAGCACGAGGCACCTGGCCTTCGCGCAATCAATCTCCCAAGTCTTACGGATTTCCTTATCTGCGACGCTGGAGGTGGGACCTGGGACGGGGGGAGCTTTGGTGGTAAGAAGATACCCCAGCTTGTCGTAAGCGATTGCCAATTTGACATTCCTGAGCCAATCTTTGTAGTTTGGCCCTGTCAGTATGTTTTTATCTAGAAGTAACTTAAGTCCAGTCATTTCGAATTAGGTCGCTGCAGGGGGGAGAGAAGAAACACTTTAGCACGATGCTCTTGCAAGTTTAGAATGGTTTTTAATTTGTCTAAACAGGATGGCTCCCACTGTCTCTCGAATCCCTCCTCAAACCACAAAGGAAGAATTAGCCGGGATCAATCCCACCGTACAATACTTGCTTAACCGTTCAGCCAGGCTAGTGTCGGTACTTCGAGGGAGGTTTTCCAACGCTTTCGCGAAGTTCCTTAATTAAATAACCTCTTTTCCCTGGGGGCGTAGCCCCGCTAACACCTTTCTAGGCACCTACTAGGTTTATAGCATTGATCGTTTAGTGAGAAATTTCCCGAGGAGTAGCATATACTCACAGTAGGATCGGGATCCAAATATCATCGCGTGACGAAAATGAAGGAATCCTACCATAATCATCACACTCCAAATGGTATGCAAATCTAGCAAGTTTCAGTACTTATGAAACTCCCGATGTGGATTTTTGCCCCATGCTCTTATGACCTTGGCGTGAGGTCAAAATGTCAGAAGTCACATGTCAAGTTCTTCCCATCATTATCCCAGTTGATTTGAATCCACCCGTACCTACCCTTGACGTAGGCCAAAATGGTGGTACGACTGTCTCAAAACAACACATTCTATCTATGCAACAGATAAATATCCGGCAGCTACCAATCACTATGCCTTGGCGTGAGGTCAAAATACATAGCTTGAATACTGCCGTATATTTAACTGAAATGATGGAGGGCTACGAATGGTTTTGGCGAAACCGTGAACGTAGTGAACTTGATATAATCGATGGAACGAGATAGCTTTTAGAAGGAGTGGCTCAAGCTCCGCATTTAAAAGTTAGTTTTGAAAAGAACCGAGTGGTTTTTTGAAAGTGTTCCAACGATTTTAACTTGGTTTATTATCTTGCATTAGTTCTTTTAATGCGTGATATTCTTGCATTAGTTCTTCTAATGCGTCCCATCATTTAATCCTACCATTGCAGAAAACAACCAAAATATGACGTACGCTTATGCCATTCGCATTCGCCATGGGGTCCCGTCATCACTCGTTAGGTTACTTAACTAACGACAGAGCGGGGGCTGGGCTAGCGCGGCTGTAAAACATAAGCAACGCCTAAATAGAAAGCAATGATAGACATTACAGATCACAGATGAATACATTGGATATACTAGCAATCCGCAATCCTTTCGAGCCTGCAACGAAAAGCGGATTACACGGTCGCGGTGAATAGCCAAATACCCCACCCAAGACCCCTACGGGTGCGGCAAACTTCCCGCCAAGTACTCGGCAGTTTGTGCACCCCTCCATGGGTCTATCCTAGGAGCAAAAACAGTAAAAAGAATTATACAATGACGGCTACAACCCCGACCCGGTTGTGCGGCCAAACAAATAATATTATTACATCAATTTACATTTACAATGAATGAAAGAAAAACAAAAGCTCATCTCACATCCACCCCGGCTATTCACCCGCGATAGTCCAACACATTCATATACACAATCCAATATCAAACACAGATCATGTATAACCCCGACTAATCGACCTATAGCGATTAGCCGACGTTCAATACATGCAAACATCACAGATATAACCATCATAGTCAAAGTGCAGTGAAGTTCGGAAAAAAAATACGGAATTATAGGACCCCAAAAGTGAATTTCTGTTCTGGAAAATCTGGGTACATATAATATATTTTAAAAATCCCAAAACCAACACAGAAGAACACTGCACGAAAAACGATGCACAGAAGACGACAAACGGCGGCGCTTCCGCGGCACATGCCTACCTCGTGCGGCGGAAGCGCGGCGGTTTGAATGAATTAGGGCAACGTTTTTCTTGGGTGTTCACACAAAACCCTGAGCCGAATTTACAAGTATAAAGTTTTTCATTTAGAGCAGAAAAAAATTCAACAGAAACTTAGGGTTTTGTTTTTCCGGTTTTGTGATTTTTTCGGTTCCGAACTTCGTTACACTTCACTACCAAGCTAGTTTAAGTTTAGTTAGTCTCTGATACCACTGTAAGTCCATATTGCGACCCCCGGTGCTTACGGGGAGGCGGAAACGGTATAAAAAACAAATTTTTATCGCAAGAGGCAACATGGACTAAACAAGGACGGGATCGTGTCTAAACTAAACTAGCAAACTTGCTAAAGAGATTTAGCTACTCGGATGAAGATGGTTATACCTAAACTTGAACTCCTTCTTCTTCAAACTTTTGTAGAGGTTGATGGTTCTCTTCTTGTCGCCTTCTTCCGTCGAAGATGGATCCACCTCGAAGGTTCGACCTTTGGGCTCTTCCTCGATCTTTGAGTGAACTAGGGTTTCCGGCTTGCTAAACCTTGAACCTAGAATGAGTAGAGAGTGACTAGGGGTTGCTTTTCTTTTTAAAGAGAAGGATTCTCAACACTTGAGAAGGGTTCTCTTTTGCTAGAGGAAGAAGAAGAAGAAGTGAGGAGAGAGAGTTGTTATGATAAAGTGAGCTCTTTTTCTTTTGCAACCATAACATAAAGCAAAAGAATTATCAAATAATAATAATAATGAAAAATGAAAAGGTTGATGGAAAGTTTTAGAATGACCATTATCATTTCAAACATTAAATGAATTTGCTTGAATCAAAGAGCATCTTTCTTTTGTAATGATGATGGTCAAAACTTCAACCATGGTCAACAAGTCAACCATGGTCAACAAGTCAACATAAAAACCAACCATGACACAATTTCATTTTATTATATATTATTAATTGATATAACATAAATCCATTAGGGTTTGGAAAAAGACGACTGTCAACTGTGCATACGCACCCGTTCCGAAACCCTAATGAAAGCCCTCTTCCTCTTCCTCAAACAACTGTGCATACACACCTGCATTCTCGTTCCGAGGAACAAGAATACCAAGATATAAAAGCAACCCCAAAACATATACCAGTATCTGGCTCAAAACAGAGCCTGCCGGTATAATCCGTCCGGACTCCAAACGTGCACAAGTGTGCGGACGAGAACGAACCCTGTCGCAAAACCATGCGACCTCTACTCTGTTTTGCCCAGAGGCGAATACCCTCTGTGTGGGACTCTAAAGACTCGACACTACGCTGGCAGTGGGTTTAACCACAGACCGCAAGCGGCACTAGCTGTGCGTAACGGTCCCCAGGTAGATGTCGACAAGAAGGCCGACGAGGTGAAACCCCATCTGAACTCCTACTGAGTCTGAATGTGACAGTCTCCGTACAGTCCGGTCTGTTCGTCTGATACATCGCATGTCGGGCCTAGGGGGCGGTAAAACGTCAGTCCCCCAATAGCGGTACAAGTCGTGTCGGAGTGAAGCCCAAAACACCCTGAGATAACACTGGACGCCTACCAGTATATCTCGCTTGCCCTGGCCAGGGACTACTTGTGTAATGGCTCTCCTAGACACAGCGCGATGTCAACCCCCAATACCGGAAGAGACGAATCCTGTCTAACCGTCACTGCCTCCAAGTGCTTCGGGACTGCACCCAACCACCACCTGTTTGCACGACTCCTTTGAGCCGTGGTAGGGTAGTGATCAAAGTGCAGTGGGAACACACTCGAGGCGAAGTGCCAGTGTCAAGTCAGCGGACTAAGCTGTACTCATGTCACCTGGGAACTGATAACTGACGATAGGTATAATACCAACCTGTCAGTTCCCGACGAGTCCTGTCCAGTGTACTCGTAACCCAACGAGCACCCGTATACTATCTCCAGTACGACGTACTGATGGCTGTGGGACAGACCATCTCCCACACTGGGATGAGAAGCGCATACGCTAGTCTACTCCGGAGTATCGATGCCCTGTCTCGATAGTCCTACGACTAGGGACCTGTATAAGGATGTGCTTATAGATTACCCAGCCCCCACTAGTGTGACTGCCATCACAACGCTGGTAATCAAGCAAAGATCCTAAGGGCTCCACTAATGCGTATAAGTGATATACTGAAATAAACACAAGTACACATTGAAGTAGAAACAAACCAAGTAGCATACTACTATATTGAGCAAGATTGTTTATACAAGGTGAATATCCCAAGCTTCCATCAAGTAATATACATACTAGTATGATACAGTAATGGCCTCTAGGGCATATACACTAACAAAGGCTTGGAAGGCCAGAACACAGGATTTGAAGCGAGTTGCGGTTTCAGCTTCAGGTGTATATGTTATTGAAAACTGTCTATCAATAAACTCTACATCCTGGGTATTGGATACCAGATCAGGATCTCATATCTGTAATTCTTTGCAGGCGTTGAGAAAGCGTAGAGTTTTGAAGGCAGATGACATGACCCTCAGAGTTGCAAACGGTGCTAGCATGGATGCTGAGGCCGTGGGGGACTATCACCTGGGATTGTCGGATGGACATTTTTTGGTTTTGCGTAGTTGTTATTATGTACCAAATGCAACCTGTAATATCATTGCTGTATCTTTATTATCTAAAGAAGGTTATGAATTTGCATTTGTAAGTAATGTAGTGAACATTCACCTTAATCAAGTTTTGATTGGGTCAGGTACATTGAACAACGGTATATACGTATTAAACCAACCACAGATTTTTAATGTCCAGAATACACACAAAAGAAAGTCTCCAGAAATCAATAAAACTTTCTTATGGCATTGTAGACTGGGTCACATCAATGAGAGAAGGTTGACTAAGTTACATGCAGAAGGATATTTGGATCCGTTCGAATATCAATCGTATGCAACTTGTCAATCCTGTCTCAAAGGAAAGATGACAAAGACTCCGTTCACTGGACACGGAGAAAGAGCGAGCGAGCTCTTAGGACTCGTACACAGCGACGTGTGCGGTCTAATGTCTACACATGCACGAAGCGGTTATTCTTACTTCATTACTTTTACGGATGACTTTTCAAGGTACGGTTATGTCTTCTTAATGAAACATAAATCCGAGGCTTTTGAAAAATTCCAGGAATATAAGAATGAAGTAGAAAAACAAACAGGAAAAAGTATCAAGGCACTAAGATCTGATCGAGGTGGTGAATACTTGAGTGCCGAGTTCCTGGGTTACTTAAAAGAGAATGGAATTCTCTCTCAGCTTACTCCTCCATACACTCCGCAACATAACGGTGTATCGGAGAGACGGAACCGAACCCTATTGGATATGGTACGGTCCGTGATGAGTAACGCTGAGTTGCCGCGATCGTTCTGGGGATATGCACTAGAATCAACTGCATACCATTTGAACCGAGTTCCAACTAAGACTGTGCCTACTACACCATATCAGATGTGGTGTGGGAAGAGACCCTATCTTAATCACATTAAGACATGGGGATGTCCAGCTTTTGTAAAAAAGCAGTATGCGGACAAGCTCGAGGAACGCTCAGTACAGTGCAAGTTTGTGGGATATCCAAAGAACTCCAAGGGATATTTCTTCTATTGCGAAGAGGAACAAAAAGTCCTTGTTTCTCACCATGCCCACTTTCTAGAACACCAGTTCATAGAAAAAGAACTAAGTGGGAGCACAATAGAACTGGAAGAAATTCCAGAACCACGAGCTATTACTGAAAGCTTAGTAGAACCAGAGGGTTCGAAAGATCAGGACATTCCCATGCCACTCCGCAGGAGTAGTAGGCAGTCTCATCCGCCCGAGAGATACTACGGTTTTCTCATTGACGGGGATAGAGAGGATTGCATCATAGATTGTGATGAGCCTACTAGCTTCCAGCAAGCCATTCAGAGCGTCGACTCGGTAAAATGGCTGGATGCAATGCGGACCGAAATGGAGTCCATGTACACCAACAAAGTATGGACGTTGGACATTGCTCCAGATGGGGTAAAACCCGTAGGATGCAAGTGGATCTTCAAAAGGAAGATTGGTGTAGATGGACAGGTTGAGACCTATAAAGCTAGACTGGTTGCAAAGGGTTTTCGTCAGCGACCTGGTTTGGACTATGACGAAACCTTTTCTCCAGTAGCTATGCTGAAATCCATTCGGATCCTTCTTGCCATTGCTGCCTTCCACGATTATGAGATTTGGCAGATGGACGTAAAGACAGCTTTTCTAAATGGTCATTTAGAGGAGTGTGTCTATATGGACCAGCCAGAGGGTTTCATTCAGAGTGGGAGCAGCGGAAAGGTGTGCAAGTTGCTTAAGTCCATTTATGGACTAAAGCAGGTATCGCGGAGTTGGAACATCTGTTTTGATGAGACGGTCAAGGAATTTGGCTTTATCAAAAATCCAGATGAACCATGCATCTATTGTAGATTTGTAGCGAGAACTGTAGTATTCCTCGTTTTATACGTGGATGACATTCTCTTAATAGGAAATGACATTCCCATGCTACAATCTGTCAAGGGGTTCTTGTCACACAGGTTCTCCATGAAATACCTGGGTGATGCCTCATACATTCTGGGTATCCGGATCTACCGTGACAGATCCAAGAGGATATTAGGACTTTCACAGTCCAGGTACATCGACACCATACTGAAGAGATTCAGTATGGAAGATTCTAAGCGCGGTAATCTACCGGATTGTCACGGGATCACCCTCTCCAAAGAGATATCTCCCAAGACTGATGTGGAGAGGGATCGCATGTCTATTATACCCTACGCTTCTGCGGTAAGCTCTATAATGTATGCGATATTGTGTACCAGACCGGATGTGGCTTATGCACTGAGTGTGGTAAGCAGGTATCAATCAAACCCTGGGGAGAAACATTGGATAGCAGTAAAGAACATTCTCAAGTACCTGAGAAGGACTAAGGAGATGTTCTTGGTGTATGGCAGAAAAGACCTGCAGATTGAGGCCTTTGCTGACTCCAGCTTCCAAAGTGACAAGGATGATTCCAAGTCCATGTCGGGTTTTGTCTTTACCCTCAATGGAGGGGCGGTGTGTTGGAAGAGTTCCAAATAGGAAACTATTGCGGACTCGACTATGGAAGCGGAATACATCGCTGCATCTGATGCCGCAAAAGAAGATGTCTGGATGAGGAAGTTCTTGAAAGAACTTCAGGTGGTTCCGTCCATTGTTGACCCAATACCTCTGTATTGCGACAACAACGGGGCTATAGCTTTAGTGAAGGAACCCAGGTCCCATCAAAAATCCAGACACATCTTAAGGCGGTATCACCTGATCAGGGAGATCGTGGATCGCCAGGAGATCGAGGTTCGGAGGGTTGCTTCAGAAGATAACACAGCAGATCCATTCACCAAGGCCTTGCCCCAGACTCAGTTCGAGCTGCTGATCGAGATGATAGGTCTTCAATACGCGTGTACATGGCCTTAGTGCAAGTGGGAGATTGTTAGTGTATATGCCCTAGAGTCCATTACTATATCATACTAGTTTGTATATTACTTGATGGAAGCTTGGGATATTCACAGTTGTATATAAAATCTTGCTCGAAATGGTAGTATGCTACTTGGTTTGTCTCTGCTTTAATATGTGCATGTGTTTCTTTTAGCATATCGCTGATATACATATTAGTAGAGCCCTTAGGATCTTTGCATGATTACCAGCGTTGTGATGGCGCTCACACTCGTGGGAGCTGGGTAATCCATAAGCACATCCTTATACAGGTCCCTAGTCGTTGGACTATCGAGACAGGGCATCGATACTCCGGAGTAGACTAGCATATGCGCTTCTCATCCCAGTGTGGGAGACGGTCTGTCCCACAGCCGTCAGTTCGTCGTACTTGAGATAGTATACGGGTGCTCGTTAGGTTACGAGTACACTGGACAGGACTCGTCGGGGACTGTTGGTTGGTATTATACCTATCGTCAGTTATCAGTTCCAAGGTGACTTGAGTACAGCTTAGTCCGTTGACTTGACACTGTCACTTCGCCTCGAGTGTGTTCCCACTACACTTTGATTACTACCCTACCATGGCTCAAAGGAGTCGTGCAAACAGGTAGTTTTTGGGTGCAGTCACGAAGCACTTGGAGGCAGTGACGGTTAGACAGGATTCGTCTCTCCCGGTATTGGGGGTTGACATCGCGCTGTGCTAGGAGAGCCATTACACAAGTAGTCCCTGGCCAGGGCAAGCGAGATATACTGGTAGGTTTCCAGTGTTATCTCAGGGTGTTTTGGGCTACACTCCGACACGACTTGTACCGCTATTAGGGGACTGAAGTTCACCGCACCCCTAGGCCCGCCATGCGATGTATCAGACGAACAGACCGGACTGTACGGAGACTGTCACATACAGGCTCAGTAGGAGTTCAGATGGGGTTCACCTCGTCAGTCTTCTTATCGACATCTATCTGGGGACCGTTACGTACAGCTAGTGCCGCTTGCGGTCTGTGGTTAAACCCACTACCAGCGTAGTGTCGAGTCTTTAGAGTCCCACACAGAGAGCTATTCGCCTTTAGGCAAAATGAGTAGAGGTCGCATGGTTTTGCGACAGGGTTCGTTCATATCCGCGCACTTGTGCACGTTTGCTGTCCGGACAGCTTATACTAGTGGGCTTTGGTTTAAGCCGGATCCTAGTATATGATTTGGGATTGGTTTTTCTCATTGTATTCGTGTTCCTCGGATCACGAATACGGGTGCGTATGCACAGTTGCTTGAGACAGAGAGAGAAGACTTTGATTAGGGTTAATGACTATTGTCATTTTATTAACCCTAATGCTTATGTGTGAATTATGGTTAATTGATCTTAGTTTAATAATTGTGCATGGTTATGGTTGTTGACCATTTGACCTATCTTGACTTGTTGACCTTGTTGACACTTTGACCATCATCATTTCATTTGGAAGATGCTCTTTGATCCTTGCAATTTGCATTAAAAATGAAATGATAATGGTCATGTCTTGATTAAGCCATGACAATTATCTCACTAATTATCTAATTAAAATAATTCACACATATATGTGAGAATGGTTATTATTCTCTCATTCTATCATTTCTTTTCTCTCTCTTGTTCTTCCTCTCCCTCAAGTTCTCCCCTCTCATGTGTTGAGAAACACTTGAGCTTGAGAAAAACCTATTCTTGATAATCTCTACTCTCATCTAGGGTTCAAGGATTAGCACTTCTTGCACCCTAGTTACTTCTAGCTTGGAGTTGAAGCCAAAGGTTGAGGCTTTCGGGTGGATCCTTCTTTGACGTGAGAAGACAACAAAGGTGGCCTCTTTTTACTACTCCAAGGAGCAAGGAGAGAAGGACATAAAGCCCTAGGTATAACCATTCTAACACTTAGCTAGTTTCTAGTTAGCTTTAGCTTGTTTTTGCTTAGCAAAAATCCTTCTTTGTCTAGTCCATGTTGCCTAAGTTGATAAAAATTTGATTTTTATTCTGTTTTCCGCCTTCCCGTAAGCACCGGGGTGGGCAACGTGGACTTACAGAGTCAAGAAAGCTCTGTGTAGGACTCTAAAGAATCGTCAATACGCCGGTAGTAGGTGATGATCATATCAAACACCCACAAGCTGCAAGCGATCAGCTAAACGTAACAGCCGCCCACGTATTGATCGATCAGAAGATCAACAAGCAAGCATGTACATTCTCCTGTGAATCCGAGATCAGTAACACTACCGTACAGTTCGGTCTCTTCTTCTAATATGTTGCATATCTAGTCTAGGGGTGGTAAACGTCAAACCCTAGTAACCGATAAGTCGTGTCGATGCGAGTCTCATAACATGTCGAGAAACTACTGATAACACTTACCAGTAGCACTCTATATCAGCCCTGGCCAGGGACTTCCAGTTATAGCCAATCGAACACAGCACAACATCAACTACCTATACCGGGAGAGACGAAACCCTTCCTATCGCTCATTGCCTCCATGTGATTCGGGACCGTACCCAAAAGCCACCATTTTGCATGCCCTCTTGGACGTGGTAAGGTAGAAATTAAAGCACAATAGAAATCACGCAAGACTCTATGACGATCTCGGGTCTACAGACTACCCTGTACCAGTGTCACCAGAGAACTGCCATCTGACGTGAGATATAATACCATCTGGGAGTTCTCGGCGAGTCCGTTCAGTGTACCCAGTCTCCACTGAGCACCCGTACACCATCTTTGATGTCAAACACCGATGGATATGGGATCATCCATCGCCCATCATATGGGTCAAGATGCGTATACGCTAGTCTACTCTGGTGTATCAATGCCCTGTCTCGATACACCCTCGACTAGGAAAAATTATAGGATGTACTCATAGACTACCGTGGCCCTACTAGTATGATCTCATCATAGTCCCAGTAGTCGAGTAAATATCCTAAGGGTTTTATCAACATGTGAGAGCAAGACAATAAACTAATATAAGTCAACATGTTAAGACAAAGTGAAACCAAATAGCATACTATCATGTCGAGCAAGAAAGTCCTCTATATATATATCCAAGTATCCACTATAATATACATCATATGTACAACAATGGCCTCTAGGGCATATATATAACTAGCATTAACAATGTTAAGGTACGGGAAGTTGTCCGGTTTATGCTTAAAACTAGACTCTGGATGACTCAAGGCGCATTTCTGTAATGGCTGTTTATGGGTTAACCCGGGCTATGACGAGGGTTGACTTTCTACCATCTGGAAGATCAATGGTGATATTTTTCTTGACTCGCCACAGTTTTAGTAAAATGGACTTTTTCATAAAACAGAAGTTGGAGTATAGTAGAACTGGAAGTGATTCCAGAACCGAAAACGATTACTGAAAATTTAATAGGACCTAAAGGTTCAATCTAGATTGTCATTCCATTGGCCACTCCGCAGATATATAGGGTAACCTCAAGCACCTAAGAGGTTCTTCGGTATCCTCAAGGAAGGTGACAGGGAGGTTCTTGTTTACCCAGACTTGACACTACTGTTGTTCCAGGCTATGAGACCCGGCAGGAGGATAAGTATAGCGTCGTTATAAACTAGTTTTAGAAGTGCACGTGTATATGACTCTACCAGAGGGTTGTCGTAGTCAATGGGAGCAGCGGAAGAATAGTGGGAAAGTAGCTTATGTCTATTTATAGACTAAAGCAGATATAGCGGAGATAGATCATCTATTTCTAATGTGACAGTCATAGGTTTGACTTTATCAAAATAGGGGATGGATCTGTTAAGAAGGTAGTAGGGTGTGATGTCCTGGTATATGGATGGCATACACATAGTAGGAAGTGAAATTCCTATACAACGATCGGTTATACTTTGGTTGTCACGCAGTGGTTTCTCCACATAGGATGTAGATATAATATCAGACATTCTTCTTACTAGATCTATGGTTTTAGATCTAGATTTAGATAGTTTCCCAATCAGGGTACTTAGACAACATTCTACAAGTATTATAGAATGGACGACTCCTGGCACGGTAGTATACCTGCAGATGATGGAGTCACCCTCTCCAAAGGTGTCTTGCAGACTAAAGGGGAGAGGGATACGCATGATTGACATATCACTTTCTTAGGCTATTGAGTCAATCATGAGATGTCAAGTACCACAACAGATGTTTTTTTTTGCACTAGATGCAATAAATTGATATCGCCGCGCTTCCGCCGCATTAAACCTCTATTGCCGCGGATCCGCGGTCAGGTAGATAGATCCCTACACAAAATTTTCAAAGACTGCTCCTGATTACTTACCGAACTCTCTGGAAAGTTCAGAAAATTTCTCCTCTTGCTCCACAGATTCCAGATTTCCTCGCAACAAATCACAACAAATCGTTTAGTGTTTGTGCGAATTTTGATCTAAAAATTTTGATGGAATAAATTTTTCAACTCAGATTTCAAAAACGAACAAATTAGCACACTATCTCCGGTAATGGCGCCATTTGATTGAATGATTCTTTGTGTGTAGGTAGAAAAGATGTTTAGATCACAATCAAAAAAATTTTGTAAACCGCAATCAATAACGGTGTCAATTGTAGCTTCGTTAGCGAGTGCGGATCGTCCACTGGGAAAGTGAGAATTCCTCGTAATTTAATTAGTTGAGTCGAAAATTAAAGAGAAAAGAAAAGACAACTCAATTCAAGATTTAAAAGTGAATTTCAAGAATTATCTAGATCTAATTCAAGAAAACATTAAAATCAAGAATCAAGAATTGATGATATCCAATCGAATTAGGTTTCAAGAATTGAAGTGAGGCTCATAAGAATCGATCGAATCTATAGACGTGATGAAAACTAGTGATTATGTTTTCTTATCCATTAATGATTTGATACTAGATCGATGACGATCAATCGAGGTTTAAGGATCTCTTAAAGGAACCGGGGTTTCTTCATCTCATCCTTTGTCCTTTCGATGAATCTCATTCATAAGCTAGCCTCTAATAAATTGAATTACCGATCGTCGATTTCTAATTATGAGCGAAAACATTCAATTAAGCATTTTGCTCGAAACTAGATTGTCGATGATTCAATTTACAAGAGTTTACAAAACTTATAGGAATTAAGAATCATTTCAAGATTTGTAACATCATCATCTATTGATTCTCTCGACTCCTCCACGAGCGGAGTTTCTACTCAAGCATCATATCAAAGAACACAATCAAGAATTGAGATCTAATCATAATGCTCAAATATAAAATTAAGCAAGATAAAGAAATTTCACCTTTTATTTATCAACAATTTTATTACAATTCTCTCAAGATCTATAAGAGGAAAGAACTCGATCGTCTATTTGGCTTCGCACGTCTCTTTGAGTCACGGATCGTCTTGGATCACTTGCTTGGTTGAAGATCGGCGTCGCTTCTAATGGTTGAAGACTTCTTGCTTGATTTGTACTCAAAGATCTTGAATTTTTGCTTTGGTGATTGGATTAGGGTTGGAGTTTGAATGCACAAGTTATGTCACTCAACTTGTGTGTGGAAATTGATGGAATGATCAAAAACATTGAGAGTGAAGCTTTAGGGTTCCTTTTATAGCCTTATGATTGGGATTAGCTTCCTTTAGAAGCTAGATTTAGTTTAGCTTCTCTTGTAAGCATGGTAGTTAGGTAGAAGGTTCTAGAGTTAGTTAGTTAGGGTTAGCTTCCTTCATAAGCTTGGAGGTTAGGGAGAAGCTTCTAGGCTTAGGTAGTTAGCTTCCTTTGGAAGCTTGAAGATGTTTAGATTGAACAATAAGCTTTGCTAAGAGTATCGCATATCAATTCCATGATGGGGGCATTATACAAGAAGATCTTTAAACCGTTCAAAGAATTTCCAGAATGGTTCGTTGGGAAGTTGGGTAAACTGGTTAATCTCGCTTCGAACACGGACGGTTTTATGATTGGGATAAAATTTCTTAAGAAATGTTATAATGAATTCGTCCCATTTAGCATTAGAATGTGCGGCAGTGCCATAAAACCATTTTTCTGCTAGATCGCACAAGGTAAAAGGGAGAAGACATAATCGCATAACATCCATAGAAAGTTGGGTTGTGCTCATTATTGCACATACATTTTCGAATTTGGTTATGAAAATGTATGCGTCTTCGGATTCAAGCCCGTGGAATTTGGACAACAAGATGATGAAGTGGGGTTTAACTTCGAAATTACCCTCGTTGGCTGGTTGAAGAGACAGACATATAGGTAGGGGCCTACGTATGGGGCAGCATTTTTCTTAGAGAGAGATGCACGGTGAATTCTGCACACCTATGGGTGGTGGCATGGTGGTATCGTTAAATCCCGATGGAGATCCGTCCATCTCGGGAGATGTGGTGGGTGGAGGGAAAATAGAAGATGAAGAAGTACCGACTTAGGAGTCGATAGAAAAAACGCGGACGAGACGGGCACTAGAATCCCGTGTCCAGCCAATCATGCACTAAACGGGTTCAGTGCACGTGGTAGCGTGTGTGAGAACGATTTTTTAGAAGGTTTGTTTTGAAAAAGTGTCGGACGTGAGGCTTGACTCAACAAATCAAAAAAATGCACAATCAATCCCTAGAACTAGGGTCACCTAGGTCAAGTCACTAGACCGCTCCTTGACTTCCAAGGGAAAAGTCGCAGGATCAATCCTCTACTACCTCTTTATCGCTCTTGTAGCCAGGTAAGTGCCAGGTAAGTTGGAGGTATCCGCTATACGAATCACCGAAACTAGCGGGTCTAATTAAGTAACCACTTTCTTTAGTCACACTTGTCTAGACACCAAAAGAGAAATGCGGATAAGTGATAGATTACCCACAACCTTCCTCTGTCCTAATTGAGCACGATAGGCCTTAGGGGCTTGGTCTAGATATTTTTTAATTAATGTATGGTGAAAGTATGCTCATTTTGTGATTTGTGGGGCCTAGAAATGATGATGAAATCCCAACTTAATCTGGATTTAGGTTATTGTCCTTTAATGTCCGGTTTAGATATGCACAAACAAACCGATATCCAAACACGCAAAAAGATTTTTGATCGACGATATTTGCAAAGAATCCTATAGGAAAAATCAGAATATTGGATCTTAGAGGAGAGAGAAAGATATTAGGAAATTACCAGAGGATTTTGGTGCTTCAATTCCACCACACCGTCGCGGTTCTGCCGCAAAACCCGCTTTTACCGCGATTCCGCCGCAAGGTAGAATAGTTGTTTGCCATTTTATTCCAGAGCGCCCCTCTGCTCCTCTAGGCTACATTGAAAGTCTCTGAATCTCTGTTTCCTTACTCCAGTTACTCCAGGATTCCTTGCAAAACTCGCACAATAATCGTTAGATATACAAGATGCGGGTTTGTTTATTTTATGTTATGGATTTTATAAGAAATCAACCCGAATAACAAGAAAAAAAATTACAGCCGTTTCCTCGGCAACGACGCCATTTGATTGGTCTGTGCTGAAAAGATAGTAAAGTATACCGCAATCAAGACGGTGTCGTTAGTAGCTAGCCGCGATGAGTATGGGTCGTTCGCAGGTAAACGCAAATTTTTTTTCTTGCTTTAGACGAGTTGATTGAAGAAAGGTGATTGTTTGTCGTTACGGATATAAGATTTATGAAAAGAAGGTTTGTAGAGTTCATAGGACATAGGAGTAATGGATGAATAATTAAAAATGACTTCTCTTATCTTTTAATAGTTTAAAACTAGATCGATAGTGATGAATGTAGATTAGGGTTCTTTTGGAAAAAAACTAGGGTTTCCCCCACTCTTAACCCTTATCCTTGCATTGATCTCTATTCATGTCTAGCCCTTAACAAAACAAGTGTTAAACCAATCTCGAATCGTGGTCGTGACTAGCAATAAATTGGTAGCGCGCCTGATAAGGATATTAACATTTGTTTTACTAAAGTTTATAGACTTTAAAATGTATAAAAGAAGTTAAATAATTTTATCATCCATTGATCTACCCTAGCCTACGAACCCTAGCAAGCTAGGAGTTACTCACTCATACTTTGAGATTTAGAAGAAAGATTGAAGAATGAAAACATGATTAAGATGCATAAAGTAAGTGCGGAAAGTAAGTGCGGAAAGTAATTGCAAAAAGAATAATAAAAACACTACCTTTATTAATCAACTATTGCATACAACTTTTGAAAGTAGAGTACAAGAACCCTAGTTGCTCTACATCTCTATCTTATTGGAAGTAGATGACTAGTTGATGATCACTCGGATACGTGGATCGCTTTGGACCTCTTGATCTCTTCGGTGATGATCTTTGATGTGCAGCTCTCGGTCCTATATATAGTCACAGAAACTAGAAACCCTAGATACCATCTGTGATTATATGCTGATACGATCCAATCACCAAAATATCTCATCAAACGGCCCTAGAACCGCCGCTGAACCGCCGCATATTGGCCTATTTGGCCGTGGTTCTTCCTCATATTGATGACTTCAGTCTCTGGGATTTTTTGTGCTATTTTATCTTGATTTTTGGATATCTTCTCGATGTCTAGATTATGAAAATAATACTCTGAGTCTCTGCAGTTGCTAGATCTCTTAATTTTCTTTCATATTCTGGCAGATTTGATTCCGACATCCCGATTTAATTCGGATCTCCTGTATTCCAGACCTGAGCTAAAATCTGCACAATATCTCAAGTCATAGTGTTAGCAGTATTTGGTATTTTTGAGATATTATCCTAACCATTTTATATGATATTAGATTTTTATTGATTCGAAATATTTGATGTGATATGCATATTTACTAATAATTCATATAAGTATTATATGCATATATTTTCCCTCATTATGTTAAATATAATGTAGAAACATATGATAATAAACTTTTTACAAATAAACCCTCATATGTTCTATAATTACAATAAACACCTTTTAGTATTTAGCAATAGTAGGGAAAATATTCATTCAAATGTTTTTATATTTTAGACTAATCAATGGTCGGCTACGACATTTTCACATCCACTTTTCTCTCTTATGGCAAGGTCAAATTCTTGCAATAAGAGGATCCAACGTATTCGCCTGGATTTAGCATCCTTCTTTGATAATAGATGTCTTAAGGCGGAATGATCGGTGTAAGATACTACCGGTGAACCAATTAGGTAGGGCCTGAATTTTTCTAATGCAAAGACAACTGTCAAGAGTTTCTCCTCGATGGTTGTATAGTTCATTTGGGCATCGTTCATGGTCCTACTCGCATAATAAATGACATGTGGTATCTTATCGATGTGCTGTCCTAAGACTGAACCAATTGCAAAGTCGGATGCATCACACATAAGCCCAAAAAGGTGATTCTTGTCTGGAGATGATAGAACAGGGGCGGTAGTGAGGGAACGTTTAAGCGATTCAAAAGCAGCCAATCAATCCGAGTCGAAGTGAAAAGTTGTATCCGTGGCTATGAGAAGAGTTAAAAGTCTACCAATCTTGCTAAAGTTCTTGATGAATCGTCTATAAAAACCGGCATGGCCAAGAAAGGATTGTACAACTTTGACGCATTTGGGAGCAGGAAGGTTGGAAATGACATCTATTTTAGCTTTGTCTATCTCAATACCATTCCGTAAGATGATATGCCCTAAGACAATACCTTCTTGAACAATGAAATGATATTTTTCCCAATTCAAAATTAGATTCTTTTTCTTACAGCGGGTAAGAACAACGTCAAGATGACGTAAGTATTCCTTAAAGAAATCCCTAAATATGAAGAAAACGTCCATGAATATTTCCAAAAATTCTTGACCATATCAAAGAATATCCCTATTATACACCGTTGAAATGTAGCATGTGTATTGTATAACCCAAAGGGCATGCGTCTATAAGTAAAAGTGCCAAACGGACAAGTAAAAGTTGTCTTATCTTGATCCTTATCGGCGATGGGAATCTGGTTGTATCCTGAGTGACCATCCAAGAAACAGTAGAACTCACGACCAGCTAAGCGTTCCAATATCTGGTCAATGAAGGGTAGAGGAAAGTGATCTTTCCTCGTCGCGGCATTGAGTTTTCTATAATCAATACATACGCGCCACCCGGTTTAGGTGTAAGTTGGAATCAACTCATTTGCTTCATTAATTATGACCGTGATACCAGACTTTTTAGGGACAACGTGAATAGGACTTACCCACTGGCTATCACATTTGGGTAAATTATACTATTATCTAAGCATTTGACGATTTCCTTCTTTACCGTCTCTTTCATGACCGGATTCAACCGTCTTTATAGGTCACGGGCTTGTTTGGCCTCATCTATCATATGTATATGATGTTCAACAATCAAGAGGCTAATCCCTTTGATGTCCACCATTGTCCAACCGAAAGCTTGCCGTTTCAATCTTAAGACAGACCGAAGAGCTCTCTCTTGTTCTAAGACTAAAGAAGCTGAGATGATGACGGGCAAAGACTCATTCTCACCTAAATATGCATACTTAAGATGAAACGGCATCGGCTTGAGATCAAGTGTCGGCAGAGAGACGATAGAAGGTAGGGTAAGGGAACGATACTCAGACTCTATGAGAGGTTCATAGCTAGCATATAGACTGACTCAGATAGCTCAACTAACTTGTTCGAAAAGTCAATGGATTCGAACACAGGGGTTGACTTGTCGACAGATGGGTCCCTTGAATCAAGATCATCAAGAAAAGTTAACCCTTCGTATTCCCTATTCGTGTAGGAAACGGCGGGATCAAACAATAACTCACTAGTGGCGTCGAGATCATTGTCGTAGAACAAAATCTCCTCAAATTCACAACTGTCGGAAGCTATCTCGTGGACAGAACATATATCTATTATATGAGTAGAAGATTTGGAGGGTTGACTTCCTACTATGAAAATGTTAAGTTCAATTATCATTTTCCCAAAGGATAGGTTCATGGAACCATTACGACAATTGATTACCGCATTTGAGGTTGCGAGAAATGGTCGTCCAAGGATCATCGGAATTTGGTTTGTGGATTTGCCACAGGCTGTGTATCTAAAACTATAAAGCCCACAGGGAATATAAATTCCCCGACTTTAATCAACACGTCCTCTAGCTCACTCTTAGGGTGGGTGATAGATCGATCGTCCATCTAAAAAGTGCAGTACGTGGGTTTCAACTCTCCTATGTCTAATTGCTCATAAATAGAATAAGAGAGCAAGTTAAAACTAGCACCAAGATAGAGTAAAGAGCGATTGATATTTTTACCCCCAATAGTTATAGAAATTGTAGGACAACCGGGGTCTTTATGTTTCTTGGGCAAATTTTGGGTAAGAGCATCACTCACATGCTCGCTAAGAAACCTTTTTAGGTACTTGAGTTTTCCTTTTCTTAGTGCACAAGTCCTTAAGAATTTTTGTATAGGATGGAACTTATTGGATAGCATCTAAGAGAGAAATATTAATGTTAACTTGCTTAAATATTTCCACAACCTTCTCCATCTATGAACTTGGTTTGTTGGGCGTCAACCGGTTTGGAAAAAGAGCTTTATTAATAGGGGTTTGGTCCAATACTTCGGGATAAGTTTGTGGAGATGGAATGCATCCCAAAACTGGAATTGGGGTAGCTTGAGAGGATAATCCATTCAAGGAAGTGGATGGAGAGTTCGAGCTCAGTGGAGAACGGAGAATGGGCTCGGAAGAAGATGTTTGATTAGAAAAAGAAGTAGAAGTAGTAGTCGGGGTGTCTTTGAAGTTTTCAACTTGTTCTCCAACATGGTTATTCGGCATTCTTTCCGATCTCAACGTAGTTATGGCACTCACATTATGATTTTGTTGGTTAAGAATAGTGCTAGCATTTTGTGGGTGGCCGGGATTTAGTAGAGGTTGAGATGGGAGTTTCCTTTTCACTCTTTCACTCATCGCTGCGTTTAACTATGCAATTTGTGCTCTGATAGATTTGATGCTTTTACTGTGGGAAGCGGTGTGTTGTATTAACGTTTGGATAGAAGAAGTTAAACTAGCTGACATTTGCATGGATTATTTAATAAAAACTTCTAAGCTTCTTTCGAGTGCAGAGATTTTATCGGTACCGGCAGGAGGAACATTATTTTGTGGTTGGAAAGAATTGTTATAAGGGGCAAAATTGTTTGCTGGATTTTGGAATGGTTGCGGTTGAAAAGGCTGCTGAATTTGTTGTGGTGGCTGTTGGTGTTGTGGAAGAAGCCTATGGTAGTTGTTTTGACTTTGGAACTGATTTTGATTTTGGTTTTGAATTTGGTTTTGGTTCCAAGAAAAATTAGGATCATTCCTCCATCCCGGGTTATATGTGGATGTATAAGGATCGTTTCTAGGTCGTTACTGAATAGCAGCATTAGTTTGTTCTTGACCTTGAGACGGAGAATTCAAAGCAAATTTTTCAGTTAAATGTGACGAGTCATAACAGCAACTACACACGGTTTTGGGGAGAAAAACTTGGTTTAGGGAGGCTGAAGAGAATTTGCTCTCAATAGTTTCGAGTTTCTTTTACATCACAGCCATTTCGGCTTTCAATGCGATGGAAGCGTCGAGCTGATGGATACATGCCCTAGATGAAGACGAAGATGATGTTGTTGGTTTTTTGCTCTCCCACTGTAGTGTTTATTCGGCGAGATCTTCAAGAAATTGCCACGCTTCCTCGTCGGATTTTTACATGAAATGGCATTGGCAAATGGTTTCTAGCATTTGTTTTGTCGCTGGATTAACACCCTTATACATAATTTGGTAAAGTTGCCATTTTTCGAATCCGTGATGAATGTATTGGACAAGGAGATCTTTGAACCTTTCAAAACATTTCCAAAAGGGTTCATTGGGAAGTTGGGCAAACTGGTTGATCTCGCTCCTAATGCGGGCTGTCTTATGATTAGGATAAATTTTTTTAAGGAATGCTTTAACAAATTCATCCCAATTGGTAATGGAATGTGAAGAGGTACTATAAAGCCACTTCTCTACGAGATCGCACAAGGTAAAAGAGAGAATACGTAATCGCATAGCATCCCCCGAAAGTTGGGTGGTGCTCATCATTGCATATACGTTTTGAAATTTGGTTATAAAAACATAGGCATCCTCAGATTCAAGCCCGTGAAATTTAAGCAACAAGTTGATGAAGTGGGATTTAATTTCGAAGTTATCCCCATTGGCTGGTGAAAGAGACAAACATGTAGGAAGGGGTCCGCGTGTAGGGTAGCATCGGACTTGGAGAGTGATGCATGGTGGATTTTTAATTTGCGCACCTAGAGGTGGTGGCAACGTGGCGTTGTTAAAACCTGGTGGAGGTCCATCCATCTCGGGAGATGTGGTAGGTGGAGGAGAAAAAGAAGGTGAAGAAGTATCGATCTCGGAGTCGACAGTGAAAACGCGGACTAAACGGGCGCTATAATTCCGTGTCCAGCCGAACATGCACTAAGTGGGTTTAGTAGACGTAGCAGCGTGTGATAAAGTGGTGAGAACGATTTTAAGAAGGCTTTGCTTTGACAAGAGTGATGGA
The DNA here is from genome assembly GCA_030015575.1 of Agapanthus africanus. Classification (NCBI taxonomy): domain Eukaryota; kingdom Viridiplantae; phylum Streptophyta; class Magnoliopsida; order Asparagales; family Amaryllidaceae; genus Agapanthus; species Agapanthus africanus. The sequence continues at coordinate 315,043,858 of CM057341.1, read as the reverse complement.
CGCAAGACTTGACTCAACCAATCAAAAAATGCATAATCAGACCCTAGAGCTAGGGTCACCTAGGTCAAATCACAAGACTGATCCTAGACTTCCAAAGGACAAGATGTATGATAAATCCTCTATCACCTCTTTATCAATCTTGTAGGAAGGTAAGTGCCAGGTAAGTGGGAGGTATCCGCTATACGAATCACCGAAATAGCGAGCCTAATTAAGTAAACCACTTTGCTTAGTCACACTTGCCTTAGACACCATAAGAAAAATGCGGATAAACAATAGATTACCCACGACTCTCTCTTGTTCTAATTGAGCGCGATTGTCCTTAGAGACTTTGTCTAGATATTTTTTATTAATGTAGGATGATGCGTATTCTTGTTTGTGATTTGTGGGGCCTAGAAAGGGTGATGAAATCCCTAACCTAATCTAAATTTAGATTTCTTGCCCCTTAATGCCCGTTTTGAATATGCAAAACAATCCAAAATCTAAAACACGCAAAAAAAAAAAAATTTAGTGGCGCTGTTTGCAAAGAATCCTGCAGGTAAAAATAGTTTATTGGAGGTTCAGAGGAGAGAGGAAGAAGATAAATAATACCAGAAAATTTGGGGGTCTAACTCTACTAGTTGGCCGCGGTTTCGCCACCTTCTAGTGAATCTCTTCTCCAAATTTTTGCACTGCACTCCAATCCTTCTCTGCTCCTATTTTACAGTCTCTAAATCTCTGTTGGTTCATTCCAAGTGCTCCAGATTTCGTGCAAAACTCGCATAAGAATCGTTAAAAAACACAAAATGCGGTTTTTATTTCTCTTTTTATTTTTTTTATTTCTTCTGATTTTTTTAAGAAATCAACCCGAGTAACAAGAAAATAATACTACCGTTTCCCCGTCAATGGCGCCATTTGATTGGTGTGAAAAATTGAGTCTTTGTGTGTTTCCTAAATACTGCAATCAATAACGGTGTCACAATAGTTAGCCAATAGTGAGTACGGGCCATCTACAGGGAAATGGTAAAGTATCTTTCTTAGTTTAGACGAGTTAATAAAGAAAGATGTGATTTTTATCATTTTATATTAAAGAGATTTGAAAATTTTATAAGAGAAGGGCTTGCAGGGTTTTTCGGTGTTAAAGGATGGAGTTTTAAAAATAATTGTTTTTATCTTTTAGTTATTTAATACTAGAGAAATGGCGATGAATGTGGATTAGGGTTCTAGAAGGGATTAGGGTTTCCCTCTGCCGACTCTTGTCCTTCCATTGATCCTTATTTATCTCAAGTCCTCAACAAAGCAAGTATTAACAATCTCAAATCGTGGTCGTAACTATCATGAATTGATAGCACGCCCGAATAAGAGGGTTAAGACTTCCTTTGTTGAAATTTATAAAAATTAAAACGTAAAAAGAAATTAAGGGATTTTTTCATCCATTATACCACCCTATCCTATAAACCCTAACAAGCGAGAATTTACTCGCTCATTGGGAACAACGACGTAAATGAGGAAATATAGAATAATAATGAACCCATAAGAAATAACAAAAAATAAAAGTGCGGAAAGTAAATGCAGAAAATAAATGCGGAAAGTAATGAGACAAAATTAAGAAAAAAACTACATTTTATTGAAACTTTTGCATTTCAGAATTTGATTGCTAAAAACCTAAAAGACTAAAAACCCCAGCTTACTCAATAGATCTAGATCGATCGGTAGATAGATGATAGATAATAACCCTAGATTGCTCTCGGCCCTTTATATAGGCTTTGGAACTTGAAAGCTTAGACGTCAACTTGTAGTATGTGAAAAGACGATCAAGTCCCTGTATTTTCACATCCAACGGCCACTATAGAACCGCGGTTCCGCTGCCTGTAGCCCCTTCCCACCGCGGATCCGCTGCCTGTTGATTGAGTTGCGTCTCCAGATTTTTCTTGCCTTCTTTTCTTGATTTTTGGAGATCCTTCTGATGAATATAATTTGAAAATATATTTCTCTCTCTGCAGTTGCGAGATTCTTTAATTTGGTTCTAAAATTTGGCAGATTTGGTTTGCTAACCCAATTTGATGTGGATCTCCAAATATATTTGTAGCCTTGAACTGATTTATTTTAATATCTGCACAATATCTCAAATCAAATCATTAGTAGTATTTGGTTTAATTGAGATAATATTTCAACCACTTTTAATTAAATTACGGATATAATATCTTATAATAATGGTTAAGAATATCTGATATGACATGATATGCATATTTAAATAATTAAAAATCTCATGGATATATTATTTAAATATGATATGCATATATTACCCCGATTATATTAATTATAAGTTAAGAAACATATGATATAATCTTTTTACAAATAAACCCACATATGTTTTTAAATTATAAATAACACTATTTAGTAATTAATAATAATAGGGAAAATGACCGTACAAATGTGCAATAAATATGACTGGTCAACATGAACACATCTTGAAGCTTTTGATAGTAGAACAAACCTGTCATGCTCTGTCTGTAATACCTTAGTACGAAAAAATTATTAATATCACAAAAAAATGAACAATGTCTTGCAATTATCAAGGTAGCATAAAAAAATTCAGCGAGGGTACTTCATCACCTAGTGACTTAGATCAACCGGTTTGGGATCATTTGGTGTGCCTTAGGTGTTGCAAAATTAGGATACTGCTATTTACGTCCAATAAGTGATCACATTCGATAATCGGTTGGTTAGTGCCTCACGAAATATTAACGGTCGCATGAAAAATGTTGGAACAAATCCATCAATTTAATCCACCGATTAAAAAGGTAATAAGGATCTAAGAGCAAGAGTATGGGAGTTTGAATTGAATTCTCCGAGTGTAGAGATGATTTTACACACACGTAAAGGTATATGATCATATTTGGAAGTAAGATAGGTAGGAAAAATTGGAAGAATGATAATGAAGTAATTTTCGGTATAGATCAAAGTCTATTAAGGCATGGTTCATGACGACTGAAAATCTAGTAAGGTTTAAACTCTTATTTTTCGTATTTTTCTTATCTATTCCTATCTTTGTATATAGTTTTCAGTTTCTTATTTTTGTTTCCTTTATTTTCTTTTGTAGGAGTAGGAGTAGGAGTAGGATTTAGCTCGATTGTAGTTTAGTTTAGTAGTGTTTAGAACCCTAGATTTGCTCGAGGACTAGAAAAAGATAAGTGTGGGGGTATTTAATTGGTGCACATTTTTCTAACCCATTTATCAATTAATTGTCATATATTATGCTGTTCCGGGTATCTTTTGTAAATTATTACAGATAAAAGGGCTTGGATGCAAAAAGACGGAAAATTATGCTAAAA